>CM036243.1:30577402-31177402 GCA_020698575.1 Bostrychus sinensis | reverse complement strand
ATGCACCACCACCACCACGCGCACCCCCGTCCCGTGAAGCGGAGACCCACGGCGAACAGGAAGGAGCGGCGGCGGACTCAGAGCATCAACTCGGCCTTCGCGGAGCTCCGAGAGTGCATCCCCAACGTTCCCGCGGACACCAAACTGTCCAAGATTAAGACGCTGCGGCTGGCCACGAGCTACATCTCCTACCTGATGGACATACTGGACAAGGACGGCCAGCACGGCTGACACGCAAGCCTTTAAAGCCGAGCTGAAGAAGACAGAGGCCCGCGAGGAGAGGAGGAAGAGGGAGGCGGTAAGAGTTAGTTCGAAGTGGGGCGGTTTTAAGCGCCAAAGTCCTGTCCTTTTCTCAAACTACTGCAAAGTGGGTTAACTGGGTTAGTAGTGCGCGTTTAATACGAGTTTGTTAGCTTCAGATTGCTTTAAGAACATTGTGAGCGTACAACAATGCGCAACAGTTACATAAAACACTCCAGGTCAACCTCGTAAAACAGAAATGGGCAAAAGCTATTGTGGTTAACTTTGGTTTTTAAAGACACGACGAGTAAACAACACGAGCAAATTCATCATGCACGCTCAGGCCTTGACACAGACAAAACTTACTTTACAAACGTATATTAATTTAATTTGATCTCCAAGCGAATGCAAAGATTAAAATCATGTCTTTGGACCTGTCTGAACGAAAACATTTTCAGTCTACGCTACATTGAAGAAAACAAATCATCCATATCAGCATCTGCACTTTTAGAAAACTCAAGATAAACTAAAAAAACAAATGCATTTAAAAACAAACTTGTATATTAAAATGAATATAACTCAATAAAATAGTTAAACTTGCTTTGTAGTTAACGTAAAACAGTACCGCAGGCTAATATTCATCATCAAACAAAAGGCGCACGGACATTTTATACAATGTACATCATCATTTATAATAATAATAATAATTTAAATAATATTAATAGTACGCCCTTAAGGTACTGATAGACAACAGAACATGCAAAGGCAGAAAAAAAAAAAAAAAGAAGTGCACATATTTGTAACATCACTGAATGCAACGTCACCACAAAAATGCACAATGAAAAACACTCACATATTTTCCAATGCCTGAAAAATAAACAAAAACAGACAATGCAGGCAATGATAGGCAAAGTCAGTAAGTATATATATATTTTTTAAATAGCTGTAATGCTTTAATAATAGGAATACTCAGCTTTAGAGCACATTTATTTTTAATAGATTTGATGATAAGGCTTGTTGATGTTCAGCCAAAGAGAGGCACACTTTGAGAAGATTTCTGGGAGCTAGCACGCACGTAAACAATATATCATGGCACCCAACAATTGCTTTAAAATTTATTGATTGGATGCAACAAGTAAGCTCAAGTAATGGCTCATAATTCATCTGTATTTATCGTAGTCAGATTGGGTCCAAGGACATAGTGTGCCTTAGGATGTGAAGCCCTTTGAGGCAACTTTTGACTTTGTCTGTGATGTCAAAACTTAAATTTCCAAGCCAAATTTACAATAATACTGATGCTAATGTTGACGAAAGGCATCATAGGAAGCCATAGGGTTGTATTTTAGGACAATTTCACTGAGTAAGGGGCTACAGAGCTAACACAATCAGCTCCAAAACAACCAGGCTGCAATGCAAATGGGAGAAACACCAATAGCTTTTCCTGCTGGGGTTACACACACACACACACACACACACACACATGCACACATTTAATGGAGGGTAATCTTATAGGCTCATTTATTTGGGGGAGGAATTTGGAGAGCTAGCAAAAAGCACATGGGGTGGTAGCTAAAAAAGTTGTTTACCAAGGTCGTATAGCCTCCACTTTGCTTTATAGTTCATTAATATCACAGAGGTCAGTGAGGTGACTTCCTGCCCATAGACTTTCACCTTCACCGCAGATATTTTTATGCAATATCGGCATGGCAACAATTGATCAAGTGCATGTATATATATATAAGAGTGGAGCATGAAGAAAATTGGTCCCTATCCACAGACAGCTTGGAGCCAGGAGGGGCCAAGTTCACCCAGAGACCCACCAGTATTATTCCCAGCTTCACTTCTTCCATGTTTTTGTTCTCCCAGCTTTCCTCCAGTGCACTTCTTCTGCTAATACCCGCTTAGTATAGCTTTACAGTGCCCCCTGCTACATGAAAATCATCCAACCTCTTGTGCCAGAAGAGGCCGTAGTAAACATATCCAACTGTTGCAGCTGCAGTTGTGTTTAGCTGGTTGTAATTTAGCGTCCTTCTCCTTACAGCGACTTTGCTAAAACCTCATTGTTTCTCCATGAGCTTACACACTTCATCTGATTACAGGGGAGCAGCTCGGAGCTTTTCTGTTTCTGTCAGCCGTCGAAAGTGTGTGTGTGTGGGGGCGAGGACGGGACGTGTAGATGCAAACAGTACATGACACGAGCGTATATATGGAAGAATAGCAGAATAGACTAGAATAATGGCTTCCTGTCTCTCGCCTAACGTGCTACTCATAGGGGGGAGTGTGGTGCATAATTGGAGCCAGAGAAGCAATTTTTCCTCACGTTTCAAACTGGAATCGCTAATAGAAGGATGTAGTGCCGTTAATAACTCATGTCAACTCTCGAGCGAAAGCTGGGCTCAGGACACGTAGCCATGCTGCAAGACAGAGCAGAGCAAAAAGTCTGCAAGGGCTGTACATGACTGGGAAAACATGCAGTGTGAATGTTGCAGTAATAATATTTAAATGCATCCTTAGACATCATAAAACATAATTTACTGTTACAGGTCAAAGCTAGAGCTCAGTCAAAATTAATAAAACAAAAACAATGTAGGACTAAACCAACGCCAGGCCCACAGCACAGCATGGCTAAACAAGGTCTAAACCAGGACTAAATAGGTCCAAACCATGGATTCTAAACTAGTGGGATGGGATCCAAAAGTGGGTCATGGTGATGCTGAGTAATTTCAGTGTTCAGCCTAATGAATGCATGATTTTATTTTTTTTATTTGAGAACATGTTACAGGTGCTTTTAAAATGCATGTGCCATAAAGTTTGTCATAAAAGTTCTGCAAAAAGGTCAGTCAGAATAAAATATTGAGGGATACAATTAGCTCTCACTGTCAGACCAGATGAAAATGGACTTTTAGGGCAAATTCTCTGTCACATATTGTAACATAATTGCCATATATGAGAAGTTCTGTGTGATATTGCAATTGGTGATGGTGCAGTAACAATATTTTTCAGTCTTAAAGTCTTCGAGTCCACTCTTTAAACGATCGAGGATTAGGACGATGGTGGAAATAACCCCTAAGTGCATCTCAGAGCATCCTAATAGTGCGGCTGCTCAGACAGGCCTTTCATTAATGAGGAGGTTAACCCCTGAGGTTTAGAGGTTACAATCTGAGCTGCTGCCCCTCTCTGCACTGAGATAAATGAAGCTGAGACTCACTTACACTGGGTTTGGCAACACACGCACACATGAACTTTCTTTGAACATTTTACTGATACAAAGCCTTTATATTTAAACCAAGACTTCCTTTGGGATGGCCAGATGTCCACTTGCCTTTTTGTGTCATAATATTTTAAGTTGGTGCATTTTTGCCAAACTTATTTCTACAAAGCATTACACTGACAGAAATTTGGATCATAGCCTACAACTCATTACGTATTTAAAATAGTTATAAATTGTAATTAAAAGTATTGTTTTTATTAGTAATTATTTTGTCCATTTTTAATATTTCATGCTAAAACTGACAGAAGAAAGCTAATTCTCAGCTCATTAAACCAAAACTTAAAACTGAACTTTCACAATATAAATATAAAACCACTTAAAATCCATGTGTTGCCTAATATTTCAAATACTTTCGTTTTAAAAATAATTAAAAACACATTTATAAATAGACAAATAAATGAAATTACATGTGTATAATATTGTAACTGTGCTATTATTATTAGTTGTATTATTATTACTATTATGCGCCCATGGACGTAACATATTTTTTATACGCCATGTGTAATTATTCGCTGTTAACACTGGCTTACGTTTGTAATTTAAACCTTTTTTAACTATTGTGCCTTGAGGTGCTAAAAGTAGTTTAATAAAAAAAGCCCACAATGGCGCTCAGGTTTCCTGTGTCCTGGTTTGTTATGAGATGCAACAGTGGCACTTTTACGCACAGATAACAGGTAAATCCTATATAAGCCTCTTCGCGCAGGTAAAATGACCATGGAGTGAAATGGGGTCATTGTGGTGGAGGAGGAGAGAAGCGAAAAGGTACATGGCGTCCTACCATCGAATATTTATTGGCAGTTTGGATTGGGCTGCATTTATTTAGCTTAATACGAAATATGAACTTTATAAACAATAAGCGGTTGCACTGTGTCTGTAGAAACCAACGGAGCTGCTATTTAAAACTCAAAAAAGTCACTAATGTAACAAATGTGTTTTATACATTGAGTAATTTCTCCAGCGCTCCTTTTTGTGGCACCAGATGCGCGCCTTTGCTTTGTGCACGACAATGCTTTTCTTCACGTTTCAAGAAATTTACGCACGCCAAGAGTTTAATGCCTTACTCTCGGGGTGTGTCGTGCTCTTTTTGTGTTATTTTTACTAGCCATCCCAGACACTACAACCGCCAACAAACTCTCACATCATGTAGAGTAACAGCAGTTTATTTGTGAAATTAAAGTGTTTTTAAATTAAAAGTAAATCCTTTTGTGTGTGTGCTGTGCGTAAAAGGTCGCAGTGTACTTATTTCGTAATGTTACACGCAGCTAAAGTTTTTTTCCCCCCTTTTTTATTATAGAATTACGTCTGTAGCTTTATTTTAGAGCACTTTTTTTTTGTTTGTTTTTTTGTTTGTTTGTTTTTAATAGCAGCCTCGTCTAAACGCAGACTGTGGGCCTATTTTAATCCGCGCCAAGAAGTAGTGCACGCTTCCATCGCTGTTCGCTGTTGCTGTGCGTAAAGAACTAAATCAAGACTCGGGAGGATTTGACGCTGACACCGCGCGTAAATGAACTCGACAGAGAGGTTCGCCGCAGGTTAAACTAAGGCCTCACTCACCTTCTGCCGGGACAAGTCTGGACCTATGCCCTATTTTTAGAAAATACTAGGCTAACAACAACATATAGGCTATATAAGGTCACAGTCCTAGTATATATTCTTTTAGCCTTTTTAATAATATTTAAGAGAATAAGCCGCGTTTGTAGCCTTGGACTTTGAAGTTTTACGCGCGCAGTTTAGTTCTGTCCATGTGCGTAAAGAGCATTAATGTCTGACATTGTTTTGTAGCCACGTTTTATGTTCATGTAAAAAAAAAAAAAAAAAAGACGGTTTGACTTGATGAGGTTAACGTGTTGTGCTGTCAATCATGCGTAATAATAAATATGTTATTATGTAGCTTTTTGTACACCACACAAACACATTTTTCGACAGATCTGATGTGTAGGCCTCAGTACATAATACGCACAAGTAAAATAACGAGTACAGGCTAAACATAAGGTGCAACTTGCCGTATATTATTGTTATATAAAAATATCTTTATATGTATTTCCAAAAAGTGTTTATTTGTCCATCAATTTGTAAACATGATCATAAAAGTCCTGATCTCTGCATTAGCGCAACGTCCCTGAATAATATTATCAGAAAAGAAACACTATTGGTTTAACTAAATGTCTCGGGTGTTTTTGTGCTTTAGTCATAATCCATCGTTCACGGTATGTTTGAGGACATGAGGCCTCCATGAATTTATCAGATTATTTATTTTTAGAGGCAGGTTATTGCGGGTAAAAGTGGATAAACTTTCATAATAGGCTAATAATAATAATAGGCTAATTTTCTTGGCACATATTTGTCTGCAATAAATAATAAAAAGTCACACACAAGATTAAGAAAGACTGAGATTAAGACAGTATGATATACTGTAGATGAACTCGCTACTTTTTTTTTTTAAGTTCAGGGCATTTGAACTAAAAATGGTTATTGCACTTTATTATTTACTGATTTATTTTTGTATAAAAATGTATTTATTTATTGCATATCTGGAAATTGTTGTTAGTGCATGAGGCTTAAAAAAGTATTTTTATTCAGTGATATCAATGGCAATAATTTTGCAGTCCTCAAAATTATTATTATTATTTTTATTATTATTATGCTGTATTATTATTTATTTGTATTACTTACTTTGATTTAGTTGATTTAAATGTTTTAATTTAGCATTTAGAAAGTAAAGTTTGTAAAATAGTGCATGATATATTGTACAAAATTACCCATGTCATGATATTGTGTGATAATATTGGTGTCTTCCAGTGATTTAATATGGGTTAAAATCCATGTAAAACTTTAAGTAGCTCAGATACTTATTCTTATCCCAAATTATTACATTATGTCAACAACATTTTTCATATCATAATAGAAAACTGCTTGAAAGTCTTGTCTTTTTTGAGATAAATGAAACTAATATTTTTGTTCTGACAGTTCAAGAGACACACTTTGGCTGACCCTTATGTAATTACATTTTTTTTTAGATAGAATAATAATAAAAACAATATTTTTCCCCTGATAATTGTATCTGTGTGTATTTTAGGTGGAGCTTCCAAAGACGACTTCCTCCTCTTCATCGTCTTCGTCGTCTTCCTCGGCGGGCGATAAGAAAACCAAAGGCCGGACGGGATGGCCTCAACACGTCTGGGCTCTCGAACTCAAACAGTAGCAGTAGCACCATTGCCCTCCTCTTCCTCTTCCCCTTTGTCTTTACCCCGTGCCCCCTGAAGACCCCGCCTGTCCCGACCCCACTGGCTGTGTCCGAAGCTGCGCTCACGGGACGCTGACGAAGCCCTCGGATGAACTCTTTAAGGCAGTCATTATCTCTCCAGGAACGTCCCGGTCTGATGCTTAAAACCCACACGGCTCTGGACTGGACCCAGACCCAGAAGCTCCGCCCCTTCCCTTCCTCCTTCCACACTGGTCCACTGTTGGTTTGTTCAGCGGTGGGACGACCTCATTGTGAAGCTAATTTGAACATTCACATCCTGTTTTTTTTTAGTTTTCATTTGACAAAATCATACGCCTATAGTATAGCACTACTGGTGGGTCATTGGAAGGTTAGGACATAAATTTGGACAAAATCCTGTTTTTTATTTGGATCCATGGTCAGGAGATTACTTTGGATCTGTTTTTACCTGGTGCTGTTTTTCAAGTCACAGTTTCAGGCTAATTATTTCCAAAAAATGTATGTCTATACCAGGATGCTTGGTGCTTTCACTGTAGGCTGCTTTACTATTGGCTCATTTAAACAAAAAACAACAAAATTCGGGTTTCAAAATTCACAGTTTTAGGCTAATTTGTGGCAGAAATAGTAAAAATATTTTAGCATACAGACCACCACTTTACTTTTGGGTTCTTTAGCTGAGAATAATAAAGGTCGGGACATAACTTTCAACCTTTTCTAACCAATCAGATGCGAGTTTTCAATTTGCATTTCACACCATTTAGTGACAGAAATATTTGGTTAGGACACTGAGCACCACTTCAGACCTGTTGTAAATTCACATTTTAGCTTAATGAGAATAGGAATTTATAAATTTAGAGTGATGCTCTACTGTCCGGTCCTTTAGTGGTGTATGGTTAGGACAGCACTAATTAGGACTTATTTTAACCAATGAAATCATGGTTCACAGTTTACATTTTAAGCTAATTATTTACACCTATATGCTTGTTTGGTGCTTCGCCCAATCACTTTACTCTGCTCTACAGGGTCCTTTAGTAGTGGCTGGTACAAAGCATCAATTCTGACTTATTTTAGACATGAAATTCCAGTTTACAAGGAGGATTTTAGGCAAAAATATGCTTGAAACATAAACTTTTAACCAATGAAATCTCAGTATTCAATTTAAATTTTAGCCTAATACAGAATATTCCAGCTCACTTTACATGATAATAAATAATAAACAATGCTTTTCAAGACACTCAAAGTCGCTTTACAATTAGGGGCATTAAGGCGGGTGAAGTGTCCCGTCCCAGGATACAACAGCAGTATGCAATGCTTGTAGCAGGGCGAAAGGCTCTACCTACTGAGCTACTGCCGTCCCTGCCGCCCTCTATTGTTGGATCCTTTAGCTGTGGATGGTGAAGACATCAGTTTGGACCTTTTTTAGCTTATTCTTTCCTGTTTTTCTATTGACATTTAGGCTAAAACACAGTTACAGTATGGTTCTTGGTATTCTACCCAATGGCCCACTCTGTTTATTAGCATTGTATGGTTTTGTCCTGGTTTTAGGGTCCTTGGTGACAAAAATATCTGCCCAGTGAGTAGTTGTTTTTTTATTGGAGCCCGTATTTGACCCAAACAAAAATTAAAAATAGAACGACTAGAAAAGTATTCAAAGTATCCAAAGTATCAAGTATCGTCCACGTCTGTTTCCAAACACAAACAAACCACTGCTATATTTTGAATGGAGCGCGGTCGGTGGGGTCCCTCCTGGTCCAAGTCCGAACAGTTTTGGAGCACGCAGAACTTGGTCTCACACACACACACACACTTTTCTCCCCCCTTCCTCTTTCCCTCTTCTCCAGAAAAACACAGACTTTGACGGATTTGGCCGCTGCTTTATTTAACAGAAATATATTTATGTGCAATGTGGCCGTGAGAAGGACCCAGCGGACGCTCAACTAAATGTCTTTGAACTCTTAGGTGTATGTGAAGTTGTCATTTTACGTGTTTTGTCTTTGTGGCAAATTTGGAAAGAAAAAAAAAATGTAGTGACGTCACAGTGATGTCTGTTTTTGTGGTTTGAAAATGTGGTGAGAGTTTAAATATTACGCAACGTGGGATGTAAACATGAATTTAATAAACCATAAGCTGGTTACAAAGTAAATCTAAAGACTATTGGCTGTTTTCTTAGATTAAAGGTCCTTTATTATGCTTTTTTCTGGCTTTTTAAAATAGTTTTGGACATCTTTGCGTTAGTATTTCACGTTTTATAACTTAAAATGATGTGCATGTATGGAAAAACTGTTAATTTGACTTTGCAGAGAACTTGGGTTAGGTGTCTGTCGCCCCCTGCTGGCAACGGTGGGGACTGGACAGAGCATAAGTGGCTTATTAGCACAGTTTTTAGCAACATAACGCTAACAGACAGATAAATGAGCTGACTGCTTCGTAGTGACGGCGGTTTAAGCGCTGAAATGATCAGAGTGAGTCATGGTGACGGTGTGTGGGCTTTAGAAACGCTCAGGAGCACTTGACGTAGAGCTGTGAGACCACGCGTTTTCAGCTCTTCAGAAGGGGACAGCCTCAGCATACAGGATTACTCAAGCAAGCGTGAATCAAAAAACAAAATACTACTCCAGGTATTTTGAGGTGGAAATGACATTATAACATAGTTAAAAGTCTATCTAGCAGAGTAGGGGGCCTTTAAGCTCTACGATAGCTAATTGTTGGGTCTCTTGAAAACTTAAAACTTAACTTTTTGTGAACTGCTGACAATGTTTCTTTTCATTTCCAAATAAAACATTTGTCCGTTAGACCAGTGGTTCCCAATCTTTTAGGTTTTCTGTACTCCCAGAACCTGGATTAGTCCTGGTTTGGACCCAGTGTAGTATTGGTTTAATTCCGGTTTGGACCCGGCTTAGTCCTGGTAAAGTCTTAGTTTAGCTCTGGTTTTAGACATGGTTTAGTCCTAGTTTAGACCTAGTTTTTGTTTCTGGTTTAGACCTGGTTTAGTTCTGGTTTTAGATATGATTTAGTTCTCGTTTTAGGCCTGATTTAGTTCTTGTTCAGTTCTGGTTTTAGACCTGGTTTAGTTTTGGTTTTAGACCTGTTTTTTCCTGGTTTAGTTCTGGTTTTAGATCTGGTTTAGTTCTGGTTTAGACCTGGTTTAGTTCTTGTTGAGTTCTGGTTTTAGACTGGGTTTAGTCCTGGTTTAGTTTTGTCCTTCTGTAGCATTTTTCTGTTAATCCTCGTTGTCTCCCTCAGCTTAGTCCTGGGTTAGTCCAGATTTAGTGCCACTTTAGTCTTTGACAGCCAAATATTTTCTGAGAGGGTTCTAAAAACAACTCCACGTACCTCCTGCAATGTGCTCACAGTACCCCTAGGGGTCCCCATACCCCTGGTTGGGAAACACAGCGTTAGACCACTGTTGGTGTGCAGTCTTTTGCAGTTCAAGTCCTGATTTAGAGCTAGTTTTATTGCTGGTTTATTCCTTGATTTGTCCTGGTTTAGACCTGGCTTAGTCCTCTTCCTGGTTTAGTCATGTTTTTGCCAAGGTTTAGTTCTGGTTTAGATCTGATTTAGATCTTGATTCATCCTTGTTTAGCCCTGGTTTCTGTTTATTAGTATCAGGTATTCATACAAGTAATTTAAAGTACATGTAACCAGGCCTGTTGTTGCTACTTCTGCACACATTTCAAGCTACAGGCCATAAATTTATCACTCAGAAATGTCTACTGTAGCTTTGAATATGAGTGCTCCTGGTGTGAAGGTGAACTTCAGGCTCTCCCCCAAACAATCTAACTTCAAGAAAAATGTATCCTAACAAATCTTCAGGTGCTGAAAATCCTCTGCATTCTCAGATGTGGGCCATGTGTGAAGCAGTAGCCCTTACACAGAGGACGTGCGTGGTATTCACACCTTTAAAACTGTCTCGATGCGTTACCTGCTGCCATATATCTCGTTTTAGCTTTGGGATAACTCTAAAATGCTAAGCTAATCAACTACACAGAAACTCTGGCTTTGTTATTAGCGGCGGTGGGAGATGTATGGTGTTTCTTTATCAGCGGCGGCTAGATGTTCCTGATTACACCGGACAAGTAGGTGATTTGTGGCTTTCTGGGCTGCCTTTACTGACACGTCCGGGTGATTTGTGACACAGACACGGGAACAAGAGCCCAGAGTTGTATAATCTTTGTAGCAGTGGTTCTCAGACTGTGGGGAAGGGTAGCACTGGTGGTACGCAGGCTTCTTCTGGTGGTTCTCAGTCAGGAGTCTCCTGCAATTCAAGTTACGGTTTAGCGACTGTTTTATTCCTGGTTTGTTCCTTGTTTAGATTTGATTCCTTCTTGTTTAGACCTAGTATTGTATACAGGATTTATCCTGGTTTAGTTCTGGTTTATTCCCAGATTTGTCCTTGTAGTTTAGTCCTGCTTTAGTCCTGACTTAGTCCATTCTAGTTTAGAACGGTTTAGTCTTTGTTTGGTCCTTGTTTAGACCTGGTTTAGTCCTGATTCATCCTTGTTTAGACCTAGTTTAGTCCTGGTTTGGATGTTCGTTAGAGGTGGTTTAGTCCTGTTTGTTTCCTGGTTTAGTCCTTGTTTAGTCCTAGTTTATTGTAGTTTAATCATGTTTTAGTCCTGGATTCGTCCTTTTTTGGACCTAGTGTAGTCATGGTTTAGTCCTAGTTTAGTGGTGGTTTAGTCATGGTTTGGTTTAGACCAGGTTTAGTCTTGTTTGAGTCCTTGTTTAGACCTAGTTTAGACCTATTATAATTCAGTCATGGTTCAGTCCTCAATTTGTCCTGGTTTAGTTTTAGTTTAGGCCCACTGTAGTTAAGTCATTGTTTAGTCCTGGTTTAGTCCTCGTTTAGAGCTGGTTTAGTTCTGGATTAGATCAGATTTAGTCCTTGTTTAGACCTCCTTAAGTTTAGTCCTTGTTTAGACCTGGTTTAGTTTTTGTTTAGCCTTAGTTTAGATCCATTGTAGTTCGGTCATGGTTTAGTCCTGGATTTATCCTAGTTTAGTCCTGGTTTAGACTTGGTTTAGTCCTGGTTTAGACTTGGTTTAGTCCCATTTGAGTCCTGGCTTAGTGCTTGTTTAGTTCTAGTTTAGACCTGCTGTAGTTTAGTCCTGGTTTAGTCCTGTTTTTTTGTTGTTGTTTTTTTTCAATTTAGTAAACTTTTTTGTGTGTTAGTCCTGTGGTGTAGATCGAGGTCAGTCCTGATTTAGACTGCTTGTACTCCATTAAAGACTGTACTTTGAAAGCCAAATATTTTTTTAGGTGGCACTTGCTGTGAAAATGTAAGAATCACTGCTCTATACAAATGTGGTTCCCAAATGGCGGGTCGAGACCTAAAGGTGGGTCAAAAATATAGATGTTTTTGGCCACCAAGAAATACTCAAAAATCCAGAAAATGTTTGCAATAGTTCATGATTAATGAGAGGTTTCTTTAATGCAAAACATCTGCCTCCAGGTGCAGTGATTCACAAAGTTTCTTTGAGTCAAGTGCCTTTCCTGACACAACCTTCTCCATTTATCCAGGCTTGGGACTGGCTCAAAGAGTACACTGATTTGTGATCTCTTGTGGCTGAATTCATGGCAAAAAAAGTACACTTCCTGACCAATTTGGCTTCAGAGTACAGATTACTTTATACTTGACGCCTCTGTTTCTCATTAATTTATTGTTGATGAAGATGAGGATTATAGGTGATTGCTATAATAATCAGAAAATGTTTCTATGCAAAAAATACTTAAAATGACTCTAAAAATCAGAATGAATGAGAAATTAATGACAACAAAAGAGTAGGATAAGATAAGAAGCTCATGAGTTCGATTCCGTCATTAAGCTAAAACATGCACACAATAGACCTCCAGCTAGGTGCTTCTGAACAGGATCCTGGCTTAGATCTGGAGACAATAAAGTCTCCTCTAAGTGTAACCATAAAAACTACAGACAAAAACAAACCAAAAACACTTAACCCACACCAAAATGACCAGAGCAGCCAACATTTATTTGGCAAAGTGAAATGTTTTTATAGAAAAAAGGGGGAATATTAATTTACAGCGTATCACCAGTTCCAAGGTTTGTGTTCAGTGAAAGCCTCTCTTGACTGTGATTGGCTGTGGTCCTGGTTATAATCCTGACTGGGACACTTAGTTCAGTTTGGTACAACATGACACAGTTCTGTAGCGTGCTGTGGCAGCACTGCTGGTGTGAAAGCTGGGTTTCCAATTTGGGTGAGCCTCAAAAATGTCAAGGCCACATGAAAAGCAAGAAATGTGCCAACTTGGTATTTTTCTTCTTATTTTTCACTGCTAGCAATTTTTTACTTTTAGGCTCTTTGAAGAAAAACGATCACCAAATATTATACTATGAGTCATCTGTGAAAATGTATTTTCAAGTTAAATTATTAACTTAATCTTGGGTTTGTAATAATAATAATAATAATAATAATAATAATAATAATAATAATAATAATAATAATAATAATAATAATAATACCTACTGAGCTACTGCCACCCCAACAATTGCATACATAAGCGTCTGCTCCTGATTGAATTAGGGACGCTCCTGTTGGCTCTTGGTCAGGACACCGAATCAATTGTAGTGAAGAATTCCTACTGGAAAAGTGGCTTTTTTTTTTTTAAGTAAAAAAAAAAAACATTAAGTGAAATGGGGCCATGCATTCATACAATCTTTAAGGTCACCTATTATGCTAATTTGACATTGTGCTTTTAACCTTGTTATAATGTTTCCACCTCCAAAACAGACCTGGAGTAGTATTTGTTTCATTCACACATGTTTGAGTAATCCTGTATGCTGAGGCCTCCCCTAATCAAAAACTGAAAACGCTCGGTCTCACAGCTCTACATAGACACGTCAAACCAGGAAGTGCTCCTGAGCGTTTCTAAAGCCCATACACCGTCACCGGACTCATTCTGATCATTTCAGCAGCAGTCACTACAAAGCTGTCAGCTCATTTATCTATCTGCTAGCGTCATGTTGCTAATAGCCGTGCTAAAAATCCATTTTATGCTCTGTCCAGTCCCCACCGTTGCCAGCAGGGGGCAACAGACACCTAATCCAAGCTTTCTCTGCAAAGTCAAAGTAACAGCTCCCCAAGAGAAGGCATTTCCCATACATATACATTATTATAAGTTATAAAACATGAAATACAAAGGTGTCCAAAACTATTTCAAAAAGCCTTAAAAAAATTAAAATTTAAACACTGGTCTAATGCTAAACTTAGCGCTACAAGTTTAAGGTAAGCTGCAAACTTGGATTCTTATTAACATGTAGCAGTGGGGAATTATTTTAATAAAATACAAGCAGGTTACGAAAATCCAGCCACAGTACTCTTTGTGCTGGTTCAAAGCATGGATAAATAGAGCGAGCCTTAATTTAGTTCAATTCAGTTTTATTTATATAGCCCAGTATTATAACAATAGTAGTCTCAAAGGGCTTCACAAACAGTTAATCAAACATAACACACAATCAACACAATTACTACACTAAACTTTTATTTTTTATGTTTTTATTTAACCTTTATTTTATGAGGTAGAACATTAAGAACAAATTCTTATTTACAGGAAACTAAACAGACCTAGGACATCCCTGTCCTTAGACCCTCTTTCTTGGTAAGGGAAAAACTCCTAAAAAAAACAGCTGTGGGAAAAAAAGAAGAAACCTTATGGAGACCATATTGAAGGAGAGATCCTCTTCCAGGACGGTCAGGCTCTAAATGAGTCCAGGACTGTTAAATAAAGTCCATTAGCTCTTCTGTAGGATCATAGTTCAGGTCTGTAAGGATGCAGCAGGTGGGCCTCATGCAGACAGGGGAGTGAGGGTGAGGTAGGGGTCCGGGAAGTTCCTAGCTGGCCTGACCATAAGCTTTCTCGAAGAGGAACAGTTTTAACCCTAACCCTAAATGTAGAGACTGTGTCTGCCTCTCTAACATGAGCTGGAAGCTGATTCATAAAACAGGAGCTTGGTAACTAAAGGCTCTACCTCCAACTGTTTCATCTGGAAAGGCATTCCTGCACAAAACCTATGCTAATCAAATATGCAAATTACTGCACACAAGGAGGCAGATGACTTTCTGTGGCAACCTAGAAGAGAAAAGCCAAAAGGAGAGAAAAAGAGGACAAGCAGGTTACTGATATTCTGCAGATAAATATTTGCAAAATAGAGTCAAACAGAAGCCGTTTATTTATTAAGAGCTAATTTATGATTTGCATGAAGTGAATTACATGTCCTCTGAATATCCACTGACCAAACTGGTTTACATAATGGTGGTTTGTGGTTTCAGTAATTCATCCCAAATCCTTCAAAGCAACATGAATTAAACTCCCAGACAAACTTTTCATCTTATCAACAGCGCAGGCCCGAACAACAGTTATTGACAAGCGTCGCAGTCTCCACATTTCCCACACTATCAGATGGAGCTGTCAGTCACTCGTCCATTGATAAGGCGCTTATCATGGACGTCCCGAGTCGGTATGTTGATTGTGGGACGAGAGGGAGAGAGAGAAAGAAAGAGAGAGCTGCTGGTTTGGAGAGAGGGTAGTGTAATGGCTGAAGTCTGGCCCCGGGTGAAGACAGGGGGAGGCAGATAATTAGTGAGAGGGCTGGCGTCAGGCTGCAGAGATGACCCCGCACTGACCCAAGGGGGTAGCCATGTCATGTACACACACACACACACATTCATTTATACTGAAGGAAGTGTCTGAGTCAGCTGAGGAGACGTGAAGTCACTGCTAGCAGAGGAGCGCTCGCAGACAACAGCCAAGATCCAAGTTTTCAAGATTTAAAGGTTTAGCACTGACCATTAATTACTGTACTTAATACTGCTACCATTTACAGTCATTACAGTTTGTTTGGAAAGTAATCTAATCTTAAGCCCAATTTATACCAAAACAGCACAATCGAACATGAAGCAGCCCAATTTTGACAGTCGTATCAACATTAGTACTAGTATATTTCATCTAAAATAATCGTCAAAACATTATTTAAAGTCCCAGTATTACACAGTGTTGCTTTAAAGAGGGCTATATTAGGCAAAATTTGAGCTTTTTACCATGCTATAATGTTGTTACCTCATCAGAATCATACCTGGAGTTGTGTTCTGTTTCATTCACGCCTGTTTGAGTGATCTTGTTGTCTCTGGCGCTGAGTTTCTGAGGCCTCAGAACCCCCGCCCACTCCAGGAAGCACTGACCAATCAACAACAAGCCTCTACATCCAGTCTGCTCTCATTTATTTATTTAAAAAAAAAACAGTGTACAGCTCTGTTTCCACTGATTCCTCACAGACATTTTTCATTTTGTTGTAAATGACATCATAAAAAAGTAATTTTTCTATGGTTCTGTGCACTCTGCTGAACTCTGCTGCCCTCTGCTGGTCTCTTCATCTGTTTCTTTATGGCAGTAGTAAAGCTTTTTTAGTCACATAATGTTTAAAGGTTGGAAAACATGCAATGCAATGCTGTTCTAGAGAGTAATATTGGTTTAAAAATAAAAATAAAAGCATAAAATTAGTTAAATTAGATAGATAAGTTTATTGTCACATGCACAAACAAGTACAGCGAAATTGTGTTTGGAGCAAGCCTCCGGGCCGCAAATTAATCTATATAAATGAAAACATACATCCAGTGTGTTGAGTCAGTAGTTTGGTCTTTCCAGATCTTCTACTGCCAAAAAAAAGAGAAGATCAAAAAAAGGTAAGGTATATTGCTCCAAGTGATGCAAAATGGGGTACTGGGCATCAGTACATTTGCTGGGATTCCTTTTTATCCATTTTTATGCAAGAACAGTGTTTGAATGTTCATTGACTCCAAACAGAAGCTGACTCCTACAGAAACTATGTTTGTTAGCTTAGTACAGTGAACATCAACTGGCGGCCCAGGGGCCAGCTCCGGCCCGCCACAGCTCTTCCATCCAGCCCCCAGAATATTAATGAATTCAGGAATAGCCTAGTGAGGAAGAAAAAGATAGGTAACTATATTCTTTTTTTCTTAAAGTAGCTCATGCCATAGCCTGTCTTTAATCAAAAATGACAATAAACTTGCTCTAAATAAACATTTCTTTTCTTGTTTTACATGCTCACTTTATCTATTGTCATTTTTCACATGTGTCCTTGCTCGGGCTTCTCCTCCACACAAAGGTACAAGCTCTGCACATAGCACAGAGCAAATACATACAAATGCCAAATGTTATTAGAAATGTTACTCTTTACATCAAGTTAAGGAGGCCTGTGATCTAAGACATAAAGACTACTGAAGTCAAACCTAAAAACTCTTGGTAAAGAGTTTGGTTAATGGGAGAAATTTCAGTTCCTCCTGATACTATCACTGTTATATCAGAATTAACAGGAGTCAGGCTCAAGTGCAAGCAGAATATGAATGTAATAAATAATAATATATTACTTATTTAATTTAATTTTATGAGATCATCTGGCCCTCACTGTATCTGCCGAGAAAAATTCAGGCCCTTGGATAAATGTAGTTGATGACCCCTGGCTTAGTATGTCAGTAAGAGTTTGTTTTCTGCAACATACCTACTTATTGCATTACATTCCCTGGTATTCTTTCCTCTTGTATACAATTTGAAGAGAGAACCCAGCAGATAGGTTATCTCCATCTCTACACACGATTTAAACAATGGTGGAGCATTTTAAAACCAGTCATAAGCTCAGCTCCCTAAGATTAGCCACTTGTTAAGGCTCCCAAATGGCTCTCCTTTAGTGTCACTCTTATAGAGCTCAACAGTGCCTGCCCCCCTCTGGTGCCGAAAGTAAATTTCCCTGTCATTTTACCCATAGACTTTTCAAAAAATGTGTATATTCAGAGTTTAAAAGCTTGGCAGAGGCTAATCAGCGATGTGGTAATGCATGATGAATTGATTGATTGAATTGAACAGAACAGGATTAATTTCTATCAAAAAGATTAACAAAAACTTGAAAATTCAGCAAAGTGTGTTTGTAACTTTGCCTTTTGACTGCCTTTTTTGAAGTTCTAATATGAGTTTATAGCAAAATTAATCGTTTTATGCCAATGAGTTACCACAGAGCTGATTAGTCTCCTTCCAGCCATTGAACTTTATACAAATTTTTTTCAAAAAGTGGAAAAATGAATGGGAATTTTACTTCAGGAACAGGGCATGGCCAGTCACTGTTGAGCTCTATTTAAGCCTAATTTAGCTGAAAGGACAAAATCCTGGATACAAGCAGCTGCCCGCAGGATGGGGGCACTCCCTTAGAGATAGGGTGAGGAGCTCGGTCACCCAGGAGGAGCTCGGAGTAGAGTCCGCTGCTCCTCCACATCGAGAGGAGCCAGCAGAGGTGGCTCAGGCATCTGTTCCTGATGCCTCCTGGACGCCGCCGTGGAGAGGTGTTCCGGGCATGTCCCACCAGGAGAAGACCTAGGACACGCTGGAGGGACTATGTCTCTCGGCTGGCCTGGGAACGCCTTGGGATTCCGCTGGAGGAGCTGGAGGAAGTGGCTGGGGCAAGGGAAGTCTGGGCATCTTTGCTTAGACTGCTGCCTCCTTGACCCGGTCCTGGATAAGCAGAAAAACATGGATGGATGGTTTCTGTGTACATGATCTGTACCCCTACACTTCTTCTGAGCCACCTAACTTTCACATAATAATAGGATCCTCACATGTGATTGGCTGCATGGTTTGCCCATCAAAAATAAAATTACGCTCTCTTTAATCCAATCAGAAACTTAAACTTATCAAGTAAACTGTTGGTGTGCGTTCCCATGAGTTAAACAATGGTAAAGATACACTGTCCGTTTCTAGCTCAGTAGGTTATATTTATTGTCAGATCAGTTACTTTTCACCAAAAACACAATGCTGGCTATAAAATCTGACATTAGGTTCACCAAAATGACCTGTTGTCCCTGAAATACACTTGTACAAAGCCATGATAACAATAATTATCTCGTCAGTTTGTTACGCTGAAAATGTTTTCCCTTTAAATATTTTTCATTCTTGAAAATCAGCGTTGTTGATTTAAACGAGTGGGAAAGTACAGGCCTAAAACTGATCCAAACTAAACTTCCAACTCATAGTCTTTCAATAGATGACATGAAAACCATTCAGTATTTCTCACATCATTTATTAACCCTAATTTGCAGATATGGGACAACTATTGCTAACATTTGATCCCATATATATGTTGTTTGAGCCAAATTTGCTACGTTTTTTCTACTGCTAAATGTGGTGTTTCCCAGGTCACCGCCACCACATAATCATGCTACAGCTCCCCCTTTTGGCCACTGCAGAGATTGCCTCAAGACTGAATGCTTCTCATCAACATTTCTTTGCCCCGTTTCTGTCAGGCCTCATGAAGGATGTTTCAAAAAAAAGGAGGAAGGGGCTGTTTTAAAGGCTTTATGTCCAGCTGCTCACATTTAGAAGAAAATATCCTGTTAGTGTTGAGTTTACAAAATAAAAACTTGCTGATTATTAAAATGAAACTGGAAGAATGAGCTATGTGAGCATATCTAAGAGCACTGAGTAAAAATTATTTTTATTGAATTAAAAAATGTAATTATTTTGGTTGCACTTCTATACTTTATACACATAAACTAAACACTATTAGGAGTAGCAGCAATAATATATACTGTATCTAATTAACAATGAATTACCCCTAGTGAATGCTAATTTTAATGAGCATTTTTATTTTCTCTATTTGTCTCTTTGTATTTTCTGTATTTATAAACGTATACTAGTATTAGAATATTGTGTTTCTCTATGGTGGTGCAGTAGTTAGTACCTCACAGCAAGAAGGTCCAGGGTTCAATTCCCAGACCAGATGCGGCCTTTCTGTGTGGAGTTTGCATGTTCTCCCTGTGTCTGTGTAGGTTCCACTCTCACTAAAAACATGTGGCTCAGGTTGGCCCATGGTGGCGCTGTCTTTCATTGTACACCTGGTATGAAAAGCACTTTACAGTACTTAACTCTGTATCATCGGCAGTCATTAATTCAATGTTGACAAGTTGTGTAAACCAACAGCCACTAAGAACATTATTACTCCAAGCATGGGATCGGCCCAAACTTGATGCCACATGCCGATATCTATTAAAGGGGTGCTATTACGTTAACTTTAGTTTTCTGAGTCTTCTACCATGTTAGAAAGTTGTTTCATCTTCAAAAAATATACAGAAAGTTATGTTTTATTTCATTCACACATGTTTCTGTAATGCTGTATGCTGGGGCGCTGGGTTTCTGAGAAGCTTAAAACGCTTGGTCCTGCCTTCTCCGGGAAGCGTTCCTGCATCTTTCTTTCCTTTTTTTTTTTTTTCATATATTTTTTGGGCTTTTTAAAGCTTTATTGGATAGACAGTGCAGAAGTGACTGGAAATCATGTGGGAGAGAGCAGGGAGAGACATTCTGCTGATGTCGGAGTTGGGACTGGAACCCATGAGGCCAAAGCAGGCTGCAGTCGCTCCGCACATGCGCCGCAGCTCCATCAACTGAGCCAAATGTTGGCACCTCCTGCGTGTTTCTAAAGCACATACACCATCACCAGACCTTCGAAAACTCGTATTGATAATTTCAGCTCTTAAACCTCTGCCACTACGAAGGCGTCGGCTCATTCATTTACTCTATATTAGCTTCATGTTGCTAATAACTGTGCTAATTAGCCATCACACCCCCCTCTGTCCACCCCTGCAGCTCAGTAAAAGCACTGGACATTCTCCTCTCACATCTGAGCTCAAATTCTCTCAACTTTAGCCACATTTGAACTCAAAGGAGAAGATCGAGGCAGCACTGAGGGCTTTAGTCAGAGGAGCAGACATTTTCACTCTTTCCATCGTAACTTGCTTCTTCTTTTCAGTGTGCAGCACTGAAGGCTTTCCCTGGGCTGATGGAGTGAAGTGGGTGGAGCCAGCAAGGGAAGAGAGGGTTTTAAAGGGACAGGCATCTAATCCAATCCAATCCACTTTATTTATATAGCACATTTTAGACAGTGCTGCACATAGAACTTAAAAAACAAAACAAAAAACAAAACAAACTCACACACACAAATACACACACATTTCTCTATTTAGCTTCACTAGCCCCAATTAAAATAATAAGAGATGGCAGAACCAAATAAGAGCAGTGCACTATAATATAAATAAATAAGAAAACAAAACAAAACAATAAAACTAATAAAAACAAAACAACAGAGGACCACACAGCTCACGCCAAGTTAAAAGTCATAAGCGTTTGTTAGCAGAGAGATAGCAAAAGCTCCCAAAAAGAGGACGGTTTTGACAAAAGTTGATCCTTTGAAGTAATAAAATGTTAAATACTAATCGAGGTGTCCAAAATTATTTCAAAAGGCTTGAAAAAAAACCCATAATTGGTCATTTTAAGATACTGTTTGCAACCAGCTGCCATTACAGGTTAAAAAGTTACTGCTACTACAAAGATAATCTTAAATCTTTGAAAACATTCCCTTGTTGCGTCTACATCTCTTAAATAAGACGCAGAGAGGAGCTGAGTGAGCGAGAGACTTTCCCCGGCGCAGCTCGACCACATGAAGACCTGGCAGCGGTTCAAAAATCCCAGGCCGACTTCCACTTCCCTTCATAGCTCGACCACAAAAGGAATCTCCTCTCCTCTTCCACGCTCCATCATCTGGCAAAATAACACAGAGGTATGTAAATAAAGCATCTCAGGGCACAGCCATACTTCAGTTTCAAACCAGCAGCAGCATGTCGACACGTTAAAACCAATAGTATCAGTCAAATAAAGGCCAAATATATGTAGTTTATGCATAATGTGATTTTTATTGTATTTATTATTTCAATTTCCTCATTAATTTTTACACACAAAGCTATTATTTCAAGCTTGTAGCCTGCAGAGCATATTTTATTTGAAGTGCAATGAAAAATTATGTACAGGAAAACTAATTAATGAATGCACAAATGTATCAATGAGCCTAGTAATTAAAGCAATATTGTATGGCTCATTTAGAGAGCATTCTATTTATATTGTGGTAATGACTGTTTATGAGATTAGCCACAGATGCTTTCCAGATGTTTATAAACTCAATTGAAATGCCTAATTTTTACATCGTGTGTGTGTGTAAACAATTTCAGTAACACTACATTTTAATAAGTTGAAAATAGATGGCGAAATTGTTTCCATTAATTCATGATTGTTGCTTAAAGGTATTACATGCAGTGCAAAACATTTCCAAATTATTCATGTTTATGGATAACAGGTGGGAAAACGTATTATTTAGTTTAGTTTAGTTGTGGATCTTTCATTTATTAATTATATTGATAAGAAATTGGAGCTTTGTGGCAAATTAATGTTTTCCTCTCTCTGTGTAAAGAAGGCTGCATTAGCTCATGACTCCATCTAGTGGTGCAGAGTGATATAACGTGCTGCAGAGTCTGAAGCCGCCCACAGACTTTGTATTTCAATTCAATTGTATTTACATCTGTGAAAATCATTTGACACTTTATTGTCACATACTTTTTACTTTTACTTGATATTATTCTACTTTAGTTCAATTTTTTGGCTAGTCCTCATTTCTGCATACAAGCCAGGTGAATTTTGGGCATCCAGATTTTTTATTTTTTATTTTTTTTAATAACTTTAATTCTAATTTGCAGTCAAGAGATAACAGGACAAAGATTAACAGGCACAATGCAGTCTACAAACCATTAGACAGCATACTTTACAGAGTAAACAAGACAACATATAGAACATATACACATACTGTATACCCACAAACATGCAAAAAAAAAAAAAAAAAAAAGAAATCTTAATGTTCAATGTGTCATCATTATTTCATTTATATTGTTACCATTTATTATTCATATAATCATTTATTTCAATAAATCCAGATTAAAATGTATGATCTGAAGCAGGCCTACATTTAACCTTTCTCTTTTGGGGCACCACAGCAAATCATTTACCTCCTTTTGTACTGTCCAGTGTTTTGCATATTAATTTGCGTTTACGCCAGATGCCCTCCCCGACACAACCCTCTTCATTTATCCAGGCTTAGGACTGGCACAAAGTGAAGTACACTGGCTTGTGAGTCCTTTTGGGAGCTTAAAATTGGGTCTAATTAGGCTTAAACTCCAATACAACAGCACATTGATGCCAGCACTTCATTATATTTCAGGATTATTGTTGCTCTTATGGGAAAGTCCTAGTCTCTGAGCTGCTTCATAATGTTCCAGGTCACTCATGCAGAAACACTCGTAATGGCCTCTTATCTGAGTTACCGTCTTGTGTCTGTCGATGTGCCACTCTGGAGGCGCAGACGACCGTTGAACGTGATAGATGACTGTGGCCGGGACAGAAATTCTCTCCTGCGATAATACCGATACATCTGGCACGCATTAGTCTGCACTGGCCCCTCCCTTTCCTTTGCATCTTCCTTCAAGTTCTCCTAAATCCATTGGTTGACTGTTTTTGTCAGGCCGCGTGAAGCATATTTCGATTACCAGAGCGAGAGGAGCTTTTTAAACAATAGTCAGAATTTATTAATAAAGTAATAAATCAGTATCGTCAGAGGATTTCAATAATAATATCAAAAATAATTGTTATAATGTTGCCCTGGGATTGACTGATAGAGAATTATCTGCCATTTTGCGCACACACAAACACATTCATACAGGCAAGGTGGGTGAAGTGTCTTGCCTTGGACACAACAGCAGTGCCAGTAAAAGTAATCAAACCCCCAACCTTATGGTTAGTGAGCAAACATTTCTAACTGAGCTACTGCTGCCCCCTATTATGCTTTTACAAGTAAATTTTCCTTTCCACCTCTGAAGAGAATATGGCAGGAGGATTTCTGATGGCAGTGAATGAAAGGACTGCACTTTATATTCCATGCACTATATAAACTTATTAAGTATTAGGATAAATTATAACATCTACAACATAGCAACCTGTTTGGCTTTATTTAATTAAAAAGTGGTGTAGTCCAAACTAAATGGGAGCGTGGCTGTATATCCAGCTCTGTGGGATACCAAGGTCCATATAACAGTAAACTCATGTACTACACTGTTTCCCTTTCTGAGCCAAGCCTATTTTGACATTACTCAAAACAAATGCACAAAAGTCATTACTTAAAAACTAACAATTGTTTACACTTACAGGTTAGTAACCAGTTAATTAACCATTAACAAAGCATCACTTCTACATTAATAACCACTACTGAGTTATGAGCATTGTCATTAATGTTTAATTCCTGAGTAAAAAGTTCATGTAAACAAATGCAACATTATAAACATCAGGGTCAATTGAGTAGCTATAAAATTTCATCAGAATATTGTTAATTACATTGTTATTAGGGGTGTGACGAGACACAAATCCCACAAGACGAGACAAGAAGCGAGACTAGGCAAACAAGAACGAGACAAGATTTTTACAGTGGTGAAATATAGTGTATATTACATGAATGAAAAATGTAATTTATTCACCTGAAAATCATCAAATGCAAAACTATTTAGGTGCATTTTAAAATCAGCCTGTAATGAATGGTATTTACTTCTATTATTTAAATAGTATGTAATCGCAGAACATATTTACTGCCAAATGTTTTGCCACAAACCAGGGGCATAACATCAGCCAGTGCAGCTGGGGCCCATGACATAAGGGGGGGCCACACTTAGAGTCCTGTATTGGTGGGTTATATTCCGCCTGGGCAGTACACATCAGGCATGACTCCATTTAAACACAAGCTTTTTTTATGAATAAAAATGATTACATAACAAGGGCCTTTCTTTCAAAATAATTTCTTCACAAAATTTACTTAACACGTCAAAAGATTAGTTATTAACAAAAATAAACATCTCTTTTCGTGACATGTTTAAATACTTTAAAGCAAAGTATAAGTCGACTTTTAGAAAGCACAGGGCACTTTCTGTAACTTAAAACAATGATATGTGGACGCATAGACTCACTGAAATGTGCTTTATAACTTTAGGGCCCACTCTAAAAACCTGCACTGGGGCCCCTCATTACCACCATACGCCACTGCCACAAACTCAGCTGACAGCTTCTCTCCTGTACAATCAGAACCTAATCCTGAGATCACAAGATCGTTTTTTATCTTCACAAAAACCTTGTGACATCTTGATTTTGTCACACCCCTAATAGTTATTAATGCTTTATTATTGCTTAATAGTGATGAGTTATTCTAAAGTATTACCCAAAAATCGTGATACTTTGAAAACTGTGCAGCTTTAATAGATGTTGCTCTACATGCTTTATTATTGTCAAATGCTGCACAAATTAGCAAGGCCCGGACGGCGTTTGTAATATGAAACAGTAAAACGGTGAAGGTCGCGTGGAAAAAGATGAAGAGGAATGAACCAAAAGTGGTGGGGCGGACCCTTGGCAGCCTTTGAAAGAAGCCGCCAGGTCACTCCACTCACCCCCAAACTGCTATGTCTCTGACGCAACACGCAGACTACACACTTTCATAAGGCACACACTGGAAACAGATAGGCTCTCCATCAAAAGAGACTATGACAAAATGTGTTTTTTCTCCGGCTAATCAGCCCCGCCGACGTACGGGGAGGGGAAGTATTGGATTCATTACCGAGCCAACCAAAGACAGCCTGCTCATTGTTCCCCTTTTATAGAGCACAGAGTAAAAAAAAAAAAAGAAAAGAAAAAGGAAAAAAAAGAGAAAGAATCAGGAAATAGAGAAAAAAATGATCTGGAGAATTTATAGCTTTGTACCATATGGAGCCGTCTTTCAATTAGGACTGGAGCAAGCAATCAGAGGCACAGCATGTCTGAGGCAAACGGCCCGGGACATGGCATAGACAAAATACTAAGCCAAGAAGGTTTGAGGTATGGATCACTACAGAGCCGTAAGTTAAAGTCAAGGTATACTTTGTTGTTCCCGATTTGTCCTCTGCATTTGACTCATCCTTCACTGCCACTGGGGCGACCTGTCAGGAGCAGTGGGCGACCGCAGGGCAGCACCCAAGGGCCCTTCTCCAGATCTAGAGACAGGACCCTTGTCAGGAGGAGGACCTGTCTGGAGGATTAGCCTGTTGTGCATGTTTCCTCTGGGTGCTCCAGTTTCCCCCAGAGGAAACCCATCCAGACACCAGGAGAACAGTGCTAACAACTTTGCCATCATGCCCCCACTCTGCAAATATTTTAGTCAGTCTAACATAGGGAAACCAGATTTCTAAACTCACAAACTGGGACACCTATTTCTTTCACAAACCACAGTGCATTTGAACTTATCAAGTGACAAAAATCCATCATTTTCTGTCATATAATTCAAAGTACACAACATTATGGCTTAAGTTTTAAATTTGGTAGCAATGTACTGATATAAAAACAATGACATGGTGAATAAATATAGCAACTAAAGCTTTTTTATTGGTTAAAAGGGGGGCAGCTGGGACATAATAGTGTTTATACAGATATGTGTTGGGACAAAGAGACAAAAACTGGGACTGTCTTCATTAAACAGGAACATCTGGTCACCCCATGTGAGGCAAGCGTGCTAACCACTTTGCCACACCACAAACATTTGTATTGGACAGTCTGGAATAAGCCGCTAAATATTGCACATACTTTTAATCATTGACTGGGTTTGGAATATTGGCAAGAGTTCGATATTTAGCTCTTTAGCAATTAGTGCTACATAAGCTAATGGCTACATGCTAAACGCCAATTTAATCAACACTTAAAATAATGTTTCCAAAAGTTTGAGTGGTAGATTAACTCTTAACAGGACAAACTGCTCCTCCATTGACCCTTGAGCGCCTCTCGTTCTTCTCACCATCGTCACTCTATAAGCTGCTAGTAAAATGCTAAAGCTAATGCTAACCAAAACACTGTTGCTCTTTGACTTCCTCTCTTTAGCTTTTTTCCTTTTTTTAATATTTGTAACTGACTGTGCATTACCAAGCGACCACGTAATCTCCATCTGAGCCTCACCATGTGTTAATGAGTCTGAGGGTCTCCACTGGGACGGTCCCCCTCCACAGACTGCAGCTCGCTCGACTGACCGCCTCAAACTCTGATACACACTTTCCACTGAGGATGATGGTAAAGGTCAAACGCTTCATATTTGCAGCCAGACCTCATGCATGAACCATCTTAGGCTAATCGCTTCCATTTGATCTGGCTACTATATTTAATGATGTTTGCTTTAAAGAGGCTATATTCTGCAAAATAAACTTTTTAGAGCTTTCTACCATGGTATAATGTTCCCTCATCAAAAACATACCTGCAGTTGTGTTTTGTTTCATCCACGCCTGTTTGAAGAATCCTGTAGTCTCTGGCGCTGTGTTTCTGAGACCTCAGAATGCTCAGTTCCACGAAGCCCCGCCCACTGCAGGAAGCACTGACCAATCAATAACAAGCCCTCTCTGTTTCCACTGATTCCTCATGACGGTTTTTCATTTTGAAGTAAAATTGCATCATACAAAAAGTTTAAGGAAGTGAAACGCTCTTTTCTCTGATTCTGTTCAAAAGACCGCAACACTCTGCTGCCCTCTGCTGGTCACTTCGCCTGTTTTTTTACAGCACCAGTAGAGTACTTACTGAAAACTTTTTTTATAGTCAGATGTTTTTAACAGTTGTAAAATATGCAATGCTCTTCTAGAGGCGACCAAGATTGGTTTAAAAAGATAAATAGTGATGGAAGAAATGCGCAATTTTTTTTTTCATAAGTAAAAGTACAGATAAAGGCTCAAGTAAAAGTAAAAGTATCACATAAACATTTCTACTTAAGTGCAAGTATAAAATTACTTTCTTTCAAATGTACTTGTGAGTACAAAAGTAAAAGTATTTTGCAGAGATTCAGGAACTAATGAATCTGTTAAATGTGAGGGATTTTGCTTAAAAAAACTGTGCTGAAAACTAAAGTTTAACAATAGAAGAAACTGAATCTGTAGGTGAGGATTTTCTGAGGAGTACCACTTTACCACATCTTTTATACTCATGTACTGTCTACAATGACGACACGGCAAAAACTGATTATTTTAAACCAAAGTCAAAATACTTTTTACTTCAAACCAACTCGGAAAAGTAGTGAAGTAAAAGTAAAAGTACCCCTAAAATCTACTCAAATAAAGTACAGATGCATGAAAATTGCTTTGTTGCATTACGACATTATAAATAAAAGCATATTACAGCCGCTTTAAGTGGTAAAATGTGTTGCGATCCTTAAATAAAGAAATCACTGGCCCAGACTAAATTAGACGAGTCACGATGTTGCGATGTGTTGACTGAGTGATTGCGTGTTTATGGCCCGAGAGGAAGAGAGAGGAAGACATCTCAGGCTTCTTTTCTCTGCTTCCAAATTACATTCATCTGTCTTTAGTGGGGAGTTAAAAGAAACTTTAAAAAAAGAAAACATTTGCAATAGTTCAAGGGGATCCTCAGAGCACAGAGAAACAGCTCCGGGAAGTTGTGCAGGCCTCGTGTCTTTACAGGTTTACTAGCAGACTGTGTGCTACTGAATATTTGATTTTTGTGTTTTTTTTATTTGGTGGAAAGATTTCTGGCAAGTTTATTTCGTTGGTCTTGAGATTGAAACCTTTATGATCGTGTCCAGTGTGTGCAACATTAACTGGCAGCAAGATAAAGAAGAAACAATGCTAATTTTACAGAAGCTCAGAAAACAAGGAAGGAACTATTGTATACGTGTTTTAAATGTGTCTAATAGTGACTTTACAATGGTGAACGTAAGGTCGAAATGTGCCGTGTTGGTGGAGTTTAGTTAAATGAATGCATTAAGAGATGTATTTGAAATTTAGATATAAGGCAAATATGAAATTATATAGATTTTGTAATAATTACTTTAGAGAGATTGTATTCCTAGGAAAGTTGTTCAAACAAGTTCAAATAATCTGTGATATTTGGATTGACAATAGTTTGAACAATAGTTTGTTTCTGTATGGAAAACTAATGACTGAAGAGACAGCAACGCTTTGTGATGTAAACATTTTTTTCAGGCTTGTCATCTTAAAGGTAAAGGAGACCAGGGCTTTTGTCTCAGGTTGGTTGTCTCATTTCTTATTACAGCCACACTAGAGGGCGCTGTGGTTTGATTTTGTTATCTGACATTTGGTTGGACATCCTGCTTATGCTGCATTCACACCGGATGCGTTTGAGGCGTCAAATTCGCGTCCGACGCGTCTAGTTGGACGCTTGAACATTTTGAAGTCAGACGCTTCATTCGCGCGTCCAATTTTGCTCTGTTCGCGCGTCAAAACAAATGTGTTCAGACGCGAATTCATGGGAGGAGTCTGTTGTGCCAGGGTAATGGCCGCTCATTCAGGGCTAAATTCAAATGAGGCCACACCGGTTTGCTCACCTGTGTCCCGGGTCGGTGCGAGGACATGTCCCCAGGACACTACTGCTGTTTTTAGGCACTCAACACCAGCAGGAGAGCGGAGATATGGAAGAGTTTTTTCTTGTTTAATAGCGGTCTCTAGTGGTTTTAGCGGGTTATAGGCTAGGCTAGCAGTCAGTACACAGACTGTTTTTGCTGTTGTTTTGGGGAGTACAGTAACTGCTAATCCAACGAGCTCAGCTCAGCTCACCCTAAAGTTAAGGTCCCCTCAATGTCTTGTTACTATCTTTTTGACAGCTGTCTTTATAAAAGTAGTAGAGCTGCTGCAGGCTGTAGTTTATAGCTCCACGCTCACATTGACAGATTCGATAAGTCCACTGTGATTGTTTTGATGGATCTCCACTTTCTACGTCCTCCCACGTCACTGCAGGAGCTAGATCCTGATTGGTTAACGCGCCGCGAATATTCGCCAAAGTTCAGATTTTTCAACTCGGGCGTCGAGAGCGTCAGACGCTCGATTCGTGCGTCAGACGCGTCGACGCTCAATTCGCGCTGCGCTATTCGCGCGTCAAAACCCGATTCGCGCCGTGCTGGATGCTTGATTCGCGCTGCAGGATGTCTAGACGCGCGTTTACATAGCCTTAACATGTAAACCAGACGCCCCAGACGCCTCAAACGCGTCCGGTGTGAACGCAGCATTAGTTTGCAATAGTCATTATTTCATATAAACTAAAAACATTAAAGTGAGGAGATAATTTGTCATTTTTATGGGTCTGAGTAATTTTGGTTGTTGGTTATTGGCTTCTGAAAAATCTAACATTTAGCAAAAAAAGCCAAAGACCAAAGCTAATTCGTTTTTAGCTTGCAGGCTAAAGCCATGTGTTAGCTCAACATTTGTGTCCTGAGGTCATTTGAGGCTGGATGTTTCACTGAGCCAGGGGTTTGTTGTCACATGAGTCATAAATGGCAAGGATACAACAATGCTGCATTCATTTGTTGTTATGCTTGTATTAAATAACAGTAGCTTTGGTAAAGGCTGTGTTTTTCACTGTAAATTCTTCCATTTTACCTCTCATCCCGGAGTAAAGTTCTAATAAACAATTGCCTTGTTCATAATCATGGTTTGAACACATCAGGCATTGATCATTTTTTGCTTCTTATTAAAAAAACAAAACAAAAAAGTTACACATATTTTTTCAAAATCACTTGCACTGAAGCTCCATTGATTTTAATTCACAGTGGGTCAGGATGCCTTTGATGGTTTATAACTTTTTATTACAATAAGGTTAAAAAAATGGATGCCTACTTGAAGCCAAGAGCTTGAGCTTTCATTAAATACATACATGGCTCTTGTAAGATGTTTAGATGATGAGTAATTTACACAAGAGTAAAAAATAATTTACTAGAGTAAAAAGTGTGACAACCATTCTCCCTTACTGCTACGATAGCAGTATATTTTTTAAGACTTCATAAAAATGAAGTTGTGTCCCCCCCAAATTAAATATTAGTTTTACTGAAAACAATGATTTAGTCACAATTTTAAAAATATTGAACGTAATGGCCAAGTTGTTTTTGTTTACATTGTTTGTTTTGGTTCTGAAACTGCATCGCTGATCGTCCAATCAGAAAAGAGGAAAGAATGGCAACCCACAGATCGTTTTGATTTAGACTGCAGTACTGTTTTTAAACCAGTAGGGGCGCATGCTGCTTACAGTAAACTGAAGGCAATGCTTTGTGATGTAAACATTTTTTTCAGGTTTATCATCTTAACCCATGAATTACTCATTTCCTAGGTCCTTAAAGTTGCAGTAGGCAAAAAATCCTTCCCTCACAAAAATGTAAAAATATAACATACAACCACCACCAAATGTAAATAAAACTCTAAAACTTTCTGAACTGATGCATAAATACATTGCTACATAGAAAAATGGCTAATCATATTTTCATTTTTGTAGTAAAATTAGAAAATGAAATATTTAAACCAATATTCGAATCTCAGACTTTTCACTTTTTAGTAATTCATTACTAAATCAGGACAAAACCAGTTCTAAATGCAGGTTTAAACAAGCACTAAACCAGAACAGAACCAGTACTAAATCCAGGACTCTGTCTTGGGCTAAATCTAGAACTAAACCAGGTCTGAACAAGCAGTAAATCAGGACTGAAACGGATCTGAACCAGGACTCAAAGCAATGCAAAAGGAATAAAACTGGCTCCAAATTTAACTAAATCAGGACAAAAGTCTCCCGAGTACGTGTTCCACCATTGAATCCTGTCCCACTGCTCTATTATTTTTATGCCAGAGCTTAAATATTCAAGGTTTGTATGGACTAAGACCTACGTTTGCATTTATTTTTCAGACCAAAAAGGAAAAACTAAATGTATGTGGATGTAAACCGTTAATCTTGCACGAGTTTCACTTTGTAAATAAGTCGTGGTAATGGCAAAGACCCACCTCCTTCTTCCTCGTGTGTGTGTTGTGTGTGTGTTGTGTGTGTGTTGTGTGTGTGTTGTGTGTGTGTGTTGTGTGTGTGTGTTGTGTGTGTGTGTGTTGTGTGTGTGTTGTGTGTGTGTTGTGTGTGTTGTGTGTGTGTTGTGTGTGTGTGTGTGTGTGTGTGTTGTGTGTGTGTTGTGTGTGTGTTGTGTGTGTGTTGTGTGTGTTGTGTGTGTGTTGTGTGTGTGTGTGTGTGTGTGTGTTGTGTGTGTGTTGTGTGTGTGTTGTGTGTGTGTGTTGTGTGTGTGTGTTGTGTGTGTGTGTGTTGTGTGTGTGTTGTGTTGTGTGTGTGTGTGTTGTGTGTGTGTGTGTGTGTGTGTTAGACAGTGAAGCGGAGACGAGGCCACCCAGGATCCAGAGGTGTGAGACCTGCGAACATGGGACCGGTGACCAATAAAGTACCAGAGCCACTGACCTCCTCTCACGGCTGTAAATCTCACCAGGACACACACACACACACACACACACACACACACACACACACACACACACACACACACACACACACACACACACACACACACACACACACACAATGTTTACGTAGCATTAGGTCCTCCATTTTGTTTACGTTTTCTAGTGACTGAATTTCAAGATGTGTAGAAAATTGAAGCAACATGTACATCAGTGGTGGAATGTAACAAAGTAAAAGTACTTAGTTACTTTACTTAAGTACACTTTCATGTACCTGTACTTTCTTTAAGTATTTTACAAGTGGTACTTTTACTTCACTACATTTTAAAGCAAGTATCTGTACTCTTTATTCTACTACATTTTTGTGTTGAAGTACAAAATATTTTGAGCTATTGTTTAAAATCATTAGTTTTTGTCGCGCCCTCATTGTAGACACACAGTACTTAAATATAACAGATGCAGTAAAGTAGTACTGCTTTAGAAACATCAGAATAATAAAGGCCTCACCGACAGATTCAGTCTCTTTTATTGCTTTGTTAATTTCATTAGTAATTAGCAAAAATTTTCAGCAAAATCCCTCACAATTAACACATTCATGAGTGGTTGAGTCTGTGCCAAATACTTTTATATTTTTACTCTCAAGTACATTTAAAAGTGAGTACTTTTATGCTTTTACTTGAATACATTTTAGCACATTTATCTGTACTTTCACTTAAATAAAGTAAATGAGTACTTCTTCCACCTGCAGCGACCAGTTAGTCACAGAGCAGACACACACAGACCATTCACTCTCACATTCAATCACTAGGGGCATTTTATTTTATATTAGACCATGCTATACATACATAAAGATAAATATAGATGCAAAATGTGTTGAAAAAACAAAATAATGACTTGAAAGAGTAGGCTTCTTGCAGCAGATAAATGGTTTGTGCTGCAACATTTCTCCAGTGGTAGAGGAAGTATTCCATTTCTTTATTTAAGTAAAAGTATAAAAGTACTCACTTTGAAATGTACTTGCAAGTAAAAAAGTAAAAGTATTTTGCACAGACTCAACAACTCATTAATGTGTTAAACGTGAGGAATTTTGCTGAAGAACTGACGCTGAGGTCTTCTGTCTTTATTATTCTGATGTTTCTAAAGCAGTACTACTTTACTGCATCTTTTATATTTAAGTACTGTGTCTGCAATGAGGGGACAACAAAAAAAAAAAACATGTGATTTTACCAAAACTCAAAATACTTTGTACTTCAAACCAACTCAGAAATGTAGTGGGGTAAAAAGTACAGATATTTGCTCTAAAATGTAGTAAAGTAAAAGTTCTAAACAAAGGAATAAAATAGTGATTAACACAGAAATAGTCATTAATAAATAAGGACTAAACCAGTTTTAAATCCAGGTCTAAACAAGCACTAAACCATATTCTTGCTCTAAAATGTAGTGAAGTAAAACACTTGTAAAATGAAACTGTACTTAAGTAAAGTAAGTACTTTTATTTTGTTACATTCCTCTGCATTTCTCAGTGTAAAAAGTAGAAAACCAAATGTATGCCAGGTACCATCCTGAAATAGCACTGTTTTCTGTAAAAGAGCTAAACGCTGGAGTATAAATAGCAGGTACGACTGCGTCCAAAGCCCGGGGGTCAGTTCCTGTTAGCGGATCTCCCACCGACTCACGAAATGAAGCCCAGGTAGTACAGGACTGCAGCGGCCGCGGGCTACAACAAGCACTGCTCTTTCTCCTCTCTGTGTGTGGCACCAGCACCTCTCCCTGGTGGTGATTCATTCATTACCACCATTATCATGTTTGCACCCCGAAAAAACACACCCCACGCTGTAGACGACGTGATGCTTGTGCAAACACCTCCGCTCCGTGACAAATATCCCACAACACCTGAGCTGGAAATGAGACTCTCCCCCCGGCTTTTCATTCTCCAAAAGATACAAATTGCAACACGTTCGTAGCATGTTGTAAATCTTGGGAAAGGGGAACAGGAGGGGGGGGGGGTTAAGACCACCGGGACGGGGCAGACCACCAGCCACCAGCCGTCAGCCCGAGCCGGTCCGGTCCAGTGCTGCATGTTTTTGATCAGTGGCCCTGGGAACACGCATAAAAGTTGGTAAAAGGTGGACACATGGTCAGTAATGGAGGCTGCGGGTTTATGCTTGTGTTTAGGCGCAGCTGTGTGGCTCTAACACCATTAGAGGAGTGTGTGACATGATGGGGACTAATGGGCTGACGGGTCGAGGCACACACGCACGCACGCACACACAAACACACACACTCACACACACACACACACACACACACACACAGGTTTGGATGGGATTAAGGTGGAGGACAACAGAAAGAAGTAATAAATTAGGACCAGAGCAATAAAAGCCACAGATTAAAGTTTGGGCTAAAAGCTGCTACTGGAACTCACATCAGTAATGTCATAATGCACTTAGATTTAGAGATGCATCTTCAAAATAGGTAAGTACACTGGTGGAATAAAATATTGGTTAATTAATAAATGTTTTAAATTCACTGCACCAGGTCGTTACTGATGTGTTTAAATTCAAATTAAATAAAGAAACTTGTCTGAAAATAAGATTATTCCCACCTACAGTGCTATACATCAGCCTTTCCCAAAGTCAAAAGAGTTAAAAATCTGACAATCCCATGCGGTTCCCCAACAATGAAACTTTTTAACATTCAAAAGTCTATGTCATCTTTTTCCCATAGATTTCTATTAAAACATTTTAAATACAGAGGCTGTTGGCTAAAAAATGTTTCAAAGTGATATTTTTTAAAATAAGTAGTCAATTAGTCGCAATTAAGTAGTAATTCATTTCAATCTCATTGCTTTTTATGTACGTAGTACCATCACGGCCCACAGGGGGGCCCCGGACCCAGTGGGAACCACTGCTATAACTAATGACTAAATACTTTTACTTAAGTAAATTACCTAAGTAGATTATTTGAAGAAAAAGTACTTTCTGAGTACATTTTGTAGAACATACTTTTACTTTTCTTAGTAAACTTAGTAAATTTTGGATGATTCCATTTTTACTTTTACTTGAGTAAAACTTTAAATTATCCAGGCAAGTAAAGGTAGTTTTTGTCGTCTGTGGTGTGGCAGTAGTGGGTTCAAAACTCAGGGAGAAGGAGAAGCAAAAACATTCAAATGCCCTTTTTGCTTAAGTAAGTTTTATACTCAATACTTTTTTACTTTTACTGATGTAAAATTTTGTTGGGTACTTCTACTTGAGTAATATTATTACTGAAGTAACAGTACTTCTTCTTGAGTACAGCTTTTGAGTCCTTTGTCCACCTCTGTACATAATCCAGCAACAACAGATCATAAGCCAGTGGAGTCTTCAAACCGCTCCCAAGCCTGGATAAATGCAGAGGGTTTGTGTCAGGGAAGGGCATCTGGCATAAATCGTATGCCATTATGTGAATCACTGAGGTGAATCTGGAGGGGGAAAGGGGAGTGTGGTACATGAAGTCAAATGATTCATTATAAACAAATATAGGTTCACATTTTTTCATTTATGACGTCCTGTACTGAACATGAACAACACTTTCTTTTATCTTTTAACTGCTCCCTTTATTTATTTGGGGTCCAGTCAATTTGGTGGTTTACGCCGGATGCCCTTCCTGTCACAAGAGTCATGAATTATTTAACATGAAAACTAACCCAAAGTGAGCCCGACACCTCTTTCCACCTTTTCTTTGTGGTTCATCTCGCCCATTGCTCAGTGACGTATTGACTTGTCATGGGTTTTAAGCCCGTTCCTGATGTAAACCTATCCATTTATGTGGGCTTGGGACTGGCACAAAGAGCGCTCTGGCTTGTGATCCACTGTGGCTGGAGAAAACCTGATAGTTTTGCACTGGTGTAAAGTTTCACAAGCTTTGTACTGAGTTTGATATTGATCAAGTGTTCCCATATTTTCTATGCATTTATTTTTATTTCATTATTTTTATTTTATTCATTTTTATGCATCTGTTTATCTTTCCCCCCAAAAAACTAACCGCTGTACTTTTTTTGGTACATCTTACTCACACATTGTTTTGGGTCATTAGAAGCTTGTGGGCTGTATTTTACCCAAAAGGCCAGTGGCATTATATAAAACATTGCAATATTTGTGACAGTAACTTGTTTTTACCAGCTGATGTACTGTTCTTAGGAAATGCTGCTACAACACTGATTACTATTGGCTTTAATAACAATTGTAACCATAGTCTCAAAAGTATGCATTCAGGATGAAAACTGTTTAGCTGGATTGTTTTTTTTCCCTCCCTAGCTTCTTTATACCTTTAAATATCAATTTTATGTAATAAAAAAGACAAATAATACAAAGATTTTTTATGTTTAATTATGTTTATTCAAAGGTAAAAAGATATAACTTACATAGTATTAGTTCAAAGCCTCTGTGATCCAGATGCGACAGGTGTCTGGAAAACTCTGCAGGTTAGTGAGAAACAGCAGGAAGCCTCCCTTTACAATGAGCCACGCTGATAAATCCTCACAGTAATAATTAACCTGAGGCGCTCTGAGAGAGGATAGAGTAACACTGCCACCTAGTGAGCTTAGTGCGGTACTACAGGATCTTCCTCCGCTTTCTGCTGTTCCCTTACTCCCAAAAACTGTTGAGGGGTCGACATTGAATCATCTGCCTCCATCTAAACCTACAATCACCTCAGGCCCATAGTTGAAGGGCCCTTGACCACCAAAGGCAATTAGGAAGGAGATGAAAAATGAATGAATTGATATAATAACAAACAATAATAATAAACAATAAAATAAAAAATAAAAATATATTAGTTGTCACCAAGTCTAAACCTATATAGCTAAACAACTTCACTTACATGGATATATTTATATTTTCTTCTTTTGAGTTTCAAGAAAATGGTTTCTGCTCCTATATGAGGTCTCCACAGTGAATTAATTGCACTTTGACTGACAAAGTTCTTACTCCAGATGCCCTTACGGTTCCAACCACCAGCAAAGTGCTGTGACTGGATGTATGTGAAGTGGTTTGCTCAAATTGGACACAACAATAGGTCAGAGCTGGAATAGGACCATCAACTTTCCAATTAGTGTGGGAGCTGCTTAACCACCTGCACCACTGTGGCCCCAGGATTAACCTCCTAATAGTTTACTGTAATGAAGAAAATCCTGTTTCCCACCTCTTTGTGCAGCTCTGATTGGTTTGTGCTTTGAGTCATGTGACTGTCCACTCTTCTTCTTTTGACAAATTTGGCTGCAGCCGATTTCTGAGACTTTGCACCAAGATATTTCACAAGTGAGAAACCACAAAGTCTAAGCTCAGAATAAGCAAAGTTTGGACAAAAAATAAAATAATAAAGTGTTGAGTTCACAACTGTGTCACAAAACAAAACAAAGATACATTGATGAAGTTTTATTATTGTATTTATGATTTTTATTTAGCTAAAGATAAAACTAAGAAAAACATCTATAAATACATTTTTCATATTTGTCACAGCTCTGTGCAACTGAAGGTTATGTAATATTAATATAAAATTTGACCAAAAATCACAAAGAACAGTTACTTTTGTTAGTGCAGCCTTAGCCTCATGTTAATGCTGCCCTCACAACACCACACATATTACTTTATAAATCATCTAAATCTGCAGTAAATATAAAAGCAATAAAAACATGTTACTGTGAAGACTACTCACTATTAACCGTTGTTTTTAGGAGTTTTTCCTAAGGGATGTCCTGGTTCTGTTTATTTTAGTGTAGTTATTGTTTGTGTTGATTGTGTGTTATGTATGATTAACTGTTTATGAAGCCTTTTGTTGTGATACTGAGCTGTATAAATAAAACTAAATTGGATTGAATACTTAAACAAATTACAGATGAATTTAATCAGTGGAAAACATGTGAGTGCTTCTCAGTTTAGTGTCCAGACAATAAAATAAAAAAAATCAATAAAAAATCAATACACAGTGATCACAACTGAATACAAAGACATTTTATCTGACACTGATATAGTTTCTGTTTTATACATTTGGGGCTTTTCTTAAAAAGTGACATTTTTCAAAGAACAGTTTTGTTTTAGTATTTTGTGGAACATGGATTTAAGTAATTAATTTAGTAAATAATGTTATATCAGAGTATCACCATGTCACTTGGCACATTGAGGTTTGAAGTGAATTAAAATAGAAAAACTGCACAAGATCTGGGTTTTCAGAGGCAAAAACCTAAATGTATGTCACATTTGTTTATTTAACAGGCATGATGATCAGAGGAGCAGAGTTTCTACCTTCATCATAGTCACATGGACTAAAGTAAGGATAAAGTTTCTCAGTGAAGGTGCAGCCAGTGAAGGAGTAGATGAGAGCTGCAGTGTCTGCATCATAAAAGGAGACCAGGCCCTGCTCATAATCTACAAACACACCGATCACACCAGGAACTGAATTTAGACTGAGATCTACAACAGGACCAGCACATGCTCTGTACTTATCTCCATCTCTCAAAATAATGGTCCAGTATCCATTCTGAGGTGTCAGAGCTTCATCTTCATCATCTTTTCTGTTGACTGATTCTTTAGCGACTCCAAAATCCCATTCAGTTTTCCCTTTGACCTGAACCTCAAAGTAAAACCTGCCTGAAGAGAAACTCTGCTTTCCTAAAACACAAAGATAGTCGTCAGTAAACCTCTCTGGGTTGTCTGGGAGATCATTCTCCACATCTCCATCATAAACCTGTTTCAGATCCTCAGACAGAACAAGCCATGGATTTGCTGTGTCTGGGTCTAGAGTCACATCCACTGCCCACTGCTGGAGTTTATTCAGTTCAGCCTTCGCAGACAGTTTCTTTATTTCTCCACTCAGTGTGATCTGGAGCTGAGCCACAGCTCTGTCCACAGAGCCCTCAAATGAAGGAAGCTCCAGTCTCACCTGTGTCCAGTCCTTCAGGTCTGCAGCAGTTTTCAGTTTGTTGAAACTTTGTAGAAAGTGGAGGTGGTCCTCAGAGCGTGTGAGCTGCTCCCCCTCTGTGCTTCTCCTCTGCAGCTCAGAGATCTCCAGCTCCAGCTCTGTGATCCAGTCTTCAGCCTGTTTCTCCGTCCTCCTCTGCTTTTCCTGCAGCTCCTCTTTGAACTGGTCCAGACTTCTCTGGACTGTGTCCATCAGAGCGGTGTAGACCTGGACCCCCTGGTCCATCTCTCTGTGGGCACATTTCTGACTGAGCTGCAGCGAGCGTCTGATCTCCTGGATCTTCCTCCGTCTCTCCTCCATCATGCTCTGAGTTTCAGTCTGTGTGCGCCTCAGCGCCGCCTGCTGCTCCTCATACTCCTCTCTCAGTGGGACGATGTGGTGGCCCTTGTGGTCCAGGACGGTGCAGAGCATGCAGACGCAGGCCTGGTCGCTCCTACAAAACAGCTCCAGAGCCTTGTCGTGTTTGGGACACATCCTGTCCTCCAGGTTTTCCACAGGCTCAGTGAGCTGGTGCCTCTTCAGACGGGCCACTGTCCCGTGAGGCTCCAGGTGGCTCTGACAGTAGGAGAGCAGACAGACCAGGCAGGACTTGAGGGCCTTCAGTTTGGGCTCAGTGCACACGTCACACAGGACGTCTCCTGCTGCAGCAGCTGGTCGCTCTGAGCTCACAGAGTCCTCTTCATGTGGAGGCCTGTTTCTGAACTGTCCCACCAGCTCTGACACTAAAGTGTTGACCTTCAGCAGGGGCCTAGAGCTGAACTCCTCTTTACACATGGGACACTGGCAGAGGTCAGTGTGCTCCCAGTGTTTGGAGATGCAGCTCTTACAGAAGTTGTGTCCACACGGAGTGGAGACTGGCTCTGTGAACACCTCCAGACAAATGGGGCACATCAGCTGCTCCTCAGACATAGAAGCCATGGCTGTGAGAAACAGAGATTAAATAGATTAGGAAAAGTTTATTTTTATTCCCATAAGTTCAGCACAAGAGTGGCATCAGTAAAACATTTCAGTCTATGCTCACTCATAAACTCACACCTTTTCTTCAGGGCTGAGTGTTTGGTAATAAACATGTTCATGTTACTGAAAAGGGCTCAGAGAAATGGCCGTCACTTGAGAGAGAGTTTAAAATGCAGTTGTGCTTTGTGAATCAGAACCTTGCATTTAATGCTTTCATTAAACACAAACGGTAAGTTTAAATTGTGAATTTTTAAATTCAGAAATTAGTCCAGTATGACTGTCATTCATATCAATTATATTATAAATAAATTGTTGGTTAAAATATTTTGGTGTTCATCAAAACTCTATCAGTTAGAAAGTTACTGAACAGGAAATACCTGGCAATTAACACACCCAAAGTCACATGATCGATTAGTAACTTACACAAGATTTTTCTCTCTTGTTTTAATGTCACACTTTATACAGTTTAAATACCCTCTGATTCATTTTAATCCTGATATGAAACTAATATCTCTTCAAGATCTCCTCTATATGACAGTTGTTTACAGCTTATAAGTCTTTATATCAGCATTTGTATTGATATTTCATTAGTTTTGTCTTTGATATAAAACAGTATCATGTAACAATAAAGTGGACTGACTTCTTTGACTGAACAGACCTAAAGATGATCAACAAAGACGTCTAAAACATCAGGAAATGCACTCACCAGTTAACAACAGCCTCGTCTTCAGTTAAAGCTGTAAATACTCAGTTTTACACAGAGCACTTTGAGCTTGTTTGTTTCTTCGAAGTGAGCACTTTTAGGTTTCACTTTTGTTTCCTGGTGTTGCTCCGCCTCCTTATGCAGTGCACTGAGCACTTATCCTATTTTCTTATCTGTGTGACATGAGTTTAATTCAAACTAAACAAAGAACTAAACCAGGTCTAAACCACAGCTAAACCATGACTTAACCAGTACTAATACATGGACATAAACCAGTCCAATACATTCACTTTAGCAAATTCAGAGTCACCAGTTCACCTTTGTGCATGTTTTTGGACTCCTTACAGTGAAATAATGTTGGTCATATGATCTTGCAGTTCTGCTGGTGGCCACTAGGTGTCATCAAAGAACAAAAGACAGAAAGTTCTTATTTGGTCCAGAAACAGCAAAGAGAGACTCATTCAGTGTTACTACTGTCACTTTTACTTCTCCATAATATGTAGGAAAGAATAAAACCTATTGTGTGTCTCTAACAGATCAAATATCTACATGTTATTGCTGGACTATATTATGCTGTTGTGACATTTGACAGAAAGTCCCTGCTGTCTGTGTCCTCTCCTGTGTGTTTACTGTCTCCTTGGTGGAGGCGCATATTTTCACAGGAGACTTGACTTAAATGTGCTTTTATGGAATTATTCTGGTAACTAATTTACATTAATAACAATGAATACATAAATGAAAAATAATAAACAGCTATAAATTCAATAATAATGATAAATATATAACAATAAAAAAATAGAAATAAATATATAAAGAATAATAAATAATACAAATAATATTAAATAAAAAACAGTATATTAATAGTTGTCACCAAGTCTAAACTCGTATGGCAAAACAACTTCAAGTAAATGGCAACAAGACATTTTTTTCTTTTGATTTTCAGGAAAATGGTTTAGTTTCTGCTCCTATATGAGGTCTCTACAGCAAATTAATTGCATGTTAATTTAGCAGTGAAGTTTTTACACCAGACACAAAACAATAAGTTAAGAAAACAAAGATACACTGATGAAGTTTTATTATTGTAATTATTATAATTATTATTTAGCTGAAGAAAACCAAGAAAACCATCTGTAAATACATTTTTCATATTTGTCACTCTGTGCAACTGAAGGTTATGTAATATTAATATAAACTTTGACCTAAAATCACAAAGAAATACTTAAACAGTTACTTTTGTTAGTGCAGCCTTAGCCTCATGTTAATGCTGACCTCACAACACCACACATATTACTTTATAAATCATCTAAATCTGCAGTAAAAATGAATGCAATAAAAACATGTTACTGTGAAGACTGCTCACTGATTACTGGAAGAAATTACAGATGAATTCATTCAGTGGGAAAACATGTGAGTGCTTCTCCAGTGGGCAGTGTCCAGACAATACACAATCAATACACAATCAATACAACACAGTAAATAATAACACTTTCAAAACTTTTCACGAGCAGTTATATGCCTCTCAGTTCAGACCTCTACATCAACAAGATATGCATAATTTTTTTTCAAGGCTGGACTTACCTAAAATTACTGACAGCCAGAGGGATGATTTATGTAAACCAATAACTCAGAGTGAAATTCTACAACTTATTCAGCTACTCCCAAACAACAAGGCTCCTGGCCCTGATGATTTCGGTGGTGAATTTTATAAAAAGTTCTGTGAAATTGTAGTCTCGCCATTGTCTGAAATGTTTGTGTCCTCATTTTCGGTTGGTGCTCTCCCTCCTTTCCTAATGGAGGCCAATATCTCACTAGTTTTGAAAAAAGAGAAACCTTCAGAAGAATGTTCCTCTTATAGGCCCATATCGGTTTTGAATCTTGACCTGAAGATTCTTGCGAAGGTTCTGGCTTCACGTTTAGAAACTGTGTTAAAAATGACCAAACTGATTTCATATAGGGTAGGTATTGTACACACAACATTAGACGTTTGCTTGATCTTATTTAGCATTCATCCATGTTTAATTCCAATGCTCTGGTCATTTTTCTTGATGCGGAGAAAGCCTTCGACCGGCTGGAATGGCCCTATCTTTCCTTTACTCTCCAAAAGTTCGGCCTAGGTAATGGTTTTGTCAAGTGGATTCAGATTTTATATAAATCATCTCTTTCGGCAGTGATTACAAATGGACATAGATCAAGTAATTTTAATATTGGGCGGGGAAGTAGGCAGGGCTGCCCGTTGAGCCCACTGTTATTTGCATTGGCTCTGGAGCCCCTGGCCGCTGCTATTAGGAGGGACCCTAATATTGAAGGACTTTCTTTAAATATTTTAAATCATAAAATTTCACTTTATGCGGATGACATTTTGATTTTTCTAAACTCCCCAACTCAGTCAATTCCTAAGTTAATACAATTAATTAAACTGTATGGCACCTTCTTGGGTTACAAGATAAATTTTTCTAAAAGTGAGGCCATGCCTGGCTCTGGTTTACATGGGGTTAACCCAAACATTTCTCGGCCTTTTCGTTGATCCCCAACAGGTTTTACTTATTTAGGAATAAAGGTTTCTCCTAACATAAAAGATTTGTACACTCTAAACTACACTCTTGTTCAGTATTAGTCGTGACCTGGACAGATGTTGCAGCCTCCCACTGTCTCTTTTAGGTCGTATACCCTGGTTAAAATGAACATTCTCCCTCATCTTCTGTATTTATTTCAGATGCTGGCTCTTGTTTTGTCTTAGAAATTATGTCAAAATTGAATGGTTCAATTATCTCATTTATCTGGAACAAAAAAGACCCAGGTTAAGATACAGCTACCTCTGTCTACCTGTGCAGCAAGGTGGCCTTGCTGCTCCCTCCGCATCGCTTTACCTGTGGGCGACTCAGTTCAAATTTCTCATGGAATGGCTTAAATGTGACTGCAATTCTATGTATCTGTCTGCAGAGGCCACTTCTGTAAAGGGTATCAGGGACAATATGGTGTTAAAAAACATGCTTACTGTCTGGTGAAAGGTCAGGTGTTTGGAAGACTACAACAGTTGTTTTTCTTATTTGACTCCTGTTCATGATAACCCAGACTTTATACCTGGCCTCCAGGCTGGTTTTGTTGACTGGTTTCAAAAAGGGATCAAAACAGTTGATTTAGTAGATGAGGGTTCACTTCTCACATTTCAACAGGTAAAAGTCAAGTATGGTCTCATCAAAAGGGATTTTTTTTTTAAGTATCTGCAAGTTAAAAACTTAATTCTTTGTAAACTGAGGGAATGTTGTGGAAGGTTGGCTATCTCTCCAATAGAATCTCTAATGTTAAAAAACACACAACTTAAGAGTTTTACTAAAAGGATTTATAATGTTTTAAGTGAACTTAAAACTGATAACTCTGACAATGTTAAGGGCCTGTGGGAATCAGATTTGGTGCCTATTGAGGCAGAGGTACAGGGACTATATTATGCTGTTGTGATCTTTCTAATGTGAGTCGGCCTGTGAGCAAAGTCTGGTCGCACTAATATCACTTTACTCAGTTCTGACAACAGTAGACATGAGGCTTAGGTTCGTGGGATTACATTGCTGCTACCAAAGGTGGAAGAAAAAGATTTACTCTAAATGTACTGCAAAACAGTATTAGTTTAAATAGAATTTAAAGTATTTAGCAAAATTATTACTTGAGCAAAAGTAAAAAAGACACAATTTAGACTTGGTTTAATTCTGGTTAAGTCAGGGTGACCAGAGTTTTACACCCAAAAACTGGGACACATGTTTTATTACTAATCACAGTGCATTTGAACTCACCAAGAGGCAAAAAAGCTTCTGAAATCCATACAATTTTTGTCGTCATGTAAGAAAAATACATTACGCTGGGGATTAAGTTTTGAATTTTAATGGAAACTTATTAATAAAAATAATGGCACTGTAAATAATTTTACTGACAGACAAGTTTTCTGTGTTTTTCTGTGGTTAAAATGGAAACAACTGGGACATGGTTTGTTGAAAACTGGGACATATTAGTGTTTTTACAAATATGTCTTGGAACATGAGACAAGGAGCCTAAACCTGGAACTGTCCCAGTTAAATAGAGTTGTTAGTGTGGGAGCTGATTAACCACCTGCACCACAGTGGCCCCAGGATTAACCTCCTAATAGTTTATTGTAATGAAGAAAATCTTGTTTCCACCTCTTTGTGCAGCTCTGATTGGTTTGTGCTTTGAGTCATGTGACTGTCCACTCTTCCTGTTTTTACAAATTTGGCTGCAGCAGATTTCTGAGACTGTGCACCAAGATATTTCACAAGTGAGAAACCACAAAGTCTAAGCTCAGAATGAGCCAGGTTTGGAACAGAAACAAAGACACACTGATGAAGTTTAATTATTGTATTTATGAGTTTTATTATTATAAGTTTATATAATATTAATATAAACTTTGAACAAAAATCACAAAGAAATACTTAAACAGTTACTTTTGTTAGTGCAGCCTTAGCCTCATGTTAATGCTGACCTCACAACACCACACATATTACTTTATAAATCATCTAAATCTGCAGTAAATATGAATGCAATAAAAACATGTTACTGTGAAAACTGCTCACTATTAGCTTTTTTTAAGGAGTTTTTCCTAAGGAATGTCCTGGCTCTGTTTATTTTAGTGTAGTTATTGTTTGTGTTGATTGTGTGTTATGTATGATTAACTGTTTATGAAGCCTTTTGTTGTGATACTGAGCTGTATAAATAAAACTAAATTGAATTGAATTGAATATTTAAGGAAATTACAGCTGAATTTAATCAGTGGAAAACATGTGAGTGCTTCTCCAGTTTAGTGTCCAGAAAATAAAAAATCAATACACAATGATCACAACTGAATACAAAGACGTTTTATCTGACACTGATATAGTTTCTGTTTAATACATTTGAGGTTTTTCTTAAAAAGTGACATTTTTCAAGGAACAGTTTTGTTTTAGTATTTTGTGGAACATGGATTTAAGTAATTAACTTAGTAAACAATGTTATATTAGAGTATCATCATGTCACTTGGCACATTGAGGTTTAAAGTGAATTAAAATAGAAAAACTGCACAAGATCTGGGTTTTCAGAGGCAAAAACCTAAATGTATGTCACATTTGTTTATTTAACAGGCATGATGATCAGAGGAGCAGAGTTTTTACCTTCATCACTGCGACCTGGACTAAAGTAAGGATAAAGTTTCTCAGTGAAGGTGCAGCCAGTGAAGGAGTAGATGAGAGCTGCAGTGTCTGCATCATAAAAGGAGACCAGGCCCTGCTCATAATCTACAAACACACCGATCACACCAGGAACTGACTTTAGACTGAGATAAACACTGAGGCCAGCACAGGCTTTGTACTTATCTCCATCTCTCAAAACAATGGTCCAGTATCCATTCTGAGGTGTCAGTGTGATTGCTTTCTTTCTGTTGACTGATTCATTACCGACTCCTAAATACCATTCATTCTTTCTTTTGACCTGAACCCCAAAGTAAAATCTGCCTGAAGAGAAACTCTGCTTTCCTAAAACAGCAAGGACAGGAGTAAACCTCTCTGGGTTGTCTGGGAGAACCTTCCCCACATGACCTGAATAAACCTGTTTCAGATCCTCAGACAGAACAAGCCTTGGACTTGCTGTGTCTGGGTCTAGAGTCACATCCACTGCCCACTGCTGAAGTCTCTTTAGTTGGACTGTCTTTATTTCTGCATTCACTGTGATCTTGAGCTGAGCCACAGCTCTGTCCACAGAGCCCTCAAATGAAGGAGGCTCAAGTCTCACCTGTGTCCAGTCCTTCAGGTCTGCAGCAGTTTTCAGTTTGTTGAATCTTTGTAGAAAGTAGAAGTTGTCCTCAGAGCGTGTGAGCTGCTCCCCCTCTGTGCTTCTCCTCTGCAGCTCAGAGATCTCCAGCTCCAGCTCTGTGATCCAGTCTTCAGCCTGTTTCTCCGTCCTCCTCTGCTTTTCCTGCAGCTCCTCTGTGAACTGGTCCAGACTTCTCTGGACTGTGTCCATCAGAGCGGTGTAGACCTGGACCCCCTGGTCCATCTCTCTGTGGGCACATTTCTGACTGAGCTGCAGCGAGCGTCTGATCTCCTGGATCTTCCTCCGTCTCTCCTCCATCATGCTCTGAGTTTCAGTCTGTGTGCGCCTCAGCGCCGCCTGCTGCTCCTCATACTCCTCTCTCAGTGGGACGATGTGGTGGCCCTTGTGGTCCAGGACGGTGCAGAGCATGCAGACGCAGGCATGGTCGCTCCTACAGAACAGCTCCAGAGCCTTGTCGTGTTTGGGACACATCCTGTCCTCCAGGTTTTCCACAGGCTCAGTGAGCTGGTGCCTCTTCAGACGGGCCACTGTCCCGTGAGGCTCCAGGTGGCTCTGACAGTAGGAGAGCAGACAGACCAGGCAGGACTTGAGGGCCTTCAGTTTGGGCTCAGTGCACACGTCACACAGGACGTCTCCTGCTGCAGCAGCTGGTCGCTCTGAGCTCACAGAGTCCTCTTCATGTGGAGGCCTGTTTCTGAACTGTCCCACCAGCTCTGACACTAAAGTGTTGACCTTCAGCAGGGGCCTAGAGCTGAACTCCTCTTTACACATGGGACACTGGCAGAGGTCAGTGTGGCTCCCAGTGTTTGGAGATGCAGCTCTTACAGAAGTTGTGTCCACACGGAGTGGAGACTGGCTCTGTGAACACCTCCAGACAAATGGAGCACAGCAGCTGCTCCTCAGACATAGAAGCCATGGCTGTGAGAAACAGAGATGAATTAGGTTTGAGAGTGGCATCAGTAAAACATTTCAGTCTATGCCATGTACTATTCCTTTACCCCAGGTCAAAGTATTATAGACATGTTAATGTTCATGTTACCAAAAAGAGGTGTGAGAGTGGACAAATAATAACCCTCAGTTGAGGAGGTTTAATTAGAATTTAGCTAAAGTTGTGCTTTAAATAGTAAATTATTAAATTGTCACAAATGAGTTCAGTTTACTCTTTTTTGTATCACTTATGTTAAATACACATCGGTGGCTAAAATATTTTGGTGATTATCAAAAGTCCATCAGTTGGAAAGTTACTGAACAGGAAATATCTGACAATAAACTCACCCAAAGTCACATGATCGATTAGTAACTTACACAAGATTTTTCTCTCTTGTTTTAATGTCACACTTTATACAGTTTAAATACCCACTGATTCATTTTAATCCTGATATGAAACTAATATCTCTTCAAGATCTCCTCTATATGCAACTCTGAATGAAAGGGAACTGTTTGGATTCTTGCCTAATATACTCTGATTTAAAAACATGTGCTATATATTTGTTTACAGCTTATAAGCCTTTGTATTAGCATTTGTATTGATATTTCAATAGTTTTGTCTTTGATATAAAACAGTATCATATAAAAATAGACTGCACTGACTTCATTGTGTGAACAGACCTAAAGATGATCAACAAAGACGTCTAAAACATCAGGAAATGCACTCACCAGTTAACAACAGCCTCGTCTTCAGTTAAAGCTGTAAATACTCAGTTTTACACAGAGCACTTTGAGTTTGTTTGTTTCTTCGAAGTGAGCTCCGTTAGGTTTCGGTTTTGTTTCCTGGTTTTGGTCTGCCCCTGTTTCTCTTTAAGCAGTGCACTGTGAAATAACAACAGGATATTTAATAGAGCTGGTAATAAAAGTTTGAACAATTATCTTAAACTGACCATTTCCTCTTTCATAGTGCAGTTTTATGTTTGAGTTTAGGCTGCACCACTTATCCTATTTTCTTATCTGTGTGACATGAGTTTAATTCAAACTAAACAAAGAACTAAACCAGGTCTAAATCATAGCTAAACCAGGACTTAACCAGTACTAATACATGGACATAAACCAGTCCAATACATTCACTTTAGCAAATTCAGAGTCACCAGTTCACCTTTGTGCATGTTTTTGGACTCCTTACAGTGAAATAATGTTGGTCATGTGATCTTGCAGTTCTGCTGGTGGCCACTAGGTGTTACCAAAGAGCAAAAGACAGAAAGTCTTTATTTAGGTCCAAAAACATCAAAGACAGACTCATTCAATGTTACTACTGTCACTTTTACTTCTCCATAATATGTAGGAAAGAATAAAACCTATTGTGTGTCTCTAATAGCTCAAATATCTACATGTTATTGCTGGACTATATTATGCTGTTGTGATCTTTCTAATGTGAGTCGGCCTGTGAGCAAAGTCTGGTCGCAGTAATATCACAAAGAGACAAATTTGGCTGCAGCAGATTTCTGAGACTGTGCACCAAGATATTTCACAAGTGAGAAACCACAAAGTCTAAGAATAAGCCAGGTTTGGACTAAAAATAAACAAGTGTTGAGTTCACAACTGTGTCACAAAACAAAACAAAGATACATTGATGAAGTTTTATTATTGTAATTATTATAATTATTATTTAGCTAAAGAAAACCAAGAAAACCATCTGTAAATACATTTTTCATATTTGTCACAGCTCTGTGTAACTGAAGGTTATGTAATATTAATATAAACTTTGAACAAAAATCACAAAGAAATACTTAAACAGTTACTTTTGTTAGTGCAGCCTTAGCCTCATGTTAATGCTGACCTCACAACACCACACATATTACTTTATAAATCATCTAAATCTGCAGTAAATATAAATGCAATAAAAACATGTTACTGTGAAAACTGCTCACTATTAGCTTTTTTTAAGGAGTTTTTCCTAAGGAATGTCCTGGCTCTGTTTATTTTAGTGTAGTTATTGTTTGTGTTGATTGTGTGTTATGTATGATTAACTGTTTATGAAGCCTTTTGTTGTGATACTGAGCTGTATAAATAAAACTAAATTGAATTGAATTGAATATTTAAGGAAATTACAGCTGAATTTAATCAGTGGAAAACATGTGAGTGCTTCTCCAGTTTAGTGTCCAGACAATAAAAAATCAATACACAATCAATACACAGTGATCACAACTGAATACAAAGACGTTTTATCTGACACTGATATAGTTTCTGTTTTATACATTTGGTGCTTTTCTTAAAAAGTGACATTTTTCAAGGAACAGTTTTGTTTTAGTATTTTGTGGAACATGGATTTAAGTCAGGGGTGTCAAACTCATTTTCACCGAGGGCCACATCAGCATAATGGTTGCCCTCAAAGGGCCAGATGTAACTGTAAGACAGTATAAATCAGGGGTGTCAAACTCAATCGGAGCTGGGTCCAAAATTAGAAAACCAGTCTTGGTCGTGGGCCAAATAAGAGAATTGTATAAATAATAAAGCCAGCCTACTGTATTTTTGTTCTCAGTTAGGCTACAATAGGCTTTTTAACATAAAATAATACTTCCGCACAGAACTACAGGTGTAGATTTGTGGTTTTAAGGGGCTTTGTAGTTTTGTTTTAAATCAGAACTTAGAACTCAACAAATAACAACAAATAGGCCACAGACTACTGACTAACACTGGCCAATTATTTATTAAGTATTATTTACTGCCACAGTTACCTAACTCCTCATATAAGACAGGTGTTTTCATCAGGTCCACTCTGTTTTACTGTGACAGTGGGTGCTACCAGCAGATAAATATTTAGGTGCATGTCATGCCCCTGATGTAAGCCCAGCACAACTTTAAGCTGAGTCAGCTCCTACACACAAACACGTATTATAGGCTTATTTAACATTTATTGAGCAAACTACTGTCCACCTCTCTGTCCTCTGCAGGACACAGTGTGAGCAGGATTATACCTCTTTCTGGGCAGGTTTAGCTCGCTGTGTGTTAATGAGTGCATTAGAGCACAAGTAGCGACAGAGAGAAAGGAAAAAGAGCGACGGAGGGCAGTGCTGTTTTTAAAGACGTACGGTTTGTAAAGGAGATGTTCTTACACTGCTGTGCGGTTGGAGCGTGGTTTTATTGCTGCTACATTAGCTCAACAAACAAAGTGTAGAGCGTTTACAGAGAGTCCCACCTGTTTAAGAAGCTCCTGCTCTCACTGACCCCTCTTTTCCTATTTCTTTAGTGGAAAGTAAAATTTCCTGTTGGAGAATCCTTCACTCTCTCTCTGCTCCTGCGGCTCGTTAAATGCCGCTAGCGGGGGACGGGCAGTGCTGGCGCGCAGCGGCGCCGCTTCTGCAGTGCATTATGGGAGATGTAGTTCAAACAGATCGAGCACAATATATCGGCGGGCTATTATGATCTCGCGGGCCACAAGAAATTATCCTGCGGGCCTCATTTGGCCCGCGGGCCTTGAGTTTGACACATGTGATTTAAGTAATTAATTTAGTAAATAATGTTATATCAGAGTATCATCATGTCACTTGGCACATTGAGGTTTAAAATGAATTAAAAGAGAAAAACCGCACGAGATCTGGGTTTTCAGAGGCAAGAACCTGAATGTATGTCACATTTGTTTATTTAACAGGCATGATGATCAGAGGAGCAGAGTTTCTACCTTCATCATTGTCATAAGGACTAAAGTAAGGATAGAGTTTCTCAGTGAAGGTGCAGCCAGTGAAGGAGTAGATGAGAGCTGCAGTGTCTGCATCATAAAAGGAGACCAGGCCCTGCTCATAATCTACAAACACACCGATCACACCAGGAACTGACTTTAGACTGAGATCTACACCAGAGTCAGCACAGGCTTTGTACTTATCTCCATCTCTCAAAACAATGGTCCAGTATCCATTCTGAGGTGTCAGTGTGATTTCTTTCTTTCTGTTGATTGATTCTTTAGCGACTCCTAAACCCCATTCAGTTTTCCCTTTGACCTGAACCTCAAAGTAAAACCTGCCTGAAGAGAAACTCTGCTTTCCTAAAACACAAGGACAGTCAGTAAACCTCTCTGGGTTGTCTGGTAGATCCTTTTCCACATCTTCATCATAAACCTGTTTCAGATCCTCAGACAGGACAAGCCATGGATTTGCTGTGTCTGGGTCTAGAGTCACATCCACTGCCCACTGCTGTAGTTTATTCAGTTCAGCTTTCGCAGACAGTTTCTTTATTTCTTCTCTGAGTGTGATCTGGAGCTGAGCCCCAGCTCTGTCCACAGAGCCCTCAAATGAAGGACGCTCAAGTCTCACCTGTGTCCAGTCCTTCAGGTCTGCAGCAGTTTTCAGTTTGTTGAATCTTTGTAGAAAGTAGAAGTTGTCCTCAGAGCGTGTGAGCTGCTCCTCCTCTGTGCTTCTCCTCTGCAGCTCAGAGATCTCCAGCTCCAGCTCTGTGATCCAGTCTTCAGCCTGTTTCTCCGTCCTCCTCTGCTTTTCCTGCAGCTCCTCTTTGAACTGGTCCAGACTTCTCTGGACTGTGTCCATCAGAGCGGTGTAGACCTGGACCCCCTGGTCCATCTCTCTGTGGGCACATTTCTGACTGAGCTTCAGCGAGCGTCTGATCTCCTGGATCTTCCTCCGTCTCTCCTCCATCATGCTCTGAGTTTCAGTCTGTGTGCGCCTCAGCGCCGCCTGCTGCTCCTCATACTCCTCTCTCAGTGGGACGATGTGGTGGCCCTTGTGGTCCAGGACGGTGCAGAGCATGCAGACGCAGGCCTGGTCGCTCCTACAGAACAGCTCCAGAGCCTTGTCGTGTTTGGGACACATCCTGTCCTCCAGGTTTTCCACAGGCTCAGTGAGCTGGTGCCTCTTCAGACGGGCCACTGTCCCGTGAGGCTCCAGGTGGCTCTGACAGTAGGAGAGCAGACAGACCAGGCAGGACTTGAGGGCCTTCAGTTTGGGCTCAGTGCACACGTCACACAGGACGTCTCCTGCTGCAGCAGCTGGTCGCTCTGAGCTCACAGAGTCCTCTTCATGTGGAGGCCTGTTTCTGAACTGTCCCACCAGCTCTGACACTAAAGTGTTGACCTTCAGCAGGGGCCTAGAGCTGAACTCCTCTTTACACATGGGACACTGGCAGAGGTCAGTCTGCTCCCAGTGTTTGGAGATGCAGCTCTTACAGAAGTTGTGTCCACACGGAGTGGAGACTGGCTCTGTGAACACCTCCAGACAAATGGAGCACAGCAGCTGCTCCTCAGACATAGAAGCCATGGCTGTGAGAAACAGAGATGAATTAGGTTTTAGAAAAATCTATTTTCCCCATAAGTTCAGCAGAAGAGTGGCATCAGTAAAACATTTCAATCTATGCCATGTACTATGCTTTTACCCCAGGTCAAAGTATTATAGACATGTTAATGCTCATGTTACCAAAAAGAGGTGTGAGAGTGGACAAATAATAACCCTCAGTTGAGGAGGTTTAATTAGAATTTAGCTAAAGTTGTGCTTTAAATAGTAAATTATTAAATTGTCACAAATGAATTCAGTTTACTTTTTTTTTGTATCACTTATGTTAAATAAAAATCGTTGGCTAAAATATTTCGGTGATTATCAAAAGTCCATCAGTTGGAAAGTTACTGAACAGGAAATATCTGGCAATAAACTCACCCAAAGTCACATGATCGATTAGTAACTTACACAAGATTTTTCTCTCTTGTTTTAATGTCACACTTTATACAGTTTAAATACCCACTGATTCATTTTAATCCTGATATGAAACTAATATCTCTTCAAGATCTCCTCTATATGCAACTCTGAATGAAAGGGAACTGTTTGGATTCTTGCCTAATATACTCTGATTTAAAAACATGTGCTATATATTTGTTTACAACTTATAAGCCTTTGTATTAGCATTTGTATTGATATTTCAATAGTTTTGTCATTGATATAAAACAGTATTATTGTAGCGGCTTCCAAATAAATCCTTTTAAATAGCCGCTGAGAGGTTGAATTTGGGTCCTGTACATAAATTTGCGACGCGCTATAGGAAGGCTTGTTATCAAACAGAGAGGCTGGATCCAGGATGCGTTTCCGTAGGTTTATTAAAACGACATACAGCTATCACAGCGAACAAGATAGTGCACAGCTAACATATTGGAAATATGAATACTTGACTGATGAAACCAGAGTAGAAGCGGTCAACAAAAATTACGGCTACCCAACTCTTCCTCTCTCCTCCTCCTTGTCACAGGTAAGTGCGCGTCCTTTCAAACCTCCGCCCATACACACCTATGCCCACGTGACCCCCCCGCCTCACCGGGAAAGCAGACACTCACACAAACACACACAGTGCACCTATGCACCAACCTATACATGTCTCCTACAATTATAAAACAATAAACTGGAGTGACTTCGTTGACTGAACAGACCTAAAGATGATCAACAAAGACGTCTAAAACATCAGGAAATGCACTCACCAGTTAACAACAGCCTCGTCTTCAGTTAAAGCTGTAAATACTCAGTTTTACACAGAGCACTTTGAGCTTGTTTGTTTCTTCGAAGTGAGCTCCGTTAGGTTTCACTTCTATTTCCTGGTGTTGTTCTGCCTCTGTTGCTCCGCCTCCTTATGCAGTGCACTGAGCACTTATCCTATTTTCTTATCTGTGTGACATGAGTTTAATTCAAATTAAACAAAGAACTAAACCAGGTCTAAATCACAGCTAAACCAGGACTTAACCAGTACTAATACATGGACATAAACCAGTCCAATACATTCACTTTAGCAAATTCAGAGTCACCAGTTCACCTTTGTGCATGTTTTTGGACTCCTTACAGTGAAATAATGTTGGTCATGTGATCTTGCAGTTCTGCTGGTGGCCACTAGGTGTCATCAAAGAACAAAAGACAGAAAGTTCTTATTTGGTCCAGAAACAGCAAAGAGAGACTCATTCAGTGTTACTGCTGTCACTTTTACTTCTCCATAATATGTAGGAAAGAATAAAACCTATTGTGTGTCTCTAATAGATCAAATATCTACATGTTATTGCTGGACTATATTATGCTGTTGTGACATTTGACAGAAAGTCCCTGCTGTCTGTGTCCTCTCCTGTGTGTTTACTGTCTCCTTGGTGGAGGCGCATATTTTCACAGGAGACTTGACCTTAAATGTGCTTTTATGGAATTATTCTGGTAACTAATTTACATTAATAACAATGAATACATAAATGAAAAATAATAAACAGCTATAAATTCAATAATAATGATAAATATATAACAATAAAAAAATAGAAATAAATATATAAAGAATAATAAATAATACAAATAATATTAAATAAAAAACAGTATATTAATAGTTGTCACCAAGTCTAAACTCGTATGGCAAAACAACTTCAAGTAAATGGCAACAAGACATTTTTTTCTTTTGATTTTCAGGAAAATGGTTTAGTTTCTGCTCCTATATGAGGTCTCTACAGCAAATTAATTGCATGTTAATTTAGCAGTGAAGTTTTTACACCAGACACAAAACAATAAGTTAAGAAAACAAAGATACACTGATGAAGTTTTATTATTGTAATTATTATAATTATTATTTAGCTGAAGAAAACCAAGAAAACCATCTGTAAATACATTTTTCATATTTGTCACAGCTCTGTGCAACTGAAGGTTATGTAATATTAATATAAACTTTGACCTAAAATCACAAAGAAATACTTAAACAGTTACTTTTGTTAGTGCAGCCTTAGCCTCATGTTAATGCTGACCTCACAACACCACACATATTACTTTATAAATCATCTAAATCTGCAGTAAAAATGAATGCAATAAAAACAGTGTTACTGTGAAGACTGCTCACTGATTACTGGAAGAAATTACAGATGAATTCATTCAGTGGGAAAACATGTGAGTGCTTCTCCAGTGGGCAGTGTCCAGACAATACACAATCAATACACAATCAATACAACACAGTAAATAATAACACTTTCAAAACTTTTCACAAGCAGTTATATGCCTCTCAGTTCAGACCTCTACATCAACAAGATATGCATAATTTTTTTTCAAGGCTGGACTTACCTAAAATTACTGACAGCCAGAGGGATGATTTATGTAAACCAATAACTCAGAGTGAAATTCTACAACTTATTCAGCTACTCCCAAACAACAAGGCTCCTGGCCCTGATGATTTCGGTGGTGAATTTTATAAAAAGTTCTGTGAAATCGTAGTCTCGCCATTGTCTGAAATGTTTGTGTCCTCATTTTCGGTTGGTGCTCTCCCTCCTTTCCTAATGGAGGCCAATATCTCACTAGTTTTGAAAAAAGAGAAACCTCCAGAAGAATGTTCCTCTTATAGGCCCATATCGGTTTTGAATCTTGACCTGAAGATTCTTGCGAAGGTTCTGGCTTCACGTTTAGAAACTGTGTTAAAAATGACCAAACTGATTTCATATAGGGTAGGTATTGTACACACAACATTAGACGTTTGCTTAATCTTATTTAGCATTCATCCATGTTTAATTCCAATGCTCTGGTCATTTCTCTTGATGCGGAGAAAGCCTTCGACCGGCTGGAATGGCCCTATCTTTCCTTTACTCTCCAAAGTTCGGCCTAGGTAATGGTTTCGTCAAGTGGATTCAGATTTTATATAAATCATCTCTTTCGGCAGTGATTACAAATGGACATAGATCAAGTAATTTTAATATTGGGCGGGGAAGTAGGCAGGGCTGCCCGTTGAGCCCACTGTTATTTGCATTGGCTCTGGAGCCCCTGGCCGCTGTTATTAGGAGGGACCCTAATATTGAAGGACTTTCTTTAAATATTTTAAATCATAAAATTTCACTTTATGCAGATGACATTTTGATTTTTCTAAACTCCCCAACTCAATCAATTCCCAAGTTAATACAATTAATTAAACTGTATGGCACCTTCTTGGGTTACAAGATAAATTTTTCTAAAAGTGAGGCCATGCCTTGCTCTGGTTTACATGGGGTTAACCCAAACATTTCTCGGCCTTTTCGTTGATTCCCAACAGGTTTTACTTATTTAGGAATAAAGGTTTCTCTTAACATAAAAGATTTGTACACTCTAAACTACACTCTTGTTCAGTATTAGTCGTGACCTGGACAGATGTTGCAGCCTCCCACTGTCTCTTTTAGGTCGTATACCCAGGGGTGAAAGTAGATTGTTGCTTATGCCGGTACTATAACAAATTATGCCTACATATATATTTTTAATAGCAGAAAAAGCAGATATACGAGGTTGAGAATGAATCTTGACTATAAATGAAAAATATAGACATGGCTTATACAGGGTTTAACAGAGTCTGAAAACAAATCAAACGCACCCTATAAAGACCAACACACACCGGACGCACGTCAAAAAATACACCCCTATTGTTTTCTATGAGGCACACGGTGGGGGCTGAAAACACATGGCCCCCGTACTTCTGCAGTAACAAAGATGGTTCTCTGCTCCGTGTGACACAGACACACAGCTGTAAACACTGAGGGACAGTAGCTGCTGCTCGGGGGGACACAGGCAGCAGCTCCCGACTCCTGCTGCAGTCAGAGCATGGGGAAACTCCTTTCTGTCGCTAACTTGCTAATAACCTGCTATAGACAGGGGCGGCTCCAGACAAATATCATTGAGGGGGCAATGGGGGGTCCATATTAAATAAAGAGGGGGCAATGAAATTCTGACGCAACAATATACACCAAAAACAATAGGCTAAAATTAATAAGCAAAATATAAATTACCATTAGTATTAAGCAACAGTTCTGTCTAGACCAGTGGTGCCCAACCTTTTTCGGCTTGCGATCTACTTTTAAAGACATCAAGGCCTAGAGATCTACCTTTATTTTTTTTTTTACCCCTTATTTCGATTAAACATAGTGGGCATTTATCAGGGTTATTATTACTGCAGTGGTTAAACATGAAAATAAAAATAGAAATAACCACTTTAATAAAGTCACATTTTATTAAATTAAAATGATAAACATTCATTATCAACTCAGGACAGGAATAACTGAATCTGATAACATTCCATCATTTCCTAAAACTGCTGATTATTATGGATTATAATAGGCCTACTATATTTATAATAATGCCTGAATTAAACTGCAGTATCAATGCAGCTTATCATCAAAGCTCAGCATTATTTTATTAACGTTGAGTGTGTGTGTGTGCGCGCGTCAGCCCCATGGCAGTGTTCAGAGCGGCCGCGGAGCGTGAGCCGCCCGCAGCCTCCACAACAGAACTGAAGTGAAGCCAGAACTCTGATTGTTATTAAGTTGCTTGTATTCTGTTTAGTTCATAGCTCGTGCGGTTTCCTCGCGCTTCCGCGGTGTCTTGTGTTTTAGAAAGAATCTCAGACTGATCCATCTGCGTGTCATTCAAAAGCTATAGGCAAATGACTTTATTTGGAAAGACATGGCTCCGCGATCTACCCGCACTGCTTTTACGATCGCTGAGTTGAGGACCACTGATTAAAGCTTTCTCAAGCGTTTGGTGTAATTTGAGGCGGCGCTCCAGGTGTGGTTTGGGCTTAAGACGCGCATGCTCAATGCGTTTGTTTAAGGAAGCGAGACAATCAGTGAATGATGAGAGGGGAGAGGGACATTCTGTGCATTAAATCACATCACGGAGCGATCATAAGCCACTAAAAACCACACAGACACATATATGATGAGATAAAGCACTACCTGGTTCACATGCTTTAGCCTCAGAGATTTTTTTTCTCATAAAAGCGTCCGCGGTCCGCGGCTGCTTTCTAATGTGTGCAAAAGCTGCCAAGACCGGCCGGACAGCTGATCTCTTTCTACCCGGTACTGCGTACCCCCTCTAAATCTTATACCGGTAAGTAGTACCGGGCCGTACCGGCTTACTTTCACCCCTGCGTATACCCTGGTTAAAATGAACATTCTCCCTCATCTTCTGTATTTATTTCAGATGCTGCCTCTTGTTTTGTCTTAGAAATTATGTCAAAATTGAATGGTTCAATTATCTCATTTATTTGGAACAAAAAAGACCCAGGTTAAGATACAGCTACCTCTGTCTACCTGTGCAGCAAGGTGGCCTTGCTGCTCCCTCCGCATCGCTTTACCTGTGGGCGACTCAGTTCAAATTTCTCATGGAATGGCTTAAATGTGACTGCAATTCTATGTATCTGTCTGCAGAGGCCACTTCTGTAAAGGGTATCAGGGACAATATGGTGTTAAAAAACATGCTTACTGTCTGGTGAAAGGTCAGGTGTTTGGAAGGCTACAACAGTTGTTTTTCTTATTTGACTCCTATTCATGATAACCCAGACTTTACACCTGGCCTCCAGGCTGGTTTTGTTGACTGGTTTCAAAAAGGGATCAAAACAGTTGATTTAGTAGATGAGGGTTCACTTCTCACATTTCAACAGGTAAAAGTCAAGTATGGTCTCATCAATAGGGATTTTTTTTTTTTAAGTATCTGCAAGTTAAAAACTTAATTCTTTGTAAACTGAGGGAATGCTGTGGAAGTTTGGCTATCTCTCCAATAGAATCTCTAATGTTAAAAAACACACAACTTAAGAGTTTTACTAATAGGATTTATAATGTTTTAAGTGAACTTAAAACTGATAACTCTGACAATGTTAAGGGCCTGTGGGAATCAGATTTGGTGCCTATTGAGGCAGAGGCCTGGAGTGAGCTGTGTAGCTGGCCTTTTATAAGGCACTGGCATCAAATTCAGTTTGGGAAAGACAAGTTAAAATCCTGCATAGGCTTTATATCACCCTGGAGAAGAGGCATAGAATGTACCCAGCTCTCTCAGAGCTTTGTAATAAGTGTAAATCTGATGTTGGTTCTTTTTTCATTGTCTGTGGAACTATTAATACTGTTACTTATTCTGTCATTTTGGGCATCAGTCATAGATAAGCTTTATGTTATATTTAAGTGCCAACTGCAGCTGGGAGCAAGGACTTGCCTGTTGGGACTGAATGACGAGCTTCCTGCTGGATTTTGAAAGAAAGACCTTTTACATATTCTGTTGCACTCTGCTCTAAAGTGCATATGTTGTTGTGGACTTGTGATGAAGCCCCTTCTCTTCACCAGTGGTTGCAAACTGTTATAAGCATTTTCCCAATGGAAGCTTTTTCTACTGTGTTGAAGGATAAACCTTATCTTTTCTATCAGACTTGGGAAACCTTTTTTTCACTTTCTGGACGACTCTACGTCTCAAAAGATGCAATCAGGGTTATTGACTCTGGCTTGGCGAAAGGAAGATATTTCTTAACTTTCATGGACTCCCTTTTGTGTGTCTATGTTTCTGTCTGTATCTCTTATGTGTTGTAGATGTTGTGTTGTCACTATCCTGTTCTGCAAAAAAAAAAAAAGGTCAATAAAAATAATAAAATACACAATCAATACACAATAAATTCACAATGATCACAACCAAATACAATGACTTTTTATTTATTATTTGTGACACTGGTCCACTTTCTCTTTTATACATTTGGAACTTTTCTGAAAAAGTGACATTTTTCAAGGGACAACTGTGTTTTAATAATTTAAGAGTTTTTAGGGTTTAAGTAATTAATTTAGTAACCAATGTTATATCAGAGTATCACCATGTCACTTGGCACATTGACTCTACAAGCTACAAATTAAAAAAAAAAAGAAAAACTGCACAAGATCTGGGTTTTCTGAGGCAAGAACCTAAATGTATAATATCAGATGTGTTTACTCAGTTTATTTAACAGGCATGATGATCAGAGGAGCAGAGTTTTTGCCTTCATCATTGCCAGCTGGACTAAAGTAAGGATAGAGTTTCTCAGTGAAGGTGCAGCCAGTGAAGGAGTAGATGAGAGCTGCAGTGTCTGCATCATAAAAGGAGACCAGGCTCTGCTCATAATCTACAAACACACCGATCACACCAGGAACTGACTTTAGACTGAGGTCTACACCAGGACCAGCACATGCTTTGTACTGTCCATCTCTCAAAACAATGGTCCAGTAATCCATTCTGAGGTGTTAGAGAGAATCCTTTCTTTCTGTTGACTGATTCTTTGGCCACTCCTAAAACCCATTTAGTTTTTCCTTTGACCTGAACCTCAAAGTAAAACCTGCCTGAACAGAAACTCTGCTTTCCTAAAACAACAAGGACAGCACTAAACCTCTCTGGGTTTTCTGGGACAACCTTCCCCACATGACCTGAATAAACCTGTTTCAGATCCTCAGACAGGACAAGCCATGGACTTACTGTGTCTGGGTCTAGAGTCACATCCACTGCCCACTGCTGGAGTTTATTCAGTTCAGACAGTTTCTTTATTTCTTCTCTGAGTGTGATCTGGAGCTGAGCCACAGCTCTGTCCACAGAGCCCTCAAATGAAGGAGGCTCCAGTCTCACCTGTGTCCAGTCCTTCAGGTCTGCAGCAGTTTTCAGTTTGTTGAATCTTTGTAGAAAGTGGAGGTGGTCCTCAGAGCGTGTGAGCTGCTCCCCCTCTGTGCTTCTCCTCTGCAGCTCAGAGATCTCCAGCTCCAGCTCTGTGATCCAGTCTTCAGCCTGTTTCTCCGTCCTCCTCTGCTTTTCCTGCAGCTCCTCTTTGAACTGGTCCAGACTTCTCTGGACTGTGTCCATCAGAGCGGTGTAGACCTGGACCCCCTGGTCCATCTCTCTGTGGGCACATTTCTGACTGAGCTGCAGCGAGCGTTTGATCTCCTGGATCTTCCTCCATCTCTCCTCCATCATGCTCTGAGTTTCAGTCTGTGTGCGCCTCAGCGCCGCCTGCTGCTCCTCATACTCCTCTCTCAGTGGGACGATGTGGTGGCCCTTGTGGTCCAGGACGGTGCAGAGCATGCAGACGCAGGCCTGGTCGCTCCTACAGAACAGCTCCAGAGCCTTGTCGTGTTTGGGACACATCCTGTCCTCCAGGTTTTCCACAGGCTCAGTGAGCTGGTGCCTCTTCAGACGGGCCACTGTCCCGTGAGGCTCCAGGTGGCTCTGACAGTAGGAGAGCAGACAGACCAGGCAGGACTTGAGGGCCTTCAGTTTGGGCTCAGTGCACACGTCACACAGGACGTCTCCTGCTGCAGCAGCTGGTCGCTCTGAGCTCACAGAGTCCTCTTCATGTGGAGGCCTGTTTCTGAACTGTCCCACCAGCTCTGACACTAAAGTGTTGACCTGCAGCAGGGGCCTAGAGCTGAACTCCTCTTTACACATGGGACACTGGCAGAGGTCAGTGTGCTCCCAGTGTTTGGAGATGCAGCTCTTACAGAAGTTGTGTCCACACGGAGTGGAGACTGGCTCTGTGAACACCTCCAGACAAATGGAGCACAGCAGCTGCTCCTCAGACATAGAAGCCATGGCTGAAAAAGAAACAAAGATGCATGAGATCTGAGAAAAATCTAGTTTTTCCATAAGTTCAGCAATATACATGAATATGTAAAATATTTCAGTCGAAGCTCACTCATGTGTTTGGTAACTAACAGGTTCATGTTCATGTTATCAAAAAGGGCTCTGAGAGGTGACCCTCACTTGAGAGGGTTTAAAATGCAGTTGTGGTTTGTGAATCAAACTATTGCATTTATTGTTTATATTACATTAAACACCAACAGTGTTTAAACAGTAAACTGTTAAATTCAGAAATATGTTTTACTGTTATTTATGTAATTTATATTAATTATAAATTGTTATCTAATATATTTTAGTGATCATCAAAACTGCATCAGTTGGAAAGTTACAGAACTAGAAATAGCTGGCAATGAACTCACCCAAAGTCACATGATCAATTAGTAACTTACAAAAGATGTTACAATATTGTTTTAAAGTAACACTATTTACAGTTTAACTATCTAAATTCCGGCAGATTCATTTTAATCTAAATATGAAACTAATACCTCTTCAAGTTCTCCTCTGTATGCAACTATGAATGACAGGGTTGATTTACAACACAAGGTAATAAACAGCTACTAGATATTTGTTTACAGCTTATAAGCTTTTGCAGCAGCATTTGTATTCAAATTGTTGAATATTTCTACATATAGCTTTGCGTATTACCACTAATCTTATATTTTGATGTACTACTGCTAAGGTTAATAAACGCCTCAATAGTACTAAGAATGCTTTGATTCTAAAGGATGTTTTTCTCCTCTCAGAAGGTCACTCTGCGATTACATTGTGCATTTGCAAAAGTGCACAATAATGAGCTGGTTACAAAGTTAGGAAACTCAAGGTTACAGGTGGGGGCTCCCACGGCCCAGCACGTTGCGTGGGACGCTCCTGAAGATAACGAAGATTACGCACTGCAGTAATGAGAACTCTGTGGCCTGGTCGAGGCACAGGAGTTTCTTGAAGAATACATTTTAATGATATGCAGAAATCGTCATACATTGTCATACATAGTATAAAAACTGTGATCACTCCTTTTTTGTACGGCTTGCTCACCCTCTCCCTTTCAGCAGGGCCTGCTGTTGTTACCTTACCTGTGTGATACTAAAATAAACCTTCTGACTTGATTATACTTCTGAATCATCGTCCTCTTTGATGCTTACACCCAAAATGAACAATCCTAATAATATTTCTGACTTCAGTAACTAAATAGAGATGATCAACAAAGACGTCTAAAACATCAGGAAATGCACTCAGCAGTTAACAACAGCCTCGTCTTCAGTTAAAGCTGTAAATACTCAGTTTTACACAGAGCAGTCTGAGCTTGTTTGTTTCTTCGAAGTGAGCACTTTTAGCACCTTACTTTTATTTCCTGGTGTTGTTCTGCCCCTGTCGCTCCGCCTCCTGATGCAGTGCACTGAGCACTTCTCCTATTTTCTTATCTGTGTGACATGAGTTTAATTCAAACTAAACAAAGAACTAAACCAGGTCTAAATCACAGCTAAACCAGGACTTAACCAGTACTAATACATGGACATAAACCAGTCCAATACATTCACTTTAGCAAATTCAGAGTCACCAGTTCATCTTTGTGCATGTTTTTGGACTCCTTACAGTGAAATAATGTTGGTCATATGATCTTGCAGTTCTGCTGGTGGCCACTAGGTGTTACCAAAGAGCCAAAGGTAGAAAGTCTTTATTTGGCCCAGAAACATCAAAGACAGACTCATTCAATGTTACTGCTGTCACTTTTACTTCTCCATAATATGTAGGAAAGAATAAAACCTATTGTGTGTCTCTAATAGATCAAATATCTACATGTTATTGCTGGACTATATTATGCTGTTGTGATCTTTCTAATGTGAGTCGGCCTGTGAGCAAAGTCTGGTCGCACTAATATCACTTTACTCAGTTCTGACAACAGTAGACATGAGGCTTAGGTTCGTGGGATTACATTGCTGCTACCAAAGGTGGAAGAAAAAGATTTACTCTAAATGTACTGCAAAACAATATTAGTTTAAATAGAATTTAAAGTGCTTAGCAAAATTATTATTTGAGTAAAAGTAAAAAAGACACAATTTAGACTTGGTTTAATTCTGGTTAAGTCAGGGTGACCAGAGTTTTACACCCAAAAACTGGGACACATATTTTATTACTAATCACAGTGCATTTAAACTCACCAAGCTCAAAAAGCTTCTGAAATCCATACAGTTTTTGTCGTCATGTAAGAAAAATACATGACGCTGGGGGTTAAGTTTTGAATTTTAATGGCAACTTATTAATAAAAATAATGGCACTGTAAATAATTTTACTGACAGACAAGTTTCCTGTGTTTTTCTGTGGTTAAAATGGGAACAACTGGGACATAGTTTGTTGAAAACTGGGACATATTAGTGTTTTTACAGATATGTCTTGGGACATGAGACAAGGAGCCTAAAACTGGCACTGTCCTGGTTAAATAGAGTTGTCTGGTCACCCTAGGTTTAGTCAGAGTTTAGACCTGGATTAGGCCTGATTTAGACCTGGTTTAGCCTTGGTTTAGTCCTGGTTTAGGTCTGATTTTGGCCTGATTTAGATCTGGTTTAGACCCAGTTTAGTTCTGATTCAGTCCACAGTTTAGACAGTTTAGTCTTGGTTTAGTCCTTGTTTAGTCCAGGTTTAAACCTGCTTTGGTTCTAGTTTAGTTCAGTTTTGTCCTTACTTACACTGTTAGAAAAATCCAGATGGCGTGTACAGTCATGCAAGAAGGCTAATAAATGAAATAAATATAGTCTTTAGCAGAAAGCTGATACTCTACTATTCTCATGACTATTGTCTCCAAACCCAGGACCTGGAGATAAAAAATAATAATAAACACAACAACTTTTACTATAGAGACTTGAGTGTGTCTGGTTACTTACCACCACTGCTGAGACTCTGGCACTGCTCTTTACAAGATGAGCGTGGATGAGCAGGACAGGTGCTGATGGTAATGACTCAGCTCTTTCTTCATGGTTTATCTCCTCTGTGGACACACTGGGGGTTCTTATCGCTCCTAAAAGACCAGTAGCTCAGAGCTGGAATAGAACCGTCAACTTTCCAATTAGTGCGGGACCTGCTTAACCACCTGCACCACTGTGGCCCCAGGATTAACCTCCTAATAGTTTACTGTAATGAAGAAAATCTTGTGTCCACCTCTTTGTGCAGCTCTGATTGGTTTGTGCTTTGAGTCATGTGACTGTCCACTCTTCCTGTTTTGACAAATTTGGCTGCAGCAGATTTCTGAGACTTTGCACCAAGATATTTCACAAGTGAGAAACCACAAAGTCTAAGCTCAGAATAAGCCAGGTTTGCACTAAAAATAAACAAGTGTTGAGTTCACAACTGTGTCACAAAACAAAACAAAGATACATTGATGAAGTTTTATTATTGTATTTATGATTTTTATTTAGCTAAAGATAAAATTAAGAAAAAAATCTATAAATACATTTTTTATATTTGTCACAGCTCTGTGCAACTGAAGGTGATTTATTAATAATATAAACTTTGACCAAAAATCACAAAGAAATACTTAAACAGTTACTTTTGTTAGTGCAGCCTTAGCCTCATGTTAATGCTGACCTCACAACACCACACATATTACTTTATAAATCATCTAAATCTGCAGTAAATATAAATGCAATAAAAACATGTTACTGTGAAGACTGCTCACTATTAGCTGTTTTTTAAGGAGTTTTTCCTAAGGGATGTCTGGGCTCTGTTTATTTTAGTGTAGTTATTGTTTGTGTTGATTGTGTGTTATGTATGATTAACTGTTTATGAAGCCTTTTGTTGTGATACTGGGCTGTATAAATAAAACTAAATTGAAATGAATACTTAAAGAAATTACAGCTGAATTTAATCAGTGGAAAACATGTGAGTGCTTTTCAGTTTATTGTCCAGACAATAAAAAATCAATACACAATGATCACAACTGAATACAAAGACATTTTATACATTTGTGTTTTTTCTTAAAAAGTGACATTTTTCAAGGAACAGTTTTATTTTAATATTTTGTGGAACATGGATTTAAGTAATTAATTTAGTAAATAAAGGTATAATATATCGGCGGGCTATTATGATCTCGCGGGCCACAAGAAATTATCCTGCGGGCCACATTTGGCCCGCGGGCCTTGAGTTTGACACATGTGATTTAAGTAATTAATTTAGTAAATAATGTTATATTAGAGTATCATCATGTCACTTGGCACATTGAGGTTTAAAGTGAATTAAAAGAGAAAAACTGCACGAGATCTGGGTTTTCAGAGACAAGAACCTGAATGTATGTCACATTTGTTTATTTAACAGGCATGATGATCAGAGGAGCAGAGTTTTTACCTTCATCATTGGGACATGGACTAAAGTAAGGATAGAGTTTCTCAGTGAAGGTGCAGCCAGTGAAGGAGTAGATGAGAGCTGCAGTGTCTGCATCATAAAAGGAGACCAGGCCCTGCTCATAATCTACAAACACACCGATCACACCAGGAACTGAATTTAGACTGAGATTTACAACAGGACCAGCACATGCTCTGTACTTATCTCCATCTCTCAAAATAATGGTCCAGTATCCATTCTGAGGTGTCAGTGTGTTAATTTTCTTTCTGTTGACTGATTCTTTGGCCACTCCTAAATCCCATTTAGTTTTACCTTTGACCTGAACCTCAAAGTAAAACCTGCCTGAACAGAAACTCTGCTTTCCGAAAACACAAACAGCAGCTGTAAACCTCTCTGGGTTGTCTGGAAGATTCTTCTTCACACCACTGTGATAAACCTGTTTCAGATCCTCAGAAAGGACCACTTCAGGATGCACTGTGTCTGGGTCTAGAGTCACATCCACCGCACACTGCTGGAGTCTCTTTAGTTGGACTGTGTTTATTTCTCCACTCAGTGTGATCTGGAGCTGAGCCACAGCTCTGTCCACAGAGCCCTCAAATGAAGGAGGCTCAAGTCTCACCTGTGTCCAGTCCTTCAGGTCTGCAGCAGTTTTCAGTTTGTTGAATCTTTGTAGAAAGTAGAAGTTGTCCTCAGAGCGTGTGAGCTGCTCCCCCTCTGTGCTTCTCCTCTGCAGCTCAGAGATCTCCAGCTCCAGCTCTGTGATCCAGTCTTCAGCCTGTTTCTCCATCCTCCTCTGCTTTTCCTGCAGCTCCTCTTTGAACTGGTCCAGACTTCTCTGGACTGTGTCCATCAGAGCGGTGTAGACCTGGACCCCCTGGTCCATCTCTCTGTGGGCACATTTCTGACTGAGCTGCAGCGAGCGTCTGATCTCCTGGATCTTCCTCCATCTCTCCTCCATCATGCTCTGAGTTTCAGTCTGTGTGCGCCTCAGCGCCGCCTGCTGCTCCTCACACTCCTCTCTCAGTGGGACGATGTGGTGGCCCTTGTGGTCCAGGACGGTGCAGAGCATGCAGACGCAGGCCTGGTCGCTCCTACAGAACAGCTCCAGAGCCTTGTCGTGTTTGGGACACATCCTGTCCTCCAGGTTTTCCACAGGCTCAGTGAGCTGGTGCCTCTTCAGACGGGCCACTGTCCCGTGAGGCTCCAGGTGGCTCTGACAGTAGGAGAGCAGACAGACCAGGCAGGACTTGAGGGCCTTCAGTTTGGGCTCAGTGCACACGTCACACAGGACGTCTCCTGCTGCAGCAGCTGGTCGCTCTGAGCTCACAGAGTCCTCTTCATGTGGAGGCCTGTTTCTGAACTGTCCCACCAGCTCTGACACTAAAGTGTTGACCTTCAGCAGGGGCCTAGAGCTGAACTCCTCTTTACACATGGGACACTGGCAGAGGTCACTCTGCTCCCAGTGTTTGGAGATGCAGCTCTTACAGAAGTTGTGTCCACACGGAGTGGAGACTGGCTCTGTGAACACCTCCAGACAAATGGGGCACAGCAGCTGCTCCTCAGACATAGAAGCCATGGCTGTGAGAAACAGAGATGAATTAGGTTTTAGAAAAATTTATTTTTCCCATACGTTCAGCAGAAGAGTGGCATCAGTAAAACATTTCAGTCTATGCCATGTACTATTCCTTTACCCCAGGTCAAAGTATTATAGACATGTTAATGTTCATGTTACCAAAAAGAGGTGTGAGAGTGGACAAATAATAACCCTCAGTTGAGGAGGTTTAATTAGAATTTAGCTAAAGTTGTGCTTTGTGAATAAGAACATTGTATTGAATATTTCTACATATAGCTTTGCTATTACCATTAAACTTATATTTTGATGTACTACTGCTAAGGTTATTAAGCTTCAATAATGTAAGGTCACCTTACACTTGGGTGCATTGTGGATTCCTAAAAGTGCACAATAATGAGCTGGTTAGAAAGTTATCAGACTCAAGGCTGCAGGTGTGAGCCCCATGGCCCTTCCTTTGCGTGGGAGGCTCAACAAGACAATGAAGATAAGGCTCTGGCAGAACTGAGAACTCCGTGGCCGAGATCGTCATCCCTAATATAAAAACTTAGGACACTCCTCTCTTGCAGAGCGCTCTCACTGCCCATTCAGCAGGGCCTGCTGCTGTAACCTTACCTGTGTGATACTGAATAAACCTTCTGATTTGATTGCACTTCTGAATCATCGTCCTCTTTGATGCTTACACCAGAAAATGAACAATTCTTACAATTGCATTTATTGCTTAGATTAAAGACAAACAGTGAGTTTAAAAAGTGAATTATTAAATTGTCCCAAATGAGTCCAGTTTTACTCTTTTTTGTATCCATCCATCCATCCATCTTCTTCCGCTTATCCGGGACCGGGTCGCGGAGGCAGCAGTCTAAGCAAAGATGCCCAGACTTCCCTATCCACAGACACTTCCTCCAGCTCTACCGGGGGGACCCCAAGGCGTTCCCAGGCCAGCCGAGAGACATAGTCCCTCCAGCATGTCCTAGGTCTTCCCCGGGGCCTCCTCCCGGTGAGACATGCCCGGAACACCTCCCCAGGGAGGCGACCAGGAGGCATCCGGAACAGATGCCCGAGCCACCTCAACTGACTCCTCTCGATGTGGAGGAGCAGCGGCTCTACTCCGAGCTCCTCCCGTGTGACAGAGCTTCTCACCCTATCTCTAAGGGAGCGCCCAGCCACCCTGCGGAGGAAACTCATTTCGGCCGCTTGTATCCGGGATCTTGTCCTTTCGGTCATGACCCAAAGCTCATGACCATAGGTGAGAGTAGGAACGTAGATCGACCGATAAATCGAGAGCTTCGCCTTTCGGCTCAGCTCCTTCTTTACCACAACAGACCGATACAACGACCGCATTACTGCAGACGCTGCACCGATCCGCCTGTCGATCTCACGCTCCATCCTTCCCTCACTCGTGAACAAGACCCCGAGATACTTGAACTCCTCCACTTGAGGCAGGAACTCTCCCCCAACCTGGAGAGGCAAGCCACCCTTTTCCGGTCGAGAACCATGGCCTCGGACTTGGAGGTGCTGATTCTCATCCCAGCCGCTTCACACTCGGCCGCAAACCGCCCCAGTGCACACTGAAGGTCCTGGTTTGATGAAGCCAACAGGACAACATCATCCGCAAAAAGCAGAGATGAAATCCTGTGGTTCCCAAACCAGACTCCCTCCGGCCCTTGGCTGCGCCTAGAAATTCTGTCCATAAAAATAATGAACAGAACCGGTGACAAAGGGCAGCCCTGCCGGAGTCCAACATGCACTGGAAACAGGTCTGACTTACAACCGGCAATGCGGACCAAGCTCCTGCTCCGGTCATACAGGGACCGGACAGCCATTAGCAAAGGGCCCCGGACCCCATACTCCCAGAGTACCCCCCACAGGACGCTACGAGGGACACGGTCGAACGCCTTCTCCAAATCCACAAAACACATGTGGACTGGATGGGCGAACTCCCGTGAACCCTCGAGCACCCGATAGAGGGTGTAGAGCTGGTCCACTGTTCCACGGCCAGGACGAAAACCGCATTGTTCCTCCTGAATCCGAGGTTCGACTATCGGCCGAATTCTCCTCTCCAGTACCCTGGAATAGACTTTCCCGGGGAGGCTGAGGAGTGTGAACCCCCTGTAGTTGGAACACACCCTCCGGTCCCCCTTCTTAAAAAGAGGGACCACCACCCCGGTCTGCCAGTCCAGAGGCACTGTCCCCAACCGCCACGCGATGTTGCAGAGACGTGTCAGCCACGACAGCCCCACAACATCCAGGGACTTGAGGTACTCAGGACGGATCTCATCCACCCCCGGAGCCTTGCCACTGAGGAGCTTTCCAACCACCTCAGTGACTTCAGCTTGAGTGATGGACAAGTCCACCTCTGAGTCCCCAGCCTCTGCTTCCTCAACGGAAGGCGTGTCGGTGGGATTGAGGAGATCCTCAAAGTATTCCTTCCACCGCCCGACAACATCCCCAGTCGAGGTCAACAGCTCGCCACCTCCACTGTAAACAGTGTTGGTGAAGCACTGCTTCCCCCTCCTGAGGCGGCGGACGGTTTGCCAGAATTTCTTTGAGGCCAACCGATAGTCCTCCTCCATGGCCTCCCCGAACTTTTCCCAGACCCGAGTTTTTGCCTCCACAACCGCCCGGGCTGCAGCACGCTTGGCCTGCCGGTACCCGTCAGCTGCTTCAGGAGTCCCACAAGCCAACCAAGCTCGATAGGACTCCTTCTTCAGCCTGACGACATCCCTTACTTCCGGTGTCCACCACCGGGTTCGGGGATTGCCGCCACGACAGGCACCAGAGACCTTGCGACCACAGCTCCGAACGGCCGCATTGACAATAGAGGTGGAGAACATGGTCCACTCGGACTCCATGTCTCCAACCTCCCTCGGGATCTGGTCAAAGCTCTCCCGGAGGTGGGAGTTGAAGACCCCTCTGACAGAGGGCTCAGCCAGACGTTCCCAACAGACCCTCACAATACGTTTGGGCCTGCCGAGTCTGTCCGGCCTCCTTCCCCGCCAGCGAATCCAACTCACCACCAGGTGGTGATCGGTTGACAGCTCAGCCCCTCTCTTCACCTGAGTGTCCAAAACACACGGCCGAAGGTCAGATGACACGACTACAAAGTCGATCATCGACCTCCGGCCTAGGGTGTCCTGGTGCCACGTGCACTGATGGACACCCCTGTGCTCGAACATGGTGTTCGTTATGGACAAACTGTGACTAGCACAGAAGTCCAATAACAAAACACCATTCGGGTTCAGATCGGGGAGGCCGTTCTTCCCAATCACACCCCTCCAGGTATCACTTATGTTAAATAAAAATCGTTGGTTAAAATATTTTGGTGATTATCAAAAGTCCATCAGAAAGTTACTGAACAGGAAATACCTGGCAATAAACTCACCCAAAGTCACATGATCGATTAATAACTTACACAAGATTGTTCTCTCTTGTTTTAATGTCACACTTTATACAGTTTAAATACCCACTGATTCATTTTAATCCTGATATGAAACTAATATCTCTTCAAGATCTCCTCTATATGCAATTTGTTTACAGCTTAAAGCTTTTGCAGCAGCATTTCTATTGTTATTTCAATAGTTTTGTCATTGATGTAAAACAGTATTATAAAACAATAAACTGGAGTGACTTCTTTGACTGAACAGACCTAAAGATGATCAACAAAGACGTCTAAAACATCAGGAAATACACTCACCAGTTAACAACAGCCTCGTCTTCAGTTAAAGCTGTAAATACTCAGTTTTACACAGAGCACTTTGAGCTTGTTTGTTTCTTCGAAGTGAGCTCCGTTAGGTTTCGGTTTTGTTTCCTGGTTTTGGTCTGCCCCTGTTTTTCTTTATGCAGTGCACTGTGAAATAACAACAGGATATTTAATGGAGCTGGTAATAAAAGTTTGAACAAGTATCTTAAACTGACCATTTCCTCTTTCATAGTGCAGTTTTATGTTTGAGTTTAGGCTGCACCACTTATCCTATTTTCTTATCTGTGTGACATGAGTTTAATTCAAACTAAACAAAGAACTAAACCAGGTCTAAACCACAGCTAAACCAGGACTTAACCAGTACTAATACATGGACATAAACCAGTCCAATACATTCACTTTAGCAAATTCAGAGTCACCAGTTCACCTTTGTGCATGTTTTTGGACTCCTTACAGCAGGGGTGTCAAACTCAATCGGAGCTGGGGCCAAAATTAGAAAACCAGTCTTGGTCGTGGGCCAAATAAGAGAATTGTATAAATAATAAAGCCAGCCTACTGTATTTTTGTTCTCAGTTAGGCTACAATAGGCTTTTTAACATAGAATAATACTTCCCCACAGAACTACAGGTGTAGATTTGTGGTTTTAACGGGCTTTGTAGTTTTGTTTTAAATCAGAACTTGGAACTCAACAAATAACAACAACAAATAGGCCACAGACTACTGACTAACACTGGCCAATTATTTATTAAGTATTATTTACTGCCACAGTTACCTAACTCCTCATATAAGACAGGTGTTTTCATCAGGTCCACTCTGTTTTACTGTGACAGTGGGGACTACCAGCAGATAAATATTTAGGTGCATGTCATGCCCCTTATGTAAGCCCAGCACAACTTTAAGCTGAGTCAGCACCTACACACAAACACGTATTATAGGCTTATTTAACATTTATTGAGCAAACTACTGTCCACCTCTCTGTCCTCTGCAGGACACAGTGTGAGCAGGATTATACCTCTTTCTGGGCAGGTTTAGCTCGCTGTGTGTTAATGAGTGCATTAGAGCACAAGTAGCGACAGAGAGAAAGGAAAAAGAGTGACGGAGGGCAGTGCTGTGAATGAACTTAGACAATTCTCTGCTGATAACTTGGTTTTACTGACACAACTTGGTTTTCTGTTTTTAAAGACGTACGGTTTGTAAAGGAGATGTTCTTACACTGCTGTGCGGTTGGAGCGTGGTTTTATTGCTGCCACATTAGCTCAACAAACAAAGTGTAGAGCATTTACAGAGAGTCCCACCTGTTTAAGAAGCTCCTGCTCTCACTGACCCCTCTTTGCCCATTTCTTTTGTGGAAAGTTAAATGTCCTGTCAGAGAATCCTTCACTCTCTCTCTGCTCCTGCGGCTCGTTAAATGCCGCTCGCTAAAACAGTGGGGGAGGGGCAGTGCTGGCGCGCAGCGGCGCCGCTTCTGCGGTGCATTATGGGAGATGTAGTTCAAACAGCTCGAGCACAATATATCGGCGGGCTATTATGATCTTGCGGGCTACAAGAAATTATCTTGCGGGCCACATTTGGCCCGCGGGCCAGAGTTTGACACCTGTGCCTTACAGTGAAATAATGTTGGTCATGTGATCTTGCAGTTCTGCTGGTGGCCACTAGGTGTTACCAAAGAGCAAAAGACAGAAAGTCTTTTTTTAGTCCAAAAACATCAAAGACAGACTCAATCAATGTTACTACTGTCACTTTTACTTCTCCATAATATGTAGGAAAGAATAAAACCTATTGTGTGTCTCTAATAGATCAAATATCTACATGTTATTGCTGGACTATATTATGCTGTTGTGATCTTTCTAATGTGAGTCGGACTGTGAGCAAAGTCTGGTCGCACTAATATCACTTTACTCAGTTCTGACAACAGTAGACATGAGGCTTAGGTTCGTGGGATTACATTGCTGCTACCAAAGGTGGAAGAAGAAGATTTACTCTAAATGTACTGCAAAACAATATTAGTTTAAATAGAATTTAAAATATTTAGCAAAATTATTACTTGAGTAAAAGTAAAAAAGACACAATTTAGACTTGGTTTAATTCTGGTTAAGTCAGGGTGACCAGAGTTTTACACCCAAAAACTGGGACACATGTTTCTTCAGTAATCAATGTGCATTTGAACTCACCAAGTGGCAAAAACGCTTTCTGAAATCCATACAATTTTTGTCGTCATGTAAGAAAAATACATGACACTGGGGCTTAAGTTTTGAATTTTAATGGAAATTTATTAATAAAAATAATGATACTGTAATAATTTTAGTGACAGAGATGAAGTTTAATTATTGTATTTATGAGTTTTATTATTATAAGTTTATATAATATTAATATAAACTTTGACCAAAAATCACAAAGAAATACTTAAACAGTTACTTTTGTTAGTGCAGCCTTAGCCTCATGTTAATGCTGACCTCACAACACCACACATATTACTTTATAAATCATCTAAATCTGCAGTAAATATAAATGCAATACAAACATGTTACTGTGAAAACTGCTCACTATTAGCTTTTTTTTAAGGAGTTTTCCTAAGGGATGTCCTGGCTCTGTTTATTTTAGTGTAGTTATTGTTTGTGTTGATTGTGTGTTATGTATGATTAACTGTTTATGAAGCCCTTTGTTGTGATACTGAGCTGTATAAATAAAACTAAATTGAATTGAATTGAATATTTAAAGAAATTACAGATCAATTTCATCAGTGGAAAACATGTGAGTGCTTCTCCAGTTTAGTGTCCAGACAATAAAAAATCAATACACAGTGATCACAACTGAATACAAAGACATTTTATCTGACATTGATGTAGTTTCTGTTTTATACATTTGAGGCTTTTCTTAAAAAGTGACATTTTTCAAGGAACAGTTTTGTTTTAGTATTTTGTGGAACATGGATTTAAGTAATTAACTTAGTAAACAATGTTATATCAGAGTATCACCATGTCACTTGGCACATTGAGGTTTAAAGTGAATTAAAAAAGAAAAACTGCACAAGAGCTGGGTTTTCAGAGGCAAGAACCTGAATGTATGTCACATTTGATTATTTAACAGGCATGATGATCAGAGGAGCAGAGTTTCTACCTTCATCACTGCGACCTGGACTAAAGAAAGGAAACAGTTTCTCAGTGAAGGTGCAGCCAGTGAAGGAGTAGATGAGAGCTGCAGTGTCTGCATCATAAAAGGAGACCAGGCCCTGCTCATAATCTACAAACACACCGATCACACCAGGAACTGACTTTAGACTGAGATCTACACCAGAGTCAGCACAGGCTTTGTACTTATCTCCATCTCTCAAAATAATGGTCCAGTATCCATTCTGAGGTGTCAGTGAGATTGCTTTCTTTCTGTTGACTGATTCATTAGCGACTCCTAAATACCATTCATTCTTTCTTTTGACCTGAACCCCAAAGTAAAATCTGCCTGAAGAGAAACTCTGCTTTCCTAAAACAACAAGGACGGGAGTAAACCTCTCTGGGTTGTCTGGGAGAACCTTCCCCACATGACCTGAATAAACCTGTTTCAGATCCTCAGACAGAACAAGCCTTGGACTTGCTGTGTCTGGGTCTAGAGTCACATCCACTGCACACTGCTGAAGTCTCTTTAGTTGGACTGTCTTTATTTCTGCATTCACTGTAATCTTGAGCTGAGCCCCAGCTCTGTCCACAGAGCCCTCAAATGAAGGACGCTCAAGTCTCACCTGTGTCCAGTCCTTCAGGTCTGCAGCAGTTTTCAGTTTGTTGAATCTTTGTAGAAAGTAGAAGTTGTCCTCAGAGCGTGTGAGCTGCTCCTCCTCTGTGCTTCTCCTCTGCAGCTCAGAGATCTCCAGCTCCAGCTCTGTGATCCAGTCTTCAGCCTGTTTCTCCGTCCTCCTCTGCTTTTCCTGCAGCTCCTCTGTGAACTGGTCCAGACTTCTCTGGACTGTGTCCATCAGAGCGGTGTAGACCTGGACCCCCTGGTCCATCTCTCTGTGGGCACATTTCTGACTGAGCTTCAGCGAGCGTCTGATCTCCTGGATCTTCCTCCGTCTCTCCTCCATCATGCTCTGAGTTTCAGTCTGTGTGCGCCTCAGCGCCGCCTGCTGCTCCTCATACTCCTCTCTCAGTGGGACGATGTGGTGGCCCTTGTGGTCCAGGACGGTGCAGAGCATGCAGACGCAGGCCTGGTCGCTCCTACAGAACAGCTCCAGAGCCTTGTCGTGTTTGGGACACATCCTGTCCTCCAGGTTTTCCACAGGCTCAGTGAGCTGGTGCCTCTTCAGACGGGCCACTGTCCCGTGAGGCTCCAGGTGGCTCTGACAGTAGGAGAGCAGACAGACCAGGCAGGACTTGAGGGCCTTCAGTTTGGGCTCAGTGCACACGTCACACAGGACGTCTCCTGCTGCAGCAGCTGGTCGCTCTGAGCTCACAGAGTCCTCTTCATGTGGAGGCCTGTTTCTGAACTGTCCCACCATCTCTGACACTAAAGTGTTGACCTTCAGCAGGGGCCTAGAGCTGAACTCCTCTTTACACATGGGACACTGGCAGAGGTCAGTCTGCTCCCAGTGTTTGGAGATGCAGCTCTTACAGAAGTTGTGTCCACACGGAGTGGAGACTGGCTCTGTGAACACCTCCAGACAAATGGAGCACAGCAGCTGCTCCTCAGACATAGAAGCCATGGCTGTGAGAAACAGAGATGAATTAGGTTTTAGAAAAATCTATTTTCCCCATAAGTTCAGCAGAAGAGTGGCATCAGTAAAACATTTCAATCTATGCCATGTACTATGCTTTTACCCCAGGTCAAAGTATTATAGACATGTTAATGCTCATGTTACCAAAAAGAGGTGTGAGAGTGGACAAATAATAACCCTCAGTTGAGGAGGTTTAATTAGAATTTAGCTAAAGTTGTGCTTTAAATAGTAAATTATTAAATTGTCACAAATGAATTCAGTTTACTTTTTTTTTGTATCACTTATGTTAAATAAAAATCGTTGGCTAAAATATTTCGGTGATTATCAAAAGTCCATCAGTTGGAAAGTTACTGAACAGGAAATATCTGGCAATAAACTCACCCAAAGTCACATGATCGATTAATAACTTACACAAGATTTTTCTCTCTTGTTTTAATGTCACACTTTATACAGTTTAAATACCCACTGATTCATTTTAATCCTGATATGAAACTAATATCTCTTCAAGATCTCCTCTATATGCAACTCTTGAATGAAAGGGAACTGTTTGGATTCTTGCCTAATATACTCTGATTTAAAAACATGTGCTATATATTTGTTTACAACTTATAAGCCTTTGTATTAGCATTTGTATTGATATTTCAATAGTTTTGTCATTGATATAAAACAGTATTATTGTAGCGGCTTCCAAATAAATCCTTTTAAATAGCCGCTGAGAGGTTGAGTTTGGGTCCTGTACATAAATTTGCGACGCGCTATAGGAAGGCTTGTTATCAAACAGAGAGGCTGGATCCAGGATGCGTTTCCGTAGGTTTATTAAAACGACATACAGCTATCACAGCGAACAAGATAGTGCACAGCTAACATATTGGAAATATGAATACTTGACTGATGAAACCAGAGTAGAAGCGGTCAACAAAAATTACGGCTACCCAACTCTTCCTCTCTCCTCCTCCTTGTCACAGGTAAGTGCGCGTCCTTTCAAACCTCCGCCCATACACACCTATGCCCACGTGACCCCCCCGCCTCACCGGGAAAGCAGACACTCACACAAACACACACAGTGCACCTATGCACCAACCTATACATGTCTCCTACAATTATAAAACAATAAACTGGAGTGACTTCGTTGACTGAACAGACCTAAAGATGATCAACAAAGACGTCTAAAACATCAGGAAATGCACTCACCAGTTAACAACAGCCTCGTCTTCAGTTAAAGCTGGAAAAACTCAGTTTTACACAGAGCACTTTGAGCTTGTTTGTTTCTTCGAAGTGAGCTCCGTTAGGTTTCACTTCTATTTCCTGGTGTTGTTCTGCCTCTGTTGCTCCGCCTCCTTATGCAGTGCACTGAGCACTTATCCTATTTTCTTATCTGTGTGACATGAGTTTAATTCAAATTAAACAAAGAACTAAACCAGGTCTAAATCACAGCTAAACCAGGACTTAACCAGTACTAATACATGGACATAAACCGGTCCAATACATTCACTTTAGCAAATTCAGAGTCACCAGTTCACCTTTGTGCATGTTTTTGGACTCCTTACAGTGAAATAATGTTGGTCATGTGATCTTGCAGTTCTGCTGGTGGCCACTAGGTGTCATCAAAGAACAAAAGACAGAAAGTTCTTATTTGGTCCAGAAACAGCAAAGAGAGACTCATTCAGTGTTACTGCTGTCACTTTTCCTTCTCCATAATATGTAGGAAAGAATAAAACCTATTGTGTGTCTCTAATAGATCAAATATCTACATGTTATTGCTGGACAATATTATGCTGTTGTGACATTTGACAGAAGGTCCCTGCTGTCTGTGTCCTCTCCTGTGTGTTTACTGTCTCCTTGGTGGAGGCGCATATTTTCACAGGAGACTTGACTTAAATGTGCTTTTATGGAATTATTCTGGTAACTAATTTACATTAATAACAATGAATACATAAATGAAAAATAATAAACAGCTATAAATTCAATAATAATGATAAATATATAACAATAAAAAAATAGAAATAAATATATAAAGAATAATAAATAATACAAATAATATTAAATAAAAAACAGTATATTAATAGTTGTCACCAAGTCTAAACTCGTATGGCAAAACAACTTCAAGTAAATGGCAACAAGACATTTTTTTCTTTTGATTTTCAGGAAAATGGTTTAGTTTCTGCTCCTATATGAGGTCTCTACAGCAAATTAATTGCATGTTAATTTAGCAGTGAAGTTTTTACACCAGACACAAAACAATAAGTTAAGAAAACAAAGATACACTGATGAAGTTTTATTGTATTTATTATAATTATTATTTAGCTAAAGAAAACCAAGAAAACCATTTGTAAATACATTTTTCATATTTGTCACAGCTCTGTGCAACTGAAAGTGATGTCTTATTAACATAAACTTTTACCAAGAATGATAAAGAAATACTTAAACAGTTACTTTTGTTAGTGCAGCCTTAGCCTCATGTTAATGCTGACCTCACAACACCACACATATTACTTTATAAATCATCTAAATCTGCAGTAAAAATGAATGCAATAAAAACATGTTACTGTGAAGACTGCTCACTGATTACTGAAAGAAATTACAGATGAATTCATTCAGTGGGAAAACATGTGAGTGCTTCTCCAGTGGGCAGTGTCCAGACAAAACACAATCAAAACACAATCAATACAACACAGTAAATAATAACACTTTCAAAACTTTTCACGAGCAGTTATATGCCTCTCAGTTCAGACCTCTACATCAACAAGATATGCATAATTTTTTTTCAAGGCTGGACTTACCTAAAATTACTGACAGCCAGAGGGATGATTTATGTAAACCAATAACTCAGAGTGAAATTCTACAACTTATTCAGCTACTCCCAAACAACAAGGCTCCTGGCCCTGATGATTTCAGTGGTGAATTTTATAAAAGGTTCTGTGAAATCGTAGTCTCGCCATTGTCTGAAATGTTTGTGTCCTCATTTTCGGTTGGTGCTCTCCCTCCTTTCCTAATGGAGGCCAATATCTCACTAGTTTTAAAAAAAGAGAAACCTCCAGAAGAATGTTCCTCTTATAGGCCCATATCGGTTTTGAATCTTGGCCTGAAGATTCTTGCGAAGGTTCTGGCTTCACGTTTAGAAACTGTGTTAAAAATGACCAAACTGATTTCATATAGGGTAGGTATTGTACATACAACATTAGACGTTTGCTTGATCTTATTTAGCATTCATCCATGTTTAATTCCAATGCTCTGGTCATTTCTCTTGATGCGGAGAAAGGCTGGAATGGCCCTATCTTTCCTTTACTCTCCAAAAGTTCGGCCTAGGTAATAGTTTTGTCAAGTGGATTCAGATTTTATATAAATCATCTCTTTCGGCAGTGATTACAAATGGACATAGATCAAGTAATTTTAATATTGGGCGGGGAAGTAGGCAGGGCTGCCCGTTGAGCCCACTGTTATTTGCATTGGCTCTGGAGCCCCTGGCCGCTGCTATTAGGAGGGACCCTAATATTGAAGGACTTTCTTTAAATATTTTAAATCATAAAATTTCACTTTATGCAGATGACATTTTGATTTTTCTAAACTCCCCAACTCAATCAATTCCCAAGTTAATACAATTAATTAAACTGTATGGCACCTTCTTGGGTTACAAGATAAATTTTTCTAAAAGTGAGGCCATGCCTGGCTCTGGTTTACAAGGAGTTAACCCAAACATTTCTCGGCCTTTTCGTTGATCCCCAACAGGTTTTACTTATTTAGGAATAAAGGTTTCTCCTAACATAAAAGATTTGTACACTCTAAACTACACTCTTGTTCAGTCTATTAGTCGTGACCTGGACAGATGTTGCAGCCTCCCACTGTCTCTTTTAGGTCGTATACCCTGGTTAAAATGAACATTCTCCCTCATCTTCTGTATTTATTTCAGATGCTGGCTCTTGTTTTGTCTTAGAAATTATGTCAAAATTGAATGGTTCAATTATCTCATTTATTTGGAACAAAAAAGACCCAGGTTAAGATACAGCTACCTCTATCTACCTGTGCAGCAAGGTGGCCTTGCTGCTCCCTCCGCATCGCTTTACCTGTGGGCGACTCAGTTCAAATTTCTCATGGAATGGCTTAAATGTGACTGCAATTCTATGTATCTGTCTGCAGAGGCCACTTCTGTAAAGGGTATCAGGGACAATATGGTGTTAAAAAACATGCTTACTGCCTGGTGAAAGGTCAGGTGTTTGGAAGGCTACAACAGTTGTTTTTCTTATTTGACTCCTGTTCATGATAACCCAGACTTTATACCTGGCCTCCAGGCTGGTTTTGTTGACTGGTTTCAAAAAGGGATCAAAACAGTTGATTTAGTTGATGAGGGTTCACTTCTCACATTTCAACAGGTAAAAGTCAAGTATGGTCTCATCAAAAGGGATTTTTTTTTTAAGTATCTGCAAGTTAAAAACTTAATTCTTTGTAAACTGAGGGAATGTTGTGGAAGGTTGGCTATCTCTCCTATAGAATCTCTAATGTTAAAAAACACAACTTAAGAGTTTTACTAAAATGATTTATAATGTTTTAAGTGAACTTAAGACTGATAACTCTGACAATGTTAAGGGCCTGTGGGAATCAGATTTGGTGCCTATTGAGGCAGAGCTACAGGGACTATATTATGCTGTTGTGATCTTTCTAATGTGAGTCGGCCTGTGAGCAAAGTCTGGTCGCACTAATATCACTTTACTCAGTTCTGACAACAGTAGACATGAGGCTTAGGTTCGTGGGATTACATTGCTGCTACCAAAGGTGGAGAAAAAGATTTACTCTAAATGTACTGCAAAACAATATTAGTTTAAATAGAATTTAAAGTATTTAGCAAAATTATTACTTGAGCAAAAGTAAAAAAGACACAATTTAGACTTGGTTTAATTCTGGTTAAGTCAGGGTGACCAGAGTTTTACACCCAAAAACTGGGACACATATTTTATTACTAATCACAGTGCATTTAAACTCACCAAGCTCAAAAAGCTTCTGAAATCCATACAATTTTTGTCGTCATGTAAGAAAAATACATGACGCTGGGGATTAAGTTTTGAATTTTAATGGAAACTTATTAATAAAAATAATGGCACTGTAAATAATTTTACTGACAAACAAGTTTTCTGTGTTTTTCTGTGGTTAAAATGGAAACAACTGGGACATGGTTTGTTGAAAACTGGGACATATTATTGTTTTTACAGATATGTCTTGGAACATGGGACAAGGAGCCTAAAACTGGAACTGTCCCAGTTAAATAGAGTTGTTAGTGTGGGAGCTGATTAACCACCTGCACCACAGTGGCCCCAGGATTAACCTCCTAATAGTTTATTGTAATGAAGAAAATCTTGTTTCCACCTCTTTGTGCAGCTCTGATTGGTTTGTGCTTTGAGTCATGTGACTGTCCACTCTTCCTGTTTTTACAAATTTGGCTGCAGCAGATTTCTGAGACTGTGCACCAAGATATTTCACAAGTGAGAAACCACAAAGTCTAAGCTCAGAATAAGCCAGGTTTGGGACAGAAACAAAGACACACTGATGAAGTTTAATTATTGTATTTATGAGTTTTATTATTATAAGTTTATATAATATTAATATAAAGTTTGACCAAAAATCACAAAGAAATACTTAAACAGTTACTTTTGTTAGTGCAGCCTTAGCCTCATGTTAATGCTGCCCTCACAACACCACACATATTACTTTATAAATCATCTAAATCTGCAGTAAATATAAATGCAATACAAACATGTTACTGTGAAAACTGCTCACTATTAGCTTTTTTTTAAGGAGTTTTCCTAAGGGATGTCCTGGCTCTGTTTGTTTTAGTGTAGTTATTATTTGTGTTGATTTGTGTTATGTATGATTAACTGTTTATGAAGCCCTTTGAGGCGACTGTTGTTGTGATACTGGGCTGTATAAATAAAATTAAATTGAACTAAATACTTAAAGAAATTACAGATTAATTTAATCAGTGGAAAACATGTGAGTGCTTCTCCAGTTTAGTGTCCAGACAATAAAAAATCAATACACAATGATCACAACTGAATACAAAGACGTTTTATCTGACACTGATATAGTTTCTGTTTAATACATTTGGGTTTTTTCTTAAAAAGTGACATTTTTCAAGGAACAGTTTTGTTTTAGTATTTTGTGGAACATGGATTTAAGTAATTAACTTAGTAAACAATGTTTTATCAGAGTATCATCATGTCACTTGGCACATTGAGGTTTAAAGTGAATTAAAAATGAAAAACTGCACAAGATCTGGGTTTTCAGAGGCAAGAACCTAAATGTATGTCACATTTGTTTATTTAACAGGCATGATGATCAGAGGAGCAGAGTTTCTACCTTCATCACTGCGACCTGGACTAAAGAAAGGAAACAGTTTCTCAGTGAAGGTGCAGCCAGTGAAGGAGTAGATGAGAGCTGCAGTGTCTGCATCATAAAAGGAGACCAGGCCCTGCTCATAATCTACAAACACACCGATCACACCAGGAACTGACTTTAGACTGAGATCTACAACAGGACCAGCACAGGCTTTGTACTTATCTCCATCTCTCAAAATAATGGTCCAGTATCCATTCTGAGGTGTCAGTGTGTTAATTTTCTTTCTGTTGACTGATTCTTTGGCCACTCCTAAAACCCATTTAGTTTTTCCTTTGACTTGAACCTCAAAGTAAAACCTACCTGAAGAGAAACTCTGCTTTCCTAAAACACAAGGACAATAAGTAAATCTTTTTGGGTTTTCTGGGATAACCTTCCCCACATGACCTGAATAAACCTGTTTCAGATCCTCAGACAGGACAAGCCATGGATTTGCTGTGTCTGGGTCTAGAGTCACATCCACTGCCCACTGCTGGAGTTTATTCAGTTCAGACAGTTTCTTTATTTCTTCTTTGAGTGTGATCTGGAGCTGAGCCACAGCTCTGTCCACAGAGCCCTCAAATGAAGGAGGCTCCAGTCTCACCTGTGTCCAGTCCTTCAGGTCTGCAGCAGTTTTCAGTTTGTTGAATCTTTGTAGAAAGTGGAGGTGGTCCTCAGAGCGTGTGAGCTGCTCCCCCTCTGTGCTTCTCCTCTGCAGCTCAGAGATCTCCAGCTCCAGCTCTGTGATCCAGTCTTCAGCCTGTTTCTCCGTCCTCCTCTGCTTTTCCTGCAGCTCCTCTTTGAACTGGTCCAGACTTCTCTGGACTGTGTCCATCAGAGTGGTGTAGACCTGGACCCCCTGGTCCATCTCTCTGTGGGCACATTTCTGACTGAGCTTCAGCGAGCGTCTGATCTCCTGGATCTTCCTCCGTCTCTCCTCCATCATGCTCTGAGTTTCAGTCTGTGTGCGCCTCAGCGCCGCCTGCTGCTCCTCATACTCCTCTCTCAGTGGGACGATGTGGTGGCCCTTGTGGTCCAGGACGGTGCAGAGCATGCAGACGCAGGCCTGGTCGCTCCTACAGAACAGCTCCAGAGCCTTGTCGTGTTTGGGACACATCCTGTCCTCCAGGTTTTCCACAGGCTCAGTGAGCTGGTGCCTCTTCAGACGGGCCACTGTCCCGTGAGGCTCCAGGTGGCTCTGACAGTAGGAGAGCAGACAGACCAGGCAGGACTTGAGGGCCTTCAGTTTGGGCTCAGTGCACACGTCACACAGGACGTCTCCTGCTGCAGCAGCTGGTCGCTCTGAGCTCACAGAGTCCTCTTCATGTGGAGGCCTGTTTCTGAACTGTCCCACCAGCTCTGAGAATAAAGTGTTGACCTTGAGCAGGGGCCTAGAGCTGAACTCCTCTTTACACATGGGACACTGGCAGAGGTCAGTCTGCTCCCAGTGTTTGGAGATGCAGCTCTTACAGAAGTTGTGTCCACACGGAGTGGAGACTGGCTCTGTGAACACCTCCAGACAAATGGAGCACAGCAGCTGCTCCTCAGACATAGAAGCCATGGCTGTGAGAAACAGAGATGAATTAGATTTTAGAAAAATCTATTTTTCCCATAAGTTCAGCACAAGAGTGGCATCAGTAAAACATTTCAGTCTATGCCATGTACTATTCCTTTACCCCAGGTCAAAGTATTATAGACATGTTAATGCTCATGTTACCAAAAAGAGGTGTGAGAGTGGACAAATAATAACCCTCAGTTGAGGAGGTTTAATTAGAATTTAGCTGAAGTTCTGCTTTGTGAATAAGAACATTGCATTTATTGCTTAGATTAAAGACCAACAGCGAGTTTTTTTTTTTTTTTTTTTTTTTTGTATCACTTATGTTAAATATAAATTGTTTGCTAAAATATTTTGGTGATTTTCAGAAGTCCATCAGTTGGAAAGTTACTGAACAGGAAATATCTGAAATAAACTCACCCAAAGTCACATGATCGATTAGTAACTTACACAAGATTTTACTCTATTGTTTTAAAGTAACACTATATACAAAAAAAAAAAAAAAAAAAAAAAAAAGCGGCAGGGAGGAGCACTTCCTGGATCTACAGAAGGTAGTATAAGAGCAGCAAAAACAAGGTGCTCTTTGGGAAGGGACAGGCAATGCAAAAAACAACAAAATACCCAAGGCAATGCTCCAATATATTGCAAACTAGGGTTGTCAAAAAATCGATACCAAGATATTAATCGATATTAAAACGAGTATCTAAATGAGATATTCATTTGGAAAAGTATCGATAATGTGACGTCTTTACCTGCGCTGCAGAGAACAAAACTTTCCTCCATCAAAACTGCTCTTTAAATACAATTTACTAAAAGGTGTTCACCCGCTCGCCGCTATCACCGCTGCGCAAAGACCTCGAGTGCTTTCCGTGGGAGTTTCCGTGGGACATCCCGAGCGGACCGAGCGCGCTCTGATCTGGGAGTCACTGCTCAGCGGCATCGATCCAAACAGATATAAAACAGCTTAAATGTAACTACAAATGTCTGGTTACCAGCGGAGCAAGGACAGAGCTGTTAGTGTTAGCAAAGCGGCCATATTTAAAGGAGCACTGTGGTCCTGACTCTGTCAGACCCATCACTGTCAACAGGGGCGGACTGGCCATCTGTGCATTCTGGAGGATCACAGAACGGCCGGTCGCTGAGACGGCCGGTGGGCCGTTTACATAGACTCCATAAACACAACACAACCAGGCCAGAGAGGGCGCAGCCGCGCAGATGCGCAACAGCAGAGTAGAAGAGGAAAGCAGAACAGCTGCAGCCACCATGGATACATCCATGGCAGCCACTCATTGCAGCAGGCACTCGAACAAACCTGCAAGAAGCGGCCGACAGGCGGCCGTGAAGACGGCGGTGGCGCGTGAGCAGAGGCTGCGGTGCGTTTACGTAATGGATAAAAAACGGTTAATAAAACGAAAGGAGAAGGGCGGAGCAGAGAAAGTCAGGGAAAAGAAGTTTAAGTCGCTTGCATGTGAGGCGTCCAAGTGTAAAAAAATAACACAACTGTTTGACAGCAGCAGTGCTATAGCCACATCCACCAGTACAGCACAACATGAGAATGAAGAGGCTGAGTGTGGTGGGGGCCCAGCGCTGCTCAGGCTCAGGGACCCACAGAACCAGATGAAGTTTTACCTCAGTTAGAGCCGTGCACAGAGCAAGTGGCTACGACATATTTATTCCACTTCCTATACATAGCTCTAAAACACTATCATAACAGTAACAATATGAATAATAATAAGAATAATATTATATCTAATATGGCTGTGAAGACTCTCATTCATCCAGGCTGATTCCATTGCAATAGTAGGTTTAAAAGCTGTCATCTGGACTTGGTTTTAAAGAGAGCTCTCTTACAGTCAAATTTCAGAAGTGAGAAAGCCTCTTGGATAAAAGGTGAAATGTCTTCAACTGTAAAACCAAGTCCAGATGACAGCTTTTAAACCTACTATTGCGACTATATCTAATGTGAATTAAATCCAGGGATGTTCCCAAGCCCTCCAATATTAAGTCATAGGGTAATCCAGGACTAAACTATATCTAAAACATGACACAACCAGGTCTAACCAAGACTAAACCCTAACTAAAATAGGTATACGCTGTCCAAAACTATAGCTAAACCAAGTTTAAACTAGGTCTAAACAGGGACAAAACCAGGTCTTAATCAGGTCTGTGCCAGGATCAAATCAGATTCAATTCCGGGACTAAACCTGATGATTAAAGTTTAGGGACTTGAATTTGACGTGTGGACCATGTGTGGTTTAGTCCTGGTTTAGAAATAGTTCAGTCAGATCAGTCAGTTTTTAAAATGTATTTATTTTATTTTTATTTACTTTGTACAACCATAAACAATTTCCTAAGTCTTGAAATTATGTTTTTTTATTTAATACGATAATAAATGACTAGAAGATCTAAAGATTTTTGATTTTTAGTTTACTATCATAAACAACTTCTTTTTTGGGGGGGGGGGGGGGGGGGGCTGGCCAGACTCCAGAGCTGTTTTTCAGTCCCAGTCCACCCCTGACTGTCAATGACTGCAGCCACAATATAAATATTAACCATGGCTACTGCAGCCTAATAACCTACTACCATTTATAGAAAATGGAAACAGGTAAACTGTAATTAAACTTTACCTTTGAGGAATCATTTATCATAATCTGAAGTAATTTTGGATCACATATACAAACTAATTACTGTATTATTTAGCATTGTGTTGAATAAAAGATCATCATGTAGTCTGGCATCAGAGTGTTGGAGGATAAACCACTGTTTGCATAAAAAATATAAGTTTGAAAAAATTAACAAGTATGTTACATATATAGTAATAGCCTAATAATAATATTCTATACAAAATATAGTTTGAATAATATGGTGACAGTAAAAGGGGGCAGTTAGAGCCCATGTGTTACCTCAAACATTCATTGAAAAGTGGTCATTTTGGTCACTGTGGTATCAAAATCGGTATCGAGTATCGAGGGATTTTTTTTAGTATCAAAATCGAGTTGAAATTTTAGTATCGTGACAACACTATTGCAAACAAAGACATCTGAGGACTATCATTCACAAAAGGAATATAAAATCAACCATTTCATTAACTGCAAGCCTACTCATGTTATTTTACAGACTTTTGTGTCAGAAATGTAATGTATTCTACATCAGAATGACTAAAAGGCGGCTACAGGACACACTGGCAGAGCATAAATATGCTATTTGTACGGGTAATACCAACGACCCTATGGCCAGACACTTTTTAGAATAACACAATAATAATCCAGCCGGTCTACAAGCCCATGGAATAGACCACGTTCAGGACTCCATACAAAAAGGAAACAGAATAAAAAAAACTTAAACAGTGCGAGACCTCATGGATTTTTAGGGCCACAAAACACCCTGGACTGAATGAAGATTTGGACTTCATTGTGTTTTTATAGACTGTTGGGCTATTCTATGTATTGTATCTGTAGTTTTTCCATTGTATAGTTTGCTTGTGTGTACTGTTAGTGTTTCTTGGGTAATGCTGCCATCTTGTGGCGCTTTATATACATGTCCACATAGGTGTGTTAACCCTGTACCTGTCCCTCTTACAGGTGGAGAAACCCTTTTGGTGGAATGTATCTTTAAAACTCACATGACACGCTTTACTTCTTCCCTGATGAAGGCTGTAACGCCGAAACGCGTTGGGGCTTTTTTAGTCTATTATGACATGCCCTAAATAATAAAGGCTTTTTAACTTTATGAGAGTGCCTTGGGTATTTTGTTGTTTTTTTACATTATATACAGTTTAAATACCCACTGATTCATTTTAATCCTGATATGAAACTAATACGTCTTCAAGATCTCCTCTGAATGAAAGGGAACTGTTTGGATTCTTGCCATATATACTCTGATTTATAAGACAACTTAAACAATATACATTTGTTTATAGCTTATAAGCTTTTGCAGCAGCATTTCTATTGTTATTTCAATATTTTTGTCATTGATGTAAACGTATTATAAAACAATAAACTGGAGTGACTTCTTTGACTGAATAGACCTAAAGATGATCAACAAAGACGTCTAAAACATCAGGAAATGCACTCACCAGTTAACAACAGCCTCGTCTTCAGTTAAAGCTGGAAATACTCAGTTTTACACAGAGCAGTCTGAGCTTGTTTGTTTGTTTCTACGAAGTGAGCACATTTAGGTTTCCCTTTTATTTCCTGGTGTTGTTCTGCCTCTGTTGCTCCGCCTCCTGATGCAGTGCACTGAGCACTTATCCAATTTTCTTATCTGTGTGACATGAGTTTAATTCAAACTAAACAAAGAACTAAACCAGGTCTAAATCACAAAATCAAGTCACTTTTACTTCTCCATAATATGTAGGAAAAAATAAAACCTTTAGTGTGTCTCTAATAGCTCAAATATCTACATGTTATTGCTGGACTATATTATGCTGTTGTGATCTTTCTAATGTGAGTCGGCCTGTGAGCAAAGTCTGGTTGCACTAATATCACTTTACTCAGTTCTGACAACAGTAGACATGAGGCTTAGGTTCGTGGGATTACATTGCTGCTACCAAAGGTGGAAGAAGAAGATTTACTCTAAATGTACTGCAAAACAATATTAGTCAAATAGAATTTAAAGTATTTAGCAAAATTATTACTTGAGCAAGTAAAAAAGACACGATTTAGACTTGGTTTAATTCTGGTTAAGTCAGGGTGACCAGAGTTTTACACCCAAAAACTGGGACACATATTTTATTACTAATCACAGTGCATTTGAACTCACCAAGTGGCAAAAAAGCTTCTGAAATCCATACAGTTTTTGTCGTCATGTAAGAAAAATACATGACGCTGGGGGTTAAGTTTTGAATTTTAATGGCAACTTATTAATAAAAATAATGGCACTGTAAATAATTTTACTGACAGACAAGTTTTCTGTGTTTTTCTGTGGTTAAAATGGGAACAACTGGGACATGGTTTGTTGAAAATTGGGACATATTAGTGTTTTTACAGATATGTCTTGGGACATGAGACAAGGAGCCTAAAACTGGCACTGTCCTGGTTAAATAGAGTTGTCTGGTCACCCTAGGTTTAGTCAGAGTTTAGACCTGGATTAGGCCTGATTTAGACCTGGTTTAGCCTTGGTTTAGTCCTGGTTTAGGTCTGATTTTGGCCTGATTTAGATCTGGTTTAGACCCAGTTTAGTTCTGATTCAGTCCCAGTTTAGACAGTTTAGTCTTGGTTTAGTCCTTGTTTAGTCCAGGTTTAAACCTGCTTTGGTTCTAGTTTAGTTCAGTTTTGTCCTTACTTACACTCTTAGAAAAATCCAGATGGCGTGTACAGTCATGCAAGAAGGCTAATAAATGAAATAAATATAATCTTTAGCAGAAAGCTGATACTCTACTATTCTTATGACTATTGTCTCCAAACCCAGGACATTGAGATAAAAAAAAATAAAATAAACACAACAACTTTTACTATAGAGACTTGAGTGTGTCTGGTTACTCACCACCACTGCTGAGACTCTGGCACTGCTCTTTACAAGATGAGCGTGGATGAGCAGGACAGGTGCTGATGGTAATGACTCAGCTCTTTCTTCATGGTTTATCTCCTCTGTGGACACACTGGGGGTTCTTATTGCTCCTTAAAGACCAGTAGCTCAGAGCTGGAATAGAACCGTCAACTTTCCAATTAGTGCGGGAGCTGCTTAACCACCTGCACCACTGTGGCCCCAGGATTAACCTCCTAATAGTTTACTGTAATGAAGAAAATCTTGTTTCCCACCTCTTTGTGCAGCTCTGATTGGTTTGTGCTTTGAGTCATGTGACTGTCCACTCTTCCTGTTTTGACAAATTTGGCTGCAGCAGATTTCTGAGACTTTGCACCAAGATATTTCACAAGTGAGAAACCACAAAGTCTAAGCTCAGAATAAGCCAGGTTTGGACTAAAAATAAACAAGTGTTGAGTTCACAACTGTGTCACAAAACAAAACAAAGATACATTGATGAAGTTTTATTATTGTATTTATGATTTTTATTTAGCTAAAGATAAAACTAAGAAAAAAATCTATAAATACATTTTTTATATTTGTCACAGCTCTATGCTACTGAAGGTGATTTATTAATAATATAAACTTTGACCAAAAATCACAAAGAAATACTTAAACAGTTACTTTTGTTAGTGCAGCCTTAGCCTCATGTTAATGCTGCCCTCACAACACCACACATATTACTTTATAAATCATCTAAATCTGCAGTAAATATGAATGCAATAAAAACATGTTACTGTGAAAACTGCTCACTATTAGCTTTTTTTAAGAAGTTTTCCTAAGGGATGTCCTGGCTCTGTTTATTTTAATGTAATTATTGTTTGTGTTGATTGTGTGTTATGTATGATTAACTGTTTATGAAGCCTTTTGTTGTGATACTGGGCTGTATAAATAAAACAAAAATTAAATTGAATACTTAAAGAAATTACAGATGAATTTCATCAGTGGAAAACATGTGAGTGCTTCTCCAGTTTAGTGTCCAGACAATAAAAAATCAATACACAGTAATCACAACTGAATACAAAGACGTTTTATCTGACACTGATATAGTTTCTGTTTTATACATTTGGGTTTTTTCTTAAAAAGTGACATTTTTCAAGGAACAGTTTTGTTTTAATATTTTGTGGAACATGGACTTAAGTAATTAATTTAGTAAACAATGTTATATCAGAGTATCATCATGTCACTTGGCACAATGAGGTTTAAAGTGAATTAAAAGAGAAAAACTGCACAAGATCTGGGTTTTCAGAGGCAAGAACCTAAATGTATGTCACATTTGTTTATTTAACAGGCATGATGATCAGAGGAGCAGAGTTTCTACCTTCATCATTGTAACAAGGACTAAAGTAAGGAAACAGTTTCTCAGTGAAGGTGCAGCCAGTGAAGGAGTAGATGAGAGCTGCAGTGTCTGCATCATAAAAGGAGACCAGGCCCTGCTCATAATCTACAAACACACCGATCACACCAGGAACTGACTTTAGACTGAGATCTACACCAGAGTCAGTACAGGCTGTGTACTTATCTCCATCTCTCAAAACAATGGTCCAGTATCCATTCTGAGGTGTCAGATCTTCATCATGTTTTCTGTTGATTGATTCTTTAGCGACTCCTAAATCCCATTCAGTTTTACCTTTGACCTGAACCTCAAAGTAAAACCTGCCTGAAGAGAAACTCTGCTTTCCTAAAACACAAAGAGTAGCAGTAAACCTCTCAGGGTTGTCTGGGAGATCCTTTTCCACATCTCCATCATAAACCTGTTTCAGATCCTCAGACAGAACAAGCCATGGACTTGCTGTGTCTGGGTCTAGAGTCACATCCACTGCCCACTGCTGGAGTTTATTTAGTTCAGCCTTCGCAGACAGTTTCTTTATTTCTTCTCTGAGTGTGATCTGGAGCTGAGCCACAGCTCTGTCCACAGAGCCCTCAAATGAAGGAAGCTCCAGTCTCACCTGTGTCCAGTCCTTCAGGTCTGCAGCAGTTTTCAGTTTGTTGAATCTTTGTAGAAAGTAGAAGTTGTCCTCAGAGCGTGTGAGCTGCTCCTCCTCTGTGCTTCTCCTCTGCAGCTCAGAGATCTCCAGCTCCAGCTCTGTGATCCAGTCTTCAGCCTGTTTCTCCGTCCTCCTCTGCTTTTCCTGCAGCTCCTCTTTGAACTGGTCCAGACTTCTCTGGACTGTGTCCATCAGAGCGGTGTAGACCTGGACCCCCTGGTCCATCTCTCTGTGGGCACATTTCTGACTGAGCTGCAGCGAGCGTCTGATCTCCTGGATCTTCCTCCGTCTCTCCTCCATCATGCTCTGAGTTTCAGTCTGTGTGCGCCTCAGCGCCGCCTGCTGCTCCTCATACTCCTCTCTCAGTGGGACGATGTGGTGGCCCTTGTGGTCCAGGACGGTGCAGAGCATGCAGACGCAGGCCTGGTCGCTCCTACAAAACAGCTCCAGAGCCTTGTCGTGTTTGGGACACATCCTGTCCTCCAGGTTTTCCACAGGCTCAGTGAGCTGGTGCCTCTTCAGACGGGCCACTGTCCCGTGAGGCTCCAGGTGGCTCTGACAGTAGGAGAGCAGACAGACCAGGCAGGACTTGAGGGCCTTCAGTTTGGGCTCAGTGCACACGTCACACAGGACGTCTCCTGCTGCAGCAGCTGGTCGCTCTGAGCTCACAGAGTCCTCTTCATGTGGAGGCCTGTTTCTGAACTGTCCCACCAGCTCTGACACTAAAGTGTTGACCTTGAGCAGGGGCCTAGAGCTGAACTCCTCTTTACACATGGGACACTGGCAGAGGTCAGTGTGCTCCCAGTGTTTGGAGATGCAGCTCTTACAGAAGTTGTGTCCACACGGAGTGGAGACTGGCTCTGTGAACACCTCCAGACAAATGGAGCACAGCAGCTGCTCCTCAGACATAGAAGCCATGGCTGTGAGAAACAGAGATGAATTAGAATTGGATAAGTCTATTTTTCCCATAAGTTCAGCACAAGAGTGGCATCAGTAAAACATTTCAGTCTATGCCATGTACTATTCCTTTACCCCAGGTCAAAGTATTATAGACATGTTAATGTTCATGTTACCAAAAAGAGGTGTGAGAGTGGACAAATAATAACCCTCAGTTGAGGAGGTTTAATTAGAATTTAGCTAAAGTTGTGCTGAATAAGAACATTACATTTATTGTTTAGATTAAACACAAACAGTGAGATTTTTTGTATCACTTATGTTAAATATGAATCGTTTGCTAAAATATTTTAGTGATTATCAGAAGTCCATCAGTTGGAAAGTTACTGAACAGGAAATATATGAAATAAAGTCACCCAAAGTCACATGATCGATTAGTAACTTACACAAGATTTTACTCTATTGTTTTAAAGTAACACTATATATACAAAAAAAAAAAAAAAAAAAAACGGCAGGGAGGAGCACTTCCTGGACCTACAGAAGGTAGTATAAGAGCAGCAAAAACAAGGTGCTCTTTGGGAAGGGACAGGCAATGCAAAAAACAACAAAATACCCAAGGCAATGCTCCAATATATTGCAAACTAAAGTTGTCAAAAGAATCGATACCAAGATATTAATCGATATTAAAACGAGTATCTAAAAGAGATATTCATTTGGAAAAGTATCGATAATGTGACGTCTTTACCTGCGCTGCAGAAACACAAGGCCCCTCCAGTGATGAGTACAGGAGGAGGACAGGCTCAGTCAGCGCAGAACAAAACTTTCCTCCATCAAAACTGCTCTTTAAATACAATTTACTAAAAGGTGTTCACTCGCTCGCCGCTATCACCGCTGAGCAAAGACCTCGAGTGCTTTCCGTGGGAGTTTCCGTGGGACATCCCAAGCGGACCGAGCGCGCTCCGATCTGGGAGTCACTGCTCAGTGGCATCGATCCAAACAGACATAAAACAGCTTAAATGTAACTACAAATGTCTGGTTACTAGCGGAGCAAGGACAGAGCTGTTAGTGTTAGCAAAGCGGCCATATTTAAAGGAGCACTGTGGTCCTGACTCTGTCTGACCCATCACTGTCAATGACTGCAGCCACAGTATAAATATGAACCATGGCTACTGCAGCCTAATAACCTACTACCATTTATAGAAAATGGAAACAGGTAAACTGTAATTACACTTTACCTTTGAGGAATCATTTATCATAATCTGAAGTAATTTTGGATCACATATACAAACTAATTACTGTATTATTTAGCATTGTGTTGAATAAAAGATCATCATGTAGTCCGGCATCAGAGTGTTGGAGGATAAACCACTGTTTGCATAAAAAATATAAGTTTGAAAAAATTAACAAGGATGTTACATATATAGTAATAGCCTAATAATAATATTCTATACAAAATATAGTTTGAATAATATGGTGACAGTAAAAGGGGGCAGTTAGAGCCCATGTATTACCTCAAACATTCATTGAAAAGTGGTCATTTTTGTCACCGTGGTATCAAAATCGGTATCGAGGGATTTTTTTAGTATCAAAATCGAGTTGAAATTTTAGTATCGTGACAACACTATTGCAAACAAAGACATCTGAGGACTATCATTCACAAAAGGAATATAAAATCAACCATTTCATTAACTGCAAGACTACTCATGTTATTTTACAGACTTTTGTGTCAGAAATGTAATGTATTCTACATCAGAATGACTAAAAGGCAGCTACAGGACACACTGGCGGAGCATAAATATGCTATTTGTACGGGTAATACCAACGACCCTATGGCCAGACACTTTTTAGAATAACACAATAATAATCCAGCCGGTCTACAAGCCCATGGAATAGACCACGTTCAGGACTCCATACAAAAAGGAAACTGAATAAAAAAAACTTAAACAGTGCGAGACCTCATGGATTTTTAGGATTAAGGCCACAAAACACCCTGGACTGAATGAAGATTTAGACTTCATTGTGTTTGTATAGACTGTTGGGCTATTCTATGTATTGTATCTGTAGTTTTTCCATTGTATAGTTTGCTTGTATGTACTGTTAGTGTTTCTTGGGTAATGCTGCCATCTTGTGGCGCTTTATATACATGTCCACATAGGTGTGTTAACCCTGTACCTGTCCCTCTTACAGGTAGAGAAACCCTTTTGGTGGAATGTATCTTTAAAACGCACATGGCACACTTTACTTCTTCCCTGATGAAGGCTGTAACGCCGAAACGCGTTGGGGCTTTTTTAGTCTATTATGACATGCCCTAAATAATAAAGGCTTTTTAACTTCATGAGAGAGTGCCTTGGGTATTTTGTTATTTTTTAAAACTATATACAGTTTAAATACCCACTGATTCATTTTAATCCTGATATGAAACTAATACGTCTTCAAGATCTCCTCTGAATGAAAGGGAACTGTTTGGATTCTTGCCATATATACTCTGATTTATAAGACAACTTAAACACTATACATTTGTTTATAGCTTATAAGCTTTTGCAGCAGCATTTCTATTGTTATTTCAATAATTTTGTCATTGATGTAAACGTATTATAAAACAATAAACTGGAGTGACTTCTTTGACTGAACAGACCTAAAGATGATCAACAAAGACGTCTAAAACATCATGAAATGCACTCACCAGTTAACAACAGCCTCGTCTTCAGTTAAAGCTGGAAATACTCAGTTTTACACAGAGCAGTCTGAGCTTGTTTGTTTGTTTCTACGAAGTGAGCACCTTTAGGTTTCACTTTTATTTCCTGGTGTTGTTCTGCCTCTGTTGCTCCGCCTCCTGATGCAGTGCACACTATTTTCTTATCTGTGTGACATGAGTTTAATTCAAACTAAACAAAGAACTAAACCAGGTCTAAATCACAAAATCAAGTCACTTTTACTTCTCCATAATATGTAGGAAAGAATAAAACCTATTGTGTGTCTCTAATAGATCAAATATCTACATGTTATTGCTGGACTATATTATGCTGTTGTGATCTTTCTAATGTGAGTCGGCCTGTGAGCAAAGTCTGGTCGCACTAATATCACTTTACTCAGTTCTGACAACAGTAGACATGAGGCTTAGGTTCGTGGGATTACATTGCTGCTACCAAAGGTGGAAGAAGAAGGTTTACTCTAAATGTACTGCAAAACAATATTAGTCAAATAGAATTTAAAATATTTAGCAAAATTATTACTTGAGCAAAAGTAAAAAACACAATTTAGACTTGGTTTAATTCTGGTTAACCCAAAACCCAAAAACTGGGACACATATTTTTTCAGTAATCACAGTGCATTTGAACTCACCAAGTGGCAAAAACGCTTCTGAAATCCATACAGTTTTTGTCGTCATGTAAGAAAAATACATGATGCTGGGGCTTAAGTTTTGAATTTTAATGGAAACTTATTAATAAAAATAATGATACTGTAAATAATTTTAGTGACAGACAAGTTTTCTGTGTTTTTCTGTGGTTAAATGGAAACAACTGGGACATAGTTTGTTGAAAACTGGGACATATTAGTGTTTTTACAGATATGTCTTGGGACATGGGACAAGGAGCCTAAAACTGGCACTGTCCTGGTTAAATAGAGTTGTCTGGTCACCCTAGGTTTAGTCAGAGTTTAGACCTGAATTAGGCCTGATTTAGACCTGGTTTAGCCTTAGTTTAGTCCTGGTTTAGGTCTGATTTTGGCCTGATTTAGATCTGGTTTAGACCCAGTTTAGTTCTGATTCAGTCCCAGTTTAGACAGTTTAGTCTTGGTTTAGTCCTGGTTTAGTCCAGGTTTAAACCTGCTTTGGTTCTAGGTTTAGTTCAGTTTTGTCCTTACTTACACTGTTAGAAAAATCCAGATGGCGTGTACAGTCATGCAAGAAGGCTAATAAATGAAATAAATATAGTCTTTTAGCAGAAAGCTGATACTCTACTATTCTTATGACTATTGTCTCCAAACCCAGGACCTGGAGATAAAAAAAAATAAATAAACACAACAACTTTTACTATAGAGACTTGAGTGTGTCTGGTTACTCACCACCACTGCTGAGACTCTGGCACTGCTCTTTACAAGATGAGCGTGGATGAGCAGGACAGGTGCTGATGGTAATGACTCAGCTCTTTCTTCATGGTTTATCTCCTCTGTGGACACACTGGGGGTTCTTATCGCTCCTAAAAGACCTTAAACTAGTCCCACATTGCTCTCAGCGCTGGAGTTTCTCTGCTGTGGACAATCCTACAACTTTAGTAATTACTTCATTTAGTGAGACTCTTTCCATCTGCTTCACTTTGGCGGTGGATACTTCTGCAACAATGCACTGTGGTATCTGAGCATTTATCTGTGGCTATTTGTGGATTTCACTAAAGCTGCAGGCACATTGTTACCCCTTTTTTTTTTATAAATAAATGTTTCAATCTTTCTAAATTCCTGCTCTAATTGGGACCACCAAGAAGATGCCTTTTGCCAGTGAGCGCATCTGTAACTAACAACACGTTTGCTTTCTAACACTCTTGATGAATAGTAGTCAACATTTGAAGTGGATTAAAATGTTTCATCAATGCTGTCCTATAACCAAAATGTGTGTTTTCATTCATTCAATTTCATCCTCCATGGGTTTTGATGATCTTCAGACATGATGTTTGTCCTTAGGAAATAATCGACCTGTCACAGCTGACAACTGGTTATCATTTAAAGCTCTGAAAACTTCACTTGAGGTCAGGGAAGGTTAAAAAACGCCATGTTTATTGAGCTTTAAAGGTGAGGTGAGGCTGCGATCAATGCCAGAGGAGGTAACACTGACTACTGATTGGTTGTCTCAATGCAAAATGTTTGTTGTTCTCATCCTTCTCATCCACCATCCTAATCCATCCAAATCTTAAGCCCTGGTTAAGCTCTGATTTATACCTGGGTTAGTCCTTACTTAAAAATGCATTTTTTCTGGGTTAATTCTCATTTTGTCCTTTGGTTTAGACCCAGGGTTGCCAGATTATTTACAGCCCAAACAATTTACAACCCCCTCAACACAAAAAACTAAATGAAAAACACAAAACAGCCTAAGTCACAACCACTCTAAATGTTAAAACTGTTATACGTATAAGAAAGAACACAACTTCACAGCTGCACTAGACGTAACACAAATGGGCTCCCCACAAAAAGTGCAATTAGACGACCAAATAGCCTCAACTTATTCAATACCAACATGAAGTGATTGAGAAGACACAGCAGTTTGTTGAAATATGTATTTTTTACTTTGTTTGCCATAAAAAATGACACCTGTTTTGTTGGCATTTCCTCCAGAAAACAAAAAAAAAAAGCAACCCAAATTTTATAAATCACTGCAAAGCTATTTTTTTTCCAGACCAAGAACTCCTTTGGGCGGAAACCAGCCCAATCTGGCAACACTGTTTAGACCTGGGTAAGTCCACATCTATTTCAGTTCATTAAGATGGAGAGTCACAAATTTTAAAAAATGGTACTTTAAATGTAAAAAAACTTGAGAACCGCTGCAATAGTTCATAGGAGGACAATACTCAACCTTTTGAGTTGTATTGAGAGTTGTATGTAAGCAAAGACAGAGTGCATCAAATTAAGCCTTATTCCCTTAAAGCACACAAAGTCCATCACTCACCAGGCAGCTCAGCATTTGATTATAAAAGAGATAAATGTGTATTAATTATGAAAACTCAATGTACTGAAACCTTTCTAGCGTCTTCCAACCAGTGCCACATGTCTTATATGTATTACACATTCACACATTAGCCCTGTTTCAAGAAGCAGGTTTATGTTAACCCCGTAAAGAAGGAAACTCAGAGTTAACCTAAACTCTGAGTCAGTTGCCATGGTAACTCACTCTGTAAACCTAGCCTGGTCTGGAGCAGGTTTTCTTCATCTAACCCCGAGTTTGACCCAGAGTCTCATCCTGCTGCTGCCTGAAGGAGCGCTCTGATTGGATAACTCATTTCCTCTTTCACAAGAACAATGGGAACATTTAAAGACAGACGAGAGTTTAAAAGATAATGATTGAACTTTTATTTTACATGTATAAGTTTAATATATATTTTTATAATGTAATCAACTTGTATAAACTAAAACGTCATGTAAAAAGAGACATTAAATTGATCAATGTCAGGTTAAAAAAAAAAAGCTTACTTTTCATACAAATACACGTCACTATCTGAAAAATGTAGTTTATAAAGATTAGCCAAAAATGCATTGTGCAATATTATTTTGATAAAAATGAATATAGTATTTTTCACGTTTCTATACTATACTATGAATACAATATAAATAGTATACCTTCTATTTGTATCCAACTAATTAAACAATCTTTAACATCACCTAAACCTGAATATAACTTCTCCAGTCACATGACTTCCTTTGGTTTACTGTTGTCATGGTGATTCCTCTTCTCTTGGCTCCATTAATAACGGCTTCTCTTCTCTGCTAAAAAGTGAGTAAACTCAGAGTTGTCTGACTAATTCCCTTTTGGTACAAATCTTAAAATCTCTGCAGCTGTTTTGTTGAAGCTGTCCGTGGTGCAGTTATTAATAGTTTAATAACAGACCACAAGTGTTTTTGTTTCATTGTTTTATTGGTGATAACTTGTTCCTTTACAGTATCAGGACAGCTAGTGTGCGTTCTCATCTACCGACAGACATTTCCCAGTGGTACACTCAGAGGAGGCCAGTTGTGGTCGTTTAAACAGGTTTCTTGTTTTTAAACCTAAGGAAGAGGCCAGGACACACACACTCATCAAAAAACACACAACACACTTCCCACTAACTTAGACGCAGCTGGAGATTTTAAAATAGAAGTGCTTAGTCTTCAGAGCCGCGAGGAGCCAGGCTTCAGGACGTCCTGGGTTCAGTCACACAGACAGGAAGTCCAGGGCCGTGTCCCGCTCCTCCACCAGCTCGTCGGCTGTGGCCATCATCTTGGCCCGAGAGAAGTCGTTGATGGAGAGACCATCAACTATTTTCCAGGTCTTGTTCTGTACAGAAAATGAAATTCAAAGGTTCAAGGTATCAATAAATAAACTGATAGGAGCGTCTCTGGATCAATTAAAAAAAAAAAAAAAACTGCTTATAAAAGGAGTAGCTCAGTAGGTAGCGCTGTTTGCCCACTAACCTTGTTGCCAAGCATAGCACACTGCCAATGTGTCCTTGGGCAAGACTTAATCCATCTTGCATGTGTGAATGTGTGCTGGGTGGTGCTCGTTACCTCCATGTGCAGTGAAACTGTGGTGCACTGTGTTTTCTGACACCTTTCAGTCAGAACCAGCAGTAACTTCCTCAGTAACTGTAGCTCGTCAGTTGGATCGAACCACACAGGCCTCGCCTTTGCTCCAACAACTTCTGAGAAGATACTGCACTGAGCAGCGCGGACGGGGAACACCCACCAAGAGCTGCAGTTTGTAATTTGGTGTTGTGTAAATGGGCTTTAAGTTTGGAGTAAGGTTAAGTTCAGAGGCCTGTACTACACAGCTGGCTGAACTTATCCCGGATAAGTCTCTCTTACCCAGACAGACAAAACCAAACATGAGCGTCTCTGGATAAGCGTTACTACGAAGCAGGTTATTAACTCCGAGTTAACTCTGGGTTTCTCTGTGGAGCTGTGAGCACGTTCATGTGGAACAGGCGGAGTCGTCGTTAAATGACCAATCACACTAACGTCACAGAGAAAGTTAATCTGAATATTACCGAGAAACACTAAACCACTAAACCATAGATCTGTGCACTGAACTCATGAAACATGTGGCACACAGCTCCACAGACCAAACTAACAAACAGGATATATCACATTTAGCTTAAAGACTAAAATGGACCAGATTGAAGTCTGAAGAAGTTTTATTGATGAAATATTCACCATATAACCTAAAGGTTTTATATAATCATTTAGATAATTGTTTTTTAATGCAGGCCTAATACAGAGATTGTGAGTCATTCTGAACCCCAGTTATTCTGTCATTTCTCTATGTGAGTGGGACAGACACTGACCTTGATCTCAACAGGGAAGGAGTAGATGAGGTCCTCTGGGATGCCATAGGAGTTTCCACCAGCGTACACTCCCATAGAGATGAACTCACCCTGCAGAAAAAACAGTGTTTTTCTGAGTTATTTCAGTGACTACTGTAAAAACAGCACACATGTACAGGCCAGGGTTCAGAAGCAGCTGTAGCTGCAGTGTTGGGATCTGCTGCCCCCAAGTGGACACAGTAGGTTACTGAAGTTTAATGTTCTGCATAGATACTTCTACAGCTGAGACCTCTGGTTTAGACCTGGTATGGTCCCAGTTTAGTTCTGGGTTATTCCTAATTAAGGCTTGGATTGGTCCTGGTTTAGACCTGATATTGTCCTAGTTTAGTCCTGTTTTAGACATGTATATAGACCTGATTTACTCCTGGTTTAGTCCTGTTTTATACCTGGTGTAGACTTGATTTAGTCATACTTTAGACATGATTTAATCCATTAAAATTGTAACTGGAAAGCCAAATATTTTCTGAGGTGGTACTTCTGAGGTGTATCACTGCTTATTTTTCTCATAAAACTCCAGATTCACTTGCACAACTTAAACAAATTGTCAAGCTGGTGTTTAACTCTGCTGGGATGTCAGTGGTTTGTCAGCCATGTAAATCTTTAAAATGCACTTTTACAATCTTCAAAAATATTATCTGTCTGAGCAGACTGACCTCCTTGGTGCCGAACCAGATGTCCCTCATGTGGTCGCAGATGGCTTTAGCGGCCGACATGGCGCTGGACAGTTTCCTGGCCTTAATGACAGCTGCACCACGCTGCTGCACCGTCTGAGGAAAAAGACAAAAACAAAAATTTATTATATTCATCGTAAACCTTAAATGAGCTAAAAGGCTTTTAAATCATGCTGCCTTTTTATTAAATGCAACCCAAAAAAAGGAGGAACCTACAGTGATAAATTTTCCTCTGAGCCATGCCTCGTCATTCACGGCCTCGTACGCTCCGACCTTCAGATCCGTGGATGTTGACCTTGGCGTGGTGCACGTCCGGATACTGAGTGGACGAGTGGTTTCCCCAAATGATCACGTTCTTCACATGTTGGGCTGAAACGTTGCAACGGATCGCCACCTACAGGACAAAACCAGAACTTATAGAAGAACTAAATAACAGTGCTTTTTAGCACTGTCAAGTAAGATCGGGGCTCTGCAGGGATATGACTAGAGCTACATGATATTAGAGAATGTGACTGGTCAAAAATATCACTTCTTTTTAGAGATGACTTCTATTATGCTGTGCTATTGACTAAATAACTCAAAAATACTTAACAATGGGCCTAAGTCCACATAATGTACTGCCAACAGAAGGCATTTCTCACTAAATTAAACAGCACTTCTAGATGCTACATAAAATCCTGCAGCAGGTATGCATTTTAACACAGAATAAGCCGGAACAGCTTATATATATTTTTATTATAGGCAATTTCTCGAATTCCTAGGACGTTCTTGGCCTAGCTGTTACCTGTGAGCATGCTCTGTTGTGGTCCAGTCGAGTCAGGCAGGAGAAGTTCTCTTTGGGGATGGATGGAGCAGATTTGGAGGCAATCAGACAGTTGGTGTTGGCTGGGTTTCCAACAACAAGTACCTGGAAATAATACAAGATATACCATTTAATAAAAACAAAGCTGGAACGTTTTGACACAAGAAAAAAAAGAAACATTGTCTAACTCCAAAATAAAAAGTCTTATTCAGGATTTTTCCACGTGTGAACCGTTTTATCACTTGGCTGTTTCCATTTCTCCACAGACTAATCATGTGACGTATTGACCTTTGACCCTGGTGTAAGGGGCCTTGTGTCGTGGACTTAAACCATTACACAGATGCTTGCAGGAACTTTGATCAGCTCTTTGGAGCAAAGGAAACTTACTCAGATCAGAACTCAGTGCAAGTGGAAATGTTTTTGGCACAGAGAGTAAAACCTGAGTTGGCACTTTCAGTTTCCTCTTTTTATCTCTCATTTTACTAAAATCTAGACACCTAGTATCAGGCAGTGACACTCAAAAGTCTGGACACATCTTCCTAGATCAGTGGTTCTCAAACTGTGGCACAGGGACCACTGGCAGTACGCAGACATCCTCTGGTGGTACTCAGGAGTCTTTTAGAGTTTAAGTTCCTGATTTAGTTTAATTTAGATGAAGTTTTAATCTTGTTCAAGATCTGCTCTGGAGATTAAATTTGTAGACCACCTGTTTAGTCCGGGTTTAGTCCAAGATTAGTCATGGTTTAGCCCCTGTTATGGGTTTAGATCTGGCTTAAAAAAAAGGTTTAGGAATCACTGTTCTACAATAATCAAATGGGAAGGTGTGTCCAAACCTTTAGCTGGTACTGTCTGTTAATGTCAAAGTTTATTTTCTGCAAAATACTTTTCTTTTTGGTCTCAAAGATCTAAATGTTAAGCTGGCTGTTTTTTTTTCCACCAAAGGTCTGGGTCTCGGTGTTTTTTAATATGCTTGTTAATAACAGACTTAGATTCAACTTTAATAACAGTATGTGTGAGAGAAATTACATGGTCACAGTCGCTCGTTTGAACATATGCATTTGAGGAAAAAAAAAACATCTGTCAAGAGGGAAAAAAACTAAGTATAGTAGAATAAATTACCAGAAAAGATATGATTTCAATATATAAGTCTATAAGAGTAAAATAAACATTAATTACAGCGCATACATAGTTAAAATGGGATAAGATGCATTAACATTTACTGTATAAAGGTGAATTTTGTAAAGGTGAATGGAGAATGGTAGTCTTAAGACCACTTTTAAACTGTATTACCATAGAAAATTTATTTAATACAACACTAAAACAAAGAAATCCATAGACTGGGTTACATTATGACTTATTACTTTTATTTTTTTTATCTGATATGTTTTGTTTGTAGAGGTTGGTGCGTACCTTGACGGTCTTCTTGGCGTACTTGTCGAGAGCAGCTCCCTGGGTCTTGAAGATGGCGACGTTGGCCTTAAGGAGGTCCTTCCTCTCCATGCCCTCCTTCCTGGGCATGGACCCCACCAGGATGGCGGCGTCGATGTCCTTGAAGGCCACCTCCACTTTGTCTGTGGGGATCACCTCTGTGGTACAAGACAGTGGCCAGGAGAAATACTTTAGACGGAATCAAACATTTTTTTATTTGATGATTTCCTGAAGTGAAACGTGGAGGAAAAAAGCTCATCTTTTAATCACAAAGTAGTGGCAATACATTAGAATATCCTGGAAAAGTGCTTCTCTCCCTGTTGTCTGTGAGTAAAAAAACAGCTTTGCAAGAATGAATGAGTGCCTACCCAGAATCCCTGAAGCCTTGTGTCTCGTGAGAAAGTGACACATCACAGTTAGCCAAACAACAAGCTAGTGATGGCTTTACATTTCTTTTTATTATGGCAGAACTGGCCAAAAAGGAGTAAAAAAAAAAAAAAAAAAAAAAGACTTTGTACAGATACGTAGAGGGGAAAACAAAAGATAAGTCAAGTGAGGATTAACACAGGAGTTAACCAGACTGAGTATTTGCTTTTCTATGAAATGTAGTGGGAGCTGTATACAGAAAAGTGAGCCAAAAATAGAAAAGAAACAAGTTACGTTGTTCCGCTTTAACATTATATCATACTATATTTATTGAGAGCTAACAGTCCTGCAAGTTATCAGTTCAACTCTGGCAGGTTTTTTTTTATTTTTTTTATACATGCCTCTTGCCCAGGTTTGTCTTTTAACATACATATACCATCTACTTTAGGTGTGTGTAGTGGAGTGCAATCTGGAAAATCACCGTAGGTAACACTTAAACACTGACAGACAACTTGGTCTACAATTAACAATTATTTTGATAATCGATTAATCTGTTGTCTAATTTTTTTGATTCATCTTTAACTTATTTATTTGTGTGTCCGGATTATTCACTTAAGCTTTATAGGCATCATGTTGCTGTCAGCGATTACGTTAAAATTTGTAGTTTCTTTTTCCTGCCAATTATTTACAGCCTGCTCACATCACTGCCTTTTAACTCTATCCTTCAGATAAACTCATGTACTCATTTGTCGATAAGATGCATTTGCTTCATCCCCCTATCTGTCTGAACTTCGGCCTGTTCCTCTCATTGTTGTCCCACCACAGCTCTGATTGGCTGCTGCTTGGTCTCAATAACCGTCCAATCACAGGCCTTACACCGCCACACACCTCCCTCCTCCCCCACAGTGAAGATCAGAGACAAATAACATGTGGGGATCACAAATCTGCCCAGCAACACAGGCAAATTTAATCATTCATACTCATAAAATACGTTTTTTACTTAATATAGGCATTTTACCCCTGAGCAGTGGGAGGGCACAGTCCTGCAGCTCCATAACCACACCGTCCAGCACCGGCAGCATGGGCGTGATGTCCAGGAGAATGAGGACAATTGGCTGTAAGCACAAAGAAAAACATGTTAGTACTTTACACAGATACATGAAGAGTCCTAATTTATTTTGTAAACATGGCTGTTGTGTCGGCCAAGCCTCTATCCCCACAGTGCTTTATAATGACGCCCAACCTTTTTTGTGTGGTGTATCCCCTCAAGTATATATGTGGTCATATAACCCCCAATTCACACCAAAGCAGCAGCCGCGACGCTACGCTCAAATTAGGTTGGAGTTTTATTTTTCCAGCGTCTCTGTGTCGACCGGCAGCGCTACAGCCGGAGAAACACAGGAAACAGGCACCAAGGGTCAAAATAAACTTCCGCTACACTTTCAAAATAAGGTTTTCTAAATGTATGACTGACGTAAACATCTTCAGTGAATGTTGCACCATGGATGACGAGAAGTTAATTCTTGAGGTGGAGAACGTTAACACACTTTAAGACACAAGAAGATTGTAAATCTACTTCTAGCACAATAGTAGTACTGTTGTCTGATCGCCAAGCGAGCTCAATTAAAAAAAAAAGCGTAATTGGTCACGTACTATAGATAAAAGTACATTTTATTCAAACCAAAATAGTTTGGTATAAATCAGTTTGTAATATTTCTGCTTAAACATCTGAAGAAGCAAGAATATCCACCAATTATAGGCATGAAGTTGGTAAAACAGGGAGCAGATCCACAGACACAGCGCCGGTCCAAACGCAGCTCTGGCGCTTTCGGTGTGAATTGACGCTTTTGAAAAGACGTGCGTAAAACGATCTGCTGCTGCAACGCCCCCATGACGTTTTCGGTGTGAATTTGGGGTAATTCTCCATTTTTTCTTTTAAACGGTCCTATATTATTCTTTTTGAAACATTTGTTTAAATAAATGAGCTTTCACCATGAGCTTCGTAGTCACGGCAGTTTAAGCGCTGAAATAATCAGAATGAGTCCGGTGACGGTGTATGGACTTTAGAAACGCGCCAGAGGACGTCCTGGTTTCAAGAGTCTACATAGAGCAGTGAGTGTTTTCAGCTCTTCAGAAGGGACGGCTCAGCTAACTTACTCAAACATGCGCAAATTAAACTAAATACCACTCCAGGTATGTTTTTGAGGTGGAAACAACATTATAACAGCTCAAAAAAGTCAATTTAGCTAAAGAGGGGACCTTTAAACTAAAATTCATGAGAAAAAAAAAAAAAAAAAAAAAAAAAAAAAAAAAAAAAAAATCAATAATCTAGGGATACCTGTAGCGCTGGTTGGGAAACGCTGCCTTAGGATTTAATATCTGTTGTAACTGGCATAAAAACCTTTGTTGCACAGCTATTAGAGATATTTCCTAGCTTGGGCTGCCATAGGAAGTGGGTCTAGAACCCCTCCCATTTAAGCCAATTACCAAGTTATCATAACTTTTTGTGTAAGACTGTGGGCTGCTTTATGCAATATGTTGTTTCTTAGATTTATTGCACGTCTCTCAATTTGCCTTGTCCTTCATAAGTTGGCTTCTGCACACATTAATCTGATTGATTCAATCTCTAAACCAGTGGCATTTAATCCGTATCCTATTTGTTCCGCCCCCTATAAAACCCAACTTGAACTGACAAGGACCAGGCTAAATCCTTGAATAGAATAGAAGAGGAAAAAACATGGCTGGACTGGCTCAAGATAATGTGTCATGATTTATGTACAAGAGCCAACTGCAGACATTACTGATGGTGTATTTTCACAACCTTTGACATGCATTCCTGCGGACATGTGGCACTGGCAGCTCAACGTATTACTCCTCTGATCAGCTGTGTTGAGGAATGCATTAGCTGTGTAGAATTTGTATAGCACATAAGTGTATTAAGTCTCCATGTCTGGACTCTCTCATTTAAAAAGGCCCACTACAGGAGTTTTTGATTTGTCAGATTTGCACTTTTGCTTCCCTTTATTCTCTCTGGGTTTTCTTTTTCCTGCTGCTTTGTCCCATAAGCAGTAGCCAGCACTGGAATTATTATCTCTCCAGTTGGACTTGCCGCCTGCCATATCTCCAGCATATAAAGACGTGCACGAGCTTGGACTCAACCAATGAAAGTGTCCCTGATCCAAATGGGACCATCCCCCTTCTTTCTAAGCATATGATTGATTAAAAAAATTCTGTCCCTGCTTTAGTGTCCCCTCTGTCAAAAACACTTCATAATAAAGCCCAGATGAGGTCTCAAGAGTCTAATTTTTTCAGAGATTACCTCTTTTATGCTGTGCTACTGACTGAAATATTTGTTTTCCTCAAAAACAAAGGGAAATAACAGGTAATGCATCTTTGAAGTTGCAACATATATGCAAAAAAAGTGAATAGAGATGACACTGTTTAGGTAGGACTTCTTGTGAATTTCAAGTACATTTCTCTGCAAAACCCCGTGAGCCGTACAATACACAACTTCCTCCAACCATAAAGTCAGGCAGGTTTTGTTCCTAATGCTACCTAATACTTGCTGCTATTGGAGTTTCCTATGTGCAATAATAGCTTGCAATGTTATCAATGTTTTATTTATAGGTCTGGTATTGTCAGCCAGGGGTGTGCAGATGACTCTCATTTATGTCCAAATATTGATACATATGCCAGATTCAGGGACAAGAAAAAAAAACAAAAACACATTGGTTTGACGACAGTGACCTGAATCTGGATCTATCCGCCCACATTAAACATGTATAAGTGCCATTGTGTAACTCGAGGCATTACCCAGCATGCTGTGCAGTGAAGGGGCTCAGCTGCTGTTATGTAATTGGGGTCTGGCTATACTTTTACAGCAATATATTCTGAAAACTACTTCACTACATCTGAAGTACTGAGCTTTTAAATGAACATGCCCTGTATAGGCTGCACAATATATCACAAAATTATCATTATTGCAATATCACCAAATGCAATAACCAGTATCGCAAGAATCTACGGTCTTCCATCTGACAGAGATTTATGCTGTCAGAATTATTTTCCTACCAGAGCACTAAAAGAAAATGTGTTGTGTACTAAATAAAATGCTTAATAAGTCCAGTTTTAGTGGTAATTTCCTTAATTTAGTCACTATTTAGCCTTGTTTTAGTCCCGATTTAGTCTGTGTTAAGTTGAGATTTTGACAGCTGTTTTGACTTGTGAATACAGGGCTTTACAGTTTTGTTTCAAGTGAATTTACCAGAACTAAACTAGGTCTAGATCTGTTTTACGTGAACTTAACTATGTCAGAATAGTAGCCGCTATTTTAAAATATCACAATAATATCGGTATCACAATATTCAACATAATTATCGAATATTGCATGTTATACCCTTATCGTGCAGCCTTAGTCCTGTACATTTTTCTCCCCACAAAAAAGTAATTTTAGTCCAGATTTTATTATTTTAGCCTCATTTTAGTCCTGGTTTAGACTTTGTAAATACAGGGACTGCCTTACTATGTCAAAATATCACTAATCATATAGTTATCGCATGTTTTTCTCATCTCACGTAGCTCTACTTCCCAGTAAGTTTGCTCTGTGCATGTACTTTTGTTAGTCTAACTTTCAGTCTAACTTATCTATTGGTTTTACCTGGTCTTTGCCGAACACATCTCCCTTGGCGATGCTGAAGAGGAGGGAGTATGCGATCTGGCCAGCGGCGCCGGTAATAACAACACGGATGGGTTCAGCCTGGAAACACCAAACAAAACACAGCTCTGTCAGTGACATAAGAAATAATGATGGCAACGAGTGGGGAAAACATTTAAGCACATTAAATAGAACTGGTTAGATCAGGAAGAGCACGAACTGAAAACTGGACCAAAGAGAGGTTGGATATGCAGTAGTTTCAATATTCAGCTTATGTAAGACTTAAAGGAGCTATAGTATGCTTTTATTCATATTTTTAAACCAATCTCAAAACCTCAAACAGCTACTGGTGCCATAAAAAAAATGTATGATACCACTTTACTACAAATAGCTGTGAGGAATCAGTGGAAACAGAGTTTTTTTTTTTTGATAAATGAATGAGAGGAGACTGGATGTTGAGAACTCAGTGCTTCCTGGAGTGGGCAGGATTTCATGGGAGAGGCGGAGATTCATGCAATGAGTGTTTTGAGGCCTCAGAAACTCAGCGCCAGAGACTACAGGATTACTTAAACAGGCGTGAGTGAATTAAAACACCACACCAGGTACATTATAACATGGTAGAAAGATCAGAAAAGTCAATTTTGCATAATATAGCCCCTTTAAATCATGTTTTAATTACACAAAATGATAAATCACATTTCAAACTACACTTGCCATACATGTTGAAGTAATTACATTTTGTCAAATAAAAAGGGAATAGCAATAAAATAAGAAATAAAATTGGGTCTCACAGTTACACCAGAGAAAATAACTCATCTAACTATCAGAAGACAAAATGCTTAAATTAAACAAGATTTCTACACATCTTATCTTTATAATCCCACTTTAAAACGTTATGCCAGCATAATTGACAATAATAGCGGGCATGTAGTGACAGTTCAGGTGTTTTTCCAGTTCAGACACAAAAGGCAGCAACAGCTCCTCCTCCCAGAGAATGGTTTCAATCCAAACTGACTCAGATAAACACTACAGCACTCTGCGATGACCTTGTGCAGAGTGAAGGTTGGGGAGAGGGCAGTGCGAGTAGGACAGGACTTATTTAATTAACAATGCATGACACTCATAAGATTTTCTCTTTTTTAACCCCAGTGAAAGATTTAAACATTTAAAATTCACAGTACAATGAGCAACTAAACACAGAAAAGCACAGAGTTTTATATGAACATGACAGAGTACCCTCAGACCAAGTCGTTTCCAAACTCAACACCTAGAGTATTTTAAACAAGTGGTTGTCAGGTGGTACCAGGACTTATTCTGTTTGTACTCAAGAGACTTTTACAGATTTAGTTTAATTTAGAGTTTTAACCAGTAGTGTATTGTAGACCACTACTAAGGCATGGTTTAGGGACAGTTAGGGCCTGGTTTAGGGACAATGATTTAGTCCTGGTTTAGGGACAATGATTTAGTCCTGGTTTAGGGACAATGATTTAGTCCTGGTTTAGGGACAATGATTTAGTCCTGGTTTAGGGACAATGATTTAGTCCTGGTTTAGGGACAATGATTTAGTCCTGGTTTAGGGACAATGATTTAGTCCTGGTTTAGGGACAATGATTTAGTCCTGGTTTAGGGACAATGATTTAGTCCTGGTTTAGGGACAATGATTTAGTCCTGGTTTAGGGACAATGATTTAGTCCTGGTTTAGGGACAATGATTTAGTCCTGGTTTAGGGACAATGATTTAGTCCTAGTTTAGGGACAATGATTTAGTCCTAGTTTAGGGACAATGATTTAGTCCTAGTTTAGGGACATTGATTTAGTCCTAGTTTAGGGACATTGATTTAGTCCTAGTTTAGGGACAATTACTTAGTCCTGGTTTAGGGACAATGCTTTAGCTCCGATTTAGACTTGCTTTCGCCCCGATTTAGACTTGCTTTCGCCCCGATTTAGACTTGCTTTCGCCCCGATTTAGACTTGCTTTCGCCCCGATTTAGACTTGCTTTCGCCCTGCTTTAATTCTGGTTTGGGCTCGTTTTGTCTTTTAAAACGATATTTGCAGAGCCAAATACGTTTTTAAAGCTGTACTTAGCGTCAAAAAATTAGATCCACTGCTTTAAAACAATGTACAATGGCACCTAATCTATTAGCAATCATGGAGTTGTAAGTCAAGGTCATTTTAGTATTGATTTCGACAGTATCAAATTCACTATGAGGTTTATCATAAGAAATATATTTCTATAGACTACGCATAATGACAATAGCCCATGCATCAGGAAGCATTTCTGCATCACAAGACCACAATATCCTGCGCACTGTCTTTTTTTTACACCAGATTTGCAGCTGCGCCACACGCCCAAAGTACAGTGCGTTGTTGTTGTACACGGATGCAGAAGACAGATAATCCTTTTGAACATTTGAACAGCCTGCTCTGATTGGTTGGCCACGACTGAATTAAAAAAAAAAAAAAAAAAAAATAGTGCGATGACGCAAATGCCACGCCGCCCTCATTAAGAAGGAGGCCACAGATACAACGCTCATTTAAGAAATCCAGTCTAAACAATGCGTAAAGTCTCTATTGTCGTTTGCCGCTAACCTTAACGGTGCACACAAAATGAAAAGTGTTCACACGCCGTGCAAAAAAAAAAAAAAAGGACTGTCTGCTGGGATATCTTCACCAAAGCACAATGAAGACGACATTACAACTTTGCATTATGAACTTAAACAACACGAGTCCGCCCTTTGGTCAATGTCACGCACAGATGCACCGCGGGTACAGACAAGCGAGTCCATTTTGGTTAAACACATACATGCTGAGCGGGTATTAAATAATAGATGCACAAAGGCAGACATCTTATCTTACCATTGCAGCGCGGTGAGGATGTGCGGATGTGTGCTGCCTGCTCTCCTGCTCGGACTCGGGGACTAGACGGAGCGGAGGGTCACCTCTGCTGCAGCGCTATCCTTGTACTGTACCGAGCAGCACCGCCCTCTCTCTGGGATATGTAGTTTTGTGCACAGGATTTGCTGCCCCGCTGAGGCGCACAATGAACTCACTCTCCCACAATGCACTGTTCTCTGCGTAGACAACAACGCCCCCCTTTGCCCAACACGGATGAAGATTTAGGGAAAAAAAAAAAAAAAACACGGCATTTTTTTAACTCTTGTTCTTTGGTGACATCTGGTGGCACTCTAAGGAACTACAAACCCACGTGTTTTCTCATTCTCACCCCTTTCACCAGCTTTTTTAGTCTCCTGTAGTGTAATAACAACAGATGCGTAAAGTTTAACAGGGCTGTGATGGATGTGGTGGTTTTGTCCCATTAGTTCAGAGTTTTTTTTGATTGATCAAATTAAAAACAAACTGCAAATTAGGCGTATTCACAAACTATTTAGTGAGAACTTCAAAACAAGACGAAAACAAAACAGACAACCCACTAAAACATAAAGCCAAGGCATAGAGCAGTAACACTGATGATAAAGTCACTCATAACAGAGGAGTTTTTGACCACAGCTGTCAGAAATCTACAGTAAATTATATCACTGTTTACAAAAATAAATTAAGTATTAATTAGTCTCGGGGTTTGAGTTGTAATATTTAAAAAAAAAGCCGAAGTACAAAGTAGAGTTGGCCTAAACGGCAGCAAAATCATGTAACAAATCAAAGCTGCAGAGGCGGAGTCTTACGGTCACGAAAGGCAGAAGTGAAACTTAAAATTGCACAGAGCGGGAGAGTTTTCAACGGACACACTGCTTAATAAACAAACACTGCTTAATGCACTTAATTCACTTAAACTGGTAAAAAACTGACCTGCTGGCAACTTTAACCAAACAGAAGACGATTCATTTTTTGGTGAGTGTTTAACTTACAGCGGGTCTGTCTTTATATTATTACCATACAAGTTTAGTCTAATTCCCTTTTTATTTTGTCATTAGCTCACTGCAATAGTAGGTTTTAAAACTGTGACTGAACATTAAATAGCACTATGATTACTGTGCTTACCTCTGCTGTATTTCTGAGGACTGAGTGTTTAGATCGTGAGCATGGCCTCTCTCTGTGGGCAAATCTAATCCAATGTCATGAATGAATGTAACGTAATGTAATGAACAGTGTTGGGTTAGTTTGTCAAAAAAAAGTAACTAGTTAGCGATTACTAGTTACTCTTTTAAAAAGTAATATATTACTTTACTTAGTTACTGACTCATGTACCTTAGTTACTTTACTTTTGGATTACTTCCTAACAGCAGATGAGATAAAGGCTTATAGGCCTAAATGAACCCAGTTCTAAACAGAAGAAGCCTGTAGCCTCACTATTGCCCTTAGCAGCAGGTATTTCTCTCTTCATACAGATGTTACAGCAGGGTTTTAGCTGCAGTCACCTCAGCAGCCTGACACGGCAAATACTGCCATTTAAGTTCACCTGTCCCTGTGCAGCGGTCCTGCTTTTTCACATCAGTAAAAACACGGAGATTGAGCTCCTGTGGACAGAGTTTTATTTCACTTCATTGAGGCTAAAATGTATGATGTGATATTTGTGAGCGCGCAGACAGGAGGAGTAGCCGCAACGCGCATGAGCAGGAGCAGAGAGGAGCGAATGAAATGAAAGTATTAAACGTATTAGCGCTAAATGTTTAATGTTTGTTTTATTTTCGCTCCATGTCCTCGCGGTAAACTGCAGGTAAATGAAACTGACTGTAGTGACTGTAACGCGAGTAACTAATTAGGTATTTTGTTTGTAACTGTAATATTATTACTGGCGGCTCAAAAGTAACGCGTTACCCACTGCGTTACTGACGAATGTAATCTCGTTAGTGTAACTCGTTACTTTGTAACGCGTCACTCCCAACACTGGTAATGAATGACAAAACTATAGATCTTGTAACATTTGCATTTAATAACCCATATCTTTAAAGCATGACCACTGTCTCTCTTCCTTTACAGCGATGGCTGCTGTGCTTTTTACTGAGGAGCAGCTGCTGTGCTCCATTTGTCTGGAGGTGTTCACAGAGCCAGTCTCCACTCCGTGTGGACACAACTTCTGTAAGAGCTGCATCTCCAAACACTGGGAGCACACTGACCTCTGCCAGTGTCCCATGTGTAAAGAGGAGTTCAGCTCTAGGCCCCTGCTCAAGGTCAACACTTTAGTGTCAGAGCTGGTGGGACAGTTCAGAAACAGACCTCCACATGAAGAGGACTCTGTGAGCTCAGAGCGACCAGCTGCTGCAGCAGGAGACGTCCTGTGTGACGTGTGCACTGAGCCCAAACTGAAGGCCCTCAAGTCCTGCCTGGTCTGTCTGCTCTCCTACTGTCAGAGCCACCTGGAGCCTCACGGGACAGTGGCCCGTCTGAAGAGGCACCAGCTCACTGAGCCTGTGGAAAACCTGGAGGACAGGATGTGTCCCAAACACGACAAGGCTCTGGAGCTGTTCTGTAGGAGCGACCAGGCCTGCGTCTGCATGCTCTGCACCGTCCTGGACCACAAGGGCCACCACATCGTCCCACTGAGAGAGGAGTATGAGGAGCAGCAGGCGGCGCTGAGGCGCACACAGACTGAAACTCAGAGCATGATGGAGGAGAGACGGAGGAAGATCCAGGAGATCAGACGCTCACTGCAGCTCAGTCAGAAATGTGCCCACAGAGAGATGGACCAGGGGGTCCAGGTCTACACCGCTCTGATGGACACAGTCCAGAGAAGTCTGGACCAGTTCACAGAGGAGCTGCAGGAAAAGCAGAGGAGGATGAAGAAACAGGCTGAAGACTGGATCACAGAGCTGGAGCTGGAGATCTCTGAGCTGCAGAGGAGAAGCACAGAGGGGGAGCAGCTCACACGCTCTGAGGACAACTTCTACTTTCTACAAAGATTCAACAAACTGAAAACTGCTGCAGACCTGAAGGACTGGACACAGGTGAGACTGGAGCCTCCTTCATCATTTGAGGGCTCTGTGGACAGAGCTGTGGCTCAGCTCCAGATCATACTGAGTGGAGAAATAAAAGAGCTGTTTAAAGTCCAACTGAATAAACTACAGCAGTGGGCAGTGAACGTGACTCTAGACCCAGACACAGTGCATCCTGAACTGGTCCTGTCTTGGGATCTGAAACAAGTTTATCACACTGATGTGAGAAAGGTCCTCCAGTACAAACCAGAGAGGTTTACTGTTGCTCTTGCTGTTTTAGGAAAGCAGAGTTTCTCTTCAGGCAGGTTTTACTTTGAGGTTCAGGTCAAAGGGAAAACTAAATGGGATTTAGGAGTCGCTAATGAATCAGTCAAAAGAAAGAAAGGAATCACACTGGCACCTCAGAATGGTTACTGGACCATTATTTTGAGAGAGGGAGATAAGTACAGAGCTTGTGCTGGTCCTGGAGTTTTTCTCAGTCTAAAGTCAGTTCCTGGTGTGATCGGTGTGTTTGTAGATTATGAGCAGGGCCTGGTCTCCTTTTATGATGCAGACACTGCAGCTCTCATCTACTCCTTCACTGGCTGCACCTTCACTGAGAAACTCTATCCTTACTTTAGTCCCTGTAACAATAACGAAGGTAAAAACTCTGCTCCTCTGATCATCATGCCTGCCATTCTTTAAGTAAGTAGTAACTAATGCTATATCCACTCATCCAAATGGAAAAATTACTCCCAAAGCTGACTTCTGGACCCATGAGCTCGGGAACATTTACATCATGTCTGAAAATCCTTATCTACAGCTAAATCCTCTGCAGAACTCACTACACTTTTCAGAAATGACCAAAAATGGGATTCACCTCTGGCTCCTGTACTAACTGTTCTCAAAATAACCCTGACACTTATATGCACACTTTCTGGCACTGCCCATCTATTCAACAATTTTGGGGAAAACGTCACAGGATCATGATCAATTTTGTTTGGCTGTCACATCTCTCTGTATCGCCCTCTCTTTCTATACTTGGTGACACATCCACAATAAATCTCAGTAATACCAACAACAAAATCCTCCTTGTTGTGGCCCTAACTATTGCCAGAGAAGACGATCCATTCATCGCACCTTACACGCTACTGTATCACAACTGCTCTTTTACACTGCCTGTGTGTCATTCACTGTCAACATTGTTACTGTTAATTTGATAAACCAGACGTACAGATGTAGATTTATGTAATTAATCTACTTCATCCATACCGCTGTATATTTACTGCTGTTAACTGTTATTACATTAGGTTATTCGTGCAACGCTGCCCTGTTAATCGGTCTACAGATGCTCCTCAACTACTTTGTGATTTTTATTTTTGTATTTTTATTTCTATATTATTATATTCTATGTATTGCACCTTACTAATATTGCATGCTGTGTGCCTTTATATTTTGTTACTTTGTGAAGTTGCTGCTGGAACTTGAATTTCCTTCAGGATCAATAAAGAATCTATCAAATCTAATCTAATTTAATGCTCATGAACTGGAAAACAAGACATAAGGCTAACATTACCCACTGGAAAAAACCTCCCTCTGGATTATAAATATTATTGCTGTTAAAATGTTTATTATTATAACTTGGTGTAAAATAAAATAAATAGGATAAGTGGAAGAGAAAAATAAATATAGGAGGGGGGAAGGGCAGAGAAGGGGAACATTAAATAATGCTAAAATCAGTGTGAAGTAGAACAATGACAGCAAATTGAAAGTGTAAAAGTCAACCCATGTTTTTTCTATCAGTAATACAGTCATCATCATTACTTTTCTTTATCATTTTTCCTTATGAACCTCTTTTGCCCAACATTTACACACACACAGCTCTACACACACTTTTTTTTTCTCTTGTCACTCTTGCCATTAATGTATGAATACCACTCGGGTGCTGTTATTCTCTTTTGTATTGCATTAAATAAAAATAAAAAGATTGTATTTCCACACCTTTGAATCCACCAGTGATATATTTCTCATCTCTCAGTGCTCATGTTACACGGATAAGAAAAAAAAGGAAAACTGCTCAGCCTAAACTGGAACATAAAACTCAACTATGAAAGAGGACTATAGGGAAAATTAAAATATACACATTTGTTTGCAAAAACAGTCTGTTAAGCTCAGAAATAACTGGTCAAACTTTTATTACGTGCCCTTATTAAATATCTTTAAGGCATTTCACACTGCACTGGAGGCGGAGCAACTGTGGCAGAACAACACAGAAATAAAAGGAAAACCTAAAAGTGCTCACATCGAAGGAACAAACAAGCCCAGACTGCTCTGTGTAAAACTGAGTATTTACAGCTTTAACTGAAGACGAGGCTGTTGTTAACTGGTGAGTGCATTTCCTGATGTTTTAGACGTCTTTGTTGATAATGTTTGAGTCTATTCTGTTCCATATTACTGTGCTAATTTTTAATAGATAAAACCTGAACGTTAAAGCAGTCTTTTATGCCCTTGCTGCTGCAAACTTTTAGCTGTAGCCTGTAAAAACAAATATTTTGGTTGTGCTCTAAATAATTAATTCCTGATTTTCAAACTTGATATGATTTTACTGTGTAATCAAAAATCAAACTTTCCTGACTGCCCCATCTTGGGTACAGGCAGAGTAAAAGTGTTTGGTAATGCTTCGTACAAAAATGTATATGAGGAGGTTTAACTTGACCAACTTGTCTGACAAAGTGAAGCCAAAATATTTGGCACAGCCTTTGGTTTGATGCCTAAAAGATATGATGCTAGAGAATGAGGAAAGAGGTTCTTTGCCTTGCAAGGTGTCTTTGTTTAGACCACTCCAAGGCAAATGTACATTTTATCTCTAATTTATAACATACTTGTATAGAAAACTGAATTTAACTCAAATGCTTTCGCACATTGCCAAATCTGAATAACCTTTTTTTTTTTCAGCCATGGCTTCTATGTCTGAGGAGCAGCTGCTGTGCTCCATTTGTCTGGAGGTGTTCACAGAGCCAGTCTCCACTCCGTGTGGACACAACTTCTGTAAGAGCTGCATCTCCAAACACTGGGAGCACACTGACCTCTGCCAGTGTCCCATGTGTAAAGAGGTGTTCAGATCTAGGCCCCTGCTGAAGGTCAACACTTTAGTGTCAGAGATGGTGGGACAGTTCAGAAACAGGCCTCCACATGAAGAGGACTCTGTGAGCTCAGAGCGACCAGCTGCTGCAGCAGGAGACGTCCTGTGTGACGTGTGCACTGAGCCCAAACTGAAGGCCCTCAAGTCCTGCCTGGTCTGTCTGCTCTCCTACTGTCAGAGCCACCTGGAGCCTCACGGGACAGTGGCCCGTCTGAAGAGGCACCAGCTCACTGAGCCTGTGGAAAACCTGGAGGACAGGATGTGTCCCAAACACGACAAGGCTCTGGAGCTGTTCTGTAGGAGCGACCAGGCCTGCGTCTGCATGCTCTGCACCGTCCTGGACCACAAGGGCCACCACATCGTCCCACTGAGAGAGGAGTATGAGGAGCAGCAGGCGGCGCTGAGGCGCACACAGACTGAAACTCAGAGCATGATGGAGGAGAGACGGAGGAAGATCCAGGAGATCAGACGCTCGCTGCAGCTCAGTCAGAAATGTGCCCACAGAGAGATGGACCAGGGGGTCCAGGTCTACACCGCTCTGATGGACACAGTCCAGAGAAGTCTGGACCAGTTCACAGAGGAGCTGCAGGAAAAGCAGAGGAGGATGAAGAAACAGGCTGAAGACTGGATCACAGAGCTGGAGCTGGAGATCTCTGAGCTGCAGAGGAGAAGCACAGAGGGGGAGCAGCTCACATGCTCTGAGGACAACTTCTACTTTCTACAAAGATTCAACAAACTGAAAACTGCTGCAGACCTGAAGGACTGGACACAGGTGAGACTGGAGCCTCCTTCATCATTTGAGGGCTCTGTGGACAGAGCTGTGGCTCAGCTTGACAACACTCTCAGAGAAGAAATAAAGACAGTCCAACTAAAGAGACTCCAGCAGTGGGCAGTGGATGTGACTCTAGACCCAGACACAGCAAATCCATGGCTTGTTCTGTCTGAGGATCTGAAACAGGTTTATCACAGTGGTGTGAAGAAGGTTCTGCCAGACAACCCAGAGAGGTTTGCTGCTGCTTTTTGTGTTTTAGGAAAGCAGAGTTTCTGTTCAGGCAGGTTTTACTTTGAGGTTCAGGTCAAAGGAAAAACTAAATGGGTTTTAGGAGTGGCCAAAGAATCAGTCAACAGAAAGAAAGAAATCACACTGGCACCTCAGAATGGATATTGGACCATTTTTTAACTCTTGTTCTTTGGTGACATCTGGTGGCACTCTAAGGAACTACAAACCCAAGTGTTTTCTCATTCTCACCCCTTTCACCAGCTTTTTTAGTCTCCTGTAGTGTAATAACAACAGATGCGTAAAGTTTAACAGGGCTGTGATGGATGTGGTGGTTTTGTCCCATTAGTTCAGAGTTTTTTTTGATCGATCAAATTAAAAACAAACTGCAAATTAGGCTTATTCACAAACTATTTAGTGAGAACTTCAAAACAAGACGAAAACAAAACAGACAACCCACTAAAACATAAAGCCAAGGCATAGAGCAGTAACACTGATGATAAAGTCACTCATAACAGAGGAGTTTTTGACCACAGCTGTCAGAAATCTACAGTAAATTATGTCACTGTTTACAAAAATAAATAAAGTATTAATTAGTCTCGGGGTTTGAGTTGTAATATTTAAAAAAAAAAAGCCGAAGTACAAAGTAGAGTTGGCCTAAACGGCAGCAAAATCATGTAACAAATCAAAGCTGCAGAGGCGGAGTCTTACGGTCACGAAAGGCAGAAGTGAAACTTAAAATTGCACAGAGCGGGAGTGTTTTCAACGGACACACTGCTTAATAAACAAACACTGCTTAATGCACTTAATTCACTTAAACTGGTAAAAAACTGACCTGCTGGCAACTTTAACCAAACAGAAGACGATTCATTTTTTGGTGAGTGTTTAACTTACAGCGGGTCTGTCTTTATATTATTACCATACAAGTTTAGTCTAATTCCCTTTTTATTTTGTCATTAGCTCACTGGAATAGTAGGTTTTAAAACTGTGACTGAACATTAAATAGCACTATGATTACTGTGCTTACCTCTGCTGTATTTCTGAGGACTGAGTGTTTAGATCGTGAGCATGGCCTCTCTCTGTGGGCAAATCTAATCCAATGTCATGAATGAATGTAACGTAATGTAATGAACAGTGTTGGGTTAGTTTGTCAAAAAAAAGTAACTAGTTAGCGATTACTAGTTACTCTTTTAAAAAGTAATATATTACTTTACTTAGTTACTGACTCATGTACCTTAGTTACTTTACTTTTGGATTACTTCCTAACAGCAGATGAGATAAAGGCTTATAGGCCTAAATGAACCCAGTTCTAAACAGAAGAAGCCTGTAGCCTCACTATTGCCCTTAGCAGCAGGTATTTCTCTCTTCATACAGATGTTACAGCAGGGTTTTAGCTGCAGTCACCTCAGCAGCCTGACACGGCAAATACTGCCATTTAAGTTCACCTGTCCCTGTGCAGCGGTCCTGCTTTTTCACATCAGTAAAAACACAGAGATTAAGCTCCTGTGGACAGAGTTTTATTTCACTTCATTGAGGCTAAAATGTATGGTGTGATATTTGTGAGCGCGCAGACAGGAGGAGTAGCCGCAACGCGCATGAGCAGGAGCAGAGAGGAGCGAATGAAATGAAAGTATTAAACGTATTAGCGCTAAATGTTTAATGTTTGTTTGTTTTATTTTCGCTCCATGTCCTCGCGGTAAACTGCAGGTAAATGAAACTGACTGTAGTGACTGTAACGCGAGTAACTAATTAGGTATTTTGTTTGTAACTGTAATATTATTACTGGCGGCTCAAAAGTAACCCACTGCGTTACTGACGAATGTGATCTCGTTAGTGTAACTCGTTACTTTGTAACGCGTCACTCCCAACACTGGTAATGAATGACAAAACTATAGATCTTGTAACATTTGCATTTAATAACTCATATCTTTAAAGCATGACCACTGTCTCTCTTCCTTTACAGCGATGGCTGCTGTGCTTTTTACTGAGGAGCAGCTGCTGTGCTCCATTTGTCTGGAGGTGTTCACAGAGCCAGTCTCCACTCCGTGTGGACACAACTTCTGTAGGAGCTGCATCTCCAAACACTGGGAGCACACTGACCTCTGCCAGTGTCCCATGTGTAAAGAGGAGTTCACCTCTAGGCCCCTGCTCAAGGTCAACACTTTAGTGTCAGAGCTGGTGGGACAGTTCAGAAACAGGCCTCCACATGAAGAGGACTCTGTGAGCTCAGAGCGACCAGCTGCTGCAGCAGGAGACGTCCTGTGTGACGTGTGCACTGAGCCCAAATTGAAGGCCCTCAAGTCCTGCCTGGTCTGTCTGCTCTCCTACTGTCAGAGCCACCTGGAGCCTCACGGGACAGTGGCCCGTCTGAAGAGGCACCAGCTCACTGAGCCTGTGGAAAACCTGGAGGACAGGATGTGTCCCAAACACGACAAGGCTCTGGAGCTGTTCTGTAGGAGCGACCAGGCCTGCGTCTGCATGCTCTGCACCGTCCTGGACCACAAGGGCCACCACATCGTCCCACTGAGAGAGGAGTGTGAGGAGCAGCAGGCGGCGCTGAGGCGCACACAGACTGAAACTCAGAGCATGATGGAGGAGAGACGGAGGAAGATCCAGGAGATCAGACGCTCGCTGCAGCTCAGTCAGAAATGTGCCCACAGAGAGATGGACCAGGGGGTCCAGGTCTACACCGCTCTGATGGACACAGTCCAGAGAAGTCTGGACCAGTTCACAGAGGAGCTGCAGGAAAAGCAGAGGAGGACGGAGAAACAGGCTGAAGACTGGATCACAGAGCTGGAGCTGGAGATCTCTGAGCTGCAGAGGAGAAGCACAGAGGGGGAGCGGCTCACACGCTCTGAGGACAACTTCTACTTTCTACAAAGATTCAACAAACTGAAAACTGCTGCAGACCTGAAGGACTGGACACAGGTGAGACTGGAGCCTCCTTCATCATTTGAGGGCTCTGTGGACAGAGCTGTGGCTCAGCTCCAGATCACACTGAGTGGAGAAATAAAAGAGCTGTTTAAAGTCCAACTGAAAAAACTACAGCAGTGGGCAGTGAACGTGACTCTAGACCCAGAGACAGTGCATCCTGAACTGGTCCTGTCTTGGGATCTGAAACAAGTTTATCACACTGATGTGAGAAAGGTCCTCCAGTACAAACCAGAGAGGTTTACTGTTGCTCTTGCTGTTTTAGGAAAGCAGAGTTTCTCTTCAGGCAGGTTTTACTTTGAGGTTCAGGTCAAAGGGAAAACTAAATGGGATTTAGGAGTCGCTAATGAATCAGTCAAAAGAAAGAAAGGAATCACACTGGCACCTCAGAATGGTTACTGGACCATTATTTTGAGAGAGGGAGATAAGTACAGAGCATGTGCTGGTCCTGGAGTTTTTCTCAGTCTAAAGTCAGTTCCTGGTGTGATCGGTGTGTTTGTAGATTATGAGCAGGGCCTGGTCTCCTTTTATGATGCAGACACTGCAGCTCTCATCTACTCCTTCACTGGCTGCACCTTCACTGAGAAACTATATCCTTATTTCAGTCCCTGTAACAATAACGAAGGTAAAAACTCTGCTCCTCTGATCATCATGCCTGCCATTCTTTAAGTAAGTAGTAACTAATGCTATATCCACTCATCCAAATGGAAAAATTACTCCCAAAGCTGACTTCTGGACCCATGAGCTCGGGAACATTTACATCATGTCTGAAAATCTTTACCTACAGCTAAATCCTCTGCAGAACTCACTACACTTTTCAGAAATGACCAAAAATGGGATTCACCTCTGGCTCCTGTACTAACTGTTCTCAAAATAACCCTGACACTTATATGCACACTTTCTGGCACTGCCCACCTATTCAACAATTTTGGGGAAAACGTCACAGGATCATGATCAATTTTGTTTGGCTGTCACATCTCTCTGTATCGCCCTCTCTTTCTATACTTGGTGACACATCCACAATAAATCTCAGTAATACCAACGACAACAAAATCCTCCTTGCTGTGGCCCTAACTATTGCCAGAGAAGACGATCCATTCATCGCACCTTACACGCTACTGTATCACAACTGCTCTTTTACACTGCCTGTGTGTAATTTACTGTCAACATTGTTACTGTTAATTTGATAAACCAGACGTACAGATGTAGATTTATGTAATTAATCTACTTCATCCATACCGCTGTATATTTACTGCTGTTAACTGTTATTACATTAGGTTATTCGTGCAACGCTGCCCTGTTAATCGGTTTACAGATGCTCCTCAACTACTTTGTGATTTTTATTTTTATTCTTATTTTTGTATTTTTATTTCTATAATATTATATTCTATGTATTGCACCTTACTAATATTGCATGCTGTGTGCCTTTATATTTTGTTACTTTGTGAAGTTGCTGCTGGAACTTGAATTTCCTTCAGGATCAATAAAGTATCTATCAAATCTAATCTAATTTAATCCTCATGAACTGGAAAACAAGACATAAGACTAACATTACCCACTGGAAAAAACCTCCCTCTGGATTATAAATATTATTGCTGTTAAAATGTTTATTATTATAACTTGGTGTAAAATAAAATAAATAGGATAAGTGGAAGAGAAAAATAAATATAGGAGGGGGGAAGGGCAGAGAAGGGGAACATTAAATAATGCTAAAATCAGTGTGAAGTAGAACAATGACAGCAAATTGAAAGTGTAAAAGTCAACCCATGTTTTTTCTATCAATAATACAGTCATCATCATTACTTTTCTTTATCATTTTTCCTTATGAACCTCTTTTGCCCAACATTTACACACACACAGCTCTACACACACTTTTTTTTTCTCTTGTCACTCTTGCCATTAATGTATGAATGCCACTCGGGTGCTGTTATTCTCTTTTGTAATGCATTAAATAAAAATAAAAAGATTGTATTTCCACACTTTGAATCCACCAGTGATATATTTCTCATCTCTCAGTGCTCATGTTACACGGATAAGAAAAAAAGGAAAACTGCTCAGCCTAAACTGGAACATAAAACTCAACTATGAAAGAGGACTATAGGGAAAATTAAAATATACACATTTGTTTGCAAAAACAGTCTGTTAAGCTCAGAAATAACTGGTCAAACTTTTATTACGTGCCTTATTAAATACCTTTTAGGCATTTCACACTGCACTGGAGGCAGAGCAACTGCGGCAGAACAACACAGAAATAAAAGGAAAATCTAAAAGTGCTCACATCGAAGGAACAAACAAGCCCAGACTGCTCTGTGTAAAACTGAGTATTTACAGCTTTAACTGAAGACGAGGCTGTTGTTAACTGGTGAGTGCATTTCCTGATGTTTTAGACGTCTTTGTTGATAATATTCAAGTCTATTTTGTTCCATATTACTGTGCTAATTTTTAATAGATAAAACCTAAACGTTAAAGCAGTCTTTTATGCCCTTGCTGCTGCAAACTTTTAGCTGTAACGTGTAGAAACAAATATTTTGGTTGTGCTCTAAATAATGCTCTAAATAATTAATTCCTGATTTTCAACCTTGATATGATTTTACTGTGTAATCAAAAATCAAACTTTCCTGACTGCCCCATCTTGGGTTCAGGCAGAGTAAAAGTGTTTGGTAATGCTTGTACAAAAATGTATATGAGGAGGTTTAACGTGACCAACTTGTCTGACAAAGTGAAGCCAAAATATTTGGCACAGCCTTTGGTTTGATGCCTAAAAGATATGATGCTAGAGAATGAGAAAAGAGGTTCTTTGCCTTGCTGGGTGTCTTTGTTTAGACCACTCCAAGGCAAATGTATATTTTATCTCTAATTTATAACATACTTGTATAGAAAACTGAATTTAACTCAAATGCTTTCGCACATTGCCAAATCTGAATAACCTTTTTTTTTTCAGCCATGGCTTCTATGTCTGAGGAGCAGCTGCTGTGCCCCATTTGTCTGGAGGTGTTCACAGAGCCAGTCTCCACTCCGTGTGGACACAACTTCTGTAAGAGCTGCATCTCCAAACACTGGGAGCACACTGACCTCTGCCAGTGTCCCATGTGTAAAGAGGAGTTCAGCTCTAGGCCCCTGCTGCAGGTCAACACTTTAGTGTCAGAGCTGGTGGGACAGTTCAGAAACAGGCCTCCACATGAAGAGGACTCTGTGAGCTCAGAGCGACCAGCTGCTGCAGCAGGAGACGTCCTGTGTGACGTGTGCACTGAGCCCAAACTGAAGGCCCTCAAGTCCTGCCTGGTCTGTCTGCTCTCCTACTGTCAGAGCCACCTGGAGCCTCACGGGACAGTGGCCCGTCTGAAGAGGCACCAGCTCACTGAGCCTGTGGAAAACCTGGAGGACAGGATGTGTCCCAAACACGACAAGGCTCTGGAGCTGTTCTGTAGGAGCGACCAGGCCTGCGTCTGCATGCTCTGCACCGTCCTGGACCACAAGGGCCACCACATCGTCCCACTGAGAGAGGAGTATGAGGAGCAGCAGGCGGCGCTGAGGCGCACACAGACTGAAACTCAGAGCATGATGGAGGAGAGACGGAGGAAGATCCAGGAGATCAGACGCTCGCTGCAGCTCAGTCAGAAATGTGCCCACAGAGAGATGGACCAGGGGATCCAGGTCTACACCGCTCTGATGGACACAGTCCGGAGAAGTCTGGACCAGTTCAAAGAGGAGCTGCAGGAAACGCAGAGGAGGACGGAGAAACAGGCTGAAGACTGGATCACAGAGCTGGAGCTGGAGATCTCTGAGCTGCAGAGGAGAAGCACAGAGGGGGAGCAGCTCACACGCTCTGAGAACCACCTCCACTTTCTAAAATGGTTCAACAAAGTGAAAACTGCTGCAGACCTGAAGGACTGGACACAGGTGAGACTGGAGCCTCCTTCATTTGAGGGCTCTGTGGACAGAGCTGTGGCTCAGCTCCAGATCACACTCAGAGAAGAAATAAACACAGTCCAACTAAAGAGACTCCAGCAGTGTGCAGTGGATGTGACTCTAGACCCAGACACAGCAAATGAATATATTGTTCTGTCTGAGGATCTGAAACAGGTTCATCACAGTGGTGTGAAGAAGGTTCTGCCAGACAACCCAGAGAGGTTTGCTGCTGCTTTTTGTGTTTTCGGAAAGCAGAGTTTCTGTTCAGGCAGGTTTTACTTTGAGGTTCAGGTCAAAGGAAAAACTAAATGGGTTTTAGGAGTCGCTAAAGAATCAATCAACAGAAAGAAAGAAATCACACTGGCACCTCAGAATGGATATTGGACCATTTTTTAACTCTTGTTCTTTGGTGACATCTGGTGGCACTCAAAGGAACTACAAACCCACGTGTTTTCTCATTCTCACCCCTTTCAACAGCTTTTTTAGTCTCCTGTAGTGTAATAACAACAGATGCGTAAAGTTTAACAGGGCTGTGATGGATGTGGTGGTTTTGTCCCATTAGTTCAGATGTTTTTTTGATCGATCAAATTAAATACAAACTGCAAATTAGGCTTATTCACAAACTATTTAGTGAGAACTTCAAAACAAGACGAAAACAAAACAGACAACCCACTAAAACATAAAGCCAAGGCATAGAGCAGTAACACTGATGATAAAGTCACTCATAACAGAGGAGTTTTTGACCACAGCTGTCAGAAATCTACAGTAAATTATGTCACTGTTTACAAAAATAAATAAAGTATTAATTAGTCTCGGGGTTTGAGTTGTAATATTTAAAAAAAAAGCCGAAGTACAAAGTAGAGTTGGCCTAAACGGCAGCAAAATCATGTAACAAATCAAAGCTGCAGAGGCGGAGTCTTACGGTCACGAAAGGCAGAAGTGAAACTTAAAATTGCACAGAGCGGGAGTGTTTTCAACGGACACACTGCTTAATAAACAAACACTGCTTAATGCACTTAATTCACCTAAACTGGTAAAAAACTGACCTGCTGGCAACTTTAACCAAACAGAAGACGATTCATTTTTTGGTGAGTGTTTAACTTACAGCGGGTCTGTCTTTATATTATTACCATACAAGTTTAGTCTAATTCCCTTTTTATTTTGTCATTAGCTCACTGGAATAGTAGGTTTTAAAACTGTGACTGAACATTAAATAGCACTATGATTACTGTGCTTACCTCTGCTGTATTTCTGAGGACTGAGTGTTTAGATCGTGAGCATGGCCTCTCTCTGTGGGCAAATCTAATCCAATGTCATGAATGAATGTAACGTAATGTAATGAACAGTGTTGGGTTAGTTTGTCAAAAAAGTAACTAGTTAGCGATTACTACTTACTCTTTTAAAAAGTAATATATTACTTTACTTAGTTACTGACTCATGTACCTTAGTTACTTTACTTTTGGATTACTTCCTAACAGCAGATGAGATAAAGGCTTATAGGCCTAAATGAACCCAGTTCTAAACAGAAGAAGCCTGTAGCCTCACTATTGCCCTTAGCAGCAGGTATTTCTCTCTTCATACAGATGTTACAGCAGGGTTTTAGCTGCAGTCACCTCAGCAGCCTGACACGGCAAATACTGCCATTTAAGTTCACCTGTCCCTGTGCAGCGGTCCTGCTTTTTCACATCAGTAAAAACACGGAGATTGAGCTCCTGTGGACAGAGTTTTATTTCACTTCATTGAGGCTAAAATGTATGGTGTGATATTTGTGAGCGCGCAGACAGGAGGAGTAGCCGCAACGCGCATGAGCAGGAGCAGAGAGGAGCGAATGAAATGAAAGTATTAAACGTATTAGCGCTAAATGTTTAATGTTTGTTTTATTTTCGCTCCATGTCCTCGCGGTAAACTGCAGGTAAATGAAACTGACTGTAGTGACTGTAACGCGAGTAACTAATTAGGTATTTTGTTTGTAACTGTAATATTATTACTGGCGGCTCAAAACTGACGCGTTACCCACTGCGTTACTGACGAATGTAATCTCGTTAGTGTAACTCGTTACTTTGTAACGCGTTACTCCCAACACTGGTAATGAATGACAAAACTATAGATCTTGTAACATTTGCATTTAATAACTCATATCTTTAAAGCATAACCACTGTCTCTCTTCCTTTACAGCGATGGCTGCTGTGCTTTTTACTGAGCAGCAGCTGCTGTGCTCCATTTGTCTGGAGGTGTTCACAGAGCCAGTCTCCACTCCGTGTGGACACAACTTCTGTAAGAGCTGCATCTCCAAACACTGGGAGCACACTGACCTCTGCCAGTGTCCCATGTGTAAAGAGGAGTTCAGCTCTAGGCCCCTGCTCAAGGTCAACACTTTAGTGTCAGAGCTGGTGGGACAGTTCAGAAACAGGCCTCCACATGAAGAGGACTCTGTGAGTTCAGAGCGACCAGCTGCTGCAGCAGGAGACGTCCTGTGTGACGTGTGCACTGAGCCCAAACTGAAGGCCCTCAAGTCCTGCCTGGTCTGTCTGCTCTCCTACTGTCAGAGCCACCTGGAGCCTCACGGGACAGTGGCCCGTCTGAAGAGGCACCAGCTCACTGAGCCTGTGGAAAACCTGGAGGACAGGATGTGTCCCAAACACGACAAGGCTCTGGAGCTGTTCTGTAGGAGCGACCAGGCCTGCGTCTGCATGCTCTGCACCGTCCTGGACCACAAGGGCCACCACATCGTCCCACTGAGAGAGGAGTATGAGGAGCAGCAGGCGGCGCTGAGGCGCACACAGACTGAAACTCAGAGCATGATGGAGGAGAGACGGAGGAAGATCCAGGAGATCAGACGCTCGCTGCAGCTCAGTCAGAAATGTGCCCACAGAGAGATGGACCAGGGGGTCCAGGTCTACACCGCTCTGATGGACACAGTCCAGAGAAGTCTGGACCAGTTCACAGAGGAGCTGCAGGAAAAGCAGAGGAGGATGAAGAAACAGGCTGAAGACTGGATCACAGAGCTGGAGCTGGAGATCTCTGAGCTGCAGAGGAGAAGCACAGAGGGGGAGCAGCTCACACGCTCTGAGGACAACTTCTACTTTCTACAAAGATTCAACAAACTGAAAACTGCTGCAGACCTGAAGGACTGGACACAGGTGAGACTTGAGCCTCCTTCATCATTTGAGGGCTCTGTGGACAGAGCTGTGGCTCAGCTTGACAACACTCTCAGAGAAGAAATAAAGACAGTCCAACTAAAGAGACTCCAGCAGTGGGCAGTGGATGTGACTCTAGACCCAGACACAGCAAATCCATGGCTTGTTCTGTCTAAAGATCTGAAACAAGTTTATCACAGCAACGAAAAAAATGATATCTTAGACAACCCAGAGAGGTTTAGTGTTGTTCTTGCTGTTTTAGGAAAGCAGAGTTTATCTTCAGGCAGGTCTTACTTTGAGGTTTCGGTCAAAGAGAAAAATGAATGGGATTTAGGAGTGGTCAAAGAATCCATTGTCAGAAAGAAGAGAAACTCTCTAACACCAAAGAATGGATACTGGACCATTGTTTTGAGAGATGGAGATAAGTACAAAGGTTGTGCTGGTCCTGTTGTAAATCTCAGTCTAAAGTCAGTTCCTGGTGTGATCGGTGTGTTTGTAGATTATGAGCAGGGCCTAGTCTCCTTTTATGATGCAGACACTGCAGCTCTCATCTACTCCTTCACTGGCTGCACCTTCACTGAGAAACTGTTTCCTTTCTTTGGTCCTAGTGTCTATGATGAAGGTAGAAACTCTGCTCCTCTGATCATCATGCCTGTTAAATAATCAAATGTGATATCAGGTTCTTATCTCTGAAAACCCAGATCTTGTGCAGTTTCTTTTTTAAATTCAATTTATAGCTCGTAGACTCATTGTGTTAAGTGACATGATACTCTGATATACCATTGTTTACTAAAGGAATTACTTAAACGCACATTCCTCAAATTATTAAAAGAAAATTGTCCCTAGAAAAAAATGACTTTTTAAGTAAAGCTCAAAATGTATGAAATAGAAAGTGCCTCAGTGTCATGGATTAAAAATAAATTATCCGCGTATTCAGTTGTCATCATTGTGTATTGATTGTGTATTGTCTGGACACTGCCCACTGGAGAAGCACTCACGTTTTCCCACTGAATGAATTCATCTGTAATTTCTTCCAGTAATCAGTGAGCAGTCTTCACAGTAACACGTTTTTATTGCATTCATATTTACTGCAGATTTAGATGATTTATAAAGTAATATGTGTGGTGTTGTGAGGTCAGCATTAACATGAGGCTAAGGCTGCACTAACAAAAGTAACTGTTTAAGTATTTCTTTGTGATTTTTGGTCAAAGTTTATATTAATATTACATCACCTTCAGTTGCACAGAGCTGTGACAAATATGAAAAATGTATTTACAGATGGTTTTCTTGGTTTTATCTTTAGCTGAATAATAATCATAATAAATAGAAACTTAATCAGTGTATTTTTGTTTTTTCAACTTTATTGTTTTGTGTCTGGTGTAAAAACTTCACTGCTAAATTAACATGCAATTAATTCATTGTGGAGACCTCATATAGGAGCAGAAACTAAACCATTTTCCTGAAAATCAAAAGAAGAAAATGGCTTGTGACCATTTAACTGAAGTTGTTTAGCTATACGAGATAACTGTAGTGACAGTAAACACACAGGAGAGGACACAGACAGCAGGGACCTTCTGTCAAATGTCACAACAGCATAATATTGTCCAGCAATAACATGTAGCTATTTGATCTATTAGAGACACACAATAGGTTTTATTCTTTCCTACATATTATGGAGAAGTAAAAGTGACAGTAGTAACATTGAATAAGTCTGTCTTTGATGTTTCTAAACCAAATAAAGACTTTCTCCCTTTTACTTTTTGGTCACACCTAGTGGCCACCAGCAGAACTGCAAGGTCACATGACCAACATTATTTCACTGTAAGGAGTCCAAAAACATGCACAAAGGTGAACTGGTGACTCTGAATTTGCTAAAGTGAATGTATTGGACTGGTTTATGTCCATGTATTAGTACTGGTTAAGTCCTGGTTTAGCTGTGATTTAGACCTGGTTTAGTTCTTTGTTTAGTTTGAATTAAACTCATGTCACACAGATAAGAAAATAGGATAAGTGCTCAGTGCACTGCATAAGGAGGCGGAGCAACAGAGGCAGAACAACACCAGGAAACAAAGGTGAAACTTAAAGGTGCTCACTTCGAAGAAACAAACAAGCTCAGACTGCTCTGTGTAAAACTGAGTATTTCCAGCTTTAACTGAAGACGAGGCTGTTGTTAACTGGTGAGTGCATTTCCTGATGTTTTAGACGTCTTTGTTGATCATCTTTAGGTCTGTTCAGTCAAAGAAGTCAGTCCAGTTTATTGTGTTATAATACTGTTTTACATCAATGACAAAACTAAAATGAAACATGAATATAAGTGCTGCTGCAAAGGCTTATAAGTTGTAAAGAAATATCTAGTACCTGTTCATTAACTCATTTTGTTTTTAAGGCAAGGATCCAAACAGTGCCCTGTCATTCAGAGTTACATACAAAGGAGATCTTGAGGAGATATTAGTTTAAAAATGAGATATAAAAAACAATGAATCTGTGAGAATTAAGATGGTTAAACTTTATATAGTGTTATTTTAAAGCAATAGTGTAACATCTTGTGTAAGTCGATTGATCATGCAACTTTGGGTGTGTTTATTGCTTGTTATTTCCTCTTAGGTAACTTTCCAACTGAATGTGGATGAACACCAAAACAAATTAGACAATGATTTTTATTTTACCTAACAGATATGAACAAGAGTACATCTGGACTAATCGATACAACTTTATCGATATGGATTACCTTGTATTGATTCATATTGTTTTGTATAGTGACATACATGGAAAGAAAAAATAATAATAATAATATTGGATATATTGATATTAGAAATAATTTAATTGTTAAAATAAAACCAGATACATTTACTACTTTTTGGATGTAAATTTTTGTGTTTATAAACCAGTTAAAAGTTTTTGAGGGTTAGGGTTTTTGACCCTGCTCTAATAAAAAGTATAAAACATGCATCGTCTCATTTCTTCACTTGGTCTGAGGCCTCTAGCTTTAAATGTGTACTCTGAAGTATTTTCTTCCTGGCGACATCATTTTTTTTTTTACCTTTATATGGCAAATGGACTAAATACCAGCTTTTTCCTTTAGGGGGCACTTGCACTAAATCCTCCCCCTGTGCTTTGAGCAGTCAAGTTTGTGTGGGTCCCTGTGGAGCTGTGCAAGTCTCTAGGAAAAGCAGACAGTATTTGAGTTTTTGACCAGGTATTTGTAAGGGAAATGTGTAGTGGCAACTACAGAAGTATAAATATGATGAAGTATTTACAATGAAGATATAGTAAAGACCACATTATTCCATCATGACAAAAACTTGGCAATTTTAGAGTTAAAAATAAACAAAAATTTTAAAGGACAGATGCTGGTTTAAGGAAATTAAAAAAAAGGTAAAAAAAACAATAATCATCTTCTTTTATAACTTAATCTTTTGTGTATAAGCACATTTATGTGAATGTGCTTTAATGTAACTATTTTGAAGGTGTATGTAAAATGTTATATTCAATTTTGCTTCACTTTCTGTCTGCTTGACATAATCAACCTCAGATGCGATGCTGGATTTGTGAATGAACTTTTATGGTTTTTGGCAAACAGTTGCTATATCAGTTTTATCGATATAAAGGTGTTGAATCATATCAACCGTATTGTTCTAAATTAGCCACTATCATTGTTGAATCAGGTCAAACCAAATCTAATTGATATATATGTTAGCATTGCAAAAAGGTTACCCATTTAACAATTCAACTGTTTACACTGTTTATTGTAATCTAAGCAATAAATGCAATGTTATGATTCACAAAACATAACTGCATTGTCTCAAGTGAGGGTCCACTCTCTGAGCCCTTTTCGGTAACAACTATTACCAAACACTCAGACCTGGGGAAAAGGTGTGAGTACATAAGTGGCCATAGACTGAAATGTTGTACTTATGCCACTCTTGTTGAACTTATGGAAATAATTGATTGTTCCTGAACTAATTCATCTCTGTTTCTCACAGCCATGGCTTCTATGTCTGAGGAGCAGCTGCTGTGCTCCATTTGTCTGGAGGTGTTCACAGAGCCAGTCTCCACTCCGTGTGGACACAACTTCTGTAAGAGCTGCATCTCCAAACACTGGGAGCACACTGACCTCTGCCAGTGTCCCATGTGTAAAGAGGAGTTCAGCTCTAGGCCCCTGCTGAAGGTCAACACTTTATTCTCAGAGCTGGTGGGACAGTTCAGAAACAGGCCTCCACATGAAGAAGACTCTGTGAGCTCAGAGCGACCAGCTGCTGCAGCAGGAGACGTCCTGTGTGACATGTGCACTGAGCCCAAACTGAAGGCCCTCAAGTCCTGCCTGGTCTGTCTGCTCTCCTACTGTCAGAGCCACCTGGAGCCTCACGGGACAGTGGCCCGTCTGAAGAGGCACCAGCTCACTGAGCCTGTGGAAAACCTGGAGGACAGGATGTGTCCCAAACACGACAAGGCTCTGGAGCTGTTCTGTAGGAGCGACCAGGCCTGCGTCTGCATGCTCTGCACCGTCCTGGACCACAAGGGCCACCACATCGTCCCACTGAGAGAGGAGTATGAGGAGCAGCAGGCGGCGCTGAGGCGCACACAGACTGAAACTCAGAGCATGATGGAGGAGAGACGGAGGAAGATCCAGGAGATCAGACGCTCGCTGCAGCTCAGTCAGAAATGTGCCCACAGAGAGATGGACCAGGGGGTCCAGGTCTACACCGCTCTGATGGACACAGTCCAGAGAAGTCTGGACCAGTTCAAAGAGGAGCTGCAGGAAAAGCAGAGGAGGACGGAGAAACAGGCTGAAGACTGGATCACAGAGCTGGAGCTGGAGATCTCTGAGCTGCAGAGGAGAAGCACAGAGGGGGAGCAGCTCACACGCTCTGAGGACAACTTCTACTTTCTACAAAGATTCAACAAACTGAAAACTGCTGCAGACCTGAAGGACTGGACACAGGTGAGACTGGAGCCTCCTTCATTTGAGGGCTCTGTGGACAGAGCTGTGGCTCAGCTCAAGATCACACTGAGTGGAGAAATAAACACAGTCCAACTAAAGAGACTTCAGCAGTGGGCAGTGGATGTGACTCTAGACCCAGACACAGCGTATCCTGAACTGGTCCTGTCTGAGGACTTGAAGAAAGTTCATCACAGCGATGTGTGGATAGATCTCCCAGAAAACCCAAAGAGATTTACTTATTGTCCTTGTGTTTTAGGAAAGCAGAGTTTCTCTTCAGGCAGATTTTACTCTGAAGTTCAGGTCAAAGGAAAAAGTGAATGGGATCTAGGAGTAGCCAAAGAATCAATCAACAGACAGAAAGCAATCTCACTGACACCTCAGAATGGATTCTGGACCATTGTTTTGAGAGATGCAGAAAAGTACAAAGTCTGTGCTGGTCCTGATATCCATCTCAGTCTAAAGTCAGTTCCTGGTGTGATCGGTGTGTTTGTTGATTATGAGCAGGGCCTGGTCTCCTTTTATGATGCAGACACTGCAGCTCTCATCTACTCCTTCACTGGCTGCACCTTCACTGAGAAACTATATCCTTACTTTAGTCCAGGTCCCAATGATGAAGGTAGAAACTCTGCTCCTCTGATCATCATGCCTGTTAAAAAAAACTGAGTAAACACATCTAATATTACACATTTAGGTTCTTGAACCTGAAAACTCAGTCTTGTGCAGTTTTTCTATTTTTTTCACTTTATAGCTCGTAGAGTCAATGTGTTAAGTGAACTGCTGATACTCTGATATACCATTGTTTACTAAATTAATTACTTAAACCCACATTCCTAAACGTATTAAATCAGAATTGTCCTTTGAAAAATGTCACTTTTTAAGAAACACTCTAAATGTAAAAAAAAAAAAGTGGATCAGAGTCACCGATAATAAATAGACAGTCCTTGTATTCAGTTGTGATTATTGTGTATTGATTGTGTATTGATTGTGTATTGTCTGAACACTACCCACTGGAGAAGCACTCACATGTTTTCCCACTGATTGTATTTGAAGGATGTATTCTTTCCTACATATTATGGAGAAGTAAAAGTGACAGTAGTAACACTGAATGAGTTTGTCTTTGATGTTTCTGGACCAAAAAAGGACTTTCTGTCTTTTGCTCTTTGGTTACACCTAGTGGCCACCAGCAGAACTGCAAGATCATATGACCAACATTATTTCACTGTAAGGAGTCCAAAAACATGCACAAAGGTGAACTGGTGACTCTGAATTTGCTAAAGTGAATGTATTGGACTGGTTTATGTCCATGTATTAGTACTGGTTAAGTCCTGGTTTAGCTGTGATTTAGACCTGGTTTAGTTCTTTGTTTAGTTTGAATTAAACTCATGTCACACAGATAAGAAAATAGGATAAGTGGTCAGTGCACTGCAGCAGGAGGCGGAGCAACAGGGGCAGAACAACACCAGGAAATAAAAGGGAAACCTAAAGGTGCTCATTTCGTAGAAACAAACAAGCTCAAAGTGCTCTGTGTAAAACTGAGTATTTCCAGCTTTAACTGAAGACGAGGCTGTTGTTAACTGGTGAGTGCATTTCCTGATGTTTTAGACGTCTTTGTTGATCATCTTTAGGTTTATTAAGTCAAAGAAGTCAGTCCAGTTTATTGTTATATGATACTGTTTTATATCAATGCCAAAACTAATGAAATGGGTTGCAAAATGCGACAAAGGCTGTAAAAAAATATCCAGTGCCGGTTTATTAGGCTGTGTTGCAATTCAGGCAACACAAAAATCGCAACTATTGTCAAATACTGCACTATCCAGGAAGAATAAAAGTGTGTTGCAATGCTTACACAAAATAGGGCCAAGAACACCAGGACATTTGACTTTGCCCTTGCTTCATAAAAGCATGTCCAAGACGATAAACCTCTTATGCTGTGAGCCTGGTTGGTTGCTTAATGTCTGATTCAAAATACAGCCTCTACATGACATAGTGAAAATCAAAGTCAAAATAAACGTTTTCATTGGAGTGAACAGTACGAGTTTGAAACCTTGATGCATTGCCAATAATTATTTTAAATTAAGGGTGTTCCGATCGATCGACCGCGATCAGAAGGGCCGATCAAATTACATCAAACACGCGAGGCTCTCACATTTACTGTCTGCTCTTAAGTCCACTGTGTTTCAACCTGGTTTGGCTGCGCGTTGCGGACGCCGCCGCTGCACCCGCGGACTCGCACTAAAGGCACCAATTAAGAACAGCTGATTTTTACATCAGCGGAGCATTCAAACCAAGCCACACAGACACGGGGCACACATTAAAGGCCAATAATGCAACAAAACATCTTCTAAAACAAAAACAAGTAGAATTTTGTTGTACTTTTACATTTACAAAGACTACAGTATTTTTCAAGTGGAAATAATAATAGCCTGCATACATTACATTACTATAGATAGATAGATAGATAGATAGATAGATAGATAGATAGATAGATAGATAGATAGATAGATAGAAAGAAAGAAAGAAAGAAAGAAAGAAAGAAAGAAAGAAAGAAAGAAATACTTTAGTCATCCTGTGAAGAGAAATTCAAGTGCCTGGTAGCATACATAGAACAACATAGCCAAGCATACCCATAAAAACAGAATAAATAAAAAATACATAAATACCATGGTAAAAGTTACTAGCAATAGTAATAATCCAAATATAGTGCACATGTTTATGTAGAGCTGTTATACAATCTCCTGAACCTCTCCATCCTGCAGTGCAGGGAGAGCAGCCTCACTCCGGCTACTTCTCTGAGCGGCCAAGGTCTTGTGCAGAGGACGACTGCCGTTGTTAAGAATGGCCTGTGTCATGCTCCTCATCCTTCTTTCCACCAAGGATCCTACAGAGAACATTACTACTACTACATTGAAGACCATGTGATCGGTATCGGCCGATCACAGCAAAGGCTGATCGGTGATCGGCCTCAAAAATCCTGATCAGAGCACCCTTATTTTAAATGAGAAAATAAGCCCTGGTGTGTAAGGTGCGAGTTGAATGCTGCTTTAGTGTTTCTTGTTTAGTCCTTTTCACTTTTCTTAGGGATTCACTATTTAAAGTCACTAAAGTGTTCTTTTATTATATTGTATACAATATTGCAGATTTTATTCACAAACTAATCAACAGACTACATTTTAAATCTCATAAAGTGTTTTTTTTTTTTTTTTTTTTTTTTTTTTTTTGGGCTACTTCAGATGCTCTGACGCTTTTATTATAATGCATCTGTATTTGTACTGCCTCATATCACTGTTGTGGGAACAGACCTATTACCAGCCCCTCAGACCTGGGATAGTAGTGTGTGTACACGAGTGGGCATATCTGTAGTGAAATGTTACATTTATGCCACTCAGACAACTTTATTGCAATCATCCAAATGTTTAATCACCACTGCTTTTACTGAACAAAAAAAAAAAGATTTTTTCCAAATCTAATTCATCTTTGTTTCTCACAGCCATGGCTTCTATATCTGAGGAGCAGCTGCTGTGCCCCATTTGTCTGGAGGTGTTCACAGAGCCAGTCTCCACTCCGTGTGGACACAACTTCTGTAGGAGCTGCATCTCCAAACACTGGGAGCACACTGACCTCTGCCAGTGTCCCATGTGTAAAGAGGTGTTCAGCTATAGGCCCCTGCTGAAGGTCAACACTTTAGTGTCAGAGATGGTGGGACAGTTCAGAAACAGGCCTCCACATGAAGAGGACTCTGTGAGTTCAGAGCGACCAGCTGCTGCAGCAGGAGACGTCCTGTGTGACGTGTGCACTGAGCCCAAACTGAAGGCCCTCAAGTCCTGCCTGGTCTGTCTGCTCTCCTACTGTCAGAGCCACCTGGAGCCTCACGGGACAGTGGCCCGTCTGAAGAGGCACCAGCTCACTGAGCCTGTGGAAAACCTGGAGGACAGGATGTGTCCCAAACACGACAAGGCTCTGGAGCTGTTCTGTAGGAGCGACCAGGCCTGCGTCTGCATGCTCTGCACCGTCCTGGACCACAAGGGCCACCACATCGTCCCACTGAGAGAGGAGTATGAGGAGCAGCAGGCGGCGCTGAGGCGCACACAGACTGAAACTCAGAGCATGATGGAGGAGAGACGGAGGAAGATCCAGGAGATCAGACGCTCGCTGCAGCTCAGTCAGAAATGTGCCCACAGAGAGATGGACCAGGGGGTCCAGGTCTACACCGCTCTGATGGACACAGTCCAGAGAAGTCTGGACCAGTTCAAAGAGGAGCTGCAGGAAAAGCAGAGGAGGACGGAGAAACAGGCTGAAGACTGGATCACAGAGCTGGAGCTGGAGATCTCTGAGCTGCAGAGGAGAAGCACAGAGGGGGAGCAGCTCACACGCTCTGAGGACCACCTCCACTTTCTACAAAGATTCAACAAACTGAAAACTGCTGCAGACCTGAAGGACTGGACACAGGTGAGACTGGAGCCTCCTTCATTTGAGGGCTCTGTGGACAGAGCTGTGGCTCAGCTCCAGATCACACTCAGAGAAGAAATAAAGAAACTGTCTGCGAAGGCTGAACTGAATAAACTACATCAGTGGGCAGTGGATGTGACTCTAGACCCAGACACAGCAAGTCCATGGCTTGTTCTGTCTGAGGATCTGAAACAGGTTTATGATGGAGATGTGGAGAATGATCTTCCAGACAACCCAGAGAGGTTTACTGACTGTCCTTGTGTTTTAGGAAAGCAGAGTTTCTCTTCAGGCAGGTTTTACTTTGAGGTTCAGGTCAAAGGGAAAACTATGTGGGATTTAGGAGTCGCTAAAGAATCAATCAACAGAAAAGATGATGAAGCACTGACACCTCAGAATGGATACTGGACCATTGTTTTGAGAGATGGAAACCATTTCAGAGCTTGTGCCCAAACAAATATCTGTCTTTATCTGGAGAGTGTTCCTGGTGTGATCGGTGTGTTTGTAGATTATGAGCAGGGCCTGGTCTCCTTTTATGATGCAGACACTGCAGCTCTCATCTACTCCTTCACTGGCTGCACCTTCACTGAGAAACTCTATCCTTACTTTAGTCCTGGTTACAGAGATGACAAAAACTCTGCTCCTCTGATTATTTTGCCTATTGAGTAAGGTTTGCATATTTTAAAGATAAAGTTGCAGTACAAATCCAGGATTTGTCAAGGACAAGTTGCAAATGTAAGTGCACAGTTTGTTTGACACTACAGCCACTCATTACTACAAATACTATACATGCACAGTGAGTGATCAAACTGTTCAGACTCTGCTCTACTTTTATGTGAGTAATTTAAGTAATATTATTTAGATATTGTTGAAAATAGGTTTTTCAACCATTTAACCATATAATAATGTAACTTATTAAAGAAATATTTGTATGCAAAAATAACACTTTTTACTGTCAAAGCACATTATGAGCAAAAAGACCTGAAATTACATTAAAGAACCTATGGAAAGGGGCTTTTATGCTCTAACCGCTCTGTTCATTTGAACCTCAACAGCAACATGCAAACAACATTGATGCCGCTTCAGAGAATCTGTACAGATATCTGACACTTAGAGGTTGTACTGTGTTGTTGCAAGAGTTGGAAAAGATTTGAATTATAATGAATTGAATTATATCTAAACTTTCTTATGTTCTGTAATTCATCAGTAGTTTTTGGTGTTAACATCCTTATCTATTTTTTATTGGATTGGTACATTTAGCATGTTGAAGATATAAACTATGCACTACATTTACATTTTTTTTCTGCTACAAAAAGTGTACACCGTGTGAGAAACTACCAACTATAAACCTCTAATGTGTCCCATGTGTCTGTCTGTGAGTGCTGTTTCTCTCTCTCTGTTCCTCTGAGCTGCTCCAACACTTTGCCCCTGGGCTCCTAGCTTTAGCCGTAAAATAAATATCTTCATTTTCTTCTGCTTATTCCCATTAGTGGTCGCGGGTGACTGGGGCCTATCCCAGTAACTTTGGAGTACACCCTGGAAAGGGGCCAGCTTGTCGCAGGGCTGACACAGAGACGAACACAGACAACCATTTACTCTCACATTCATTCACTAGGGGCAATTTAGAGTCACCAATTCACCTAACACATGCATGTCTTTGGAAGGTGGGAGGAGAGAACCCACAGTAACACAGGGAGGACATGCAGACTCCACCCAGAGAGTTTGTGTGATGGTGTGTTGGCCCGGGGATCAAACCCACGATCTCCTTGCTGGGAGGCAAGAACGCTAACCACTCTGCCACCGTGTACCCCCAATAAATATCTTGGAATCTTTTAATTTATTGGCTGATGAACAGAACGACTGTTGAAAAGAAAAGCGCTTGTATTGATCATATACTGTTTATAATTTAGCTACAATAGTCAACAAGAAATAAAGTCTACTTTTGCTTGTTTTATAGACTTTCAGAAAGACTTTGACCGTGTTAACCTTAGTTTCCAATTACTAAAAGTAAGTATGATGGTACAACCTGAACTCCGGAAATGTTGGGACATTTTTATTTTATTTGAAAAAAATGAAAACTAAAAGACTTTCAAATCACATTTTATTCACAACAGGACATAGATCACATAACAAATGTTTACACAGAAATGTTACACTTTTATGCACAAAATGAGCTAATTTCAAAGTTGATGCCTGCTACAGGTCTCAAATTAGTTGGGACAGGGGCATGTTTATCATGGTGTAGCATCTCCTCTTCTTTTCAAAACAGTTTGAAGTCGTCTGGACATCAATGTTATGAGTTTCTGGAGTTTTGGTGATGGAATTTGGTCCCATTCTTGCCTGATAGGTTTCCAGCTGAAGAGCAGCTAGGTTTTAGAGCATATGTTGCTCTAACTCCCCCCTCTCTATTTATAAAAGTGATAAATATTTCAGTATTGTATTTATATAATCCACATGTAAAGATTTCACAAGTATATCTGAAAAAATGACACTAAAACCAGTCAGGACGTGTGACTGTGGTGACGCTCCTCATTCACTCTGAAGTCTGTTCCATTAGCCATTTATTTGAACCGAGAGAGGACACTTGCCTTGAATTAGAGGAAGTGGCTTTGGAGGAAATCACTTTCAAGGCAGGGCAAGGCAAGGTACCTGGGCTTTGAGAAACACCCCTGACCTGGACGTCCTGGGGCCCACGGGCGTGCCAGGCCAGATAAACTACCCCGAGTGCCCACTAGGGGGCATCACATTTAACAACAACTTATATAAACTCTTCTACTCACTACTCTTGTATGTTTCTATCTTCTGTTACTAACTTTGCCAAGAAAAATCGAGACTTTAATCATACATCCAGATAAGGACAGTCAACACCTTGGGTCCACAAGACTATTGGACTGTGGATTTGCTAAGCCTCCCCCAGGTAAACACGAACTTTCATATGTAAAAACAAAAACTCAATGTGTGATCTATCTTGTGATTATACTTCTTTTGGCCGGTGATATTGAAGTAAATCCTGGGCCTAAGATGATAAAACCAAGTCACATGGGAGAACAGCTAATGCTAACAGGCCAGCAAACTGACAAGTTGACCTGGTTTCCAGTACATTTTAGTGTTGAACCACTGCAGATGGCCTGGCCATATTTTCCACAATTAACAAACAATGTGCCTGCTTTTTTGAATGGCTTGCCACCTCTGCCTCAACTGTCTGGCCTATTACCTTGGCCTGGCCCACCACCTCTGCCTCAGCTACATGGCCCACCATTTCTGCCTCAGCTGTATGGCCCACCACCTCAGCCTGGCCCAACACCTCAGCCTGGCCCACCACCTCAGCCTGGCCCACCACCTCAGCCTGGCCTACCATCTCAGCCTGGCTCACCATCTCAGCCTGGCTCACCACCTCAGCCTGGCCCACCACCTCACCCTGGCCTACCATCTCAGCCTGGCCCACCACCTCAGCCTGGCCCACCACCTCAGCCTGGCCCACCACCTCAGCCTGGCCCACCACCTCACCCTGGCCTACCATCTCAGCCTGGCCCACCACCTCAGCCTGGCCCACCACCTCAGCCTGGCCCACCACCTCAGCCTGGCCCACCACCTCAGCCTGGCTCACCACCTCAGCCTGGCCCACCACCTCAGCCTGGCCCACCACCTCAGCCTGGCCCACCACCTCACCCTGGCCTACCATCTCAGCCTGGCCCACCACCTCAGCCTGGCCCACCACCTCAGCCTGGCCCACCACCTCAGCCTGGCCCACCACCTCAGCCTGGCCCACCACCTCAGCCTGGCCCACCACCTCAGCCTGGCTCACCACCTCAGCCTGGCCCACCACCTCAGCCTGGCCCACCACCTCAGCCTGGCCCACCACCTCAGCCTGGCCCACCACCTCAGCCTGGCCCACCACCTCAGCCTGGCCCACCACCTCAGCCTGGCCCACCACCTCAGCCTGGCCCACCACCTCAGCCTGGCTCACCACCTCAGCCTGGCCCACCACCTCAGCCTGGCCCACCACCTCAGCCTGGCCCACCACCTCAGCCTGGCCCACCACCTCAGCCTGGCCCACCACCTCACCCTGGCCTACCATCTCAGCCTGGCCCACCACCTCAGCCTGGCCCACCACCTCACCCTGGCCTACCATCTCAGCCTGGCCCACCACCTCAGCCTGGCCCACCACCTCACCCTGGCCCACCACCTCAGCCTGGCCCACCACCTCACCCTGGCCCACCACCTCAGCCTGGCCCACCACCTCACCCTGGCCCACCACCTCAGCCTGGCCCACCACCTCAGCCTGGCCCACCACCTCACCCTGGCTCACCACCTCACCCTGGCCTACCATCTCAGCCTGGCCCACCACCTCAGCCTGGCCCCCCACCTCACCCTGGCCCACCACCTCAGCCTGGCCCACCACCTCAGCCTGGCCCACCACCTCACCCTGGCTCACCACCTCACCCTGGCCTACCATCTCAGCCTGGCCCACCACCTCACCCTGGCCTACCATCTCAGTTTGGTCCACCACCTTTGCCTCAACTGTATGGTCCACAACTTCAGCTTGGTCCATCAGCTCAGCCTGACTTCATAACATCAAGAAACTGCCGTACTGTAAAGAGATTCTGCTTATGGGAGATTTAAATGTGAATTGGATTGATAAAACAAAAAGAAAATTGCTTAAAGACATTACCAGTACAGTACAAATGACACAATTAATAGAAAAACCAACAAGAATAACAAAACATTCTCAAACACTGATAGATTTAATTTTCACCAACAAACCTGACAGGATAACAAAAACTTACAACCTAATAACTGGTCTGTCTGATCACAATTTTACTCTAGCTGCTCGAAAATTAAATAAAACAAGATATAGAAATAAAGAACAAAAAAGTGAATAAAAATTCAAGAATGCTTAAAAAATGAATTAAACGAATTTGACTGGAACTGCACTATTGAAGATAAAAACTGTGAACACACTTGCGTAAATATATTGAATGTTATTAAAAGCAAAATTGAAAAATATACAGAACTGAAAAAGTGAAAATCAAATAAAAAAAAGACTGCCTTGGTTTAATAAATCCCTATGGGATCTGATGAAAATGAGAGATAAAGCACTAAAAACATATTTTAAATCAAGTCTAACAACTGATCATTTAATTTACAAAAGCTTAAGAAATAAAGTGGTCATGCAGCTTAGGAAAGCTAAAGCTAACTTTTTTATGAATGAAATCAAAGATGCACAGGGCAATAGTAAACATTTATGGAAGAATATAGATAGACTGTTGGGAAGAGAGACAAAAAACCCTGAAACTCTTCAACTCAAAATCAATGACACAATAGAAAAAAATAACTCTAAACTAGCAGATCATTTTAATGAATATTTTATAGATTCTGTAAAACAACTGACAAGTTCTTTTCCAAAAACTAATTTTGTTTCAAACATTTCTGAATCAGAAAATAAATTTAAATTGTGTAATACAAATAAAGCAACCATTTAAAAAAAAATCTCAAATTTAAATAATAGTAATACAAAGGATATATTTGGACTTAGCACCACCATGCTTAAACAAAATAAAGAGGCATTAATTATGGTATTAACTGAAAATATAAATCAATCAATAAATGAAAATATTTTTCCAAATGATTTAAAAACAGCAGTAGTAAAGCCTATTTTCAAACCAGGTGACAAGCTTCTGGTCTCAAACTATCGACCAATAAGTATTTTCCCCACCATATCCCAGGTTTTTGAAAAAGTAGTGGCAGAGCAACTTGTGGAGCATTTAGACTCCATATCAGCATTAAATCCCTTACAGTTTGGTTTCAGAAAAAGATACTCAACTGAGACTGCATGCTGCTACTTATTAGAAGACATTAAATCAAGCCTGGATGGTGGAGGAGTGGTAGGAGCAGTTTTTTCCTGGACCTGAGGAAGGCGTTTGATACGGTTAATCACGAACTACTCATTAGTAAATTAGGAACATTTTCTCTCCATGAAAGTACAATAAGTTGGATTCAGTCTTACCTCAGTGGGCGGCAGCAGTGTGTCCTAATTAAAAACTGTAAATCTTCTTTAAAAACCTGCAGCATGGGGGTGCCACAAGGCTCTATTCTTGGCCCCTTGCTGTTTACACTATATATCAATGACCTCCCTACTGTGTGTAATGCAAAAATAATAATGTATTCAGACGATACTGTAGTTTGCTGTCATGCTAAAACAGCTGATATGGCTGCTAAAACATTAAGTGATGAAATGAAAAATATTTCAAAATGGCTGAAACACTCAAGTCTCACTTTAAATCTGGACAAGACTGTTTCCATGTTTTTCACAAATCGGCTTAAAATTCCAAATTGCCCTGAAATATTATTAGAAGGTCAAAGAATTACAAATGTTAATGAATTAAAGTATCTGGGGGTTATTCTTGAACCCAATTTATCTTTCAAAAAACATGTCAAAAAGGTGACAAATACCTTGAAATTCAATTTGAAAATTTTTAGATATATCAGGGATTCACTAACAGTTGAGGCATCTAGTATATATCTAAATGCAATGATAGTTCCACATTTTCTTTACTGTATTACAAGTTGGGCACAGGCTTGTAAATCCTCCCTTCGACCACTTGAATCTTTATATAAAAGTGATCTTAAGATACATGACAAGAAAAGCCGCCTATATCATCACTGTAGCATTCTCGCTAAGCATAACATCTTGAGCTTTGACAATATGATCATGCTTTCTAATGTTTGTCTGCTGTATAAACTAATCCAAGGTGCTGCTGCTCCACCACTCAAAAATTTTATATCTTTGAGTTCTGAAAGCACATCTCGGGCTACACGATCCACAGTGCGCGGTGAGTGTAGGATCCCTAAGCGCAGGACAACATTTGGGAATTCTGCTTTTTCTTGTGTGGCAACTTGTCAGTGGAACATGTTGCCAACTGAGTTGATCGCATCAACAAACTATAGCACATTTTCACGTATGACAAAAAAATGGCTTCTCACAAACCAAACCTGCTCACATAATATGGACTAATCTTAAATCTTATATTTTTTAATAGATGAATCTTATACTGTGAGAATGGTTGTGTATGTGTATATATGTCCTTTGTCTTTTTATGTTTTTACCATCAACCTGCCCAGGGACTACAGGTGGAAATTAGCACTTGAGCTATAATCTGGTACAATACATCTCTCCTGTAAAGGTTAATGTTTGTTGTACACTGTCCCTGCATTTAAATAAATAAATAAATAAATAAATAAATAAATAATATGTTATATATTATATTAATGTTTTAAAATGGCACTGGTCTGCTTCAATGACCATACCACAGTTTGCAGTTATATGGTCATTGCTTCAGCATCAAACCTAATAGAATGTTTTATGATGGTTAGCAGCAAACAGCAAGTAAACATTCAGGTGCATTATGATTACTCTAGCACACATACACAGAACTTGGGATGCATCAGTAACTTTACACACACAGCCTCTCCAGACATCAACAGCACCTCGGGACAAATACAGCCGCTTTGCTAACTTTTATTAAGCTAACTGATGCCCACATCTCTCTGTCCTTTGCTGGACACAGTGTGGAGTTAGTTTAAATCTGATTCTGTTTAAGTTTAGCTCAGAGTTTGCTTTTCTAACCCGTGCGTAATGGAGAGGAGGAAAGATGCGCAACACGTCGAGAGAGGGAGGGTTGAAAGGAGAGGAGCGGGGTCACAAAACACTTATCTGAAATAAAATTAAACCTCGAGGTTCAATCACTGCAAGACAAGTGGGGAGAGGGGTCTGAAGAGATGGAGCCGTGTTTCTGGCGGGCTGTGGTCAGGTGGGCAAACATCATAACCCCCGATAAAGCGTGGCTGGCGCTCCGTGACGAGGCGGTACATATGTCCTGACCCACCTAAAGTCCCAGTTTGGGAATATGAACATTAACAGCGGTCTTTGATTGAAGGGGTACCATATTAATCATTAGCCTACGAGCATCATTGCTTTAGGATCTTGTCTCCACTTGTCCCGTACGCTCATTTTCATTTCGTTTTTATTTGTTGACTTGTAGTTTTAGCCCTCATTGATTAATTTTTATTTAGTTTTCGTTTCGCTTTCGGCCGCAAAAATATGTCATTGACGAAGACTATGACAAAAAATATTCGTCAACAAAATTAACACTGCACATAATAGGTTTTATTCTTTCCTACATATTATGGAGAAGTAAAAGTGACAGTAGTAACTAACATAAATAACATAAATCTGTCTTTGCTGTTTCTGGGCCAAATAAAGACTTTCTACCTTTGACTCTTTGGTAACACCTAGTGGCCACCAGCAGAACTGCAAGATCATATGACCAACATTATTTCACTGTAAGGAGTCCAAAAACATGCACAAAGGTGAACTGGTGACTCTGAATTTGCTAAAGTGAATGTATTGGACTGGTTTATGTCCATGTATTAGTACTGGTTAAGTCCTGGTTTAGCTGTGGTTTAGACCTGGTTTAGTTCTTTGTTTAGTTTGAATTAAACTCATGTCACACAGATAAGAAAATAGGATAAGTGGTCAGTGCACTGCATAATGAGGCGGAGCAACAGTGGCAGAACAACACCAGTAAATAAACGTGAAACCTAAATATGCTCACTTCGAAGAAACAAACAAGCTCAGACTGCTCTGTGTAAAACTGAGTATTTACAGCTTTAACTGAAGACGAGGCTGTTGTTAACTGGTGAGTGCATTTCCTGATGTTTTAGACGTCTTTGTTGATCATCTTTAGGTTTATTAAGTCAAAGAAGTCAGTCCAGTTTATTGTTTTATAATACTGTTTTAAATCAATGACAAAACTAATGAAATATGAATACAAATGCTGCTGCAAAAGCTTATAAGCTGTAAAAAAATAGTAGTAACTAGTACCTGTTTCTTAACTTATGTTGTAAATTGAATCATATAGGAATCCAAAATGGCAGTGCGCCCTGTCATTCAGAGCTGCATATAGAGATCTTGAAGATATTTTAGTTTCATATTAAGATTAAAATGAATCTGTGGGTATTTAGATGGTTAAACTGTAGTTTTACTTTAAAACAATAAAGTAAAATCATGTGTAAGTTATTAATCGATCATGTGACTTTGGGTGTGTTTATTGCCAGGTATTTCCTGTTCAGTAACTTTCTAACTGATTGAGTTTTGATGAACACCAAAATATTTTAACCAACAATTTATTTATAATATAATTGATATGAATGACAGTCATACTGGACTAATTTCTGAATTTAACAATTCACAATTTAAACTTACCGTTTGTGTTTAATGAAAGCATTAAATGCAAGATTCTGATTCACAAAGCACAACTGCATTTTAAACTCTCTCAAGTAGCGGCCATTTCTCTGAGCCCTTTTCAGTAACATGAACATGTTTATTACCAAACACTCAGCCCTGAACAAAAGGTGTGAGTTTATGAGTGAGCATGGACTGAAGTGTTTTACTGATGCCACTCTTGTGCTGAACTTATGGGAATAAAAATAAACTTTTCCTAATCTATTTAATCTCTGTTTCTCACAGCCATGGCTTCTATGTCTGAGGAGCAGCTGCTGTGCTCCATTTGTCTGGAGGTGTTCACAGAGCCAGTCTCCACTCCGTGTGGACACAACTTCTGTAAGAGCTGCATCTCCAAACACTGGGAGCACACTGACCTCTGCCAGTGTCCCATGTGTAAAGAGGAGTTCAGCTCTAGGCCCCTGCTGCAGGTCAACACTTTAGTGTCAGAGATGGTGGGACAGTTCAGAAACAGGCCTCCACATGAAGAGGACTCTGTGAGCTCAGAGCGACCAGCTGCTGCAGCAGGAGACGTCCTGTGTGACGTGTGCACTGAGCCCAAACTGAAGGCCCTCAAGTCCTGCCTGGTCTGTCTGCTCTCCTACTGTCAGAGCCACCTGGAGCCTCACGGGACAGTGGCCCGTCTGAAGAGGCACCAGCTCACTGAGCCTGTGGAAAACCTGGGGGACAGGATGTGTCCCAAACACGACAAGGCTCTGGAGCTGTTCTGTAGGAGCGACCAGGCCTGCGTCTGCATGCTCTGCACCGTCCTGGACCACAAGGGCCACCACATCGTCCCACTGAGAGAGGAGTATGAGGAGCAGCAGGCGGCGCTGAGGCGCACACAGACTGAAACTCAGAGCATGATGGAGGAGAGACGGAGGAAGATCCAGGAGATCAGACGCTCGCTGCAGCTCAGTCAGAAATGTGCCCACAGAGAGATGGACCAGGGGGTCCAGGTCTACACCGCTCTGATGGACACAGTCCAGAGAAGTCTGGACCAGTTCAAAGAGGAGCTGCAGGAAAAGCAGAGGAGGACGAAGAAACAGGCTGAAGACTGGATCACAGAGCTGGAGCTGGAGATCTCTGAGCTGCAGAGGAGAAGCACAGAGGGGGAGCAGCTCACACGCTCTGAGGACAACTTCTACTTTCTACAAAGATTCAACAAAGTGAAAACTGCTGCAGACCTGAAGGACTGGACACAGGTGAGACTTGAGCCTCCTTCATTTGAGGGCTCTGTGGACAGAGCTGGGGCTCAGCTCCAGATCACAGTGAATGCAGAAATAAAGAAACTGTTTAAAGCCCAACTTAGGAGACTCCAGCAGTGGGCAGTGGACGTGACTCTAGACCCAGACACAGCAAGTCCATGGCTTGTTCTGTCTGAGGATCTGAAACAGGTTTATGATGGAGATGTGGAAAAGGATCTCCCAGACAACCCAGAGAGGTTTACTGCTACTCTTTGTGTTTTAGGAAAGCAGAGTTTCTCTTCAGGCAGGTTTTACTTTGAGGCTCAGGTCAAAGGGAAAACTATGTGGGATTTAGGAGTCGCTAAAGAATCAGTCGACAGAAAAAATGTTGAAGATCTGGCACCTCAGAATGGATTCTGGACCATTGTTTTGAGAGATGGAGATAAGTACAGAGCATATGTTGACCCTGTTGTAGATCTCAGTCTAAAGTCAGTTCCTGGTGTGATCGGTGTGTTTGTAGATTATGAGCAGGGCCTGGTCTCCTTTTATGATGCAGACACTGCAGCTCTCATCTACTCCTTCACTGGCTGCACCTTCACTGAGAAACTGTTTCCTTACTTTAGTCCATGTGACAATAACAAAGGTAAAAACTCTGCTCCTCTGATCATCATGCCTGTTAAACAAAGTAGTATATAAAAACATGGTCAAGTAAGATGCAGAGTTAGTTTGTTTGTGTATCTATTAATAAATCAGATTTAGTGATTCATTAACAATATAGTTTGGCACAAGCCGCACTGTCATCTGTCCTAATTAAGTTTTATTGTTTAATTGTTAAGAATGTATTGTTTTGTTGATGTTGTTTATGACTGAATGTGATCATAATGAAAGCAACCTAACCATTCTCAGAGTCTTTAAATATATCGCGTTGGGACGATGATGTGAGCCTCAGTGTCTGCTCTGACTTAAGAGTTATACCTGCTTTAGGAATGGTTAAGTTGTAATTTAATCCAGATTGTTGTTGTCCTGATGTTTGTCCAGAGCTAGGTAGATCAGGCTTGCATGGGACATGTTCTTGGCAGGTTGTGCAGTGAAGAGAACTGAAGAAAAAATACAGTTTTATTGTTTTGGTGTATGTTGTGTTGAGAATGAGGTTAAGTAGTAGAAAATACTGTAAAAAATGAGGCATAAGATCACAAAAGAAAAAAAAAAAGGAAGAAATAGTTGCCTTTCTGCTGCAATAACCACTAACAAGAACACGGAGAGGATATTCACATGACTGAAACCAGGAACCAGGAACCAGGAACCAGGAACCACAAGGAGCAGCGCAAAGAGAAGGAAACAAACCACAAATGAAAAATAAAAACTAAAAGCTGTAATCTAGTTTCTGTGTCTTTGCTCACAATAACAATCTTCCTTCAGCTCTGTAAACACTAACACTGGAGATTAAAGCTGATCGATTTACTGCTTCAGGACCCATCTGGTAGATTACGATTTCTACCTTTTACTTTTTGTCAGAATCTAGTGGCTAAATGCACAACTTCAGGGTGATTCAAGATTACTTCCACTGCACAAGAACATGCTGGCAAATCTAAAAATGTGAGTGAATGTGAGAGTGAAGGGTTGTCTGTCAGTGTCTCTGCTCATGCATTGGGGGATTCAGTTTTATAGGTTTACTATAATCTGTATATATGTTTTTAAATCCGTTTTAACACATCTTGTAATTTAAATCATATTTAGGTTTCAAACAGCTGAACATAGGGTGTAACCCACTTATAGGCTCAAAGCATCTATGTGCTTGAGAAGCACTCACGTTTTCCCACTGAATGAATTCATCTGTAATTTCTTCCAGTAATCAGTGAGCAGTTTTTACAGTAACATGTTTTTATTGCATTTATATTTACTGCAGATTTAGATGATTTATAAAGTAATATGTGTGGTGTTGTGAGGTCAGCATTAACATGAGGCTAAGGCTGCACTAACAAAAGTAACTGTTTAAGTATTTCTTTGTGATTTTTGGTCAAAGTTTATATTAATATTACATAACCTTCAGTTGCACAGAGCTGTGACAAATATGAAAAATGTATTAACAGATGGTTTTCTTGGTTTTATCTTTAGCTAAATAATAATCATAATAAATACAATAATAAAGCTTCATCAGTGTATCTTTGTTTTTTCAACTTATTGTTTTGTGTCTGGTGTAAAAACTTCACTGCCAAATAAACATGCAATTAATTTGTTGTGGAGACCTCATATAGGAGCAGAAACTAAACCATTTTCCTAAAAATAAAAGAAGAAAATGACTTGTGTCCATTTAACTGAATTTGTTTAGCTATAAAAGTTTAGACTTGGTGACAACTATTATTATATTGTTTTATTTACTATTATTGATCATATTTTATGTATTTCTATTTATTTTTTTATTTTTTTATTATTTATTGATCAGTGTTATTTCATTTATTGCTATTTGTTATTATTATTTCATGTATTAGTTATTATTATTGTAAATTAGTTACCAAAATGATCTCATAAAAGCACATTTAAGTCAAGTCTCCTCTGAAAATATGCGCCTCCACCCAAGAGTGCTGCTAGGTTTTCTGGGCCCCCTGAAAATATATATGACATATCATCGCAAACTAAGCTAACTTCATATTATTATTGTCCGATTTTCCTGGGCCCCTGTCATTCATGGGCCCTTGGAATCATCCTAACCTCTCCCCCTCTTACTGCGCCACTGCCTCCACCAAAGAGACAGTAAATACACAGGAGAGGACACAGACAGTCAAAGATCACAACAGCATAATATAGTCCAGCAATAACATGTAGATATTTGAGCTATTAGAGACAGAATAGGTTTTATTCTTTCCTACATATTATGGGGAAGTAAAAGTGACTTGATTTTGTGATTTAGACCTGGTTTAGTTCTTTGTTTAGTTTGAATTATCCTCATGTCACACAGATAAGAAAATAGGATAAGTGGTGCAGCCTAAACTCAAACATAAAACTGCACTATGAAAGAGGAAATGCTCAGTTTAAAATAATTTTTCAAACTTTTATTACCAGCTCTATTAAATATCCTGTTGTTATTTCACAGTGCACTGCTTAAGGAGCAACAGAGGCAGAACAACACCAGGGAATAAAAATGAAACCTAAAAGTGCTCACTTCGAAGAAACAAACAAACAAGCTCAGACTGCTCTGTGTAAAACTGAGTATTTCCAGCTTTAACTGAAGACGAGGCTGTTGTTAACTGGTGAGTGCATTTCCTGATGTTTTAGACATCTTTGTTGATCATCTTTAGGTCTGTTCAGTCAAAGAAGTCACTCCAGTTTATTGTTTTATAATACTGTTTTACATCAATGACAAAACTAATGCTATAAGGTTTATAAGCTGTAAACAAATAGTACCTGTATATTAAGTTGTGTTGGCAATCAGAGTATATGGCAGGAATCCAAAATGGCAGACTGGTCTTTCATTCAGGGTTGCATTTAGAGGAGATCTTGAAGAGGTATTAGTATGAGGTATTAATTCATATTGATATTTAAAAGATTATGTGGGTATTAAGATGGTTAAACCTTATACAGTGTTGCATTAAAACAACAGAGTAAAATCTTGTGTAAGTTATTAATCGATCATGTGACTTTGGGTGAGTTTATTGCCAGGTATTTCCTGTTCTGCAACTTTCCAACTGATGGACTTTTGGTAATCACCAAAATATTTTAGCCAACGATTTATAATTAACATAAGTAATAAGAGTAAAACTGGACTTAAATGTGAAAATTTAACAATTCAGCTTAAACTCACTGTTTGTGTTTAATGTAATCTAAGCAATAAATGCAATGCAACAACTGCATTTTAAACCCTCTCAAGTGAGGGTTATTATTTGTCTACTCTTACACCCCTTTTTGGTAACATGAGCATGCATATTACCAAACACACCAGGGGCAAATGTGTGAGCACATGACTGGGCATAGATTGAAATGTTTTACTGATGCCACTCTTGTTCTGACTTTACAGGAAAAATAGACTTTTCCAAATCTAATTCATCTCCGTTTCTCACAGTCATGGCTTCTATGTCTGAGGAGCAGCTGCTGTGCTCCATTTGTCACAGAGGGGGAGCAGCTCACACTCTCTGAGGACAACTTCTACTTTCTACAAAGATTCAACAAAGTGAAAACTGCTGCAGACCTGAAGGACTGGACACAGGTGAGACTGGAGCCTCCTTCATTTGAGGGCTCTGTGGACAGAGCTGGGGCTCAGCTCCAGATCACAGTGAATGCAGAAATAAAGAAACTGTTTAAAGCCCAACTTAGGAGACTCCAGCAGTGGGCAGTGGACGTGACTCTAGACCCAGACACAGCAAGTCCATGGCTTGTTCTGTCTGAGGATCTGAAACAGGTTTATGATGGAGATGTGGAGAATGATCTTCCAGACAACCCAGAGAGGTTTACTGACTGTGTGTGTGTTTTAGGAAAGCAGAGTTTCTCTTCAGGCAGGTTTTACTTTGAGGTTCAGGTCAAAAAGAAAACTATGTGGGATTTAGGAGTCGCTGAAAAATCAATCAATCAACAGAAAATATAATGAAGCTCTGACATCTCAGAATGGTTACTGGACCATTATTTTGAGAGATGGAGATAAGTACAGAGCATATGTTGACCCTGTTGTAGATCTCAGTCTAAAGTCAGTTCCTGGTGTGATCGGTGTGTTTGTAGATTATGAGCAGGGCCTGGTCTCCTTTTATGATGCAGACACTGCAGCTCTCATCTACTCCTTCACTGGCTGCACCTTCACTGAGAAACTATATCCTTACTTTAGTCCATGTGACAATAACAAAGGTAAAAACTCTGTTCCTCTGATCATCATGCCTGTTAAACAAAGTAGTATATAAAAACATGGTCAAGTAAGATGCAGAGTTAGTTTGTTTGTGTATCTATTAATAAATCAGATTTAGTGATTCATTAACAATATAGTTTGGCACAAGCCGCACTGTCATCTGTCCTAATTAAGTTTTATTGTTTAATTGTTAAGAATGTATTGTTTTGTTGATGTTGTTTATGACTGAATGTGATCATAATGAAAGCAACCTAACCATTCTCAGAGTCTTTAAATATATCGCGTTGGGACGATGATGTGAGCCTCAGTGTCTGCTCTGACTTAAGAGTTATACCTGCTTTAGGAATGGTTAAGTTGTAATTTAATCCAGATTGTTGTTGTCCTGATGTTTGTCCAGAGCTAGGTAGATCAGGCTTGCATGGGACATGTTCTTGGCAGGTTGTGCAGTGAAGAGAACTGAAGAAAAAATACAGTTTTATTGTTTTGGTGTATGTTGTGTTGAGAATGAGGTTAAGTAGTAGAAAATATTGTAAAAAATGAGGCATAAGATCACAAAAGAAAAAAAAAAGGAAGAAATAGTTGCCTTTCTGCTGCAATAACCACTAACAAGAACACGGAGAGGATATTCACATGACTGAAACCAGGAACCAGGAACCAGGAACCACAAGGAGCAGCGCAAAGAGAAGGAAACAAACCACAAATGAAAAATAAAAACTAAAAGCTGTAATCTAGTTTCTGTGTCTTTGCTCACAATAACAATCTTCCTTCAGCTCTGTAAACACTAACACTGGAGATTAAAGCTGATCGATTTACTGCTTCAGGACCCATCTGGTAGATTACGATTTCTACCTTTTACTTTTTGTCAGAATCTAGTGGCTAAATGCACAACTACAAGGTGATTCAAGATTACTTCCACTGCACAAGAACGTGCTGGCAAATCTAAAATTGTGAATGAATGTGAGAGTGAAGGGTTGTCTGTCAGTGTCTCTGCTCATGCATTGGGGGATTCAGTTTTATAGGTTTACTATAATCTGTATATATGTTTTTAAATCCGTTTTAACACATCTTGTAATTTAAATCATATTTAGGTTTCAAACAGCTGAACATAGGGTGTAACCCACTTATAGGCTCAAAGCATCTATGTGCTTGAGAAGCACTCACGTTTTCCCACTGAATGAATTCATCTGTAATTTCTTCCAGTAATCAGTGAGCAGTCTTCACAGTAACATGTTTTTATTGCATTTATATTTACTGCAGATTTAGATGATTTATAAAGTAATATGTGTGGTGTTGTGAGGTCAGCATTAACATGAGGCTAAGGCTGCACTAACAAAAGTAACTGTTTAAGTATTTCTTTGTGATTTTTGGTCAAAGTTTATATTAATATTACATAACCTTCAGTTGAACAGAGCTGTGACAAATATGAAAAATGTATTAACAGATGGTTTTCTTGGTTTTATCTTTAGCTAAATAATAATCATAATAAATACAATAATAAAGCTTCATCAGTGTATCTTTGTTTTTTCAACTTATTGTTTTGTGTCTGGTGTAAAAACTTCACTGCCAAATAAACATGCAATTAATTTGTTGTGGAGACCTCATATAGGAGCAGAAACTAAACCATTTTCCTAAAAATAAAAGAAGAAAATGACTTGTGTCCATTTAACTGAATTTGTTTAGCTATAAAAGTTTAGACTTGGTGACAACTATTATTATATTGTTTTATTTACTATTATTGATCATATTTTATGTATTTCTATTTATTTTTTTATTTTTTTATTATTTATTGATCAGTGTTATTTCATTTATTGCTATTTGTTATTATTATTTCATGTATTAGTTATTATTATTGTAAATTAGTTACCAAAATGATCTCATAAAAGCACATTTAAGTCAAGTCTCCTCTGAAAATATGCGCCTTGGGCCCTTGGAATCATCCTAACCTCTCCCCCTCTTACTGCGCCACTGCCTCCACCAAAGAGACAGTAAATACACAGGAGAGGACACAGACAGTCAAAGATCACAACAGCATAATATAGTCCAGCAATAACATGTAGATATTTGAGCTATTAGAGACAGAATAGGTTTTATTCTTTCCTACATATTATGGGGAAGTAAAAGTGACTTGATTTTGTGATTTAGACCTGGTTTAGTTCTTTGTTTAGTTTGAATTATCCTCATGTCACACAGATAAGAAAATAGGATAAGTGGTGCAGCCTAAACTCAAACATAAAACTGCACTATGAAAGAGGAAATGCTCAGTTTAAAATAATTTTTCAAACTTTTATTACCAGCTCTATTAAATATCCTGTTGTTATTTCACAGTGCACTGCTTAAGGAGCAACAGAGGCAGAACAACACCAGGGAATAAAAATGAAACCTAAAAGTGCTCACTTCGAAGAAACAAACAAACAAGCTCAGACTGCTCTGTGTAAAACTGAGTATTTCCAGCTTTAACTGAAGACGAGGCTGTTGTTAACTGGTGAGTGCATTTCCTGATGTTTTAGACGTCTTTGTTGATCATCTTTAGGTCTGTTCAGTCAAAGAAGTCACTCCAGTTTATTGTTTTATAATACTGTTTTACATCAATGACAAAACTAATGCTATAAGGTTTATAAGCTGTAAACAAATAGTACCTGTATATTAAGTTGTGTTGGCAATCAGAGTATATGGCAGGAATCCAAAATGGCAGACTGGTCTTTCATTCAGGGTTGCATTTAGAGGAGATCTTGAAGAGGTATTAGTATGAGGTATTAATTCATATTGATATTTAAAAGATTATGTGGGTATTAAGATGGTTAAACCTTATACAGTGTTGCATTAAAACAACAGAGTAAAATCTTGTGTAAGTTATTAATCGATCATGTGACTTTGGGTGAGTTTATTGCCAGGTATTTCCTGTTCTGCAACTTTCCAACTGATGGACTTTTGGTAATCACCAAAATATTTTAGCCAACGATTTATAATTAACATAAGTAATAAGAGTAAAACTGGACTTAAATGTGAAAATTTAACAATTCAGCTTAAACTCACTGTTTGTGTTTAATGTAATCTAAGCAATAAATGCAATGCAACAACTGCATTTTAAACCCTCTCAAGTGAGGGTTATTATTTGTCTACTCTTACACCCCTTTTTGGTAACATGAGCATTCATATTACCAAACACACCAGGGGCAAATGTGTGAGCACATGACTGGGCATAGATTGAAATGTTTTACTGATGCCACTCTTGTTCTGACTTTACAGGAAAAATAGACTTTTCCAAATCTAATTCATCTCCGTTTCTCACAGTCATGGCTTCTGTGTCTGAGGAGCAGCTGCTGTGCTCCATTTGTCACAGAGGGGGAGCAGCTCACACGCTCTGAGGACAACTTCTACTTTCTACAAAGATTCAACAAAGTGAAAACTGCTGCAGACCTGAAGGACTGGACACAGGTGAGACTGGAGCCTCCTTCATTTGAGGGCTCTGTGGACAGAGCTGGGGCTCAGCTCCAGATCACAGTGAATGCAGAAATAAAGAAACTGTTTAAAGCCCAACTTAGGAGACTCCAGCAGTGGGCAGTGGACGTGACTCTAGACCCAGACACAGCAAGTCCATGGCTTGTTCTGTCTGAGGATCTGAAACAGGTTTATGATGGAGATGTGGAGAATGATCTTCCAGACAACCCAGAGAGGTTTACTGACTGTGTGTGTGTTTTAGGAAAGCAGAGTTTCTCTTCAGGCAGGTTTTACTTTGAGGTTCAGGTCAAAAAGAAAACTATGTGGGATTTAGGAGTCGCTGAAAAATCAATCAATCAACAGAAAATATAATGAAGCTCTGACATCTCAGAATGGTTACTGGACCATTATTTTGAGAGATGGAGATAAGTACAGAGCATATGTTGACCCTGTTGTAGATCTCAGTCTAAAGTCAGTTCCTGGTGTGATCGGTGTGTTTGTAGATTATGAGCAGGGCCTGGTCTCCTTTTATGATGCAGACACTGCAGCTCTCATCTACTCCTTCACTGGCTGCACCTTCACTGAGAAACTGTTTCCTTTCTTTAGTCCTAGTGACAATAACAAAGGTAAAAACTCTGCTCCTCTGATCATCATGCCTGTTAAACAAAGTAGTATATAAAAACATGGTCAAGTAAGATGCAGAGTTAGTTTGTTTGTGTATCTATTAATAAATCAGATTCAGTGATTCATTAACAATATAGTTTGGCACAAGCCGCACTGTCATCTGTCCTAATTAAGTTTTATTGTTTAATTGTTAAGAATGTATTGTTTTGTTGATGTTGTTTATGACTGAATGTGATCATAATGAAAGCAACCTAACCATTCTCAGAGTCTTTAAATATATCGCGTTGGGACGATGATGTGAGCCTCAGTGTCTGCTCTGACTTAAGAGTTATACCTGCTTTAGGAATGGTTAAGTTGTAATTTAATCCAGATTGTTGTTGTCCTGATGTTTGTCCAGAGCTAGGTAGATCAGGCTTGCATGGGACATGTTCTTGGCAGGTTGTGCAGTGAAGAGAACTGAAGAAAAAATATAGTTTTTTTGTTTTGGTGTATGTTGTGTTGAGAATGAGGTTAAGTAGTAGAAAATATTGTAAAAAATGAGGCATAAGATCACAAAAGAAAAAAAAAAGGAAGAAATAGTTGCCTTTCTGCTGCAATAACCACTAACAAGAACACGGAGAGGATATTCACATGACTGAAACCAGGAACCAGGAACCAGGAACCAGGAACCACAAGGAGCAGCGCAAAGAGAAGGAAACAAACCACAAATGAAAAATAAAAACTAAAAGCTGTAATCTAGTTTCTGTGTCTTTGCTCACAATAACAATCTTCCTTCAGCTCTGTAAACACTAACACTGGAGATTAAAGCTGATCGATTTACTGCTTCAGGACCCATCTGGTAGATTACGATTTCTACCTTTTACTTTTTGTCAGAATCTAGTGGCTAAATGCACAACTTCAGGGTGATTCAAGATTACTTCCACTGCACAAGAACGTGCTGGCAAATCTAAAATTGTGAATGAATGTGAGAGTGAAGGGTTGTCTGTCAGTGTCTCTGCTCATGCATTGGGGGATTCAGTTTTATAGGTTTACTATAATCTGTATATATGTTTTTAAATCCGTTTTAACACATCTTGTAATTTAAATCATATTTAGGTTTCAAACAGCTGAACATAGGGTGTAACCCACTTATAGGCTCAAAGCATCTATGTGCTTGAGAAGCTCTCACATGTTTTCCCACTGAATGAATTCATCTGTAATTTCTTTCAGTAATCAGTGAGCAGTTTTTACAGTAACATGTTTTTATTGCATTTATATTTACTGCAGATTTAGATGATTTATAAAGTAATATGTGTGGTGTTGTGAGGGCAGCATTAACATGAGGCTAAGGCTGCACTAACAAAAGTAACTGTTTAAGTATTTCTTTGTGATTTTTGGTCAAAGTTTATATTAATATTACATAACCTTCAGTTACACAGAGCTGTGACAGATATGAAAAATGTATGTACAGGTGGTTTTCTTGGTTTTATCTTTAGCTAAATAATAATCATAATAAATACAATAATAAAACTTCATCAGTGTATCTTTGTTTTTTCAACTTATTGTTTTGTGTCTGGTGTAAAAACCTCACTGCCAAATTAACATGCAATTAATTTGCTGTGGAGATCTCATATAGGAGCAGAAACTAAACCATTTTCCTAAAAATTAAAGAAGAAATTTACTTGTGTCCATTTAACTGAATTTGTTTAGCTATACAAGTTTAGACTTGGTGACAACTATTATGATATTGTTGTTTATTTAATATTATTCATTATTCTTTATGTATTTCTATTTATTTTTTATTTATTTTTATTATTTATTGATCAGTGTTATTTCATTTATTGCTATTTGTTATTATTATTTCATGTATTAGTTATTATTATTGTAAATTAGTTACCAAAATGATCTCATAAAAGCACATTTAAGTCAAGTCTCTTCTGAAAATATGCGCCTCCACCCAAGAGTGCTGCTAGGTTTTCTGGGCCCCCTGAAAATATATATGACATATCATTACAAACTAAGCTAACTTCATATTATTATTGTCCGATTTTCCTGGGCCCCTGTCATTCATGGGCCCCTGGAATCATCCTAACCTCTCCCCTCGCTCCTAAACTCAAACATAAAACTGCACTATGAAAGAGGAAATGCTCAGTTTAAGATAATTTTTCAAACTTTTATTACCAGCTCTATTAAATATCCTGTTGTTATTTCACAGTGCACTGCTTAAGGAGCAACAGAGGCAGAACAACACCAGGGAATAAAAATGAAACCTAAATGTGCTCACTTCGAAGAAACAAACAAACAAGCTCAGACTGCTCTGTGTAAAACTGAGTATTTCCAGCTTTAACTGAAGACGAGGCTGTTGTTAACTGGTGAGTGCATTTCCTGATGTTTTAGACGTCTTTGTTGATCATCTTTAGGTCTGTTCAGTCAAAGAAGTCACTCCAGTTTATTGTTTTATAATACTGTTTTACATCAATGACAAAACTAATGCTATAAGGTTTATAAGCTGTAAACAAATAGTACCTGTATATTAAGTTGTGTTGGCAATCAGAGTATATGGCAGGAATCCAAAATGGCAGACTGGTCTTTCATTCAGGGTTGCATTTAGAGGAGATCTTGAAGAGGTATTAGTATTAGGTATTAATTCATATTGATATTTAAAAGATTACGTGGGTATTAAGATGGTTAAACCTTATACAGTGTTGCATTAAAACAATAGAGTAAAATCTTGTGTAAGTTATTAATCGATCATGTGACTTTGGGTGAGTTTATTGCCAGGTATTTCCTGTTCTGCAACTTTCCAACTGATGGACTTTTGGTAATCACCAAAATATTTTAGCCAACGATTTATAATTAACATAAGTAATAAGAGTAAAACTGGACTTAAATGTGAAAATTTAACAATTCAGTTTAAACTCACTGTGTTTAATGTAATCTAAGCAATAAATGCAATGCAACAACTGCATTTTAAACCCTCTCAAGTGAGGGTTATTATTTGTCCACTCTTACACCCCTTTTTGGTAACATGAGCATGCATATTACCAAACACACCAGGGGCAAATGTGTGAGCACATGACTGGGCATAGATTGAAATGTTTTACTGATGCCACTCTTGTGCTGACTTTACAGGAAAAATAGACTTTTCCAAATCTAATTCATCTCCGTTTCTCACAGTCATGGCTTCTATGTCTGAGGAGCAGCTGCTGTGATCCATTTGTCACAGAGGGGGAGCAGCTCACACGCTCTGAGGACAACTTCTACTTTCTACAAAGATTCAACAAACTGAAAACTGCTGCAGACCTGAAGGACTGGACACAGGTGAGACTGGAGCCTCCTTCATTTGAGGGCTCTGTGGACAGAGCTGTGGCTCAGCTCCAGATCACACTGAATGGAGAAATAAAGAAACTGTTTAAAGCCCAACTTAGGAGACTCCAGCAGTGGGCAGTGGACGTGACTCTAGACCCAGACACAGCAAGTCCATGGCTTGTTCTGTCTGAGGATCTGAGACAGGTTTATGATGGAGATGTGGAGAATGATCTTCCAGACAACCCAGAGAGGTTTACTGACTGTGTGTGTGTTTTAGGAAAGCAGAGTTTCTCTTCAGGCAGGTTTTACTTTGAGGTTCAGGTCAAAAAGAAAACTATGTGGGATTTAGGAGTCGCTGAAAAATCAATCAATCAATCAACAGAAAATATAATGAAGCTCTGGCACCTCAGAATGGATACTGGACCATTATTTTGAGAGATGGAGATAAGTACACAGCCTGTGCTGACCCTGTTGTAGATCTCAGTCTAAAGTCAGTTCCTGGTGTGATCGGTGTGTTTGTAGATTATGAGCAGGGCCTGGTCTCTTTTTATGATGCAGACACTGCAGCTCTCATCTACTCCTTCACTGGCTGCACCTTCACTGAGAAACTGTTTCCTTACTTTAATCCTAGTGACAATAACAAAGGTAAAAACTCTGTTCCTCTGATCATCATCCCTGTTAAACAAAGTAGTATATAAAAACATGGTCAAGTAAGATGCAGTTAGTTTGTGTATCTATTAATAAATCAGATTCAGTGATTCATTAACAATATAGTTTGGTACAAGCCGCACTGTCATCTGTCCTAATTAAGTTTTATTGTTTAATTGTTAATGTATTGTTTTGTTGATGTTGTTTATGACTGAATGTGATCATAATGAAAGCAACCTAACCATTCTCAGAGTCTTTAAATATATCGCGTTGGGACGATGATGTGAGCCTCAGTGTCTGCTCTGACTTAAGAGTTATACCTGCTTTAGGAATGGTTAAGTTGTAATTTAATCCAGATTGTTGTTGTCCTGATGTTTGTCCAGAGCTAGGTAGATCAGGCTTGCATGGGACATGTTCTTGGCAGGTTGTGCAGTGAAGAGAACTGAAGAAAAAATATAGTTTTATTGTTTTGGTGTATGTTGTGTTGAGAATGAGGTTAAGTAGTAGAAAATATTGTAAAAAATGAGGCATAAGATCACAAAAGTTAAAAAAAAAAAAAGAAAAGAAGAAATAGTTGCCTTTCTGCTGCAGCAATAACCACCAACAAGAACACGGAGTTATAAAAGAGGACGTTCACATGACCAGGGGTGAAAGTAAGCCGGTACGGCCCGGTACTACGTACCGGCAAAAGATTTAGAGGGGGTAAGCAGTACCGGGTTGAAAGCGATCAGCTGTGGCCAGTCTTTGCTGCTTTAACACACATTAGAAAGCAGCCGCGGACCGCGGACGCTTTTATGAGAAAAAAAAAATCTGACGCTAAAGCATGTGAACCAGGCAGTGCTTTATCTCATCATATATGTGTCTGTGTGGTTTTTAGTGGCTTATGATCGCTCCGTGATGTGATTTAATGCACAGAATGTCCCTCTCCCCTCTCATCATTCACTGATTGTCTCGCTTCCTTAAACAAACGCATTGAGCGTGCGTGTCTTAAGCCCAAAGCACACCTGGAGTGCTGCCTCAAATTACACCAAACGCTTGAGAAGGTTTTAATCAGTGGTCCTCAACCCGGTGATCGTGATCTACTGTCGATCGTAAAAGCAGTGCGGGTAGATCGCGGAGCCATGTCTTTCCAAATAAAGTCATTTGCCTATGGCATGTGAATGCTCCGCAGATGGATCAGTCTGAGATTCTTTCTAACACAGGAGACACTGTGGAAGCGCGAGGAAGCCGCACGAGCTACGAACTAAACCGAATACAAGCAACTTAATAACAAGCAGAGTTCTGGCCGCTTTCACTTCAGTTCTGTTGTAGAGGCTGCGGGCTGCTTGTGCTCCGCGGCCGCTCTGAACACTGCCATGGGGCTGACACACACACACACACACACACACACACACACACACACACACACACACACACACACACACACACACACACACACACACACACACACACACGAGGAGCGGCAGCAGTGTCAGGGAGGAGACAGGTGAGGAATGTGGCAGAGCCTGATGTCACCTGTTTGCTTTGTTTTTGTCCTGCAGTAGTTTGTTGTTGCCGTGCGTGACGAAAGCTGACTTTGTCAAAGTCTCACAAGCTCCTCCCCTGAGCGTTACCATGGAGCTCCTGTCAATCACCAATGTTACTAAAATAATACTGAGTTTTGATGATAAGCTGCATTGATACTGCAGTTTAATTCAGGCATAATTATAAATATAGTAGGCCTATTATAATCCATAATAATCAGCTGTTTTAGGAAATGATGGAATGTTGTAAATATCACTGACAAAACTTTATATGCTACATTTATTAGATTCAGTTATTCCTGTCCTGAGTTGATGATGAACGTTTATAATTTTTAGTTTAATAAAATGTGACTTTATTAAAGTGGTTATTTCTATTTTTATTTTCATGTTTAACCACTGCAATAATTATAACCCTGATAAATGCCCACTATGTTTAATAGAAATAAGGGGTAAAAAAAAATAAAGGTAGATCTCCAGGCCTTGATGACTTTAAAAGTAGATCGCAAGCCGAAAAAGGTTGGGCACCACTGATCTAGACAGAACTGTTGCTCAATACTAATGGTAATTTATATTTTGCTTATTGATTTTAGCCTCTTGTTTTTGGTGTATATTGTTGCGTCAGAATTTCATTGCCCCCTCTTTATTTAATATGGACCCCCCATTGCCCCCTCAATGATATTTGTCTGGAGCCGCCCCTGTCTATAGCAGGTTATTAGCGAGTTAGCGACAGAAAGGAGTTTCCCTGTGCTCTGACTGCAGCAGGAGTTGGGAGCTGCTACCTGTGTCCCCCCGAGCAGCAGCTACTGTCCCTCTGTGTTTACAGCTGTGTGTCTGTGTCACACGGAGCAGAGAACCATCTTTGTTACTGCAGAAGTACGGGGACCATGTGTTTTCAGCCACCGCCGTGCGCCTCATAGAAAATAATAGGGGTGTATTTTTTGACGTGCGTCCGGTGTGTGTTGGTCTTTATAGGGTGCGTTTGATTTGTTTTCAAACCCTGTTAAACCCCGTATAAGCCATGTCTATATTTTTCATTTATAGTCAAGATTTATTAAAAATATATATGTAGGCATAATTTGTTATAGTACCGGCATAAGCAAAAATCTACTTTCACCCCTGCACATGACTGAAACCAGGAACCACAAGGAGCAGCACAAAGAGAAGGAAACAAGCCACAAATGAAAAATAAAAACTAAAAGCTGTATTCTAGTTTCTGTGTCTTTGCTCACAATAACAATCTTCCTTCAGCTCTGTAAACACTAACACTGGAGATTAAAGCTGATCGATTTACTGCTTCAGGACCCATCTGGTAGATTACGATTTCTACCTTTTACTTTTTGTCAGAATCTAGTGGCTAAATGCACAACTACAAGGTGATTCAAGATTACTTCCACTGCACAAGAACGTGCTGGCAAATCTAAAAATGTGAGTGAATGTGAGAGTGAAGGGTTGTCTGTCAGTGTCTCTGCTCATGCATTGGGGGATTCAGTTTTATAGGTTTACTATAATCTGTATATATGTTTTTAAATCTGTTTTAACACATCTTGTAATTTAAATCATATTTAGGTTTCAAACAGCTGAACATAGGGTGTAACCCACTTATAGGCTCAAAGCATCTATGTGCTCCAGCAGCCACTATCAAACTTTAATGGGAAAAGTTTTAGAATTTTAATAAATGAATATTGGAGAGAAGCACATGACATATTTACTTCAGATCAGTATAAAATCAAAGTTAGTATGGCTATAATTTATGAACCTATAGACTCTTAAACCCAGACCCAAAGAGAGGTTTTGGCATCCTTTTTTTATTGTTTCCTTATATTGTTTTGTTCCAGTTGGTTTGTCATCAGCCAAATTAACAACAAATGAAGCTGAAGCGTAAATTACACCAGGAAGACCGGTCTCTCCACTCCACGTCCTCAGCTGCCTTCCCTCTCTCAGCCAATCTCATCCTACTTCCTCAATCTCTCAGCCAATCATCACTCAGTGGTACATTTAAACCGTTCTGTCTCTCCTGTTATTTGGGTGTTTTTCAGATTGGAGCCAAAACAACTCCTCCATCCCATCACCTCCCCAGCAGCTGAAACATTTTTTTTCTCCACAGTCTCCTTTTCTCAGCCACCAGTGTCTAATCTCCGGGAGGAGACCTGCCCTAAAATTTCTATCTCACTCTCCTACATCACATAGCTCCACATCTCTCTCTGCAGGGATCTGAGCTGTCTCTCATAATAACTCATAAAATAAATAACGCATTATTCATTTGTCTGATAACTTTCTCCAGTTCACTTTATTTTAACTTACATTTATTTCTCACACATTTTTTTTTTTTTTTTTTTTTTACAATTTTTGCTAAAACCATATTATCAAGTCATAATGTGAAATTGTTATCACTTTCCTTCACAGCAATTTTCCCTTAATTCTGTAAGACCAATTGTAATCTTTAACCTAAAATGTGGCAGGGTTTATGAAAGGATGCAGAGGCAATTTGTCCTGCAGCATTTGGTGATACCTTTTAAAAATCTAACTCAAATCTACAAAGTATTAGTTATTTATATGAATAAATAGAGAGGCCAATATAGTGGAAAAGGTCTGTAAAAATATCTTTAGTTTCACATAAAGCTATTGTTCACACAAGGCTTATGAAAGATGTTACTTATCTAACTTTCAGCTTTATTAGGGGGTGGAGCAACAAAAACACAATAATACTCAGAATGAAAGTGAAATTTATCAGTGCTGCCCTTTCGAAGGAACAGGACAAAGCTCAAACTGCGCTGTGTGAAACTAAATTGTTTACAGCTTTACCTGAAGACAGGTTAACTGGTGAGTAATTATCCTGTTTTAATGAATATCTTAATTGGCCAAGTTTGAGTCTATTTAGTTCCTTATTATATACTATTGTGCTCATTTATCAATAACAAAATTTGACAAAAACGAAAGTTAAAGTGACACTTTTAACAAAGGAACATTTTTAAGAAGATAGTAAACTCTAAATAAACACCTAATATATTTATGTTCTGCTTTTACTTTGTGTTGATTTGGTAATATTTTGTTGCAAATGGTTCAAGGTTACACATCAAAATTGAACTGAAACTATTTTAATATTTATGTTATTCGAGGTTCATTATTTAAAGAAAAAGAGTCAATAGGGTTACTATAAAAAATGACAACTATGTATACTATAAATCATGTGACCCTGGGTGTATTTATAGGCAGTTTTTTCCTGTTCTGGGGGTGCTGTTTCAAAAAAATTATGTAAAGTTAAGTTATGTAGTAAAATAATTAAGAAGGCCTGCACAGATTTGTATCACTAGGACTTTTGAAAAACTATTTTTCACAATGTAAATTACCTTTATTTCTCTATTATGGCTGATATGTCTGAGGATCAGCTGCTGTGCTCCTTTTGTCTGGAGGTGTTTTGTGAGATTTTCCTGGGCCTGGGCCCTTGGAATCATCCTAGTGGTGCCCTCTTGTGGCACCACTGCCTCCACCAAGGAGACAGTAAACACACAGGAGAGGACACAGACAGTAGGGACTTCCTGTCAAGTGTCACAACAGCATAATATAGTCCAGCAATAACATGTAGATATTTGATCTATTAGAGACACACAATAGGTTTTATTCTTTCCTACATATTATGGAGAAGTAAAAGTGACAGTAGTAACATTGAATGAGTTTGTCTTTGCTGTTTCTGGACCAAATAAAGACTTTCTGTCTTTTGTTCTTTGGTAACACCTAGTGGCCACCAGCAGAACTGCAAGATCACATGACCAACATTATTTCACTGTAAGGAGTCCAAAAACATGCACAAAGGTGAACTGGTGACTCTGAATTTGCTAAAGTGAATGTATTGGACTGGTTTATGTCCATGTATTAGTACTGGTTAAGTCCTGGTTTAGCTGTGGTTTAGACCTGGTTTAGTTCTTTGTTTAATTTGAATTAAACTCATGTCACACAGATAAGAAAATAGGATAAGTGCTCAGTGCACTGCATAAGGAGGCGGAGCAACAGAGGCAGAACAACACCAGGAAATAAAAGTAAGGTGCTAAAAGTGCTCACTTCAAAGAAACAAGCTCAAAGTGCTCTGTGTAAAACTGAGTATTTCCAGCTTTAACTGAAGACGAGGCTGTTGTTAACTGGTGAGTGCATTTCCTGATGTTTTAGACGTCTTTGTTGATCATCTTTAGGTCTGTTCAGTCAAAGAAGTCACTCCAGTTTATTGTGTTATAATACTGTTTTATATCAATGACAAAACTAATGAAATATGAATACAAATGTTGCTGCCAAATCTTATAAGCTATAATCAAATATCTAGTACCTGTTTCTTAACTTATGTTGTAAATTGAATCATATAGGAATCCAAAATGGCAGTGCGCCCTGTCATTCAGAGTTGCAGAGATCTTGAAGATATTTTAGTTTCATATTAAGATTAAAATGAATCTGTGGGTATTTATATGTTTATACTGTAGTTTTACTTTAAAACAATAAAGTAAAATCATGTGTAAGTTATTAATCGATCATGTGACTTTGGGTGTGTTTATTCTCAGGTATTTCCTGTTCAGTAACTTTCTAACTGATAGAGTTTTGATGAACACCAAAATATTTTAACTAACAAATTATTTATAATATAATTGATATGAATGACAGTCATACTGGACTAATTTCTGAATTTAACAATTCACAATTTAAACTTACCGTTTGTGTTTAATGAAAGCATTAAATGCAAGATTCTGATTCACAAAGCACAACTGCATTTTAAACTCTCAAGTGACGGCCATTTCTCTGAGCCCTTTTTGGTAACATGAACATGTTTATTACCAAACACTCAGCCCTGAAGAAAAGGTGTGAGTTTATGAGTGAGCATGGACTGAAATGTTTTACTGATGCCACTCTTGTGCTGAACTTATGGGAATAAAAATAAACTTTTCCTAATCTATTTAATCTCTGTTTCTCACAGCCATGGCTTCTATGTCTGAGGAGCAGCTGCTGTGCCCCATTTGTCTGGAGGTGTTCACAGAGCCAGTCTCCACTCCGTGTGGACACAACTTCTGTAAGAGCTGCATCTCCAAACACTGGGAGCACACTGACCTCTGCCAGTGTCCCATGTGTAAAGCGGAATTCAGCTCTAGGCCCCTGCTGCAGGTCAACACTTTAGTGTCAGAGCTGGTGGGACAGTTCAGAAACAGGCCTCCACATGAAGAGGACTCTGTGAGCTCAGAGCGACCAGCTGCTGCAGCAGGAGACGTCCTGTGTGACGTGTGCACTGAGCCCAAACTGAAGGCCCTCAAGTCCTGCCTGGTCTGTCTGCTCTCCTACTGTCAGAGCCACCTGGAGCCTCACGGGACAGTGGCCCGTCTGAAGAGGCACCAGCTCACTGAGCCTGTGGAAAACCTGGAGGACAGGATGTGTCCCAAACACGACAAGGCTCTGGAGCTGTTCTGTAGGAGTGACCAGGCCTGCGTCTGCATGCTCTGCACCGTCCTGGACCACAAGGGCCACCACATCGTCCCACTGAGAGAGGAGTGTGAGGAGCAGCAGGCGGCGCTGAGGCGCACACAGACTGAAACTCAGAGCATGATGGAGGAGAGACGGAGGAAGATCCAGGAGATCAGACGCTCGCTGCAGCTCAGTCAGAAATGTGCCCACAGAGAGATGGACCAGGGGGTCCAGGTCTACACCGCTCTGATGGACACAGTCCAGAGAAGTCTGGACCAGTTCAAAGAGGAGCTGCAGGAAAAGCAGAGGAGGACGGAGAAACAGGCTGAAGACTGGATCACAGAGCTGGAGCTGGAGATCTCTGAGCTGCAGAGGAGAAGCACAGAGGAGGAGCAGCTCACACGCTCTGAGGACCACCTCCACTTTCTACAAAGATTCAACAAAGTGAAAACTGCTGCAGACCTGAAGGACTGGACACAGGTGAGACTTGAGCCTCCTTCATTTGAGGGCTCTGTGGACAGAGCTGTGGCTCAGCTCCAGATCACACTGAGTGGAGAAATAAAGAAACTGTCTGCGAAGACTGAACTGAATAAACTCCAGCAGTGGGCAGTGGATGTGACTCTAGACCCAGACACAGCAAGTCCATGGCTTGTTCTGTCTGAGGATCTGAAACAGGTTTATAACGGAAATGAGGAAAAGGATCTCCCAGACAACCCAGAGAGGTTTACTGATTTTATTTGTGTTTTAGGAAAGCAGAGTTTCTCTTCAGGCAGGTTTTACTTTGAGGTTGAGGTCAAAGGGAAAACTGATTGGGATTTAGGAGTCGCTAAAGAATCAATCAACAGAAAAAATGATGAAGATCTGACACCTCAGAATGGATATTGGACCATTATTTTGAGAGATGGAGATAAGTACAAAGCCTGTGCTGACTCTGGTGTAGATCTCAGTCTAAAGTCAGTTCCTGGTGTGATCGGTGTGTTTGTAGATTATGAGCAGGGCCTGGTCTCCTTTTATGATGCAGACACTGCAGCTCTCATCTACTCCTTCACTGGCTGCACCTTCACTGAGAAACTCTATCCTTACTTTAGTCCTTGTCCCAATGATGAAGGTAGAAACTCTGCTCCTCTGATCATCATGCCTGTTAAATCAACTGAATAAACACACATGATTTTTGTGTTTCAGTTCTTGCCTCAGAAAACCCAGATCTTGTGCAGTTTTTAATTTTTTATAGCTCGTAGAGTCAATGTGCCAAGTGACATGGTGATACTTTGATATAACATTGTTTACTAAATTAATTACTTAAATCCATGTTCCCCAAGACATTAAAACACACTGTTTAAGAAAAGCCACAAATGTATAAAACAGAAAGTGCATAAGTGTCACAGATAATAAATAAAAATTCCTTAGATTCAGTTGTGATCATTGTGTATTGATTTTGTATTGATTGTGTATTGTCTGGACACTGCCCACTGGAGAAGCACTCATGTTTTCCCACTGAATGAATTCATCTGTAATTTCTTCCAGTAATCAGTGAGCAGTCTTCACAGTAACATGTTTTTATTGCATTTATATTTACTGCAGATTTAGATGATTTATAAAGTAATATGTGTGGTGTTGTGAGGTCAGCATTAACATGAGGCTACGGCTGCACTAACAAAAGTAACTGTTTAAGTATTTCTTTGTGATTTTTGGTCAAAGTTTATATTAATATTACATAACCTTCAGTTACACAGAGCTGTGACAAATATGAAAAATATTTAGCTTTCTATCTTTAGCTAAATAATAATCATAATAAATACAATAATAAAACTTCATCAGTGTATCTTTGTTTTTTCAACTTATTGTTTTGTGTCTGGTGTTAAAACTTCACTGCCAAATTAACATGCAATTAATTTGTTGTGGAGATCTCATAAAGGAGCAGAAACTAAACCGTTTTCCTAAAAATAAAAGAAGAAAATGACTTGTGTCCATTTAACTGAATTTGTTTAGCTATAAAAGTTTAGACTTGGTGACAACTATTATGATATTGTTGTTTATTTAATATTATTCATTATTCTTTATGTATTTCTATTTATTTTTTATTTATTTTTATTATTTATTGATCAGTGTTATTTCATTTATTGCTATTTGTTATTATTTCATGTATTAGTTATTATTATTGTAAATTAGTTACCAAAATGATCTCATAAAAGCACATTTAAGTCAAGTCTCCTCTGAAAATATGCGCCTCCACCCAAGAGTGCTGCTAGGTTTTCTGGGCCCCCTGAAAATATATAGGACATATCATCGCAAACTAAGCTAACTTCATATTATTATTGTCCGATTTTCCTGGGCCCCTGTCATTCATGGGCCCCTGGAATCATCCTAACCTCTCCCCTCTCTCCTAAACTCAAACATAAAACTGCACTATGAAAGAGGAAATGCTCAGTTTAAGATAATTGTTCAAACTTTTATTACCAGCTCTATTAAATATCCTGTTGTTATTTCACAGTGCACTGCTTAAGGAGCAACAGAGGCAGAACAACACCAGGGAATAAAAGTGAAACTTAAAAGTGCTCACTTCGAAGAAACAAACAAACAAGCTCAGACTGCTCTGTGTAAAACTGAGTATTTCCAGCTTTAACTGAAGACGAGGCTGTTGTTAACTGGTGAGTGTATTTCCTGATGTTTTAGACGTCTTTGTTGATCATCTTTAGGTCTGTTCAGTCAAAGAAGTCACTCCAGTTTATTGTTTTATAATACTGTTTTACATCAATGACAAAACTAATGCTATAAGGTTTATAAGCTGTAAACAAATAGTACCTGTATATTAAGTTGTGTTGGCAATCAGAGTATATGGCAGGAATCCAAAATGGCAGACTGGTCTTTCATTCAGGGTTGCATTTAGAGGAGATCTTGAAGAGGTATTAGTATGAGGTATTAATTCATATTGATATTTAAAAGATTATGTGGGTATTAAGATGGTTAAACCTTATACAGTGTTGCATTAAAACAATAGAGTAAAATCTTGTGTAAGTTACTAATCGATCATGTGACTTTGGGTGAGTTTATTGCCAGGTATTTCCTGTTCTGCAACTTTCCAACTGATGGACTTTTGATAATCACCAAAATATTTTAGCCAACGATTTATAATTAACATAAGTAATAAGAGTAAAACTGGACTTATATGTGAAAATTTAACAATTCAGTTTAAACTCACTGGGTTTAATGTAATCTAAGCAATAAATGCAATGCAACAACTGCATTTTAAACCCTCTCAAGTGAGGGCTATTATTCGTCCACTCTTACACCCCTTTTTGGTAACATGAGCATGCATATTACCAAACACACCAGGGGCAAATGTGTGAGCACATGACTGGGCATAGATTGAAATGTTTTACTGATGCCACTCTTGTGCTGACTTTACAGGAAAAATAGACTTTTCCAAATCTAATTCATCTCCATTTCTCAAAGTCATGGCTTCTGTGTCTGAGGAGCAGCTGCTGTGCCCCATTTGTCACAGAGGGGGAGCAGCTCACACGCTCTGAGGACAACTTCTACTTTCTACAAAGATTCAACAAAGTGAAAACTGCTGCAGACCTGAAGGACTGGACACAGGTGAGACTGGAGCCTCCTTCATTTGAGGGCTCTGTGGACAGAGCTGTGGCTCAGCTCCAGATCACACTGAGTGGAGAAATAAAGAAACTGTTTAAAGCCCAACTTAGGAGACTCCAGCAGTGGGCAGTGGATGTGACTCTAGACCCAGACACAGCAAATCCATGGCTTGTTCTGTCTGAGGATCTGAGACAGGTTTATGATGGAGATGTGGAGAATGATCTTCCAGACAACCCAGAGAGGTTTACATTTGCTCCTGATGTTTTAGGAAAGCAGAGTTTCTCTTCAGGCAAGTTTTACTTTGAGGTTCAAGTCAAAGGGAAAACTAGATGGAATTTAGGAGTCGCTAAAAAATCAGTCAAAAGAAAAGATGATGAAGATCTGAAACCTCAGAATGGATATTGGACCATTATTTTGAGAGAGGGACATAAGTACAGAGCTTGTGCTGGTCCCGGAGTTTTTCTCAGTCTAAAGTCAGTTCCTGGTGTGATCGGTGTGTTTGTAGATTATGAGCAGGGCCTGGTCTCCTTTTATGATGCAGACACTGCAGCTCTCATCTACTCCTTCACTGGCTGCACCTTCACTGAGAAACTGTTTCCTTTCTTTAGTCCTAGTGACAATAACAAAGGTAAAAACTCTGCTCCTCTGATCATCATGCCTGTTAAACAAAGTAGTATATAAAAACATGGTCAAGTAAGATGCAGAGTTAGTTTGTTTGTGTATCTATTAATAAATCAGATTCAGTGATTCATTAACAATATAGTTTGGCACAAGCCGCACTGTCATCTGTCCTAATTAAGTTTTATTGTTTAATTGTTAAGAATGTATTGTTTTGTTGATGTTGTTTATGACTGAATGTGATCATAATGAAAGCAACCTAACCATTCTCAGAGTCTTTAAATATATCGCGTTGGGACGATGATGTGAGCCTCAGTGTCTGCTCTGACTTAAGAGTTATACCTGCTTTAGGAATGGTTAAGTTGTAATTTAATCCAGATTGTTGTTGTCCTGATGTTTGTCCAGAGCTAGGTAGATCAGGCTTGCATGGGACATGTTCTTGGCAGGTTGTGCAGTGAAGAGAACTGAAGAAAAAATATAGTTTTTTTGTTTTGGTGTATGTTGTGTTGAGAATGAGGTTAAGTAGTAGAAAATATTGTAAAAAATGAGGCATAAGATCACAAAAGAAAAAAAAAAGGAAGAAATAGTTGCCTTTCTGCTGCAGCAATAACCACCAACAAGAACATGAAGTTATAAAAGAGGACATTCACATGACTGAAACCAGGAACCAGGAACCAGGAACCAGGAACCACAAGGAGCAGCGCAAAGAGAAGGAAACAAACCACAAATGAAAAATAAAAACTAAAAGCTGTAATCTAGTTTCTGTGTCTTTGCTCACAATAACAATCTTCCTTCAGCTCTGTAAACACTAACACTGGAGATTAAAGCTGATCGATTTACTGCTTCAGGACCCATCTGGTAGATTACGATTTCTACCTTTTACTTTTTGTCAGAATCTAGTGGCTAAATGCACAACTACAAGGTGATTCAAGATTACTTCCACTGCACAAGAACATGCTGGCAAATCTAAAATTGTGAGTGAATGTGAGAGTGAAGGGTTGTCTGTCAGTGTCTCTGCTCATGCATTGGGGGATTCAGTTTTATAGGTTTACTATAATCTGTATATATGTTTTTAAATCCGTTTTAACACTTCTTGTAATTTAAATCATATTTAGGTTTCAAACAGCTGAACATAGGGTGTAACCCACTTATAGGCTCAAAGCATCTATGTGCTCCAGCAGCCACTATCAAACTTTAATGGGAAAAGTTTTAGAATTTTAATAAATGAATATTGGAGAGAAGCACATGACATATTTACTTCAGATCGGTATAAAATCAAAGTTAGTATGGCTATAATTTATGAACCTATAGACTCTTAAACCCAGACCCAAAGAGAGGTTTTGGCATCCTTTTTTATTGTTTCCTTAAATTGTTTTGTTCCAGTTGGTTTGTCATCAGCCAAATTAACAACAAATGAAGCTGAAGCGTAAATTACACCAGGATGACCGGTCTCTCCACTCCACGTCCTCAGCTGCCTTCCCTCTCTCAGCCAATCTCATCCTACTTCCTCAATCTCTCAGCCAATCATCACTCAGCGGTACATTTAAACCGTTCTGTCTCTCCTGTTATTTGGGTGTTTTTCAGATTGGAGGCAAACAACTCCTCCATCCCATCACCTCCCCAGCAGCTGAAACATTTTTTTTCTCCACAGTCTCCTTTTCTCAGCCACCAGTGTCTAATCTCCGGGAGGAGACCTGCCCTAAAATTTCTATCTCACTCTCCTACATCACATAGCTCCACATCTCTCTCTGCAGGGATCTGAGCTGTCTCTCATAATAACTCATAAAATAAATAACGCATTATTCATTTGTCTGATAACTTTCTCCAGTTCACTTTATTTTAACTTACATTTATTTCTCACACATTTTTTTTTTTTTTTTTTTTTTTACAATTTTTGCTAAAACCATATTATCAAGTCATAATGTGAAATTGTTATCACTTTCCTTCACAGCAATTTTCCCTTAATTCTGTAAGACCAATTGTAATCTTTAACCTAAAATGTGGCAGGGTTTATGAAAGGATGCAGAGGCAATTTGTCCTGCAGCATTTGGTGATACCTTTTAAAAATCTAACTCAAATCTACAAAGTATTAGTTATTTATATGAATAAATAGAGAGGCCAATATAGTGGAAAAGGTCTGTAAAAATATCTTTAGTTTCACATAAAGCTATTGTTCACACAAGGCTTATGAAAGATGTTACTTATCTAACTTTCAGCTTTATTAGGGGGTGGAGCAACAAAAACACAATAATACTCAGAATGAAAGTGAAATTTATCAGTGCTGCCCTTTCGAAGGAACAGGACAAAGCTCAAACTGCGCTGTGTGAAACTAAATTGTTTACAGCTTTACCTGAAGACAGGTTAACTGGTGAGTAATTATCCTGTTTTAATGAATATCTTAATTGGCCAAGTTTGAGTCTATTTAGTTCCTTATTATATACTATTGTGCTCATTTATCAATAACAAAATTTGACAAAAACGAAAGTTAAAGTGACACTTTTAACAAAGGAACATTTTTAAGAAGATAGTAAACTCTAAATAAACACCTAATATATTTATGTTCTGCTTTTACTTTGTGTTGATTTGGTAATATTTTGTTGCAAATGATTCAAGGTTACACATCAAAATTAAACTGAAACTATTTTAATATTTATGTTATTTGAGGTTCATTATTTAAAGAAAAAGAGTCAATAGGTTTACTATAAAAAAATGACAACTATGTATATTATAAATCATGTGACCCTGGGTGTATTTAAAGGCAGTTTTTTCCTGTTCTGGGGGTGCTGTTTCAAAAAAAGTTATGTAAAGTTAAGTTATGTAGTAAAATAATTAAGAAGGCCTGCACAGATTTTTATCACTAGGACTTTTGAAAAACTATTTTTCACAATGTAAATTACCTTTATTTCTCTATTATGGCTGATATGTCTGAGGATCAGCTGCTGTGCTCCTTTTGTCTGGAGGTGTTTTGTGAGATTTTCCTGGGCCTGGGCCCTTGGAATCATCCTAGTGGTGCCCTCTTGTGGCACCACTGCCTCCACCAAGGAGACAGTAAACACACAGGAGAGGACACAGACAGTAGGGACTTTCTGTCAAGTGTCACAACAGCATAATATAGTCCAGCAATAACATGTAGATATTTGATCTATTAGAGACACACAATAGGTTTTATTCTTTCCTACATATTATGGAGAAGTAAAAGTGACAGTAGTAACATTGAATGAGTTTGTCTTTGCTGTTTCTGGACCAAATAAGGACTTTCTACCTTTGGCTCTTTGGTAACACCTAGTGGCCACCAGCAGAACTGCAAGATCATATGACCAACATTATTTCACTGTAAGGAGGTGAACTGGTGACTCTGAATTTGCTAAAGTGAATGTATTGGACTGGTTTATGTCCATGTATTAGTACTGGTTAAGTCCTGGTTTAGCTGGGATTTAGACCTGGTTTAGTTCTTTGTTTAGTTTGAATTAAACTCATGTCACACAGATAAGAAAATAGGATAAGTGCTCAGTGCACTGCATAAGGAGGCAGAGCAACAGCGGCAGAACAACAAAAGTGAAACCTAAATGTGCTCACTTCGAAGAAACAAACAAACAAGCTCAAAGTGCTCTGTGTAAAACTGAGTATTTACAGCTTTACCTGAAGACGAGGCTGTTGTTAACTGGTGAGTGCATTTCCTGATGTTTTAAATTCAGTCTCAATTCAGTCAGTGAAGTCAGAAATATGAATACAAATGCTGCTGCAAAGGCTTATAAGCTGTAAACAAATATCTAGTACAGCGTTGCCAAACTCAGTTCATGGTTTGGGCTGAAATTCAACAATCAGAGTAGGTCGCGGGCCGAACATGACATAAATAAACAAACTATAATTTAAAAGCATACATTTAAATTGTACAATTTTTAGTCATTTTTTGACACTGAACACTATGTAATAGGCTTTTCAAATTTCATAAAAATGGTATTTATATTTTAACATAACAAACCTATCAGGTGCTGATATAATACTGACTCACTTTTTAAAATTTGATGATAGCAGCTTGTCTCAAAAACATTTTTAGTGCAGCCCTGCTCAAGGCCAGAAGACCACAAACATCAAAAATACGTGTTTTATTCCGAGTCTTGTTGCTGAATTTTGGACAATCAACCTATTTTGTTGTAAAATGCTCAGTCCAGCTTTTTTAAGTAAGCATTTCACATTTGTTGTCTTTTTCACACATTTGAGACCTGTTGCTCCTATCAAAGTCAAAATCAGCATTTATTTTTTATGAAGTGGTAATATATTTTCATCTTGTTAATATAATATTTATTTTGCTTCTACCACTGCATTCTATTATTTTATACACAGTGTCCCTACATTTAGTTTAAGTCTTGTCTTATTTCTGTGAACACAAGAGGACAATGAACTGTCCCTGTGTCCAGAGCTGATCAGTGCTGTGTCCTTTGTGATAAAGCGAGCTCACAGCAGCTTCACTTTGTGACTTTGCTTTAATAAACACACTCTGCTCTGCTGTGAGACCAGACTCCTTTTTCCTTCTGTAGCTTCTGCTTTGTCCAGAGAGTGTTTATATTCTTTACTGAACCTGTGGCCACATTAGCTCTAAATTAGCTCCACATTTAGCGCAGCTCTTGAGTCCACAGACAGTCTCTCTTCTTCCAAGTGGATTTAAAAGCCCTGCTCTCACTCTTTACTTTTCCTCCGCTCATTTATTTCGGGGTAAAGTCTCTCTGAAGCCCAAGGCGGAGCAGCTCTGTCAGAGATGAGACAAATCACAGTGGCAGCAGCGAGAGGGGCGGCGCGCTGCGTAGCTGCTGCACTGCATTGTGGGACTCGTAGTTCTAGCTGTAAAAACGCTACACGGCAATACAAACCTATTAATAGAAATTAGGAATTGTCTCGTGGGCCGGATAGAAGGGTCTTACAGACCAGATTAGGCCTGCGGGCCGTATCTCTGACACCTCTGATCTAGTACCTGTTTATTACCTTGTGTTGTAAATCAGCCCTGTCATTCAGAGTTGCATACAGAAGAGAACTTAAAGAGGTATTAGTTTCATATTTAGATTAAAATGAATCTGCAGGAATTTAGATAGTTAAACTGTATATAGTGTTACTTTAAACCAATAGTGTAACATCTTTTGTAAGTTACTGATGGATCATGTGACTTTGGGTGAGTTCATTGCCAGATATTTCCAGTTCTGTAACTTTCCAACTGATGCAGTTTTGATGATCACTAAAATATATTAGATAACAATTTATAATTAATATAAATTATATAAATAAGAGTAAAACACATTTCTGAATTTAACAATTTACTGTTTAAACACTATTGGTGTTTAATGTAATATAAACAATAAATGCAATAGTTTGATTCACAAACCACAACTGCATTTTAAACCCTCTCAAGTGAGGGTCACCTCTCAGAGCCCTTTTTGAAAACATGAACATGAAAATGTTAGTTACCAAACACATGAGTGAGCTTCGACTGAAATATTTTACATATTCATGTATATTGCTGAACGTATGGAAAATCTAGATTTTTCTCAGATCTCATGCATCTTTGTTTCTTTTTCAGCCATGGCTTCTATGTCTGAGGAGCAGCTGCTGTGCCCCATTTGTCTGGAGGTGTTCACAGAGCCAGTCTCCACTCCGTGTGGACACAACTTCTGTTGGAGCTGCATCTCCAAACACTGGGAGCACACTGACCTCTGCCAGTGTCCCATGTGTAAAGCGGAATTCAGCTATAGGCCCCTGCTGCAGGTCAACACTTTATTCTCAGAGCTGGTGGGACAGTTCAGAAACAGGCCTCCACATGAAGAGGACTCTGTGAGCTCAGAGCGACCAGCTGCTGCAGCAGGAGACGTCCTGTGTGACGTGTGCACTGAGCCCAAACTGAAGGCCCTCAGGTCCTGCCTGGTCTGTCTGCTCTCCTACTGTCAGAGCCACCTGGAGCCTCACGGGACAGTGGCCCGTCTGAAGAGGCACCAGCTCACTGAGCCTGTGGAAAACCTGGAGGACAGGATGTGTCCCAAACACGACAAGGCTCTGGAGCTGTTCTGTAGGAGCGACCAGGCCTGCGTCTGCATGCTCTGCACCGTCCTGGACCACAAGGGCCACCACATCGTCCCACTGAGAGAGGAGTATGAGGAGCAGCAGGCGGCGCTGAGGCGCACACAGACTGAAACTCAGAGCATGATGGAGGAGAGACGGAGGAAGATCCAGGAGATCAGACGCTCGCTGCAGCTCAGTCAGAAATGTGCCCACAGAGAGATGGACCAGGGGGTCCAGGTCTACACCGCTCTGATGGACACAGTCCAGAGAAGTCTGGACCAGTTCAAAGAGGAGCTGCAGGAAAAGCAGAGGAGGACGGAGAAACAGGCTGAAGACTGGATCACAGAGCTGGAGCTGGAGATCTCTGAGCTGCAGAGGAGAAGCACAGAGGGGGAGCAGCTCACACTCTCTGAGGACAACTTCTACTTTCTACAAAGATTCAACAAACTGAAAACTGCTGCAGACCTGAAGGACTGGACACAGGTGAGACTTGAGCGTCCTTCATTTGAGGGCTCTGTGGACAGAGCTGTGGCTCAGCTCAAGATCACCCTCAGAAAAGAAATAAAGAAACTGTCTGAACTGAATAAACTCCAGCAGTGGGCAGTGGATGTGACTCTAGACCCAGACACAGCAAAGCCATCTCTTGTTCTGTCTGAGGATCTGAAACAGGTTCATCACAGTGATGTGAGGAAGGATCTCCCAGACAACCCAGAGAGGTTTACTAACTATCTTTGTGTTTTAGGAAAGCAGAGTTTCTCTTCAGGCAGGTTTTACTTTGAGGTTCAGGTCAAAGGTAAAACTGATTGGGATTTAGGAGTCGCTAAAGAATCAATCAACAGAAAAGATGTTGAAGATCTGACACCTCAGAATGGATACTGGACCATTGTTTTGAGAGATGGAGATAAGTACAGAGCATATGTTGATCCTGTTGTAGATCTCAGTCTAAAGTCAGTTCCTGGTGTGATCGGTGTGTTTGTAGATTATGAGCAGGGCCTGGTCTCCTTTTATGATGCAGACACTGCAGCTCTCATCTACTCCTTCACTGGCTGCACCTTCACTGAGAAACTCTATCCTTACTTTAGTCCATGTCTCAATGATGAAGGTAGAAACTCTGCTCCTCTGATCATCATGCCTGTTAAATAAACAAATGTGACATACATTCAGGTTCTTGCCTCAGAAAACCCAGATCTTGTGCAGTTTTTCATTTTTAATTCAATTTATAGCTCGTAGAGTCAATGTGCCAAGTGACATGGTGATACTTTGATATAACATTGTTTACTAAATTAATTACTTAAATCCATGTTCCCCAAGACATTAAAACACACTGTTTAAGAAAAGCCACAAATGTATAAAACAGAAAGTGCATAAGTGTCACAGATAATAAATAAAAATTCCTTAGATTCAGTTGTGATCATTGTGTATTGATTTTGTATTGATTGTGTATTGTCTGGACACTGCCCACTGGAGAAGCACTCATGTTTTCCCACTGAATGAATTCATCTGTAATTTCTTCCAGTAATCAGTGAACAGTCTTCACAGTAACATGTTTTTATTGCATTTATATTTACTGCAGATTTAGATGATTTATAAAGTAATATGTGTGGTGTTGTGAGGGCAGCATTAACATGAGGCTAAGGCTGCACTAACAAAAGTAACTGTTTAAGTATTTCTTTGTGATTTTTGGTCAAAGTTTATATTAATATTACATAACCTTCAGTTACACAGAGCTGTGACAAATATGAAAAATATTTAGCTTTCTATCTTTAGCTAAATAATAATCATAATAAATACAATAATAAAACTTCATCAGTGTATCTTTGTTTTTTCAACTTATTGTTTTGTGTCTGGTGTTAAAACTTCACTGCCAAATTAACATGCAATTAATTTGTTGTGGAGATCTCATATAGGAGCAGAAACTAAACCGTTTTCCTAAAAATAAAAGAAGAAAATGACTTGTGTCCATTTAACTGAATTTGTTTAGCTATAAAAGTTTAGACTTGGTGACAACTATTATGATATTGTTGTTTATTTAATATTATTCATTATTCTTTATGTATTTCTATTTATTTTTTATTTATTTTTATTATTTATTGATCAGTGTTATTTCATTTATTGCTATTTGTTATTATTTCATGTATTAGTTATTATTATTGTAAATTAGTTACCAAAATGATCTCATAAAAGCACATTTAAGTCAAGTCTCCTCTGAAAATATGCGCCTCCACCCAAGAGTGCTGCTAGGTTTTCTGGGCCCCCTGAAAATATATATGACATATCATCGCAAACTAAGCTAACTTCATATTATTATTGTCCGATTTTCCTGGGCCCCTGTCATTCATGGGCCCCTGGAATCATCCTAACCTCTCCCCTCTCTCCTAAACTCAAACATAAAACTGCACTATGAAAGAGGAAATGCTCAGTTTAAGATAATTGTTCAAACTTTTATTACCAGCTCTATTAAATATCCTGTTGTTATTTCACAGTGCACTGCTTCAGGAGCAACAGAGGCAGAACAACACCAGGGAATAAAAGTGAAACTTAAAAGTGCTCACTTCGAAGAAACAAACAAACAAGCTCAGACTGCTCTGTGTAAAACTGAGTATTTCCAGCTTTAACTGAAGACGAGGCTGTTGTTAACTGGTGAGTGTATTTCCTGATGTTTTAGACGTCTTTATTGATCATCTTTAGGTCTGTTCAGTCAAAGAAGTCACTCCAGTTTATTGTTTTATAATACTGTTTTACATCAATGACAAAACTAATGCTATAAGGTTTATAAGCTGTAAACAAATAGTACCTGTATATTAAGTTGTGTTGGCAATCAGAGTATATGGCAGGAATCCAAAATGGCAGACTGGTCTTTCATTCAGGGTTGCATTTAGAGGAGATCTTGAAGAGGTATTAGTATGAGGTATTAATTCATATTGATATTTAAAAGATTATGTGGGTATTAAGATGGTTAAACCTTATACAGTGTTGCATTAAAACAATAGAGTAAAATCTTGTGTAAGTTACTAATCGATCATGTGACTTTGGGTGAGTTTATTGCCAGGTATTTCCTGTTCTGCAACTTTCCAACTGATGGACTTTTGATAATCACCAAAATATTTTAGCCAACGATTTATAATTAACATAAGTAATAAGAGTAAAACTGGACTTATATGTGAAAATTTAACAATTCAGTTTAAACTCACTGGGTTTAATGTAATCTAAGCAATAAATGCAGTGCAACAACTGCATTTTAAACCCTCTCAAGTGAGGGCTATTATTCGTCCACTCTTACACCCCTTTTTGGTAACATGAGCATGCATATTACCAAACACACCAGGGGCAAATGTGTGAGCACATGACTGGGCATAGATTGAAATGTTTTACTGATGCCACTCTTGTGCTGACTTTACAGGAAAAATAGACTTTTCCAAATCTAATTCATCTCCATTTCTCAAAGTCATGGCTTCTGTGTCTGAGGAGCAGCTGCTGTGCTCCATTTGTCACAGAGGGGGAGCAGCTCACACGCTCTGAGGACAACTTCTACTTTCTACAAAGATTCAACAAACTGAAAACTGCTGCAGACCTGAAGGACTGGACACAGGTGAGACTTGAGCCTCCTTCATTTGAGGGCTCTGTGGACAGAGCTGTGGCTCAGCTCCAGATCACACTGAATGGAGAAATAAAGAAACTGTTTAAAGCCCAACTTAGGAGACTCCAGCAGTGGGCAGTGGACGTGACTCTAGACCCAGACACAGCAAGTCCATGGCTTGTTCTGTCTGAGGATCTGAAACAGGTTGATGATGGAGATGTGGAGAATGATCTTCCAGACAACCCAGAGAGGTTTACTGACTGTGTGTGTGTTTTAGGAAAGCAGAGTTTCTCTTCAGGCAGGTTTTACTTTGAGGTTCAGGTCAAAAAGAAAACTAAGTGGGATTTAGGAGTCGCTGAAAAATTCAATCATTCAACAGAAAATATAATGAAGCTCTGACACCTCAGAATGGATATTGGACCATTATTTTGAGAGATGGAGAGAAGTACACAGCCTGTGCTGACTCTGGTGTAGATCTCAGTCTAAAGTCAGTTCCTGGTGTGATCGGTGTGTTTGTAGATTATGAGCAGGGCCTGGTCTCCTTTTATGATGCAGACACTGCAGCTCTCATCTACTCCTTCACTGGCTGCACCTTCACTGAGAAACTGTTTCCTTACTTTAGTCCAGGTCCCAATGATGAAGGTAGAAACTCTGCTCCTCTGATCATCATGCCTGTTAAAAAAAACTGAGTAAACACATCTAATATTACACATTTAGGTTCTTGAACCTGAAAACTCAGTCTTGTACAGTTTTTCAATTTTATTCACTTTATAGCTCGTAGAGTCAATGTGTTAAGTGAACTGCTGATACTCTGATATACCATTGTTTACTAAATTAATTACTTAAACCCACATTCCTAAAAGTATTAAATCAGAATTGTCCTTTGAAAAATGTCACTTTTTAAGAAAAACTCCAAATGTATAAAAAAAAAAAAGTGGATCAGAGTCACCGATAATAGACAGTCCTTGTATTCAGTTGTGATTATTGTGTACTGATTGTGTACTGATTGTGTATTGATTGTGTATTGTCTGAACACTACCCACTAGAGAAGCACTCACATGTTTTCCCACTGATTGTATTTGAAGGATGTATTCTTTCCTACATATTATGGAGAAGTAAAAGTTACAGTAGTAACACTGAATGAGTTTGTCTTTGATGTTTCTAAACCAAATAAAGACTTTCTCCCTTTTACTTTTTGGTAACACCTAGTGGCCACCAGCAGAACTGCAAGATCACATGACCAACATTGTTTCACTGTAAGGAGTCCAAAAACATGCACAAAGGTGAACTGGTGACTCTGAATTTGCTAATATAATGTTACACGGGGGAAAAGAGGACCCGGATTGTGTACCGAGGGCAGGGCCAGAGGCCCACAGGCCTGCAAATTAACCAAAACTAAACTAAATGGGGTAAACTAAACAACGCCACCTTGGGGGAAAAAAAAACAAGAACTAACTTTAACAGAGGGGTTCCTATTAAAACAGGGCTACAGGTAAGGTCTAACGAATGAAAACAGAGAGTAAGGTAGGGTGCAAAATAAGTTTATTTTCTTTAACAATAAAAACAAGCCTTTATTTGGAAGATACTAATTTTAAAAACACTAATTCTAAAAATACCCAAATTAACACACACACACACACACAAAAAACAGTAAATGTGGACCTAAATTAATTCTAATTAAACCAAACAAACCATAAGCCAAACACAACCAAATTAGTATAAACTGAAAACCAAACTGTTAGTAACCAAAAAACATACTAAAGAAAACTAAATCACACAAAAACTGGTAACCTTAAAGTGCTAAATTTGTTAATACTCTGCATACAGTTAGTAGAGATTAGGTAAAGTGCTTGGTCACAAGCGGCTACAGTGGATTCACTACCAAACAGGCATAAAAGACAAGCCATTGAGGGCTAACATTGGGAGCATACATATGTTTAAACGGGATGCCAAATGAGAGCTAACATTGGGAACATACAAAACAGCAGTGGCAAGCTGTATAAAGGTAAAGCATCAAATTAGAAGTAGCCCAAATCGTTTACAATTAAATACAAAAAACGAGTCGTAAAAGCTACTTGCACGGCCCAACGAATTCACCTCAGCCTCGACGTGCTGACCCTGTGGCGTGCACACCTTTATTCAGTTACTAATCAGCGAGTGCACGGGGGTGGGGGCGTGTGTGTGTGGCGTAAGGACGCAAATACGCACAGGCATACACAGGTGTTACGTTCAAGGTACCACGGACATTGAGACATCACCCCTACTACCACTACTAGAAAAATGCATACATAAATATAACCACCTGTTTACACTAAAGTGAATGTATTGGACTGGTTTATGTCCATGTATTAGTACTGGTTAAGTCCTGGTTTAGCTGTGATTTAGACCTGGTTTAGTTCTTTGTTTAGTTTGAATTAAACTCATGTCACACAGATAAGAAAATAGGATAAGTGCTCAGTGCACTGCATAAGGAGGCGGAGCAACAGAGGCAGAACAACACCAGGAAACAAAAGTGAAACCTAAAGGTGCTCACTTCGAAGAAACAAACAAGCTCAGACTGCTCTGTGTAAAACTGAGTATTTCCAGCTTTAACTGAAGACGAGGCTGTTGTTAACTGGTGAGTGCATTTCCTGATGTTTTAGACGTCTTTGTTGATCATCTTTAGGTTTATTAAGTCAAAGAAGTCAGTCCAGTTTATTGTTATATGATACTGTTTTATATCAATGCCAAAACTAATGAAATGGGTTGCAAAATGCGACAAAGGCTGTAAACAAATATCCAGTGCCGGTTTATTAGGCTGTGTTGCAATTCAGACAACACAAAATTCGTAACTATTGTCAAATACTGCACTATCCAGGAAGAATAAAAGTGTGTTGCAATGCTTACACAAAATAGGGCCAAGAACACCAGGACATTTGACTTTGCCCTTGCTTCATAAAAGCCTACCCAAGACAATAAAGCTCTTATGCTGTAAGCCTGGTTGGTTGCTTAATGTCTGATTCAAAATACAGCCTCTACATGACATAGTGAAAATCAAAGTCAAAATAAACGTTTTCATTGGAGTGAACAGTACGAGTTTGAAACCTTGATGCATTGCCAATAATTATTTTAAATTAAGGGTGTTCCGATCGATCGACCGCGATCAGAAGGGCCGATCAAATTACATCAAACACGCGAGGCTCTCACATTTACTGTCTGCTCTTAAGTCCACTGTGTTTCAACCTGGTTTGGCTGCGCGTTACGCGGACGCCGCCGCTGCACCCGCGCACTCGCACTAAAGGCACCAATTAAGAACAGCTGATTTTTACATCAGCGGAGCATTCAAACCAAGCCACACAGACACGGGGCACACATTAAAGGCCAATAATGCAACAAAACCTCTTCTAAAACAAAAATAAGTAGAATTTTGTTGTACTTTTACATTTACAAAGACAGTATTTTTCAAGTGGAAATAATAATAGCCTGCATACATTACATTACTACAGATAGATAGACAGATAGATAGATAGATAGATAGATAGATAGATAGATAGATAGATAGATAGCAAAAAAGAAAGAAAGAAATACTTTATTCATCCCGTCAAGAGAAATTCAAGTGCCCAGTAGCATACATAGAACAACATAGCCAAGCATACCCATAAAAACAGAATAAATAAATAAATAAATAAATAATACATAAATACCATGGTAAAAGTTACTAGCAATCGTAATAATCCAAATATAGTGCACATGTTTATGTAGAGCTGTTATACAATCTCCTGAACCTCTCCATCCTGCAGTGCAGGGAGAGCAGCCTCACTCCGGCTACTTCTCTGAGCGGCCAAGGTCTTGTGCAGAGGACGACTGCTGTTGTTAAGAATGGCCTGTGTCATGCTCCTCATCCTTCTTTCCACCAAGGATCCTACAGAGAACATTACTACTACTACATTGAAGACCATGTGATCGGTATCGGCCGATCACAGCAAAGGCTGATCGGTGATCGGCCTCAAAAATCCTGATCAGAGCACCCTTATTTTAAATGAGAAAATAAGCCCTGGTGTGTAAGGTGCGAGTTGAATGCTGCTTTAGTGTTTCTTGTTTAGTCCTTTTCACTTTTCTTAGGGATTCACTATTTAAAGTCACTAAAGTGTTCTTTTATTATATTGTATACAATATTGCAGATTTTATTCACAAACTAATCAACAGACTCCATTTTAATTGTCATAAAGTGAGTTTTTTTTTTTTTTTTTTTTTTTTTTTTTTTTTTGGCTACTTCAGATGCTCTGACGCTTTTATTATAATGCATCTGTATTTGTACTGCCTCATATCACTGTTGTGGGAACAGACCTATTACCAGCCCCTCAGACCTGGGATAGTAGTGTGTGTACACGAGTGGGCATATCTGTAGTGAAATGTTACATTTATGCCACTCAGACAACTTTATTGCAATCATCCAAATGTTTAATCACCACTGCTTTTACTGAACAAAAAAAAAATAAAAAAATTTTTTCCAAATCTAATTCATCTCTGTTTCTCACAGCCATGGCTTCTATGTCTGAGGAGCAGCTGCTGTGCCCCATTTGTCTGGAGGTGTTCACAGAGCCAGTCTCCACTCCGTGTGGACACAACTTCTGTAAGAGCTGCATCTCCAAACACTGGGAGCACACTGACCTCTGCCAGTGTCCCATGTGTAAAGAGGAGTTCAGCTCTAGGCCCCTGCTGAAGGTCAACACTTTAGTGTCAGAGCTGGTGGGACAGTTCAGAAACAGGCCTCCACATGAAGAAGACTCTGTGAGCTCAGAGCGAGCAGCTGCTGCAGCAGGAGACGTCCTGTGTGACGTGTGCACTGAGCCCAAACTGAAGGCCCTCAAGTCCTGCCTGGTCTGTCTGCTCTCCTACTGTCAGAGCCACCTGGAGCCTCACGGGACAGTGGCCCGTCTGAAGAGGCACCAGCTCACTGAGCCTGTGGAAAACCTGGAGGACAGGATGTGTCCCAAACACGACAAGGCTCTGGAGCTGTTCTGTAGGAGCGACCAGGCCTGCGTCTGCATGCTCTGCACCGTCCTGGACCACAAGGGCCACCACATCGTCCCACTGAGAGAGGAGTGTGAGGAGCAGCAGGCGGCGCTGAGGCGCACACAGACTGAAACTCAGAGCATGATGGAGGAGAGACGGAGGAAGATCCAGGAGATCAGACGCTCGCTGCAGCTCAGTCAGAAATGTGCCCACAGAGAGATGGACCAGGGGGTCCAGGTCTACACCGCTCTGATGGACACAGTCCAGAGAAGTCTGGACCAGTTCAAAGAGGAGCTGCAGGAAAAGCAGAGGAGGATGGAGAAACAGGCTGAAGACTGGATCACAGAGCTGGAGCTGGAGATCTCTGAGCTGCAGAGGAGAAGCACAGAGGGGGAGCAGCTCACACGCTCTGAGGACAACTTCTACTTTCTACAAAGATTCAACAAACTGAAAACTGCTGCAGACCTGAAGGACTGGACACAGGTGAGACTGGAGCCTCCTTCATTTGAGGGCTCTGTGGACAGAGCTGTGGCTCAGCTCCAGATCACACTGAGTGGAGAAATAAAAGAGCTGTTTAAAGTCCAACTGAAAAAACTACAGCAGTGGGCAGTGGATGTGACTCTAGACCCAGAGACAGTGCATCCTGAACTGGTCCTGTCTGAGGATCTGAAACAGGTTTACCACAGTGGTGTGAGGAAGGATCTCCCAGAAAACCCAAAGAGGTTTACAGTTGCTCCTGATGTTTTAGGAAAGCAGAGTTTCTCTTCAGGCAAGTTTTACTTTGAGGTTCAAGTCAAAGGGAAAACTAGATGGAATTTAGGAGTCGCTAAAAAATCTGTCAAAAGAAAAGATAATGAATCACTGACACCTCAGAATGGATACTGGACCATTATTTTGAGAGATGGTGATAAGTACAGAACTTGTGCTGGTCCTGTGGTAGATCTCAGTCTAAAGTCAGTTCCTGGTGTGATCGGTGTGTTTGTAGATTATGAGCAGGGCCTGGTCTCCTTTTATGATGCAGACACTGCAGCTCTCATCTACTCCTTCACTGGCTGCACCTTCACTGAGAAACTATATCCTTACTTTAATCCTAGTAACAATAATAAAGGTAAAAACTCTGCTCCTCTGATCATCATGCCTGTTTAATAAACTGAGTAAACACGTGATATTATACATTTAGGTTCTTGAACCCGAAAACTCAGTCTTGTGCAGTTTTTCTTTTTTTTTAAATTTAATTTATGGCTCGTAGAGTCAAAGTGCATGGTGGCGTGGTTTTCATGGTTTTATCTTGAGGTAAACAATAATCATAATAAATGTATCAATATAAATTTTCATCAGTGTATCTTTATTTTTTCCACATATCATTTTGTGAACTTAACTCTTGTTTATTTCTGTCCCAAACCTGGCTTATTCTTAGTTTAGACTTTGTGGTTTCTCACTTGTGAAATATCTTGGTGCAAAGTCTCAGAAATCTGCTGCAGCCAAATTTGTCAAAAGAGGAAGAGTGGACAGTCACATGACTCAAAGCACAAACCAATCAGAGCTGGACAAAGAGGTGGGAAACAGGATTTTCTTCATTACAGTAAACTATTAGGAGGTTAATTCCAGGGGCGACAGTGGTGCAGGTGGTTAAGCAGCTCCCACTAATTGGAAACCTGGTTCTGGGTTCAGCATAAACCAGTGTTATTTTTTGCTTAGTCTTTCAAACTAATAAAATACCATGATAGCCAAATATCTTTAACAAAAATGTAGAACATCTCCTGCAGCCACAACCATCAAAAAGAGAAGCTATGAAGGTAACATGACTCTAACAATGAACCAATCAGAGCTGCACAATGAGCTGGGAAACAAGAATGCGTCATGGTATATTGTAGCTCAGTTGGTAGAGCATGTGACACGCAAACAGAACAAATACAGCTAATCTCAGCATCCTTGGTTTGAGTCCAGACTGTGGCGATTTACTCAATGTCACAGTATAAAATGTATTGTGTGTGTGTGTGGAAGTGTCAGTGATGTGAACACTTTACACACAGTTGCATTAAATGACTGTAAGCTGCTGAAATGGCCATTTGCCAACACAAAGAAGTAACTTTAATCCCAGTAAGACAGCAGCAGGACGCCTAGACTTGTTTCTCTTTCACCTTAAACAAATTAATCAAGAAGCCTCAAAGCAAGGAGGTTATGGATTAAGAAAAAATGTACATGTTATTACTACTAAGTTGCACCCGGAAGTTGATATGTAATGTTTAAACCACAGAAGCAAAACTACATGTTTCTTTCAAGGTTGATGCCATCGTTGTGTAAAAAATAGCCTCCACTAGGTTTTTGACTATTGTAAGTACTTTCTTAGCACTAAATTGTGGCTCCAAATTATTGTACTTATGTGACGAAGCAGTGCTTATTTGTGGTCTAATTTTGTTTATGTACAGTGTGTGCTAGAGCTACAGTATTTTAGCTTGTAGCTGCTGTTGCAGTCTGGTATATTGTTTTGGCTCATAGTTTGGGTTATTTTTAGTTCATAGCAAATTCATTATAAGAATTATAGTTGAAAGCTGCTTTAAATAATAAAAAATTCTGAAGATAAATACGTACATATTGTTGAATACTTTACAGATATATAAATAACAGTTAGAATTTAATAATTAAAATATTTATTGAGCTATTGGATAAAATATTGATTATACACTAATACTGTAATGTAAACAATGTGAATACTTAAAATTATGCTATAATTCATTTGCTATCTGCATTGGTTTAAAATCAAATTGAACAGTATGTTTCATGCAATTTTATATTTCTTATTTAATTATGTAAGAAATGATTTTTATTATTTTGATTTTGTGTATTTGTATATTGATTGTCTTGCTTTCTAAGATCTTCAACTTCAACCTCTATTATTCAGCAAAGTTGGATTAACAAAAGTGATGATGATGAGTTCAGTTTCTGTCTTCTGTTGTGTGTGTGTGTTCAAGTTCAATCAGCATTGATTTAAACAAATAACTTGACAGCTGTTTTAATTCACATTTCCTGAAGTAAAAAAAACAACAACAACTTGATTGTTGGCACAGCACCTCTGTCTCAGGGGTCACCAGAAGCTCTCAACAACTTTCCAAGTAGCTCCCCAAGTGCTTTATGAATCCTACATCAGCTTCATTAGTCCAATTTCATGTTATCACTTGGAAAACCAGCTTGTGTATATACAGAATGTAAGATTGGCAGCAAGCATGACTGTAGTTAAAAGTGCCTATTTTTATTAGGAACTGTTATTTTCATGAAAAATAGTTTTTGAGTCAAGGCATAGAAACACAATACAGACACACAAAATGCACATGCAGCTGAATTAAATATTTATGTTGTTTAAGTGCTAAATGTAAGTTGTGAATAATAACATTTTGTAAATGTTCAGAAAAAAATATTGAAGTTCTTTGGGTTGAAAATATGAGCTCTGCGACTTAATGGCCACTGTCCAGTGTGTACCACGCCTAAGATCCATAGTTACTTGGATATGCTCCAGTACCTGTGACCCCTAACGCAGAAGAAGATGCATGAATGAATGAAAGAGTGAGTGAATGAATGTCTGAAGTGTGTTATTCTGTTAAGTCAATTTTTGTAAAATTAGCTCTCAGGAGGAAAAAGTTTGGAGACCTCTGCTCTAACTTCTCTGACAGGAACTGGCCATGGTGCTGATAATCTGCACCAATACTTAACACAGTAAGGCTTAACATCACAAACAGCAGCAGGATAGTGAATGAAAACACCCTTTAAAATAAAAGCAGAGGCCATATTGTACTGATTTTGACTTCATTGCAGCCAATGGGTCGAAAGGTTAATGTGGTGTTTGTTTTGAAGAGCTGCTTAACCGGATGTGATGTAGTTGTTTACGTCTTGCTACTTGACCTAAAGGTTCAGCGTCGTCTGGAGCTGGCACCTGGACAAGACTCTCACTGAATTAATGATGACAAGCTGCCGTGGTTAATGTCTCAGAATTAGCTCGAATTACACGCCAGACAACATCGGAAAACATCGTCCCATGACAGAAATAAACAGCAAATCAGGTGCGTTTGGACAGCTTGGGCTTTAGTTAACGATACAGAGACACTTCCAGCCAAATAATGCGTAAAAATTGGGGAGCGTGTGTCTAGACAAGCGCTCATTTCTGTTTTACATGCGGTTATTGTGGTGCAGCTTTGTTTGAACTCACCCCCGAGGCCACGGCTCGCACCACCAGGTACATCGAGGTCAGCAGCGTCAGCATGGTCCCTCCGCGGTGCGTGCGTCCCTCCCTTTTTGCGTCTGTCCCGTTCAACAGCGACCGTAGAGCGCTATAGGCACCGAGCCAGACCCGCGCGGAGACTCGGGGAGAGAGGTATACCGGAGGTGGCCGCCCTAACGCGACACAACACCGGCGTCACGAAGAGAAACTCTGCGGCGCTGCACTGCGACTTCTCCCTCTGGGCTTCCAAACTGGCACCCTGCCCCGGCCGCACATCCACCCCCCGGTCCCACACGAGCACAGACGGGCGCGCGCACTCTGCAGTCTAGTCTTTAATGAGATTGCCCGGACAGAAATAGCGCCTGACTGAACTGATAAGCTTTTCATGAGGTGATTAAAACTGGAATACATTTAACCAGTAGTTAGTTGGTTAAAGGAGGGACTACAAGCATGGCCGCGCGCATAGAGGTCCGGACCTTGGTATTATTCTATTGCTAGACTAAACCCGGACTAAACCAGACAAAAAACAGGACTAAACTAGGTCTGAACCAGAAAGAAATAATCTAAACCAGAAGTTATTTAGGAAAAAGACAGGACAAAATCAAAACTAAACCAAGACTAAACCAGGACTAAACCAGAACTAAATAAGGACCAAACCAGGACTAAACAAGGACCAAACCAGGACTAAACAAGGACTAAACCAGAATTAAACCAGAAAAATACTCTAAATCAGGAGTTATTTAGGAAGTACCAGTATCGGGTATCGGTACCGATACCAAGTCCAAGTACTCATACTCGTATTCATAAAAGTGGGCCGATACCAACAACCGATACCACTTTACAGCGCTGTCACGTGACCTTCCCCTCTCAGCTGAGCAGTGATAACGAGTGGAAGGATTTCAAAGTGAACTGTATGGAGATAAAAGCAAAGCTAACTCTACATTCTGCTCAACCAGACTTATCCCAAATCATATGTGAGTCCTGAAACTTAAGCAGTTGTCCTTTTGTTGTCCTAGTTGTCCCGAACATTATATAAGCGCGGAGTGTGAAGCAGTTGTCTGATAAAACATAAGAAGTACCGTTACCGTTGCTAATTGTGTTAGCTGCTGTGTTAGCTGCTGTACTGTATGTCTTGGTGAATCTCCGCTAGTTATGCGCAGATGCTCAGTCTGTCTGCAAAATGACTTTAGCGACCAAATAGAGGAGAATCTAAGCTTTAAAATGAGGTATAACATGTCCATGTTGAGCAAATTTTAGCCATGGTTAGCTGTGTTCAAACCACTCTGTTGTAAAAATAACTTAGCATCACAGAGCGGGGATAGACGGCAAAAAGATGACACGGTATGGGATGAATGAGATACAGCAGTGTGACTGTATAAACTATAAAGTAACCCCTATATAAGTACTCGCATCGGTACTCGGTATCGGCGAGTACTCAAATGGAAGTACTCGTACTCGTATCGGTTTGAAAAAAAGTGGTATCGGTGCATCCCTAACCAGGACTAAACCAAGACTAAACCAGGTCTAAACAAGGACCAAACCAGGACTAAACAAGGACTAAATCAGTACTAAACAAGGACTTAAATCAGGACTAAACAAGGACTAAGGCTGGATCCCATTTCTACCCCTTAGCCCTTTGCCTTAGCCCTAGCCCTTCATTTTGCGCGTTCACGAGAGAAGAAGGGCTATCCCAATTCTCTTTTGCAGTAAGGGCGGGGCTAAGGCAAAGGGCTGTACACCCCTCCAAACGGAGCGTTTCCAGATGCACACTTAAAACCAAGGGGTAGGAGGAGTTTACCATGATACGTCGTGTTTATGGGTAACATGGCCGCAACAAAGACGTATATTCTGCATTTATGACCATTTTAAGAGTTACGACAGAGTTCTTTTGTGTTTCGTTCACCTTGTGCTCGTTTAAAATAATGTAGGCTACATAAAATTTGCTCGCCTAATGGCAGTGCCTTACGCCATGCATCTGTTATTTTGTTGCTACTTCTTTTGTATTTATGTTGTAACTAAATAGTCTCACAATTTTGCGCTAGAGGACCTTAAAGTTTATGCCAGTGTTTGTTTTATGTCGATAGCTCCAGTAATCACGGAGATATCCACCGTTAAAGTTTGTGGAAAACATCGCTATGAAATACAGGCTTCAGACGAGGATTTAGCAATATATCAGCGGGACCCGCGGTGTTTTTAAATAATATAACTGATGTTTCAGTCAAAAAACAAACACAAAAAGCTTCAAATATCCCATAACCTCATTTTAATGCCGCTAATTTGATGCATGAGTCACGTGACGCGCATGCGGCTGTATTTACAGAGACAGGTGATCTTTACCTGAGCACAGTGAGCTCCTCCTGCCCCATGCGGTGTATGTAAAGATTAATCCTATGATACTGTTATTTTTCAGCAGTTTGTTGCTTTCTCTGGTGTTACAGTTGTGTTTGAGCTGAAGCTCATTCACCTACAGTTCTCCTGTTGTTCACATGCGCCCCCTTCAGGCTAATGTTGGCTTGTTTTAAACAAGTAAAGTATAAACTGAGCAAATGGTTTGTACAATGATGTATAGCCTAATATAGCAGTGTAGGGGTGTCCCATTTCTTAGGGGTGTATTGTCAGCCCTACCTCTTACCCCTCTGTTTTAAGGTCTAAGGGGAAGGCGAAGGGCAAGGGCTAGGGGAAGGGGTAGGGGTAAGAATGAGAAATGGGATTGGGCCTAAATCAGTACTAAACAAGGACTTAAATCAGGACTAAACAAGGACTAAATCAGGACTAAACAAGGACTAAATCAGGACTAAACAAGGACTTAAATCAGGACTAAACAAGGACCAAACCAGGACTAAACAAGGACTAAACCAGAAAAATACTCAAAATCAGGACTTAATTAGGAAAAAGACAGGACTAAACCAGGACTAAACCAAGACTAAACCAGGTCTAAACAAGGGTCAAATCAGGACTAAACAAGGACCAAACCAGGACTAACCTGGCCGTCAACATGATGGACCTCTGTATTTCTAAAATCCTGTCTACGGCCCTGCCTACAAGCCACTGTGCTGGTGATGTGCAGGTGGCAGGAGAGCGCAGTATGCCATCATGAAAAAGGTTTCTTGTTTATTTCATCAATTTATAAAATACACACATTGATCAATTAAAAATGGTTGGAGTCCTTCATAAAACAAAGAAAACCCCACAGTGTTGACTTAAAAAAGACAAATTAATGTGAATCACGCATTGCTTTTGAATTGTCGCTAGAAGATGTTGCTAGAAATGTTAAAAACCAAACAAACAAAACCTAAAACAGCAACAACAAAAACCCTAATGAACCTGTCCTGGACAAGAATTATAGGCACTGGGACCCGTATAAAAAATGTAAAATATAGTGACCACAGTGACATCTTAAACTAAATAGTAGGTTGTAATCAGCACCACAGGTCTCTTCAATCTTGTGATCAGTCAGGTTTCCTTAAAAAGTGAAAAGTGGTGCACTACAATGAACATGAACCAGAAAAAAGCAATGAAGAGAGTTGTCTGAGGAGCTTAGAAAGAAAAAAAATACATAAGACCAGAGGTGAAGTCTAAGGTCCAGGACCATCAGTGTCCAGGTGCACCAGATGTTGGTATTTGAGACAAAGGAAGGCGACCTAGAAAAACTCTATTGTTGAAAGTAAATCATAAAAAAGCAAGACTGGAAGCTACAAAGCTTCTGGGAGAATAATGTACCTAGTGAAGGCTCAGTTTTGTTCTGAGGCTGTTTTGCTGCATGTGGCACTGGGTGTTTTGAATTTGTGCACAGTGCAATAAAAAATAGAAACCTATTAAGACATTTTGGAGTGAAACGTGCTGCCCAGTGTCAGACCGCTGAGTTTCAGTTGCAGGTTGTGGGTCCTCAACAGGACAATGGTCTAAAACAGGACACAACAACACACAAGAAGGGCTAAGAACTAAACATTGGACTATTCTGAAGTGGCCTTTATGAACCCTGGTCTATTAACTTTAATATTAAGTTAAGAGTTGTCTACCATTACTTAGTTTTTTTTCAAAAGCGATGTCTTATTTACATTACTTAATTTTTAGTCAATTATGATTTATTGTTACTTTAGTTTCAAGCTATTTTGGTGAACACTGTGGGGTTTTCTTTGTTTTATGGGAGTCAGCAGCTAGTTTTTCCTCCACCCTTTGCTTAGAAAACTACATCTGTTCTTCTAGGTCCTCTCCATCCTAGGTAAAAAATTTACAAGTAGACTCTAATCACCAACCACTCAATAAGCTACCAACACAAAGCCATTCACTGGTTTACTGTAAATTAACACAGTGTATCCTCAAAATCCCAAGACGCCAATGTCCGAGACCGGTCCGGGACAAACAGGGACCTTTGAAAGTGATTACAAACGCTACAAAAACAGGAGACGCAAACAGCAACAAGGAAAAATACCAGACTTGCTTGGTTGTAACACCTGAGCAGTTTCACGCTCTATAAACCTGTTTACAGTGAGAATGATCCGTGACTGGATGTGTTTGGCCATCACTGACCTGCACAGTTCTGCAGACAGGAAAACACAGACAGCTTCAGGTAAAATGAAAAACACAAGCCTTTTTTAATCCTTAAGTTACCAGCAGAGGGCGCCAAGTGCACATAGGATTAGCCTGTATTACGTTTACAGTAGCCTTCACACTATTTCTGTTGACTTCACATTACTGCTGTTGATTTTGAGCCACACAAGATGGATTTTTTTTTTAAGTTTATGAACTCTGCAACTCAATTTCCTTTACTTTAATAATTTATTGTAGTTTTCTCTTGTGATTCTTTCTCTCGGCTCCTGAAACAGCATTTGGTAGCCTATAAAGTTTATATTCTCATTCCACCAACCATATAGTCATACTTAAAGTTGATTGGCCAGTCTGTCTGTATGTGAAGTTCTAGTTGAAAGCATGTGTTGAAAGTGAAATGTGTCATTCCTCAGTGCTCAGACAGGACACAACACATCCACAATGACGACTTTAGCCCTAAAACTGTGAGCGTGTCCTTCCCCTGACCTGAACCTCAGCCTCACCTTAAACCTGTCTGAAACTTCAACAGCTCTGCACCTCTGAGAACTGCTCATGAGTTAAATACAAACAAAAATAAAAATAAAAAAGTGGTGAGGCTGACGTGAAAAAGGGCATCTGGTGTATAATTTATTATGATATGAAGTCAGTCGATATTTATTTAAACAGCCCGTTACAACACTCAAAAGTGACCAAAGTGCTTTCCAATAAAAGTAAAATCATAATAAAAAAAATAACAAAATATGAAAAAATATAAATACATTGATACACCAAGATATAAAAACTGTCACAGCATTACTGAATGTTAAAAAGCAGTCTGAATGAATATGTTTTATTAAGCCTGGATTTAAAAGACCGAAGTCTGTGGTGGTTCCAGAGTCGGGACTTCCTCTCGGGGCATCCTGGCTGTCGGGATTTCCAAGAAGAAGAGGTTCATCTGATGACCTCAGGGCTTTCTTTGGGTTTCGGGCAGCCAACAGTTCAGGTTGGGACGAGGCCAATGAAAGCTTTAAAAACAAGTACGTGTTTCATTTTTATAATTAATTCTGAAAGTGGTTAAACAGTTCATATAAATTCAATATTTTACATCCCTAAACCCTCAAATATTACAACTGTTATTTTAAACTTTATGCCGTTTCTTAACTTTAGAAATGTTTTACCACTCTCCAGTTTTATTTTTTCCCTGGTACCGAAAAGCTACCATTCACACTTTTAGTTAAACTTTGTTTTTTGTTTTTTTTTACCACCTTAGTACTAACACAGTGATCCTCAACTTGTGGGTCAGGACCTAAACGTTGCCCACAGAAAGACCAAATACAGTTTCAGTATCTGGCTTATTTAAATTATCCAAATAGTTTTAGATTTACTTACATGAAATATGAATTTGTCCAACATATTTTAAAATATATATGCCACAAATTTCACTTTGCTTCAGGTTTTTCCTTTTTTTTTTTTTTTCCTTTTTTTTTTTTTTTGCTTTTTTGCTTTTCCATTTAAACAAACTAGCCACAAGGGTTTATTTTTTTTATTTTTTTATTTTATTTATCTGAGCAGACATGTGTTTTTCATTATGCCAACAACAAAAGAATCCATCAAGGCATATCAAAGAACATGTAATCCCTGTCAAGTGTTTAATTTTACATAAACACATAATGATGACAGCTGATTGTTTTGAAAGCTCATTTTTGCACGCAACTAAATCCTACAGTAGTCCACAGCAAATGAACACTTCATTCTTTGTCCTTTATCAAGCCAGTATACTCTTTGTGCCAGTCCCAAGCCCTGATAAATAGAGAGGGTTGTATCAGGCAAGAAAACCTTATTAAATACTTTAGGTTTAGTCGTGGTTATGTTGATACTCCGTGTGTCAGTGGAGGGTGGATGTGCTTCAGGCGTTAGCTGACAGTGATTGGCAGCTAAAGTATCAGCCAGAAAACAAGGTATAATGAGTACAGCGGTGAAAGAAGCTTTGTTTATCGCTCACACAACACACCTGAAGTGGAAACTGAACGTCATTAAACAGATCCTAGAGTTTCCAGTGCACAGCTGAGGAACTGAAGCATGTCTAAACCACAAATATGTACTTTTACATGAAGACGCTAGAAAGAAAGTGGTTGTATACAGGCGTCTTCTTTATTTAATAGGGACAAGTATGTTTCACAAACTCATGTCACACACTACAACATTTTAGCCGAGGCTACTGTATTTTCTGGACTATAAGAGTATAAGTCGCATCGGTCAAAAAATGCGTTATGAAGAGGAAAAAAAAAACATATATAAGTCACACTGGACTAGAAGTCGCATTTATTTAGAAATTTCTTTCACAAAATCCAAGACCAAGAACAGAGATTTAATCTGGAAAGGCAAGTTATTCAACTACATAATAACACACAGAACAACAAACTGAACAGGTGTCCAGTTTGTTAATGTAACACATTAACAGTTATTCAGCTACACAACAGCATAAAGAACAAACCTGGGAGGCTGAAGAGGATAAATTAACAAAACGAGCCAGAGCCCAACAAGAAAGTTACCTGTAAGCAAGTTCACCAAGCTCCTGATCTCATTCTACATCACTGAATACTACTGACAGTAGTTGTCACAAGCCTAGAGCGCCCTCTTGTGGCTGTAGACGATAATGTTTACTCCTTGATTCATGTTAAATTATATATATTTTGATATATAAGTCGCACCTGACTATAAGTCACAGGACCAGCCAAACAATGGAAAAAAGTGTGACTTATAGTCCGGAAAATACGGTAATTCTCAGTGCCCATCCTTAGTTAGGTTTACACAAAACATAAAACAGTGACAATATCGCCTACACACTTACAATACAAGACAATACAAATCAAACAATAAAACAATATAAATACAGATCAGTGAAGTCAGTAATGCCCACATTTCTGACCTCTTAATAAAAAGCCTTTAAGTTTATGTTTGAAAAGGACCCAGTTAGAGTCAGTCTTATTACTGCTTTTGTTGGTTGGGATTTAAATTTGTAAATGCAGACCACTACTTAGTCCCGGTCTAGTCCTAGATTGGTCCTGGATTGGTAATGGTTAAGAAAGACCTGGTTTGGCCCTGTCTTTTTCCTGATTTAGACTTTGCTAAGTTCTGGTTTGGTACATGTTTAATTAAATTTCAGTCATAGTTTAGGATAAGGTAAGGCATACTTTATTGTGCTGCGCAGGGAAATTAGTTCTCTGCATTTGACCGATCCTTATATGCTGCAGTCAGGAGCAGTAGGTGACCACAGTGCAGAGTTCAAGGACCCTTCTCCAGATCTTGAGCCAGGATCCTGGTCAGGAACACCTAGCTGGAGGATTAGCCTGTTATGCATTTTAAGTTTTAGGTTGAGGGGAAACCTGAGCACCCAGAGGACGCCAGGACCTTCTTGCTGTGAGTTGAGGGCGCTAACCTCTTTGCCTCTGTCTTGTTTTATCCAGATTTAGTCCTTATAATGCTCATTTTAGTCCAAACGGGTGAGACTTGGATGGACTAAAATGGTGGTACTTGGTGTAGTCCAATCGGAGGTACTTGGTGTGCCTAAAAATGCATATCTTTGGACATGAGAAAGCTAAATGGGTAGAGACAACCCAATGTATCACAGGAAAGACTTGAATACTTTGCAAAATATACCATGAAGATTCAACCACTATCTTGAAACGCTGAGGCTAACCACTTTGCCACCATTCACCCTGAGGTCAGGGTGAACTAAATTGACAAACTGGATAAAAGAAATGCCCTAAATCTTTTCCGAACGTGTATTTTTGCAGGAAGCTCTTGTCTGCTTTAGTTAACGGCTCTAAAATCTCGTTATTGTGTGTTATCTTTTGGCACGAATGTTATGTAATGAAGCGATACGAAACAAACTGTAAACGACTCGACGGCGTCGGTTTGTCGCTGTTTATTTTTGTCTAAAGCAGCGATGATGTGGGGATTAGTGAATATTTCCACACAGCAAACTGGACTGCGGGCTTGTCCAGGTGCATCATGGGGAGTTTAGACTGGGATTAGCCCGAAGATGAACCCAGTGAAGGCGATCGGAGCCACGATGGCGCCGCACGCAGAGATTTCAGGAACGGATACAGACCAAGCACAACTGTGAGATCTTCAAATGTCCCAAAGAAGAACTCCCTCCAGTCACGTTCAGGGCTTTCGGTTTAGATTTCCACTGCAACACAAAAGATATGACCAAAACTGTGTAACCTTTGAACCACTGTGAAGCATCCATGGTGTTTTCATTTTAAGGAAGCTAATTTAAAGAACTTTAACGGGTTATTGGTCAAGTCAGTGTTCCTCACAAAAATATAACCTGAAACAAACCTGGCTATTAAAGTTATAGGCCATTTGCTTGGACCAACAGATGCATCTAAAATTCCTTTACGTAAATGTCAGAGCACACCTGATGCTCGAATCTCCACACATTTAGAGGTTAATCCAAAATGGCTGCAGGATCGAGGCAAGTAATGACGGGACAGGGCAGTGATACAAGTTCAAAAAGCAAAGGCCTAGAGTCAAAGGGACATCTGAAGAGACAAGGGACAGGTAACTGCTGGAGATAACTTAGCCCTTACATGTATTCAAGGTCTAAATTAATTAAAAATAAGATGTTTGGGGAGTCTGTAATGCTATTTAATCTTTGTGCTCCCATCAAATTTTGCACCGTTTTTGACCCTCGGGTACAAAAATGTATGCATTAAAAAAACTGCTATAAAATCATCATACATCAATATTTTTTTCTCCTTTTTTTGCCTAAATCTCTTAAACCACTCAAAATTACCAAACAATAAATAATTATTTTCAAAATAATAAATAGTAGCGGGAAGGGGCTTTGGTGATGATTGGAGCCTTGGATGTGTTAAAGATGAGCAGATCTGATCTGACTGCATTAGTATTTTTTATGAAGTGGCAGATGCTTTTTTTCAAAATCTTAGTAGCAAAAAAATGCCCCATTGACTTTCATTCCAAAAAAAAAAAAAAAAAAGTAATCCCACAGTATAAAGTAATTAATTCTGTAATATCATCATTTAATTTTGAAGAAAAGTTGTGAAATTTGACATTTGAAAATAGTTCAGATTTTGTAATTCATTTTTCAAAACTCATACTAAAACTGGCATTTAAAGGGTTAAAATTCAATGATTTAAATCTGAATTCTGAGCAGATTTTAAGTTAGCTTAAGAGATTTATGAAAAAAAGCAGAAAACAATCTATGTATGATGATTTTATATTGTTTTTGAACTCACAAAAGGGTGCAAAATTTATAAATGACATGTAAGAGTAAAAAACATTGGATTTCATAAATTTAGGCAAAAAAAAAAAAAAAAAAAATCTGCAAAAAATTGTGCCCCAAGCTCTAACGCAATGATCACCAGATTTAAAAAAAAAAAAAAAAAAAAAAAAAAGCCAAGCAAAATGTACAAAAATGTACACAGGGGAGCTCAAGGGTTAAACCTCTTTAGTATTTGTGAGAACAACCAGAGCGTGCACGTCACAGCGTCGAACATGTGTGCACGTGTTTGTTGTGTTGTGGTTATGTTTTAGCCTTGGCGACAACAGAATCAACAACACCGCCTTCAGATGTCGTCTGAGGCTTTATCATCTGACTCCTGTACTCAACAAATCAGTGTCTCCTGATAACACAGAGGATAAATGCTTTCACTTGACGCCTAACAAGGAGGAGATCATAACGACGGCCTCAAGGGGAACTCAGGGATGGTAGTTCACTGTAAAAATAAATAAACAACAACAATAATAATAATACAACTATGTCAAAATCTTCTTGTGTTGATTGTATTGGTGTTAAGTATTGCTCGTCCTTGTTAAATTTGACCTTATATAGATCCCTAAACAAGAAAGGTTGTGGCTTTGATGGCAGTAATAAAGAATTAATAAATATGTAATTAACTATATTTTAATAATAAATTGCAAAAGTGTGCCAAAGTGATGAAATTTATGACAAAAATATCCTGACATAATGAGGACAATAATTACATAACATTATCGGGCCTAATGTTATTCTGTTTTCAAATATTAAACAATTTATTTAGACAACCCAAAATGATCATTCCGCTGACATTTTTCCTCTACTAATTGTTACATTCTGGCACTGTGTGATTCAAATTACTGCCTCACACATAACTAAAAGCTTTCCCTGTTCGTTAGCTTCAGATCAAGCCCAAAATGACTTTTGTATCTTAAACTGATCGCCTGCTTTAGCAGAAAATAATTACCATGCCTAGAATTCATTGATTTGTCTCTGGAACAGCTACAGGATCATTCTACAGGAAATTTTTTGAGATGTTTGAAAGTAAAAATCTTTCTTGGATTTGTTTTAAACACTTTATATCTGATGCTGCTGACAACAGGAATTAGTGTTTCACAGTAGATGAGAGCAAGTTGTGTTTTTCCATGGTGAACATATTGCTTGAGAATAACCAATGATTATTAAAATGGAAATAATGCTTTGTAAATTTTAACTAAAAAGTGAACAAATCCTTAATTAAAACTCTCTTCCTGAGTCTCGAGGCTTGTTCTGGGGTTAAACTGCGGTTACGCTACACTGACAGGTCACATGATCAGGGGCGGTGTCACATGACCAGGAGGCGCCACTCTGTCGAACACACTGCTTATGACACTTTTATTACAGGTTGTACTCGACACAACCAACCGACCGAAATGCACAGCCCCCGGGCGTTTGTGGGACACTGAGGTGAAGACGGGCGACACAGGACCGGGATAAAAGAGCAGAAACGCCGAGCACGTAACCTGAAACGTGGAATTAGTGTGACGCAAATTGGGGTGAGATGTCAAAGACAACATGGCCGCCAGCGACAGGTCTTAGCGGACAAAGAGAGAGCGCATACAGCAGCGCAGTAACAAAGGAAGAAACCACAAATTGCATTGTTCAGCCTGGTTCTGGGAGTTAAAAATAGCAAGAAAACATGCAATCCCTTTTTTTGAAAAGTTGGGACACTGAAGAAAATGTGAATAAAAATAGAACCATATCATATTTTATTCACCACAGGCCATTAACAATATTAACTGGTGTTGAAACAGATATTTTACCATTTAAACAGGGACAATATAGGCCCAAAAAGCAGGTGATGCTAATAAAAAAAAGAGTTAGATCAGCATTTTGCAACTAAATACATTCATTGGCAACATTTCAGTAAGATGACTGGGTATAAATGGGGCATTCATATTTATAGGATGCTCATAATCATGAATGTACTCACTAAACCAGGTCTAAACCAGACAAAAAACAGGACTAAACCAGGATTAAACCAGAAAGAAAAAACAGGAGTTTTTTTTAGGTAAAAGACAGAACTAAATCAAAACTAAACGAAGACTAAACCAGGACTAAAAAAGGACTAAGCCAGATCTAAACAAGGACCAAACCAGAACTAAACCAGAAAGAAATACTCTAAATCAGGATTTATTTAGGGAAAAGACAGGACTAAACCAAGACTAAACCAGAACTAAACAAGGGCTAAACGGTCCGTCAACATGACGGACCTCTGTATTTCTAAAATCTTGTGTACGGCCCTGCTCATAATCTTCAATCCCCCTGCATCGCTGCGTTAAAACCTGTCTTAGAAATCACTGCATGGGCTCAGGAAAACTACAGAAGTGGCTATTGTTTATGTTCACATCAGAATACTGTAAAAAAAAAAAAAAAAACTCAATCTGACAAAAGCCAGCAGAGCTACAGCAATGAAGTTTTGCTCCAGTTGTGCAAAAAAGCTCTCTCTCCACTTGATGCCAGGGGGCGCTGTGGTTCACTTTAAACAGGATATGACCCCAGGATTATGGAGTGTGGTGTTAAAGGATATGTTCGACTAATTCCTCCATAAAGACGAACAGCAGCAGGAGGAAACGGAGCATTGTGTGAGGACTGTAACCTGATTTTCTCATTCTTCTGAGCCACTGGACCAGCATCACACTGTACACAGTTCAGTTTCCTGCTGTCTGACACAAGGAAGGACAAACACAGTTTAACACTCATGCAATATCTTTATTATTTAGAGACTTAAAGGCAACTTTGTAACTTTTTTATTACCCCAAATAAACAGTTTTGGAGACGGTGCGATGGTTACATTTGTTGCTGCAGGTTAAATAAAGCCTCCTGCATCTCCCTCTGGCGTATCATGGCGATAAACTAGCCTTGCAAGAATGGGAGCAATGAACCTGGATCAAGTTGATACTAACCAGGACTAAACTAGGTAGGACTAAACCCAAGAGAGAACTGAAGTATAAACCAAGAATTTACACAACTAGCCTGAAATAAGACTAAACAAAAGATTAAACCATTGTGCAATGTGCAGTTTTTAAGTGGCATGTTGTGAATATCTTGCCCACATTTTACACAGCATTCTTTCAAACCCAGAGCTTGGACTAATATATATGTAAAGTGAAGACAAAAGATGAAAAAACATGCAACTTTGCTGCTTTCTTTGCTGTTTTTTCCTCCCCCTATTTCAGAGTAAAACCTTAGCATAAAAACTGCTGAGTCCCCTTGATTCCTGTGTGATCCTCGCTCAGCTCGACTCTCATTTTCTCCTCCTCGCATATGTACAAAGGTTTCCTCTTTCTATTAGCTACTCTGCCTTGACAAACATCTAAAACGATCACTGGCTTGTTGGATGGGTCAGTTTCTTGCAAGGTCAGAGATTTCAGGGACACTTGGTCAGTTCTCCCATTCTTGCAAGGCTGGTTTGTTGCTGAGATACACAGGGGGAGGTGCAGGAGCTGTGCAACAACTATTTTAGTCATCACATAGACTGCAAATCTGTTTATGGTTAAAAAACAAAAAGAAAGTTGTTTAGTTCCTCTTTAATGCCTAATCTATTTTTCTACCTTTGTCCCATTCTCACCCCCAGCTCCATCAAAGCTACCTTTAACTCAATTAAAGTTACACTGTGTAACTTTTCTCCTAAATATGTGGGGCATACTGACTTGTTTTTGTGATTTTTTGAGCGATTATAAGGCCTGAGGCGCGATCTGTTGCTCCGAGCGGGGCTTCTGTACTGAGACACCGCCCTCGCAACTTGGCCGGGAGCGCTCCACTGTTGAGTAAGAGTCACGTGACAGGGAACGACTTGAGGTGCAGTATAACCAGGAAGCTACTTTTAGCGTTATTATTTTCGCCAGTTCGTCAGGGCCGAAGGACACAAGAAGATGAAGACAATGTCGGACGAGGCAAGAAAAAGAAAATGTGAAAGGGACCGCGCCAGATCGCAGACAAGAGTCAACATCGGACAGACTTTTGCTCGCTGGCGTCAGATGAGAGACAGAGAAGGCTGCAAATCGGATCACGTTTTTGCATCTTTATTGTTGGGCAGGTAAATTAGCCTCTTTATTTTTTCTTTAGAACGTGCTTTTTCATACAGTTATTAGTTGTTTTTACTGCGACCATTGCGCGATATTTGTTGATAAGCTAACTCTAGCGCTAACTCTATAGAAGATCCAGTCCAAACTTCCAAAGGTAGCAGCAGGTCAACTAAAGTTGAAACAATGATGGAAATAGACGCACGCTCGCACAGTTTCAGAAGGAGGAGGGGCCCTAGTGTTTACTTTTTGCGACGGTGCAGTGGCACCTGTGGCCTCTAGAGGCGCAAGACCGGGAATCTTACACAGCGTAACTTTAATTTGCAAAATACAAAGACAATATGTCAGACTTATGCTGCCCTGTAAGTTGTTAAAGATTTTGCAAATGCATTGGGAACTTTTAACCGAGTTTCACTTAGCTTCTGTAAATCTTTTTGGTGATTTTGGCGATGGAAATTTCCCTATAAGGACAATACAAAATACCTAGAGATGACTTCGTAAAGATGATTCCTGTCACTCTTTACTGTTAGGTACAGTCTTTTCTGAATGTTGCTGGTGGTGAGTTTGGATTTGACTGACAAGTGCAGAGCTGATTAAAATAACACGGCCATCTCTGATCTGATAGCACTAATCAAACAAGAGATACGCACTAATCGTATTTATTTAAGAGCTTTAGGGGCTCGCAGTGAGGGGCTTTAGCCTGAGCCTCGGCATTAGAGAGGAGAGAGGAGGCGATTAAAGGCAAATTATAAAACAAAACCAAGCTTTTACAGATGAGATCTCACTTAAACCCAATTAATTAAAGGAAATCCAAACAACAGCATCATTAGATAAAAAGAACATTCTCTAACTTTTACTTTTGATGCTACTCTACAATTTCAATTTTATACCTTGTCCATCTCATGCAGAGAGTCTTTTACCTGCGTTGTTTTTCTTTCTACTTGCGGTAAAAAGCACTTCCTCTGGCGATTTAGGCCAACTGAGAATGAAGCCAGTAGGTCAATTAAATAAAAAAGGTCCCCTGGCTGTGTTTGTCCCCTGGGCCATAGTTTGGATACACAGGCACGTCCCAGTAAGAGGCGCTGATAAATTAAAAGTGAACATTTGTATTTTAGAGCCAGGTATGTCTTGCTATACAAAGAAACAAAAAACACGACTAGAAAAAGAGTTTAAGTTTAAAGGAAATCTCCAAACTTCCATTTTATGTCATTTGCTATTATTTTTCATTATTATTATTTTGTTTGGTCCGTTTTTAGACTTTTTTTTATTAAAATAAAACTGATATTGTATTCATCCAGAGCTCGACATTAACCTTTTTGCTCACTGACCACTGTGGCTCGTCTTTGTCAAAAATTACCAGTCAGTTATTGTTTTTACTAGCCACAATTTAATTAGTGAAGTTTTTTTTTTACATTTTATAGTATACAATAAGCTTAAAGCAATGTGGTTTATGTATGGACAGGGATTTATCAAATATTAGAATAAACATAACATATTATTTTGTTGTTATTAATTTTATTTCTTTAATCATAATATTTACTATATACTTAATAGTGTCTATTTACACAGAGCAATATAAATTCAGGCTTAAACTCTGCAGTAGGTATTTGGCAGTATTTGTGTTACCAAACTGAAAATCTGCTCACTTTTTAGCTCGTGTTAATGTAAAGCCCTGATGGTTTATATTCTGTTGATGTGATCTGTGATTATAAATATAAAATTACTACAAACAGCAGAAAACATGGGACTGTGGGTCAGTTTTTTCCTTCCACTGAGGCCTTAAATCAAATATACATAACTATACATAACATTTCTGATGTGTTTCTACCAAATATTTATAAGTTTAGTTCTGGTTTGCATTCATTAAGAAAGAGGACGGTCATTTGCAGTGAACTTTTTACCTTTGAGGTTATTGCCCTGTGTCCATTTTTTGCATTTGTTCACTTCACTAACTCCTAGGTTTTCACTTTTTCTCCTAAATCTTGTGTTTGTGTGTGTGTGTGTGTGTGTGCATGTGCGTGTGCGTCAGCTTGAGTTAATCCCAGGTTTCTAGAGTTACATCGAGGTGTCAGTCAGACGGTGACAGCACCGAGGGGCAGCCACACGACGAGCCCCGGCCCGTCACTGCCACAAACACCAGAGGAAAACCTCTGTGTGAGGAGGAATTAGTCAAACATTCACTTCTTTCATATGAACAGGTCACAATTAGCCTCAGTGTGTGCTTTAGACTTCTGATTAGAGGAGACTTTAATATTAACCAACATCATCAAAAAGAAATGTTTCCAGTGGTAGAAAGTAGATCCTAATTTGTTTAAGTGTACTAAAAAGTTAAAAAATAATTCATGAATAAAGGAGGGTTCGGAAAAGGACTTTAAAGTTACTCAGAGGTGGAAGAAGTACTTCAAATAAATAACTACTGCAACTGTAGTACTGCAACTTCAAAATATTATCACCCAAGTGAAAGTATTAAGTGTAAAGTACTGCTACTGCAGCCATTACCACTATCTATTTCTACTTCAAATGGTACTACTACTGCTACAACAACAACTACATGTACAACTGGTCCTAATACCTACTACTACTACTGGTAACTACTGCTACTATTAAGACTACTACCTCTATTACTACTACTACCACTGCTGCTTTTACTGTTCCTACTATTACTACTACTGCTGCCACCAACCTTTCCTTTGAAGTAAAAAATAAAAAAAAAATTGTACTCATTACAGAATCTAGAAAGTACTTGAGTAAAAGTACATTTTTCCCTCAAAAAGTATTAAAGTAAAAGTGTTTTTTTTTTTCTAAATGTACTCAAAACATACATATTCTTCAAAAAATGTACATAACTAAAAGTATCTAGTTACTAGCTCTGTTCCTAACCTTCAACTGAGTTTAGGCTTCAAATCTAAAGTCTTTATTGCGTGGCTTACATGTTAACATTTATTTTTTAATCTAGAAGTTGTATCCAGCTGGGGCCATATTATGTTTTTTCAGGCTTTTTGAAATAGTTTTAAACACCGTTGTTTATACAACAATAAAGTATATGTATGGAAAAAAATCTTCTTTTGGGGAGCGTTGACTTTAATTTTGCACAGAAAGGCAGTTCTGACCATGAATATTACATAAAATAAAAACACAGTTTTCTTGCTTAAAACAATAGTTAACCATCTTCCCTCATCTGACTTCATCTTTAAATTTATGGAAAAGAATCGCCCCCCGCCAGCCTGATTACTTTCATATAGCACAGCCATTCCCAAAGTCAAGAGTGTTGCAGACCACTTACATTTCCAAAAATCCCATGCGGAGCCCAACTATAATACTTCCCTCTTTTCAAAAGACACTGTCATGTTTCTCCATATATTTCTATAAAAAACGTTACAAAAAACACTAACTGTTAAACTACTAACACTAACTAACACTACTGTAACTGCTAAAAAGTCTTTTAAAGTCATATTTTAAACAAGTATATCACTGTAATTCATTTCAAACACAAATTCTTTTAATGCATTTAATAAAGACAGCCTCTGGGGGCCCCTCTGCAGTACCTTCATGGACCCCCAGGGGGCCCCGGACTCCACTTTGGGAACCACTGCTATAGTATATTAAATGACTCCATTGATTTGCCCCAAAATTTGCATCTTTCTCCCTTGAATGCAGGTGCGGCTCTAGAGCAAAAATCATTGGGTGACAAGAAAGATAATGGATCATTTAAGGGCTGGTAAATGGATACATTATATCTACTGCTAACGTTTCAATTACAGAGAATGTCTATGAAAAACTAGGATAACTGGGCTGTAAAAGCCACCAGGAAAACATTTTATTGTTTAAAACAGAGCAAAGAATCTGTTACATTCATTTAGTTTATCTCAGCAATGTCAAAAAATGTCCCAGTGTCTAAAATGCCAGCTTTATCCATATGATACTTAATTTTTTTAGCAATAAAGTTGCACTACTCACTGGTACAACAGCTATTACACAGGAACTGTGTCCATCAGGGTGGCAGGTTTATCTTTGCTGTTTATTCTTAGTCAATCAAGTACTTTTCTTGTCTGATTTCCGAGTATCTTTAAATATTAAAGCTGTTAAACTTCAGAGTTTTCCTCATGAATGCTGACTTAACACAAATTTTGTAAATTCACTTATTCTGTCTCCAGTTAGTGTAGCATGAGGGGTGCCACCCGTCTACATCCGCCCCTGCCTGAATCTTGGCGTAAAATGATATCAGGATCATTTCTTTTACAAAACACAGTTGTACCCTTGGTCTTAACAGAATCCTGTAAACCTCTTACATTTAAAGACAAAACAGACCCAAAAATATACTCCATAACAAAGAGTCATGAATAAAAATAATAAAAAAAATAATAGAAAATAGAGCACAAACTTTAAAGTCCTCTCATTACTAGCCACCTCTTCTTATGACATCATCATAAGGGGACTGGATCTCTGCGGGGAACAACAAGTAGAGAAAAAGACGCGGGGGGGAATCAGGTCGTCCAGCTTTAGTCCCGGGGCCATTGTTGTGCGGACAAACAGAACAGCAGAGTCTTGAGGGCCACTGGTCGGCTTCAAACGGGCGCCACTTTCTGGGATTAACGCGCGGTGAAAGAGCCGCGAGAGGGAATCCCCATTAAGTCGAGCTGCGAGTGAATGAGGCAGGAATGTGAGGGCTCCCGGGGGCCTAATGGGAAAACTCAGCTTCAGATGTTTGATCTGTGACTCTCAACGTGATCCTCCACAAACAAAAGAGGCCCCTGGGGACGTCCATTGTAAGAATTATGGAGCAAATCACTGGACACTTCTAGATTTAGCCGCAATCGTTCTAATAATACACAAATATGGCCCATAAGACACAGCTTGGTCATGGTTGTTGGAAAATGATCTGTCTTGTCCCTAAAGCTGAGGACACGCTACAAGATTTACAAGATCAGCAAACTCTAGACTGGTTACAAGTTGAGTGATTTTCTTCTTGGTTCAGTGTGAAAATCCCATCGGCGCAGTGATAAATAGATTAAGAGCCAGCGAGGGATTAGGAATAGGACTAATCCCGGGAGCAGACAGTCAGCTCTGACACAAAATGGCTGCTTCTCAGAAACGGGAATATTCCTTAAAGAAGTCTCACTCCAAAATCCAGTCCTTAAATCCATTACATAATTATTTTCTTCTGTCAGTGTCCAAACTCAAACCTTTAAAACCAAGACCCAGTTTACTATCACAAAATACCAGCCACCATTGATTCATTGTTGACAAGCCTCATAGACTAACAGCTAAAGTATCCATGTCCATCTGAGTGGCCCTTGTTTTTCTTCCAAAGATGATTTCTATCAAAATACAGATAATATCAATACCGATGTTAGTGTCGGTATCAAAACATTGTTAGCGTGAGATCAATTCTGCTGCAAAACCACTGTTAACTGAAGGAATAATTGGATTTTTTATTTTTTATCATAATAATATGCATTTATTTCCATTTGCTTAAAATCAGATCTGGGTTTTAACATTTAAGCCTGGAAAGCAACAATAACAAACTTATTTAGAGGTGCTTAGTGCCTGAAAGCACATAGTATACCAAAGTATTATTATATAAGTATATTATATGATATTGGCAATCAGTGGTGGAATGTAACAAAATAAAATTACTTAGTTACTTTACTTGAGTACAGTTTTCATGTATTTGTACTTAACTTGAATAAATTTTACAAGTGGTACTTTTACATTTACTTTACTACATTTTAGAGCTGGTTTGAAGTACAAAGTATTTTGAGATTTGGTTTAAAATCATGTGTTTTTTTGTTGTGCCCTTATTGTACACACACAGTACTTAAATATAACAGATGCAGTAAAGTAGTTCTGCTTTAGAAACATCAGAATAATAAAGACAGAGGAGCTCAGCGATAGAGTCAGTCTCTTCTACTGCACCAGTTTGTTCATTTCATCTGGAATCAGCAAAATCCCTCACATTTAACTCATTCATGAGTTGAGCCTGTGTAAAATACTTTTACTTTTTTAGTCACAAGTACATTTAAAACTGAGTACTTTTATACTTTTGCTTAAGTAGAAATAAGGTGATACTTTTATGTTTACTTGAGTAAATATTTGCTCCTTTGTACTTTTACTTAAGGAAAGAAATATTTCTTCCATCACTGTGGGCGATACCCAGTATTTGCTTGTTCTTGGATCGGTTACAAAAAGTGCAGTAAGGCAACACTACACATTTACAAATACAGTTTTTACTCAAGTAAAAGCGTGTTTTAGACAATGTACTCACACAGTATTTTTTCTTCTTGTAAGTCAGTTACTTCAGTGAAATGATCTACTTTCCAGCTCAATTAAGCTATAAGCACTTTCCTTCAATAAAAAACATCTCTTTTCCATTTAAATGATAAAAGCACTAATTAAATACACACCTCACATATGACATTCCCATAATGCTTCATTAACTGCACATGAACCACACAATTAACACACGCTGCATTTCTGAGCCTGTGCATTATAAAACATGTGTGATCATTGTATTTGCTCTGGAGTTGGTTGAACAGCTGTTTGTGTGTGGAGCAAAGGCTGAACACGGCTCAGGGATTAGCTGAGTGAGTCCGGCCCAGTGTGAGCCATGTTTACTGTTTGTCCAGCTGCCCGTTGTCTCGTAATGAAAATCGTGATTGGCGGCTTTTCCGTTTGGATCAAAAGTGTTGTACCTGGACAAACAAACAGCCAGTGTCTGTTTAGCAAGAGAAATATTTGTCCTCAGAGAGTAGAGGATGGGATCTGTCTGCTTTGAAGTGCAGTTTGTTAAAAGGACGCTTTCAGTCCTCACTGTCTTTTAAACCAGTGTTTCCCAACCAGGGGTACGGGGACCCCTAGGGGTACGCGAGCACATTGCAGGAGGTACATGGAGTTACAGTATAGGATCATTTGTAGTGCATTTATATATGGTTTTGTAAGACTAAAATTAACCTAAATCAAGGGAATGCAACACTAAACCAGGACTAAACAAGGACTAAGCCGGGTCCAAACCAGGATAAAACCAAAACTAACCCAGGACTACACCAAAGGAACGCAACACTAAAGAAGCACTAAACCAGGATTAAACCAGGTCTAAAACCAGAACTCAACCAGGATGGTAAAGCTAGAACTGAACCAGGAATAAACCAGGACAAATCTACGAGCAAACCAGGACTAAACGAGGTTTAAACCAGGACTAAAAGAGAACTAAGCCGTGTCCAAACCAAGACAAAACCAGGACTAAACCAGGTCTAAAACTAGGACTAAACCAGGACTAAAACCAGAACTCAACCAGGATGATAAATCTAGAACTAAACCAGGAATAAACCAGGACAAATCTAGGAACAAACCAGGTCTAAACCCAGTCTAAACCAAGACTAAACGAGGTCTAAACCAGGACTAAAAGAGGACTAACCCAGGACTACACCAAAGGAATGCAACACTAAAGTTGGTACTAAACCAGGGTTAAAACCAGGACTAAACCAAAAAAAAAACTGGTCTAAAACTAGAACTAAACCAGGAATAAAGCCAGGACAAAACTAGGAACAAACCAGGTCTAAACCAGGTCTTTTAAACCAGGTCTAAACCAGGACTAACCCAGGACTACACCAAAGGAATGCAACACTAAAGAAGTACTAAACCAGGACTAAACCAGGTCTAAAAACAGAACTCAAGAAAAAAACTGGTCTAAAACTAGAACTAAACCAGGAATAAAGCCAGGACAAAACTAGGAACAAACCAGGTCTAAACCAGGTCTTTTAAACCAGGTCTAAACCAGGACTAACCCAGGACTACACCAAAGGAATGCAACACTAAAGAAGTACTAAACCAGGACTAAACCAGGTCTAAAAACAGAACTCAAGAAAAAAAACTGGTCTAAAACTAGAACTAAACTAGGAATAAACCAGGACAAAACTAGAAACAAACCTGGTCTAAACCAGCTCGTTTAAACCAGGTCTAAACCAGGACTAAGCCACGTCCAAACCAGGACTAAACCAGGACTAAACCAGGATTAAGCCAGGTCCAAACCGGGACTAAAGCAGGTCCTGGGGGTACACAAGACCAAAAAGTTTGGGAACCACTCTCCTAAACCAAGTGCTTGCGAGTCTGTAAACCGCTGGTTAACACCTGTGTTTCTGAGCCTGAGGACCATTTAGACCAAAACTCAATCATTCATCAGCTTTTCCATTTGTTTTCAATCACTGATACTGAGATTTTATGCTTTTTAAGGTCATTGTTCTGTAATTCACTAACACATCCTTACTGGTGCTTTAGCGTTTATCTACACTGCTCCAGAAAACTACAAAATCCAAAAGTAGCAGTAAAAGCTGATGACTTCTGCTGTGTAATGTCTGTCCACTGGGGCGGTACAGCGCAGGTCGGCTCGATTTGAAGGATGCTCCAAACCGTGCTACAGCTCTGGGATCAGTTTGGTCCTCTTTGGAAAAGGCGGAGCTACACACTTCTGCGAGTTGATTGGTTGATAGATAATTCTCATTCCAGCAAAAGTGAAAAGAGAGCAGAAATAAAAAGGAAAGTACTTGTCTGTCACTTTGGTAGAACATCTAGATTTTATTATCAAGTACAGATGAAGGCTCACATACAGAAGCTCTGTGTGTCCCACTTCTGGTTGTCCTGCACAGCTATTTAGTCCTCTGTCCCTCTGTCCCACTGATTAAGACAGTGTCCCTCTTTTTTATTGGTGCTCAGTGGATCTTATAAAAACTTACATTAAGGAAAGAACAACAAGGTAAGGTTAGTGTTCCTTGTGTAGAATAAATATTTGTGGGCATCTTGATAGTTTGAATATATGTTTGTTGTGTTGCTGTGAGCTGCTGTTGGTGCTGGATTGTTTTGAGAAAATGCAGTGACTAGGAGCATTGTTTGGTTTTGTTTGTGTAACACTATGTTATAACTATAGAGGAAGCTACAAATGGTATTACGGTTCTAGATTCAATAAGGAGAATAGTAAGCACAAACAACTTAAAGTTTTACCAGAAAAAATAGTTTTTTGTTTAATACAATAAAAAAATAAACATTTGTTTCACAGGTATCTTTTTTTCTTTTGTTATAACTTAAAGTGTCCACTCTTATTATTTTTATAAGCAGCAGTAAAACCTCCTTTTGTTATTCACAGTCTTTTGATTTGTCCGTCAAGTCGTTTTAGTCAATGGCCATATAGTTCTTTTTCCCTTATTTTTTCTGTTCTTATCTGCAAACCAAATGTTGGTATTGCTGAGTGTCCAGCGTTCTGGATGTGATGCCAGTCCCGGGTTGCTGTGGTCCAGGCGAACAACGAGCAGCTGGATTCCTCAGTTGAATGGGGTCTCTCAAAAAAAACCAACCTGCATATTTAACATTTCAATTACTAACACAGTCCATATATGCAGGATTATCTGTTATCTAAACTCACATTTACATTTTCTATCACAATTCACAATATCTCAATACAACACAAGCTTGTTTTAAATGAAATTAACTGTTCCAGGATTCACATAAAAAATTAAATGGCATAGGCCTAATACCAAATTTTACAGCAAACCACAGTTAATACACATTCTGGTCTCTTTCATAATTCAATATTCAAAATAAAAGAATCTCCGATTGGTTTTTATACAGCAAACTAGCATAAAAGCTAGCGTTAGCTTAGCAACCTTAGCTCAAGCACATTTTTCTAATTTGACTCACCGGAGAAGATCTTTACAGAAAACTGTTACTGCAGGGATGGATAACAGTTGTTTAACCTTCAGAACTGGTGTTTTGACAAAGAAAAAAACAGACATCTAACATACAATTTGTGATAAAATGAGCACCAAGATTACAACGTGCGTTACCTGCCACGTTTTTTCTCCGTCTCTCCTTGACTCACTTGCGCAGGCTATTTATTTCAGCCTGGCGTCTAATGCCATCTAGAGGCGTGTGGATGCAACTACATCAAAAAACCATTTTTTTCCCTCCAAATTACAATCTTTTACCCGGCTTTATGAAAACAAATAAAAGAAAAGTGGGTCAAATTATGGGGGTTACATCCTCCCCCCCTTTATTGGCATGCGTCCCTGCATGTCAGCGTCTAGATTGGTTCCAAAACTTGGTGATAAAAGTCAGTCTCCAACGCTACTTGTAATGCTTTATCTAAACCACCCAGTAATGACTGCATAACTACTACCAGGGGGTTTCCTAAAGAAGGGTAAGTCAGTCTTTTTGGCTGAGTTTTATCTCTTGAAGATCTCCTGACTTGAACCTGAGGTTCCTCATCCACAGTGTTGGAGTCATTGTCAACTGTCACAGTCACCGAGTCTGTTTGTTCAAGTGATTGTGTCAGTTTTTGAGGCGAGTCACGGTTTTGAGGGTCAGCGTTAATAAGTTCATTATTAGGCTCTTGCATGATTTGTGGCGCAAATGGTGGAGCTTCAGGGTTTAGTGTTGGCTCTGATTCCACATTTTGTTCTGTGTTTGAATTGTTCTCTTGTGTTTGCACACCTGTTTCATTTTTTTCCTCCTCGATATTTTCAGGTTCGCTATGTGTTTCATTCTGTATCTGTTCATTTCCATTTTCCTTGTCCGTATCCTCCACAATGTCCACAGAGGGATAGAAAAAGTATTCCACATCCTCATTTTCTGACATGACATCCTCAAAATCTCCATTTCCAGTATCATTATTTGTTTGTGTTCGTTGAAGTCTGTTTGTTTTTCTTGTTTGCTTGGGTATTGTGTCTGTTATTTGTTCCTCTGAAATGGGCAGAAAGCCGCACGGGAGCAACAGATCTCTGTGTAAGACTCTTTCTGGACCATCTGAATCAAAAGGAGCTACAACAAAGACAGGCAGGTCTTTCACTTGTTTTACCACTTTGTAAATGGTTTGGCTCCATCTGTTGGAGATTTTGTGTTTTCCACGCAAACCAACATTTTTAACCAAAACGCGGTCTCCTGCCTCTAGTTTTGACTCCCTGATTTTCTTGTCATATCTTTGCTTATTGTGAAGCGCACTTTGGTCGCTGTGTTCTTTCGCTATTTTGTAGCTCTCTGTTAAACTTTCCCTGAGGTTTTTCACATATTGGTCGTGTGTTTCATGTTGTTTGTCATTTCGGTTGATTCCAAAAGCAATATCAATAGGTAAATTTGGTTGTCTCCCAAACATGAGTTGATAAGGTGAGTAGCCAGTGGTGTCATTTTTAGTACAGTTATATGAATGCACTAAAGGCTGGACATAGTCTCTCCACTTCACCTTATCCTCCTCCTGCAACGTACCTAACATGGTAAGGAGTGTTCTGTTAAACCTCTCCACAGGGTTTCCCTGTGGATGGTACGGTGTGGTCCGGGTTTTTTTTATTCCAAGCAGGCTGCACAATTCCCTGATCAAAGTGGACTCAAAATCCCTTCCCTGGTCACTATGCAAACGCTCTGGCAGGCCATAGTGTATGAAAAAGTTGTTCCACAGTGCTTTGGCAACGGTTTTAGCTCTTTGGTCAGCTGTAGGCACGGCCACCGCATATTTAGTAAAGTGATCAGTGATCACAAGGATGTTTTTTGTACCTCTGCCATCAGGCTCCAAGGACAAATAGTCCATACAGACCAGCTCAAGTGGCCTGCTTGTCTGAATGTTCACTAAAGGGGAACTATGCTGTGCTCTTGCTTTTTGCCTTATGCACCTCTCACATGTCTGGACTTTGGTGGTAATGTCAGTGAGCATACGTGGCCAATAAAAACGTGTACGTACTAAATCTGAGGTACGATCAACACCAAGGTGACCTATTGTGTCATGTAGTCCCTCTAAGGCTAAATGTCTGTAGCTCTGAGGTAACACGAGCTGAAACGAGGGCTCACCATTTACACACCTTTTCCTGTACAGCACTTCATCTCTGAAAACTAACTGGTCCCACAGACGTAGCATGAGCTGGACCTCTCTATCCTCATGTTGTCTTACTCTGTAAGATGGCCTCCTACCCGCTTTCAACAGGGTGATGACTCTGCTTATGGAGGGATCTTTGTTTTGTTCGAGAGCCCAGTCCTGCTGAGACATACGGGGTAAAGTGCATGAACCAGGTAAAAGATCAGTGTGGCTGAACTCAGGTGGAATCACATCAGCATTTATGGCAACACACTCCACTAAACTGGGGAGTGATGGGAACTCAGACTGCGACTGGGGCGTTAAGTGCACTGTGTGTCTGTGGCATATAGCACTTACTACCTCCGGAGGGAGTGTCTCATTTGAGTTTTGGGTCATACGAGTCATGAAGTGATCGATGTAATTGTCCTCATCCTGAGTAGAGTTGTCCGTTTCATTTTTTCCATGTGGACGACGTGAAAGGCCGTCTGCGTCTTGGTTTTTCTTGCCAGCCCTGTACTGAATGTGAAAATCAAAAGTTGAAAGGGCCGCTAACCATCTATGCCCTGCGGCATCTAATTTTGCGCTGTTCAAGACGTAAGTCAAGGGGTTATTATCTGTCACAACTGTAAACTTGGCTCCGTACAGATAATCGAAAAATTTATCAGTGACAGCCCACTTTAAGGCAAGGAATTCAAGTTTATGTGTGGGATAACGTTTTTCACAGTTTGACAGACCTCGACTTGCAAACGCTATGACTCTTAACTGGTCATCTAGTTGTTGGTAAAGGGCTGCACCCAGGCCATGGATGCTTGCATCTGTATGCAATACATAGGGTTTTTTAGCATCAGCAAAACCTAATACTGGGGCGCTAGTTAACTTGTGGATCAGTGTTTTAAAGGACTCATCACATTTTGCAGTCCACTTTTCAGCAAAAGGTTTCTTTGGGTCAATGGCAGTGCTACAGTGGATAGGGGGTTTACGTGACTTCCTCGGTGCGTAATAGCCAACAGTGAGGTCATTTAGGGGTCTAGAAATTTTAGCATAATCTCTAATAAACCTCCTGTAATACCCCGCAAACCCTAAAAATGATTTGAGCTCTTTCACATTTTGGGGTGTCGGCCAGGTGGTAAGGGCGGCTATTTTTGAGGGGTCTGTCTCCACTCCATTTTCCGACACGACATGTCCAAGATACTTTACTGATGTTCTGAAAAAATGACATTTGTCAGGGGAGAGTTTGAGCCCAAATTCTCTGAGTCTGTCAAGGACATGCATTAAACGCTCTTCATGCTCCTCAAGGGTTCGGGAAAATACTATCAGGTCATCTAAAAATACGAGGACTTCTTTGAGGTTGAGGCTGCCCATGCATTTCTCCATAACACGCTGAAACGTGCTGGGCGCATTGGTAACCCCTTGGGGCATCCTATTAAATTCCCAAAAACCCATCGGTGTTACAAAGGCTGTTTTGGGTTTGTCCTCTTCCTCAACTTCGACCTGATAGTACCCGGATTTTAAATCCATGACTGAAAACCATTTTGAGCCTGTGAGGGCAGAGAAAGCCTCTTCGATGTTTGGTAAGGCGTATGCGTCTTTGATTGTTTGATTGTTTAATCGCCTGTAATCAATGCATAGCCTTATTGCTCCATTCTTCTTTTTCACAATCACTATGGGGCTTGCAAACGGACTTTCTGACTCACGGATTATGTGGGCATCACAAAGCTCTTTTAAGTGTTGCCTGACTGCCTCATAATCTGAGGGGTGTATGGGCCTCGGCCGCTGTTTGAACGGGGTGGGGTCTGAAAGCCGTATGCGGTGTTTAACTGCTGTTGTGTGCCCATAATCCAAATCATGTATGGCAAAGACATCAGACATAGAATTCAATTTATTTGTTATTCTCTGTTTCCACTCTTCAGAAAGGGGAGTGTCAGTAAAATCAAATTTGAGAGGGGTGACTGGAGAGGAACTGATGTTATTGCACATAGCTTTGGACCAAGATGGCTGAGAAGAGTTTTTCGCATCAGTGTTTTGGCCAGAAGACAGAGGGGTGACGGAAAGAGGTACGTATAACTCTGCCATTGATCTGCTACCAGGTACTCTGACAGCATGAGCACTTTCGTTCTTAACCAATATTGGGACTTTAAAACGTGTCTTAGAAGGTGCTGTCAATACATAGTTACAAAACACTAGGCCACCAGGTAAGTTTGAATCTAGGGACTCAACTAAGAGGGGAGCCCCAGGTGCTATGTCAATGTTTCGGGCATAACCAGTTAGGACTGCTTTTTCTCCAGCTGGTATAGTAAGGCACTTTTTACTCAACAGCTTTACTTTCCCTGCTCTCCCACTTTCATTGTCAATTTTCTGTTTGTGGTATATGGTTTGGATCACTGGGATGTTATCAGAGTTTGTATGTCCCACACTGTCTTCTTTTCCTTTGTATGTTGTGAACGTCTCGTAGAGCACATCCAGAACATTTGTTCCAATTAGCACAGGGATTTCTTGGTTGGAGCTACAATCAGGTATAATAAGTGCTAGAGTATTCACTTCCTCAGGTCTCCCAGTGATTTCTTTGGGAAATGACAGATTTATCTCAACATAACCTAAATAAGGCACTGGTTGTCCCCCTGCCCCTTGGATGTCAAGTAAATTGGCTACTGATTGAATAGACCGGGCAGGGAGGTGGAGCTTGTGAAATGTCTCGGACACTGTGGTCACTTGAGAGCCTGAATCTAGGAGGCATATGCTTTGAACGCCATCTACATTAAGTGTAGCAGTGCGTTTTGAGCCAACAAGTGCGTTTAAGAGGGCCTCATTTGAGAGTGCTGAGTGGGAATGAGTCATATTATTAATCTGTTGTGGTCTTTTATCATCTTTGTCACTTTTTTCTGTTTTGGGACTTTGCTTTGCTGAGGCCTCAGTTTGTCCCTCTACTGAGACCCTGTCCAGTTTAAAATGTGTCCATACTTGGCTTGCCATTCTTGTTGTTTTGCTTTTAGCTCCTTGTATTTCTTGTCAACAAGTTCTTTGTTGGGAGCATTTGTGCATTCCCTTGCTATATGGCTATTTTCACCGCATTTAAAGCAAAACCAAGCTTTTGGGGCTGATTTTGGTATTGGCTGATGCGCTTGCAGCTCAGCTACAGCTGCCGGTGGAGAGTTTGTGGAAACAGTGGGCTTTTGTTCCCGTTTTTTACGTCTTTGCGCCCTCTTCTCAGTCAGTTGCATTTGTAGATCTGCTACTTGCTTTCTCAAGCTTTCAGTTTCTGTTATGTATTTCTGCATTATATCTGAATCGACACCTGTGGTGGGAACAGGTTCTGAAATTCCTTGAAACTGTATGTGAGGTTTGGCTTTAGAACCTCCAAAGTGACGTTGCATTCTGTCTGCTTTTAATGATCGTCTTTCTTCCTCTGTTCTTAACTCAAGGAGGAGCTCGGAAAAATCAGGGGCGGGCTCACTTTTTAACTTTTGTTGTAGGGTCAGGAGAAGGGTTTGGTCCCAACAACCTCGGACAAACTGCTTATAAAGCTGTCTGTTTGCATTAGCTTTGCTCACACCACCTCGTTTAATTGCAGTGCTAAGGAGTGTGTGTAGTCTTTGAATGTATTCTGATGCTTTCTCACCTGCATCTTGATGAGTACTGAGAAACTTTGCAAAGATTTCCTCACCATCATCGACTAGGCCATATGCAGACTGGAGGAGCTTTACATAGTCTTGTGGAAGTGAGTGGGAACCCAACTGCTTCACAATGTCTGCTGCAGGTGATAACAAGCTCTCCAGTATTGATCGTCTCTGCATATCAGTGGTGTAACCATCCTGGAACATAAGTTCAACATGTAAGCACCATGTTTCAAAGTCGACTTCCCCAGGCGGTTTGGGCACTCTGCCTGAGAAGGAACGTAGTCGTTTGGAGCTAAGACCTGTAGAGGCTTCACTTTTTATCACATGCTCAACTATTATGCGCTGCACATTTTCAGGTGTCAGTGTGTCAGAGTCCAGTGTCACTGTTTTTGTTTTGGACTTTTCTTTTGGTCTGGTCGTCAAGCCTGTAGTATGTTTGGGCTTTGTCTTAGTTTTTTCAGTGTCAGCTTGTACTGGATTCGTTTCAGTCAGTGGTGTAGTTTCAGACACAGAAACTACAGTCCCTCCACTACTGTCAGAGTCAATCCCCCCACTGCTTTGACTGTCCTCATCTTCTTGAACTGAGGGGCCCGGACCCGTGTCTATGGCAGAGGGTGAGGGGGAATGTAATACCTCAATGCTGTCTAAACACCATTTTGTAGTGGGATCCTTTAGACTGGCTATCATGGAGGGAAAACTAATGTGCCTAAGGACCTCCTCTGAATCAAACTCAACAATTGCTTGAAATTGAGGCAATCTCACTACCTTCACAACATTGCCATATGCTGCTACAGCTTCTACAATGTTCTCCTCTGTGTCACTATTGGTAATACCTTGTAATAAGACAGATCTTTTGGCCTTCACACTGTAATCATGTTCAATATCAAAAACAGAAGCCATTGTCGGTCTTTGTTAACAAAAAGAAATTATTCAATAGAAAAACTATAAGTGTCTGGCTTAATATCCTCCTGGCTGGCTCGCCACAGAAAGAACTCGATGTAACACTATGTTATAACTATAGAGGAAGCTACAAATGGTATTACGGTTCTAGATTCAATAAGGAGAATAGTAAGCACAAACAACTTAAAGTTTTACCAGAAAAAATAGTTTTTTGTTTAATACAATAAAAAAATAAACATTTGTTTCACAGGTATCTTTTTTTCTTTTGTTATAACTTAAAGTGTCCACTCTTATTATTTTTATAAGCAGCAGTAAAACCTCCTTTTGTTATTCACAGTCTTTTGATTTGTCCGTCAAGTCGTTTTAGTCAATGGCCATATAGTTCTTTTTCCCTTATTTTTTCTGTTCTTATCTGCAAACCAAATGTTGGTATTGCTGAGTGTCCAGCGTTCTGGATGTGATGCCAGTCCCGGGTTGCTGTGGTCCAGGCGAACAACGAGCAGCTGGATTCCTCAGTTGAATGGGGTCTCTCAAAAAAAACCAACCTGCATATTTAACATTTCAATTACTAACACAGTCCATATATGCAGGATTATCTGTTATCTAAACTCACATTTACATTTTCTATCACAATTCACAATATCTCAATACAACACAAGCTTGTTTTAAATGAAATTAACTGTTCCAGGATTCACATAAAAAATTAAATGGCATAGGCCTAATACCAAATTTTACAGCAAACCACAGTTAATACACATTCTGGTCTCTTTCATAATTCAATATTCAAAATAAAAGAATCTCCGATTGGTTTTTATACAGCAAACTAGCATAAAAGCTAGCGTTAGCTTAGCAACCTTAGCTCAAGCACATTTTTCTAATTTGACTCACCGGAGAAGATCTTTACAGAAAACTGTTACTGCAGGGATGGATAACAGTTGTTTAACCTTCAGAACTGGTGTTTTGACAAAGAAAAAAAGAGACATCTAACATACAATTTGTGATAAAATGAGCACCAAGATTACAACGTGCGTTACCTGCCACGTTTTTTCTCCGTCTCTCCTTGACTCACTTGCGCAGGCTATTTATTTCAGCCTGGCGTCTAATGCCATCTAGAGGCGTGTGGATGCAACTACATCAAAAAACCATTTTTTTCCCTCCAAATTACAATCTTTTACCCGGCTTTATGAAAACAAATAAAAGAAAAGTGGGTCAAATTATGGGGGTTACATTTGTCTTTTCCATCATATTTATTCCAATGAATAAAGTCTCAGTACAAGACATTACTTTGCACAATGTGTGCTTTCAGGATAAAAACAACACATAACATGAAGGAGCTTGTATCTCAGTGAGTTGGTAAGGCCTACCAAAACTCTTATTTCTCAAGTCCGTCCCTCCTTTTCCCACCAAATTGCACAAGTTGTCCCTCTTTTTGTACTTTTTGAGGTTGTCATCATGGACTAAACCAAGCGTGCTGCAGTCAGGTGGGTTTATCAGGCAAATGCCATGGGCCCTGAGTAGAAAGAGACATGTCCATAGAGAGCTGATGACATTTATTTTTAGATAATCAGATTTTAAATAATTACCAACATGCCCAAAAAACATTTTTATTGATTCATTCTTGACTGTCCCAAATTGACACAGATAGAACTTTTTACCACAAGATTTAAAGCACAGGTTAAAAAAAAAAAAAGCTTCACATTTGTGTCAGATGGAGCTGGCATCAAGGAACGAAATGGAAATGTGAAGATGATGGAGCTAAGAAAGTTCAGCCATACTATGAGCGAAATTCGGGCCCTGCTCTTCATATATTTTCCAGTATGTGGCCCTCAGAGAAAAATTTTGGACAGCCCTGCCTAATTAGAACTTAATAATAACAATGTAGCCCAGTTCTGCTCTTATCGTGATCCCTTTTCACATTTGCCTGGTCATTTAAAATCTGAAGTCTCGATGTAAAAGTGACTGTGAAGCTGCTAAATTACAGAGTGTTGTGTAATTGCGTGCCAGGTTTTGCTGTGTACTGTAAGCTCACTGTGAAAATCAGGTTAGAGGCGAAACTGTAGTCGACAGTGAGGCCTCTCAGTTCAGTAATGTGACCACTGTTTGTCAACACGGACGTCTCACATGAGCAACAAGAGTGACATACTGTCTATTTTAACGAGGGAGAAATTAAAAAACATTACATGTTTTTGGAAAACAGAAGCAAATGTTTGTTGTCCATATATTTATTAAAATTTACTGTGAGCACCCAGATCTTTTTGCTAAAGTTAACTTTGTGGATTTGTGGTGATTGATGGAAGTCGAACACTGAACATTTGTTGTTGTCTGACACATTTTTGTAACATGAAAACATAAAAACAAGGTTCATACACTTTTTTTCCAAGAATTTTTCATGACTTTTCTTTTACTTTTCCAAAACCTTTGACTAAATTTCCAAGAGCCAAATGACTGAAATGACTTATAAATAGTGTTCAAAATGTCCAGTGTGGTGCAGTAGAAACATTTTGCAATTTCATTTGTTAAAATTGGAAATTAGTCAATTAGGAAAAAAACAAACAAACAAACAAAAAACATATGGGGCTTTCCCTCCCAAAAATATATTATTTCACTAATGTTACTGACTTATAGCCTACACACCAGGGATTAAAAGATAATTATTCTTGGTAAGTTGGCTCAGAACATATTTTTAAAAAGTAAATTAAGATATAAAGTCATCATCTGGGCAGGCTGGTGTAGGTTTAACTAGCATTGGTGAAATGTTACTCAAACTGTTTAAATTTCCAAAACTTTACACCAAAATATAAAATTGCTAAACGTTTCCAGGGCCTGGAACTTGTATTTTAAAATTCCATAACTTTGCCAGGTTTTCCATGACTGTACAAACAAAAGAAACTGTATTTTATTTAGTATTCAGCTTATGTGATAATTTTTCTTTTTTTTTTCTTCTTTTAAGCAGCTGTGTTAAACATATAGACTGGTTGTGAGTTACCAAAACCATATTGATTTTTCATAATTTGCTTTATTTCATTGCTAATGCTAAATCCTCCATAAAAATATACTGTGGTCTGTTTGGTTTATGGCCGTTTGTCGTCTGACTGTCTGACCTTACCAGAAAATTTCCTCAAAATTTGATAATTTCTTTTTTAGTTACTCTGCTGACAAACGGTTACAGCTCTGGGACCACTTTGGACTAATGTGGAAAATGTGGAGCTACACACTGCTGCAGGATGATTGGTTGATAGATAATCCTCATTTGAGCAAAAGATTTGAGACCAGAAATAAAAGGTAAAGTGTTATTTTAATCAAACGCATATTTGTCCTTGAAATAAACAGCCATATTCCAAGAGAAGATGTGAAAATGTTGGCAGACTTTTTGAAAAATCTAAACTTGTGTATGTTTAAAAGAGCTGTTTCAAGTGTAGCGTAGCTCTGAACGTTTCATTCATAGTTTAGACTGGAAAAACACAACTCATGTCTTTATGTGATGAGTGGTTAAAATGTCAGAGAACTGAATCTAATGCACAGAAAGCTGGAAGATGGAATTAGTTCACTGTTTACTGAGCACATTCAGCTTCACCTCCAGCACCAGGTTTTCTTATTAAATATTTGCCAACACGTTCACGTTTTAAAAGTCAGCTTCAGCTTCAAACATGTTTTTTATCTCATTTATTAACACAACTTTTGTTGCGCTGGTGTGACGTCAGTGTTTACGGAACAGACACCAGCCTCTTGGACCCAGAGAAATGGAAACACGAGCAGGTTTTGGGGCTTCCTGCACCAAACCACAGTGTACTGACACGACCCATACTACCCCACCTATAAACACAGAACCCCCTTTTAACCCCAAGCTGTTGTTTGCCATCAGTTATTTAAACACAATTAATTACAATTCACAGCCTGATTAATTGCAAGACTTTATTATAAAGACACTGATGAACATTACGCATACTCTCTGAAATAGTTATGTTGTGTGTCTCATACACATTTTTATTTATTTTCTCTTCTCTGCAAAAAACAAATACCAAAAGCAAAAAGTCTTTAACCTTAAAAAGAAGTGCTGCCATTTTTATCTACAAAAAAACAACACCCACAGTCTCCAAGAAGTTTAAAATCTGCACAAACTTAAAACCTGAAATCCATAGCAGCATCGAGGAAAAGTCTTTAGAAAATCTCAAAGGAGCGTCAGTTTCAGTTCAAGTTCACTGTTAGCATGAGCCACTGTCTATAATGAAAACTCCCAGGATGCATTGTGTCCAAGAAGTTCTTCAGTGAATGAAAAATATAAGCTTGTAAAAGTATAAAAATAATCCCAGATAAAGATCCTTTGTGTGCATCAGTTTGTTCACAAATAAACTTTTTAAAATGTCTCTAATATTATTTCAATCTCTCTCATATTTATTTGCCCTGGCCGCAGACATTTTTGAGACTGTTTACATGACGTTTACATGTTTGTGTGATGGTTAAATGAGTTGTTGTGGGGTAAATGAAGCGTCCGGAATCTCTTCCAGGTGTTTCTGGGCCGAAAACGACACTTGGAAGTCTGACCGCCTCCGATCTGGAGTCAAGGAAGTCTCGAGTCTCGTGAGAAAGCGGCCCATCGTGGTTAGCTAAACAACAAGCTAGCAATGGCTTTATTTCTTGATTTTTGTTGAGGCAGAGCGGCCAAATGGTATTTAAAAGTCTATGCAGATACACGGAGGGGAAAACGAAAGTAAAGCTGAGGGAGGGACCACAGGAGTCAAGCGGTGTGATATTTACGATAGTGCTTTTCTCCGAACTGTAGGGGGAGCTCTATAGAGGAAAATGAGGGCAAAAGAAACAGCAGAGTTACTGAGTTCTGCTTTAATGCTTTAGCGAATAGAACTGACAACCAGATCCATTACATTTTGTGCTTCAAGAAAACCCCTTGCCTAAGTATTGGGCCACTGTCATTACTTCTTCTTGTGTCAACGGTTAGCACTGTCACCTCACAGAAAGAAGGCCCTGGGTTTGAATCCTGGACCGAATTTGCATGATCTCCTCGCATCTGGGTGGGTTTTCTTCGGGTGCTCCAGTTTCCCCATTTAACTTAAAACATGCACGGCTAACCCTGCAGTAAGGTGCTCCTGACCAAGGTCTACATTACCTAATGACTTTAGCCTTAGCTGAAGCTCACAGCGCCCCTATTGGCCAGGTGGACACACTACACCAACACAGGTAATTTTGCTTATGCTACTGTTTTTGCGTCATGTAAACAGCCTCTTATAATACCAAGTCTAGACAGGACCCAGGTTTGCATTTCTAATATATGAATAGATGATTTGTAGCAACCGATAAGTAATAATAGCCAATAATGTAATACCTGCCAACAACATAACAATTTTGTAATTTTTAAATGTAATAAAGCCAATAACGTAATAACTTGCCAATAATGCAATACGTTATTGACATGATTGACCTATTATTGGCCTAAATCCTTTGAAAATGTAATAACTGCAGCCTATAATGTAATAATACACCAATAAGACTGCATTTCTTGTAAATAAGATGTTTTTCTTTTATTGCAGTTTTTGCAGTTTGAGCATCAGAAATAGGTTTAGTGGATGGCATAGTTTGAGAATTTTTTCTTGCACAAAATTAGAATATGATTAATTTGTATAGGTCTGTGAAGACTTATCGAAGCTATCTAAATCACAACAAAAAATGTTTACAAATAAATCATCTGGACTTGGTTTTCAGAGTTTTAGATGTTTTGTTTCTTCTCCATGAGACATTAGCTGTTTCCGAATGTCCTCCCTAACCCCTCTATAGTACATTAGTGGTCACACCATTTTGTAGTGGCGTCCAAATGTCTAGTTGATAAAAAATAGTGCACTCAAAATTTCCCACAAAGCATCTTAAAAATTAGTGGACATCGATGGTCACTACACGATCAATAAAGACCAGAATGTTTTGCGAGATTCGTCGGAGAACAGCAGGACCGCAGCCGGGCTTTAAACTGAACACAACATATCTGAATGAAACCAGTCGCTGTTTTTACTTCTGTCAGATTGTATTTATGAATAAATTACTCTTAAACTGACCTCAGCCTGTGCAGGTGACAGCTTCCCTGTTTAAGGCAAAGAGCTGCAATAATCCAGTCCGCTTTATTTATTAAAGTGATCATTCATGTATGTATGATCATTATTTATCTATAAATAACTAAAATATCACTAAAGTCTGGTCGGGCTCACAGAAGCCCATTATTAGCGAAGCTCACTGAACTTTTTTATACACAGCCAGAGTCATGTGATCAACGGCGAGTTAAAAATAGTCCGAATCGTTCACAAAATGAGTGCACTATAAAGTCTGCTGTATAGGGCTGGACTATATAGGGAGAGAGGGGTTAGGGGTGAGAGGTGACGTTTGGACACAGCCCATTTTATGCTTTGTCAGTGTCTCTGTTGGATGTTGCATAGTCAACATTATTGGCTCCAAAACATGGCTTTATCACATTTAAATTTGCCAAAATTATTACGTTATTGGCCATTATTACATTATCGGTCGTTACAGGGTTTTAAGGAATTTCAGCGGGAACAAACAGGAAGTGGTCACAGCACTTGAAAGCGCCACGCCGCCTGGTCTTTGTAGTCCAAACACTCGGAGGCATTGAAGTTGAGCTTCCACGGCGCGCCTTGCTCTTTGTAGTCCAGGCAGTCCGTGGTGGAGCTGTAGTACGGCTGGTGGTGCGGCGCTGCGTGAGGAGGATGAGGATGATGATGATGGTGAGGATGATGGGGGTGTCCCGTTTGTCCGATGTGATGGTGTCCCGACATAGAGCTGTTGGTCATGTGATGGTGCGAATGCATGGGCAAGTACGAGCCGCAATCCACTCCTCCGAAATAGGACCCTGAGGCCGTGGTGGGATATCCCTGGCCGTAAGCTGCCACCGTTTGGCCGTAGGAGACCGGGTAGGACGCCGTAGCGGTCGGGCCGGTGACCGCGGACCGCTGCATGCAAGACGCGCTGCTGTTGGCCACCGGGTCGGGCATCGCCGCCGGGGCTAAGGCCGGAGAGACGGGCGCCGGACTCCAAATTGAAGACACGGGAGCTGTGACGGAGGTAGACGTGTTCATCAAACCGGGAGGGCACACGCTGGAGACCACAGAAGAAGAAGAAGAAGAGGAAGTGGATGACAAAGGAGGTGTAGAAGAAGAGTTTGTGGAGGAGGGAGGGGTAAAATGGCCGCCACTCTCAGATCCACTGCTCTCTCGGTTCGGAGACGGTTTCTTTTTCAGAGGTTTCACTTTGGAGTTGTGATTATTGTTGTTGGTGTTACTGTTGTTGTTGTTGTTGCTCTGTTGCTGCTGGCGGCACTTGGCTCGTCTGTTTTTGAACCACACCTGAAGAAGAACAAAGGTCAAAGGTCAGAAATGTCTCATTAGGTTTCAGTAAGCGTTTAGAGATCCAATTTTCCCACTATTGTCGCACTTTAAAACTTATAACCCCTTCTCTTGTCTTTGGCATTCAATACAGACTAAGCAAGCACCTTGGCCCTTTTACATAATATTTTAATGTTTTTTTTGTGTGTTTTTTTTTCATTGTCATGTATTTATTCTATTGTATGTTGTTTTTACTTATTGTTTTCACTGCCTTCTTCTGCTTTTATTGTTTTTATGGCTGTGAAATGTGTCTGGTTTGGCACTTGGGTCAACCAAGGTTGTTTTAAATGTGCTTTAGAAATAAATTTTGCCTTGACTTGACTAATTAATACATAAGATATTGCAAAGTATTACTAAATTATCACTATAGAACATTGTAAAAGCATTAATAAATATGTAATAAGTAATTTTGCATTTATTTACATGGGCTTATTACTCAAAAATTAAACATGAATAGAAATAATACAAAAGCCAGAGTACTTTGAGCTGGATCCAAGCCTGGATTAATGAAGAGGAAGGGGATCTGGCATAAAACCTATGCTATCCTCACTGCACACAGGAGGCAGATGCTTTGTTGTGGCGCCAGAAGAGAAAGAAACACAGGTGTGTAGTCTGTGTCGTACCTGGACTCTGGACTCTGGCAGGTTGATCTTCAGCGCCACCTCCTCTCTCATGAAGATGTCCGGGTAGCGAGTTTTGGCGAACAGAGACTCCAGGATGTCCAGCTGCGTCCGAGTGAAGGTGGTGCGCTCCCGACGCTGCTTACGGGGATTTCCTGTGGATTAAAGAATAAATATAATATTAACAGATTGGTCCATGGTCCTACAGTATGAAAGCTATGGTCTACTGGGCTATGGCCACTGTTCTCAAAGTGTAGTTGTGGATACTGCTGGTGGTACAAAGGAGGTACTAAAGTGGTAAAAAAAAAAAAAGAATCTATAACGTTTACGGTAAAATATTGTCAGCTGTTGTTGCCAGAATTTTACTGTAAGTAAATCTGGTGACTTTTACATTAAACTAAACATGATTTCTGCTTTGTCTATGACTCACTGTCTCTCATCTGCATGAACACATATTGTTTTATGCTACTGTAATGGAAAAGGTAAGGTAATTTCTTAATGAGTCCACAATGAGTCCATTCTGATTTTGTTTCATTTAAAGCCACTTTTTTCCTGTTTTAGTCCAACTGGGAATTAAATTAAAGTATAGAGTAGACCAGCAGTTCCCAACCTTTTTTATGTCTACCCTCTGGACTTTTTGTGTTACCATTACTCACTCTGTTGATGATTCTTCAATAACTTGTAAACCATATACTTTTGTGTTTATTAGTACAAAGACATAATGCTTACTTTATTGTAAATACTAACTGCATTTTTTTCTTTTCAACTCAAATTCAAGATTAAAAAATAATAATAAAAAATAATTTGCCTTCCTTTAAAATATTAAATAAAAATATTAAAATCTAAACTCCTGCATCACGATATATTGGAATAACCTTTTTCAAACTTTGTAAAAAAAAAAAATGCTTCAGTCAGATCCAATTCTTCTTCTTCAATTTTGTTAAACTGGAAACAAAAAATGCCTCCCACCCACTCAGGGTTAATACAAGATATAATGAGACACGTGCAACCGGAAAAGTTAAATTCTTACTAAGGGGGAAATGGAAGAATTTCACTTGATTTGGCAGCCTTTCATAGACTTTTTTTTTTTTTTTAGCACAACAAACTTCTGAACTTGACATTCTGAACTTGAGTATTATATGTGTTTAGATTAATGTTCATGTTTTTTTATTTGTTTGTGTGTTTTGTTTTGTTTTTTCTTATGTATGTATATTTCTTTCCATTCAATATGTCATATTTATAGAAAAACTTGTAAAAAATATAAAAAATCTCCTATTATAAGAATATTTCAATAACTTCCCTTTAAAACAAGCTATTAAACAAAAAAGTAATAGTTAAATACTCAGTTTTACCTCCTCTTCATCAGACAATGAGCCACTTCAGCTTGTCTTTTGTGAGTTTTAAAAGTTCTGTATGAAATCACTGCAAATATTTTCTTATGATCTTGTAAATGAATAATGAAATAATTTTAGGTACCTCCTTTAATGTGCTCGCATACCCCTAGGAGTCTGCATACCCCAAGTTGGGAAACACTGGAGTAGACCACAGCTTAGTCCTAGTTTAGTCTAAGTTCAATCCAGTTTTAGTTCCTTTTTTTCTGAGGTGGTACTTGGTGAAAAGTTTAAAAAACACTGGTACACAATATTAATTTTTGAATATTGCTTATGGAGGCGCTCTTTGACCATTTGCCATCAAAGAGCACAGTTTTATTTAATCTACATACTGTATTTTCTGTGCATGCAGCTTGACCAAAAAATGTCTTTTTAGGGCAGGAATTGGGCAGACACAAGCCAAAATTTTTTATTGCTTTATTGTCTGAACCAATTTTTGTTCTTTCCCTACGTCCAAAAGCATGTCGTATAATGTAAAATACCTCAGTCACTGTACAGGGTTGCATTTTATTGTGGAAAATATGGCTTTTATTTGGTAACAATTCAATAATTATCTTTCTACTGTGTATATTCTTGCATTAATATTTTATTCAGGTCAATACAAATAAAAAGACACAGCCAGCCTAAAAAAATATTCTAAATACTCAAGTGACTTCTAACTTTTTTACAACAATATTTACTTTAAACCAAACAACAAATGGAGACAAAACACTGAACTGGTCATAGCATGTTAAATTTAATCGTAATAGACAGAGAAGAGTACGTATTTTGAAGCGTGTGTGTGTTTCAGGAGGGCGTTACCTACCGGGATAGCCCACAGTGGGGTGCAGCAGGTCCACAGCACTGCCCAGGCCCAGGCCGCCCATCCCATAAGGATTCTGCTTCAGATAGGACATCATTGTGACCACGAGGCTATGGCAGCAGCTGTGAGGGAGACGGGACGGGGGGCTGGAGGAGGGGGCTCCTGTGGTGGGACAGAGACAAATCAGTTAACTTCTGTTACTGAAATGTTTAGTTTTTGTTTAGACATTTGAATGTTTAATACAACTTGCTGCAAGATTATTTTGTACAATATCTATGGGGAATAACATATTGTCAGTGCAAATTATGATTTATTTTATCGTTGACCTTAAAGCCTTATAATCTGGAGTGGGGGATAGCATCAGCATTAGGGGGGTAAATGTAGAGGGTTAACACAAACTAAAGCCAAAAGCAAACTGCATTTAATTAAACATGACACTAAATAAAAGTGTTTACCTGAGCCTTTAGACATACAATAGACTTTTAATTGGTTCAACAAGTCCCAACTTCAAAATAAGCAGTGGGAAATCCCAGCAGCTATGGGTCTTAGGCGGGATAGACCCTGGACAGTGGCCGGTTCGTTCCAGGGCTGACACACCCAGACAGAAAACCATTCACTCTCACATACATTCACTATAGAGGGATTTAGAGTCACCAGTTCTTCTAAAGCATGTCTGTGGATGGTGGAAGGAAGCCAAGGGGCATTCATTTTGTAATTTTGAGATGTTAGTAAACTGTATTTACTCTATATAAGTGTTTCCCAACCAAGAGTACGGGGACCCCTAGGGGTACACAAGAACATTGCAGGGGTTATATGATCATTTATTGTACCATTATAATATATTTGGATTTCAAAGTTTGCAGGACAAAACCAGGTCTAAACCAGAACTAGACTGGGTCAAACCAGGGCAAAACTAAGACTAAACCAGTGCAAAACCATGCCTAAAACCAGAACAAAAGTAAGACTAAACCAAGACTAAGCCAGGTCCAAACCAGGACTAAGCCGGTAAATCAGGTCGTCGGGGTACACAAAACCAAAAAGGCTGGGAACCACTGCTCTATATTTTATTATGATGTATCCTTTTTAAATAGATGCTTTGAATAGCTGTAGCAGGAAACCAATACTTCATTACGGTGCTATTTTGTGACATACTTTTATAGTTTAAAGCTACTAATACTGTCCATCTGAGAACATCAAGAGCAGATTTCTTACCAAATATGGGTTGCAGGTAACTAGATCCCTTTAAACTCTGGGCCTTAGGCAGTGTACACTCTGGACTGTGGCCAGTTCATCACCGTTCTCTATTTATGGTTAATAAAAGCCACACACTGCATAAGCTTTGACCTATAAATGTTGCAAATGCTGTTTAAAATGTTGGATAGATGACCAAAAGCAGCTCTCAGGGACTGCACTATGTTTGGATTTATGTGAAAAGCCAAAAGAAACAGATGATAAGTGTTTAATTAAGTCCTAACAGCTTGTCCAGTGTGAAGATTTAGGCAGAAAGACGTGTTAAGACGTGGCACAGAGTGAAGCGATACAGCGAGAACACACAACACACAACACACAACACACATATGGAAACATCTAGAGGGTTAAACGTGGCCAATAGTACTGTGTTCATTTATTCTGCTTAATTTTCAGATAAGCACTATCATATCAGTTTAAATGTAAATAAATTACAGCAATCACGGTTAAACTCCAATGTAAAGAGTGGTAGTTATTTTCATTAAAGCTTGCATATGTTTGTTTTAAAATACAATATTGGACATTAAAACTAGGACACAGAGGATTAAATGTCTTCATGAAACAAATGTCAGGGCTTCTCCAAATGCTGCAGCTGTTTTTCTTAAAAAACAAAAAAAAAAAACTATTTTAAAATGCTACGTTTAATTGACTGGATTGCACTGACTTTTAGAGTACCATTGCAAAGCTACTCATACCAATAACAATATTCATTATTAAGAAGTACTGGCACTAATTCCTCATTTCATATTTTGTACAATAAGGATTAAAATACCTATACATTATGCATCCAAAACAAATCTTCAATTCCTCAAATGTGTAAAATTTAATAGACATTTAGACTAGCATTGCATAATCCATTAATATCAATAATAATATTCATTAATTAAGACAAGTTTGCACATGTACACATACTACTTAAGGATTAAAACAGTTACAATATGAAAAATCTGGCATGAAAAGAAAACATGTCCTTATTCCTATAATGTGTGACATATACAGCATTGCCAAAACCATTATAATAATATTAATAATGGAGATTTTTTTTATATATTTTGTGCAGTAAGGATAAAAAAAACTACATTATGCATCCAAAAACTGATTTAACATATTTCTATAACATATAAAATTTAACAGACCATTACATTACAAAAGTCCCAGCAAAAAAAAAAGACAAGTTTGCAAAGTTAGCTGCAAAAAAACATTTAGATTAAAACATTGAAAAATCTGGTATAAGAAATATTCTATAAACATCAGCGCTTACAGTGATCATAATACATGTTTATATTAAAGCAGTCATCAGTGGTTTAGACCCAAACTGGTCGGCTACGCGTCAGCCCAGCTCATCCGGGACGTCCTACTTTAGTTTCCTGAAACTAAACCTTTACGCAAACAGTTTTTTTAATCCGAGACCAGGAAATGCAGAGGGCTGTAATTTATAATAATCCATAAGAATGTTGTTAAACTGTATGCCCTATAATGTCCAAACTTCTGCATTATTGACTAAAATGGTAAAATTAAATAAAATATAGGTGATGTTTATTTAATGTGGTTGTGTTTTGTGTTGTGACCAAATTCACCACAATAAAAAAAGCCTGACAAGTTGCATGTGATTCATTTTAAAAACCTAATGTGTCATACATTCAAATCATGTTTAGGACTAAAACTTACACTTTGTTTTATTTTAATTTATCTTTTTCTTATCATGAAGTGTATACATAGAGATATTTCCCATTTTAAAGGAATTGCTGTTTACCAGTTGTAATAAGTTTGTACCTCTTTACTTCTGTATTGCCTTGTGTCTGCTGCATGTTGCCATTACCAAACTTTAACAAACTAAATTAAAAAACTTAATGTGTCATTCAAATCATGGTCAAGACTAAAACTTACATATTTAATTTAATTTTAGCCTTATCATAAAGTGTATACATTACAATATTTTACATTTTGGGACAGCACTATATGCTAAATGTTATTTACCAGTTAAAACTATTTAGTTACATTCATTGTCTTGTGTACTGCTGGATTTTGCCATTCCCAAATTAGAAAAAAATAAGTTGTAGAAGTAAAATAAAAACTTTGAGCAATTGTGTATTATTTTCAAGTAAGTAAATGTTACGTTCAGAAAAAAAAAATGTTTTAAAATTTGCAAGAAGGCTGCAAAAAATGCCTTTACATGCACTTAAAAACTCATTTTGTTTTCTTTAATCTTCTGCTGTTGCGCAATTGCTCTGCCCTGCTTTAATTAATTAATGTCAATGGTTTTCTATTGTGTTATTGACTTTTGGGACATTTTTGACGTGCCTTAAAAATAAACAGCTTGTCACTCAGCCTCATTAATTTAAATAAACTTTAGCAATGTAAACTAAAACCTGACGTGCTCACGCTGTGTGCAGTAAGTCTACAACAACTCCCTGCTGCTTAATGCGTTAGGACCTGTGCGGACTTTAATGTGTTTTAGATAGGGCTCCCCCGTGGACTCCCATTGTCTTTGCTGTCCCACTAAATGCAGTAATTTGGGCTTAAACAATGCGAGCGCGTTGACAAGGAAATGCGCCACAAACTGTGCGCAAATCAACTCCATTACCATGCGCACTGAGACAATTAGCGCTGCGAGCCTCGTTATCGGACCTCCCCATGACAATAGCTTGGTTATCTGTTAGCATTAGCATTACGCAGGGTGGCCCGGGACAATTAAGATGCGTTTAGATTGGGAGCTGATACAAAAGTGAAGTGGTGAGTGTGAACAAACTGTGAGACTTAATTAAGAGATTAATAGAGTGCAAGTTTTATTCTAGTTTTATTTAGTGTACTTTAAACAGGGTGAGCATTTTTAATTGGGACAGTTCCAGTTTGAGGCTCCTTGTCCCAGCACACATCTGTAAAAACACTACTATCATTTTTCAACAAACCGTGTCCCAGTTGTGCCCTTTCTAACCAAAATATTAAAAATGCCCATCATATTCAAAACCTAAGCCCTAGCTTCGTTTATTTTGAATTACATGACAGGAAATTTCATGGATTTTGGAAGCTTTTTTTGTTTGTTTTTGCTTTCTAAGTTCAAATGCACCGAGATTTGTTGAAGTTTTTGGGTCTAGGAACCTGGCTTAAAATGTGAAAGACATCCAACATTAACTAGGCCTATGTATAAGCTGCTACAGACGCTAGACCTCGCCTTTTGCGCAACGTGAAAGTCTCAAAGCTGATAGCCTAAATATATTTTCCATGCAGTGTGTGTAGGCTATGTGCCAAAAACGTTTCTACAAATTTATTCTGATGAACTAGAGTAAATCTAATAAAACCGTATTATTTTAACATGCACGTGTTGGCTAATAATTTAAAATAAATGGAAATACTTGACTTTTTTCTGCAGTCTGAAGACTCTGGCCCGTTTCTGCCTCAACAAGAATCCATTTTGTCATCTCTGAACATTACACTGTTTCCTAATGCGCAACAGCTTTTATATATTCTGCATCTTGTACAAAATTAATAGCATTTACCACTTGACTAATGGTATAATCTGCTTTCCACAACATTTATTTTGTCAGGAAGTCTCACTGAAATCGAGATTCATACACACACACGGTCAAACATATGGCCTACAGTAAAACATATTGTCGTCCCGTCCCACCAACCCAACCACAGCCTTATAGTTTTATTTAGTGACCAGTTCTGGGGCTCTTGTAAGAACTTTACGCACATAGCCAACATTCATTCATTCATTCATTTGTTTAGCCAAATGTTTTACTTTAATCTCATCTGGAGTTTATAAACTGCGTAACTGTGCAAAGTAACAGGCATCAGCTTAAAGCCTGTGCAACCCAGATGCAGCTATTTCTGCTAAAACAAGCAATGACTCTAATTTAAACTCACACTTTTTTATTAAACTAACACAAAATGGGCTAAATTACGCACATGTAACCACGGCATTTGGCGCATGGAACTGGTGCGCGCTCAAGGAACTATTTTGGAGAAGCCCGAGTCTAGCTTCAAATACTCCAGTGCGCAAAACACCTGAGTCAAAACAGCAGCATTTTCTGCTCTGCATCTATTCGCCAAACGTATTTTTTTCCCCAGATTTTTTCAACATCATATTTGAAAAGTGATTGTTATAAAAAGCCTACCACAAATGCTTATGCATGCAAATTTCGCTTGCAATTCCGAAATGTCAGTGACTGTAATAAAAAAGGCCCATATGCTCAGCAAATTCAGTTTTATTCCATCACATTTTTTGATATTTTTGCCTGTGCATATTTGCCCAAAATGTAAATCAATTAGTTGCAATAATGGCTTCATCTTTGCGCATAAAAATTTTTTTTATTGACGCCATAATTACAATAGTATGCGGATATTTTAAAACACAGTGAAAGTAACAGCTCTCGATAATATTAACTAATTTGATTTCTATTTAATTTTCTATTTTTTAACAACTTATAGCCTAATATTGCGCGTTTTGTTACTGTGACATTGACGTTGTTTTAAAAAGACTAACGTTGGAATAATTTTACGCACTGTCTGAAACGAAGTGAGGTGCTTTTTTTCTCACCTTTTTTTTTCTTCGCGAGTCCTTTAAAATCCTCTTTACGATCCCAAAAAGCTGAGAAATATCCGCATGAAGTAAACTTTGCGCAGTGTCCCGCTCTGAAGTGACGCAGTTCGCTTTTTTGCCTGTATCGCCAGAGAGAGAGAGAGAGAAACGTGACTTTTCGCGCAGAAAAGATGAGGGGGATTGATTCTTGTCCTCTCGGTCTCTAAAGAGGCCAAGTGGAGGAGCGCACACGGACACGGCTTCTTCGGGATAACAGCCAATCACAACGCTCCGTTTTTCTCAGCGACCAATCGCAGCGGGAGTTTGGGGATTCTAACCCCGCCCCCTTTCCTTTGGACCGTGCACATCGGTTCAAAAGGGGAAAGTTTTTTGGGTCAAAAAGTTGTGAGAAAATCAACGAAAACATTACAGATCGTGGTCAAAATGCATTTCAGGACAACAAATTAAGATTTAAACTTTTATGTGGAAGTTTATTAGCGTTGGAAAAACACTATACTTTTACGCACAGTCTACATTAAATGACAAAACATCTCCTAATCAACATAAGCCTCCGTCTAATGGGGCTAATTAGCATCTTAAGCAATGTAGATGTTGTTAGTTAGATTTTAAGACATTACATTATTTCCTTGCGTGTGTGAGTTGTATTTGTAATTTAAAACAGGCCAGCACTGGTTTTCCTTAATAATGACACACTCCGAGGCTAATGTGTAGGCACATGGAAATGTTCGAGTTTATTTGTTAAAAACAAGATCAGACAGAAAGTAAATAATCACAATTTAATTAGCAAAAAATGTATACAAAATCTTAATTCTTTCAGAAACAAATACAGATAAATTGTAGTAAATGTTTTTTGTGCAGCTAAAAAACAGTTTTAAATCTGGACTTAAACATTGTCAGACTAGTAGTAGTTTTATTATGTATAGACAGGAATTTATAAAATATTTAGAAACAAGCTAGAGAATAAATGGTATCTTTTTGCATCCTAATACATGTTTTTTCTGCCGAGCAAAAGCCAAGATGTGTTGACAGTTTGCCATTGTGAAAATAAAAAAATACTCCAATACAACTTCAGCTTAATTAATGTCATTCTCTTGCTCTGTCTCTACATTTTGCAGAGGAACCAACTTCATACAACGCTGATTTTCTGCAATTTGCATGAGAGAAATGGTCCACGTCAACCATTTATTTTCCTGGTTTAGCTCTTGTTATAACCTGGACATAAAGTCACCTACATTTTTATAATCATTATTATTATTAACTTGACACAGTTGCTCACTCGTCTCTGCTTTAACAGTACGCATTTTACAGAGAAGCTGTAATCCAAACTGGCTCGAAGTATAAGCCCAAAGTAAAGTCCGTAATCCTGGGATCAGAGGCGACAGAGGAGCGTGTCCGAGAGAGAGAGTGGGTTCTTATGGTCGTTAACTTTAGAGACGTGCGTTAGATGGGCTGCTGTTGGACTCTTTTGTTGTTGAGAAGCAGAGGTTATGTAACACAGCTGCAGTGTTTTGAATGTTATATAACAGTATTTAAACAAACTGTGGGCTGTCACTCAGAGCAGAGCTTCAGATACAGGTACAGGAGTCTTTCACTTCTAATCTAGTTTAGTCTAGAGCCAGTTTAATCCTGGTATAGTCTGGTTTAGTCCAGGCTTAGTCGTAGTTTAGACTGGTTTAGTTTACTCTGGTTTAGTTCTATTTTAGATCTGGTTTAGTTCTATTTTAGACCTGGTTTAGTTCTATTTTGGACCTGGTTTAGTCCTGGTTTAGACCTGATTTAGTTCTGGTTTAGTTTGGTATTAGTTCTAGTTTACATCTGGTTTAGTTCTATTTTAGACCTGGTTTAGTCCTGGTTTAGACCTGGTTTAGTTCTGGTTTAGTCTGGTTTAGTTCTAGTTTAGACCTGGTTTAGTTCTAGTTTAGATCTGGTTTAGTTCTATTTTAGACCTGGTTTTGTCCTGGTTTAGACCTGGTTTAGTTCTGGTTTAGTTTGGTTTTAGTTCTAGTTTAGACCTGGTTTAGTCTGGTTTAGTTCTAGTTTAGATCTGGTTTAGTTCTATTTTAGACCTGGTTTAGTTCTATTTTAGACCTGGTTTAGTCCTGGTTTAGTTTGGTTTCAGTTCTAGTATAGATCTGATTTAGTCCTGGTTTAGACCTGGTTTAGTTTTATTTTAGACCTGGTTTAGTCCTAATTTAGACCTGGTTTAGTTCTAGTTTAGACCTCGTTTAGTTCTAGTTTGGAACTGGTTTAGTCCTGTTTTAGTCAGGTTTAGTTCTATTTTAGACCTAGTTTAGACCTGGTTTAGTCCTGGTTTAGTTTAGTTTAGTTTAGTTTAGACCTGGTTTAGTCCTATTTTAGCCTGGTTTAGTTTAGTCTGGTTTATTCTCAGCTGTCCCGTGTTACTACGGGCCGTCCCATTTAAAGCACAGGTAAACAGCTTCATATTTGTGACAGACGCACCTGGCATCAAGGGAAAAAAATGTAAAAAGCAGTTGGTGGAGTCAAAAAAGTTCAGCCATACATGTGCCAGTTCCAAACCCAGATAAACATGGGGCCTGTGGAAGGGCATCTGGAGTAAAACCTCTACCAAAGTCACCACGGAGATCCCTGAACTAGCTTTTTTTAATGGTGAAATGAAATACATCACCGAAAACCTACAGTATGTGCTTAGGAGATTGGTTACTACTTTATGTTTCCATTTGTAGTAGTAGTAGAAAAAGTAATAATATTTGCAGTGACAGTACTCCTATAATTCTCCAAAATCTATGTGACCCGAGTTTCCAGAGTACGGAGAGGAGGGGGCATGTAGCTGTCAATCAAACCGCTGCTGTCCCGCCCCTCTCATTAGGAAGACAAACAGAGAAGACCCGCACCAAGTTCCTCCACTGAGACACCACCAGACCTGAACAGGTTTGTGAAGGAAACAATACTTTTCTTTTTTTAAACATGAATTAGAGATAAACTTAACAAGAAGCCCAAAGCCCAACTACACCACTTAACCAAATACTTCTCAGTTTTTGCCCCAAAGGTAAAGTTTACTGATAGTTTGGTTCAGTGTTATAGCATACCATCATTTTAAAAAGTTCCGCCCTGTCCTGACATAAAATAAAAAAGAGTTGTATCACAGTTTAGAGCTTATATCTTAAACTTTTAGCTCTGAGTTTGCCGTGAAACCAAAGCAATCCCGGGACTCTTTCTGCTCTGTTAAACATTACATGAAGGCACTGCAAATATTTAAACATAGCATGCTGGTAGAGGCTAAATATTTTCATCGTTAAAATCCTACATAACTTGTTTTCTCAAAGATGATTCATACATTATGCTACTTTAGACATTAAAAAATAGAAGTAGTTTTCCCATTTAAAAAAAATAGTGGTGTACTTGTGCTGTACTTGAATCAGAACTAAATTAGCAACATATTTTTGTCCATTCTTACAGAGGGCTTATACAGAGGATCATAAGGCCTGTGACACAAAATAAAATATTTCCAAATAATCAGTTGTGTAACTTGGTAATGAGGGGCCCCAGTACATTCACGCATCAGATGTTTCATTTCTAATTTAATAGCTATCAGCTGATTTTACTGCATTTTGTTGCAAAAACAGGTGCTGTGGTATAGTTCAAGTAAAACTGAGGTTTATTAAGGGACAATTTAGCTTTTGTTACATTTATATTTTTACTACTCACATATGATTCAGGTGCTGCTCCTATATTTCCCCCAAATCTATTCATGGTAAACATTTTATTTGACCATTTATTGTACAAACTTTATTCTATAACAGAGTTGTTTAACAAGAGATGTATTCTACAAGAGCTCTTATGGGCCCCTAACCTCCTGGGCCCCTGTGCAGTTGCACTGGCTGCACTGCCTGATGCTAGGTTGTAAACCTCGCTCATATGTATACTGTCGTTGTGCCCCTGGGCAAGACACTTCACCCACATTCCCTACTTCAGTCACAGTGTGTGGTGGGTAAGCAACTGGAAGGGCATCTGGTGTAAAAACCTGACAAATCCCTGTGAGACTGGGTCACTGTGGTTAACAAACAAGAGAGCAGCCAGAAAGAAAGAAAAATACTTCCACCTCTGCTAAACAGATAAAATATAGATTTAAAACATCACTATGTTGAAGTGGTTGTAATATTTCATTAACAACAGAAAAACAAAGCCTATTTAAAAGTTGATGAGACTTCATGATGTCACGGTCAACATACACCTATTACTAAATTATTCAGATCTTAACACAAAGCACTTCCGTCTTGGCGTTTGGTTCCTAAAAATTCACATCAATGTGTTTTTAGGCCGCAAACCTTTAGCTAAATTTGTCCCCACCCAGCTCTGCAGCAGCAGCAGCAGAAGGAGCGAGGGGAGAGGGGGAGCTCCCTAATCCCTTTAGGATTATACCCCTCTGTGTCTGCCTCGAGGCGCTCGCGTTAAAACTCATTCACGTTTTGAACAAAGCGCCGCGCTGTCGCCATGAGAGCGCTGGCAGAGCTGCAGGAATGCACACGAGACGCTTCCAAGAAATTAAAAAACGTTTCACAAATACCCGAAGGCAAAATGACTGGTTTTAAACAACAATTAGGGAAAAAAACAAGTTGGAAAGCAAAGCTAATGTTGTCATGTTAAAATAAAATCATCTCTGAGCATAAAGTGTGTATGAAGCATAAATCTCCACTAAGAAGGTCTCATTTCAGAGGCTAAACGATTAAATTAAGTGTAAACTAGCAACCCATACTAGGAATATAACAGGACTGTGATTAAACTAGGACTAACCCAGGATTATGTGTCGTACTGAGCCAGGATTAAACTAAACCCAGATCTTAACTACACCAGGGCAAAACACAAGAGGAAACCAAGCTCAAACCTAAACCAAAAAGGTATAAATCCAGGTCTGAATTAGAGTTAAACAAGAGTAAACCAGGGTTAAACCCAGGCTTAAGCCAGGACTAAACCCAGGAGTTTAGGGGATTAAACCAGGACTAGATGGGATTATACATATTACTCAGTCAGGATTAAACAAAGCCTTTTCCATAGTGATACTTCTTCTGGGGGAGACTCTGAGACCTGTTTGGGCCTAGTTTTAAAAGTGTTTTTGACAAAGGGGGAACTAGAACAGGGACGGAATTTTTTTGACCAATCAGAACAAAAGGGGGGTGGTCCCATTCTGATCAGGGACACTTTCATTGGTTGAGTCCAAGCTTGTGCACATTATCTTTCTACACTGGACTAATGTGCAACAGGAAAGATACTGGCTCTGACTGCTTACAACACAAAATGGTATAAAAAAAGAAACAGAGACAGAAAAAAGAGAGATGAAGCTGACATTAAACTAAATAAAACAAATATAAAAGAAGGTGTAATGATATATTTTTGCATAGATTGGATACGTATTGATTAGAATTGTTTGGATACGACTCATAAACGGTATTGGCTAATTTGGAACAATACAATTCGATACAATTCAACACCTTCATATCAATAAGCAATACAGCAACTTTTTGCCAAAAAAAAACTAAAACATAAAAGTTTATTCTCAAATGTAGCACTGGGGCTGATTATGTCAAGTTTACAGAGTGAAGAAAATAAAACATTTTATTTAATTAAAAACACAAAAATGCCATTCAAAAAGAGGTATCTGGTTTTATTTAAACATGCAAATTTCTAATTTTGATATTTCCTATATTTTTTTCCATGTATACTAAAGAGAACAATACAGTTCAACAAAAGGTAATGTGTACTGATATACAGTAGTCGTAGGAATATAAAACATTACATTAATGTAGTTACTGTATTGTTACACCCCTAATAAGAAGGAGGAGAGCTTTTTTAAACTTTTTCTTAAAAACTCTGGTAGTGGGCCTTTCATATGCAACAATACCTGTCCAAAGCATACACCACTGTTTACAGAGCCAGCAGGTTAAAAAAACGGCTCCCTAAATAATAATTACAGTCTTATCTGAGCCAGGTCTAGGTCCAGGACGGGTTTCATTTGCTGGGTTTCTGCTCTGGAGCTAATCAATGTAGTGCAGTAACAAAGCCGGAGTCAAAGAGGCCCCCAGTGAAAGGCAGAGCTGTCCCGTGGATAAGCCCCTGGACAGGATTACATATCGATCCCAAACCTCTCCATAAGCTTATCATACAAACCCACACAACACTGCTATTGTACACAGGCATGAGTGTGTTTCTGTGTGGGGGCCGTATACACAAATCTGACAATAATAAACTGGGAAAATCAATACACGGCACATATGTTTGTTTGTTTGTTTGTTTGTTTGTTTGTTGTTGGTTTCTGCTCAGATTGCTCAAACTACTGATGTTGTTGTTGTTTTCAGCAGAAGAGCAGGTTGACAATGGCAGGATCGTCCAAAATTAGTTCAATCCCAGCTTCTACTGTTCACGCTGCTGAAGAAGTGCCCTTTGGCAAGACACTGAACCGTAAATGTGTCATGTAGTAGTGGTTATGGAAATGGAAAAATGCTATATAAACAGATATTTCTTAGTTGTTCAGAGAAATCAACACTGGTAATGTATAGCTTACACTGTAAAAACAAAAAAAACAAAAAACAGCGAAAACTCAAAAACTCAAGGTAACAGGATCCCTCAAGATTTTTGAATTTCAGTCAAAATCTCAAGTTTTCAACAATAAATATTTTTTGTTCACCTAATTTAATGCTCAAATGTCTAAAAACTTTAAATTTAAATTTAAAAGTTTTGCATTTTTTTTAACTCATCTTACAGCCAACTTACTATCCATTGTTCAGAAACAGTATAATTCTTGATAATAATAAAAACTAATCTAAATTAACAAAATAATAATACTTTTTCTGAACAATGGATAGTAAGTTGGCTGTAAGATGAGTAAAAAAAAATAATAATGACAATGAGCAAAATTGAATGTTTTTTGACACATGAATGTCAAATTAGGTGAACAAAAAAATATTCATTGTTGAAAACTTGAGATGAGTTGGCCCCCAAGCTCAAAAACCATAAAGAATCCTGCTGCCTTGAGTTTTTGCAGTATTTTATTATTTTTTTACAGTGTGCAAGACGCAAGATATTTTATTGACATTACTTAACACAGGATAAAATAATCCTATGTCACAAGCCAGTGTGCTCTTTGTGCCAGTTCCAAGCCCGGATAAGTAGGGTTGTGTCAGGAAGGGCATCAGGCGTAAACCTATGCCAAATCACTGCACACCAGGAGGCAGATGGTTTGTACACAAGATATATTTTATTGAATTGCACTTTTTTGTCATTACTTAACGTAGCATAAAGTGCAACAGTGGCCTGGTGGGTTAAGCGTTAGCCCAGGGGTTGGTGGTTCAAACTTTGCTTGGTGCATACACTGTTGTTGTGTCCTTGGGCAAGACACTTCCCACAACACTGTCTGCTCCAGTCGCAGTATGTGGCATCCAGCTGAAAAAAACCCTGACAAATTTTCCTGCGACTGGTTTGCTCTGATGACCCTGAAAGAAAAAGGGAGCACCCGAAAGATTATTTAAAAAAGTAATCCTTGTGCCAGTCCCAAGCCTAAATAAATAAAGAGGGTTGTGTGAGCGAGGGCATTTGGCGTAAACCTATTCCAAATCACGCTAGGAGGCAGGTGATTTGCTTTCCTGTCAGAAAAAGTGATTGGAATTGTTTTGTTTTTTAGATGTAAATTTATTTTGCACTTCTGGGCCACCGTAATTAGCCTCAGTGCTACAAACAAACATTTATACTCCTTATCCTAATATGTCCTGCCATATACATCTCAAATATAAACCTGTTTACCATCTCTGTGTTGATTTCCTCCTCTCTCCAGTCTCTTCAGGTTCTCTCGAGTGTTTATCCACTCGTCTTCATCTGGAGAAGTGCGTTTAATTTACCGCCTCTCAAAGACTCCTTCACGAGAGGCGAAAGGAGAACACATCATCTCAGTATTTAATTATCAAACGCTCCTATAGCTCCTGGTTAGAGTCTGAGGCTGCTGCGTGTGTGGCTAAAGATAAAGATCATGTGACAGATACATAATGGTAAAGGCTGGTTGAAATGTAGTTGGAGTGTCTTGTATTCAAAATGTTCTGATTTATGTTTTTGTAGACTCTAATAATCCAGCTACAGAAGATCACAAGCTAGTGTTTCTCCAGATAAATGGTAAATGTTGGCTCAGGGAGGGCATCCGATGTAAATCTTACTCCGAAATCAATTTGTGAATGACTGCACGTAAGGCAGATGATTTGCTGAGACAAACCTAGACGGGAAACGCCAAAAGGAGATGTGTTTTTGTTCAGACTTAATTTCTCCTGTATTGTAAGAAGTGTTTTTGGCAGTATACAGGGATAAAACCAGGTCTAAGCTTGGATTAAACCCACTACAAAAGCAAGACTAAACCGGGATAAGCAGACTAAGCATGGATTAAACCAGTGGTACTAGGCTAGACCTAAAAAAGCTCTGGGAAAACGGATGTCAGAGTAAAGCATTCATTCATTTATCGTCCCTTTAGGGGTCACAGGTACTGGACCCTATCCCAGTTACTATGGGCCTTAGGCGGGGCACACCCTGGACGGGGGCCAGTCACAGGCCTGACACAGAGACACATAAAGACAGAGAACTCTCACATTTATTCACTAGGAGCAGTTTAGAGTCATCAATTCACCAAACACATGCATGTCTTATGTTTTTACTTCAGTCACCAACCCACAGTTAATAAGCAGATGGACAGACCTCCCTCCAACATTATGGCCACTGAGTGTGAACAGTGTTGCCAGATTGGGCTGGTTTCTTCTTTTGAACACCTTGGGCTTGAAAAAGTAGCATTTGGTGGCTTAATAGAAACTATTTTGGAGAATATACTAACTAAAACATTGTCATTTAATCAGAAAAACAAAGTAGAAATACACATTTCAGTTTCAATCCCATTCATATCTTCAAGTCATTGTTAATAAGTGATTCATGTGTTGTTGCTCACATTTCCTGTTGGTATTTCCTGTTTTTTGTGATTTCTATGACGCCCTGACCAGGAAGGCTTTGGTTGTTTGATTGCGCTCTTTGTGGAGAACCTGTTTGTGTTAGTTTTTTTGGTGCGGCTGTTAAGTTTTTAGGTTCTTTCTTACGTATAACGGTTTTAACATTTAAAGAAGTAGTAATTTGGGCTGTTTTTTATTGTGTAGGGCAGGTTTGGGGTTCTGTTTGGGCTGGAAACTATCAGTGAGATCTGGCAACCATTATTGTGAACTTAGAGGAGCATTACCAGGTAAAGGCTCAATGCACAAAAATCAAACAAAGATTTCGCAACAGAACGACTTCAAGAAATGATGTTGCAAAAGCTGCAGTTTTTTTTTATTATTATTATTAAGTAATTGTTAGATCAGGGGTTTGTTTACTTAAATCTGCAATCATAACATGTGCCAGTCCCAAGCCCAGATAAATGGAGAGGGTTGCATGCAGAAAGAGCATCCTGTGTAGAAAAGTATTCATGCAAAGGACTGTGATGACACCTGAAAGAAAATGGAGCAGCTGAAAAGAAGAATTTGTTAAAATGCACAAATATTATTATTATTAACCAAATACAAGGCAATGGAAAATCTTGTGTCCACTTTCACTTTGAGGTGTCCCAAAAAACTTCATACTGTAAATTTCATGTGTTGATACAGCTAATGTTTTATTGTGTTTGTTTTTCATGTAAATTTCCTCGAGCAGGTGCAATTTCATCTTCAGCCGCAGAAGAAAGAATCAAGTACGTCGCATCAACAAGCTCCATTTCAATTTTAATTGCTTAGTGTGAACCCAGGCCTCTCCAGTTTCTTCACTCTTCATTTTCCTCTCGAGTTTCTGTCACCTGGCGTCAGTTCAGAAACCTCTCGTCTGCCTGCGCTACTTTGAAAACTTAATCAGTATGTTAATGACCAAATCTTTAAACTGTTTTTTTTTTCTTAGAGCATATGCTGTCCTTAAATAATCCAGCCACAGTGAGCCACAATCAAGAGGTCTTTGTGGGTTCATCAGGAAGGGCATTCGAAGTAAAATCAATATGTGAATCATTGCACGTTAGAAGGCAGAGGTTTTGCTGTGGAAAGATGAACAGGCTCAAAATGTTCAATTTGTTAACAAAAGTAAAACTGAGCCAATTTAGCACACAAAATACAAATATATGACATTAAACTGAATTTTGGAGCTAACCTTAAAGCTGGTTCTCTGGGACAGTCTGGTGCGGTCGGGACATGAGTCTGGTTTGTTCAGCACCGTTAGACGTTGTAGAGACAATCAGATCAGACCAGAGGCAAGGAGGGTTAAGTGTCTTACCCAAGGACACAATGACAGTATGCAGCAGTTTTGCAGAGGGATCGAACCGTCAACTTTTGGGTTAGTAGGCGAGTGTCTCTACCAACCGATGTACTGTCTGTGTGAATCAGCGTCGGCCTCAAACGAGAGCTCTGATTGGCCGTGTGCCTCGTTCCCAATCTATTATAAATCTCCATTTTATCATGAAATCACATCGGACTTGTTTTGTACATCTGTGACGCCAGTGTGCTGCCGTTAGCTTACCTTAGCTTGCAGCCTTATGCAGATGAAAATATAATGCTGCAATAATCCAGTCCATTTTAAACATTAATGTAATAAGACGTGTTAAACAATCATGCACTGCTCTGTTGTTGGTCTGAGTCACCCCAGCGTGCCTCAGGTTTAGCGCCAACCACAGGAGACCAGCCTTTAAACTTCTAGCGCTATAGCGAGTTTAGCATTAGCTCAGTCAGTCGGAGGTGTCATAATAAAAAGTAGAATCTGCGCAACAATGCTTTTTAGCCTGCCCTTCATCATGGCAGCTGCCCGAAATGTCACTTGTGGTGAAAAAATTAATTTTGAGCTAAAATGCATTGTTGTGCTAATCCTACTTTTTATTATTTTTTTTACAACTTTTTATTATTTTTGCATGTACCTCTCTTGATCAACACACTATTGTAAATTTTTTTGTGAATGTGCGTCTCTTTTTCTCTTAACTAAAAGACTTCATACTCATTGTAAATTTCACGTGTTGATAGGACGGCTAATGTTGGGACTGGATGCTTTATTGCTGTTTATCCGCTGTATTTTCTAAAAGATGCGTTTGTTTTTTATGCAAATGTTCCCGAGCAGGTGCAAGTTCATCTTCAGCCGCAAAATACATATCTAACACTAAAATGGAGACTTTTTCTCACTTCCCCTGGCGGCCATTATTCAACATTCAATGGGAGTGTCCATAAGTACAACCTAAATGGCATCACAAAGTTTATTTTTTTGCAGATTATTCCTTTAACAATATACTCTCAGATGATTACACAGGTTCCAAGGGAAGAAACTGTGTAGTTCTTGTTTAAATGGACAGAATGACTCAAGGACAGCATTGGTCCAAAGCCAAAATCTCCCACAAAAAGACACAGACATTTAAACCATCTGTGTTGTCAGTACATTTCCTCTGTTTGCTTTAGATAACAGATCTGTAGTTGACCCATGGGTTAGAGGAGCATTACAAATTAATCCGTGTTTTAATAAGTCTGTCTTAAGCCTATGGGATCCCAGAGACACAGAAAGAGAGAGAGAGTTGGGGGGAGGAACAGCAATATATTAAATCCTGTGATCACCGCCAGCTTTTCTTGTTTGTCGTCCCTTTCGTTTTACCTTTAATCCAATACTCGCTAATCCAATTTGTCTTTTTAGGCTCCGACCTTAAGTTCTCCTCGACTTAGAGCTTTCCCTCAAATCTGTGTCACTGACCGCGCCTCGACTCAAAAACCAGCGTTCAGGATTAAAAAAAAAAAAAAAAAAAAAACGTTTGAAAGAAATTCAAATGGTGCCACTTTACAATAAGCCTGTCTTATCGAGGATTTGCTGAGATTTAGGACTCGACTATTAGCTAAGATGTCATCGCCACGTACGTCAACAATACACTGTCTGTTATAACGCTTCACAATTTGTCAAGATGAACACTACATAACCCTTTGTCATTGATGCTGTGATGCCTTTTAACAAATCTCATAAAAAGGGATCAGTTTCATTTTGTTGACATAGGATGAAAGGTTTTTTTTATTATTATTACAATGTCCAGTAAATCAGACTAGGAATAATATGTCAATAAATCCCTCTGTAAAAATCTTCAATGCATAGTTAAGTATAAGCCTTGAAAATTTGGTGCTTGTGAGATATCTGACTGTAAATGTAATGAAATAGCTTAGTTATTTTTCATTTTTTTCTGTCTATACCATAAAAAGACAATGTGGTTGGTATCGACATCTCTTTATAGGTTTCAAATATGGACTGGAGTGGAAAAAAATCTGTTATAATTATAGTTTATTGTTTTGTAGAGTTCCTGTTCCACTCTTCCAGTTTGGAGAAGCAGACAGGAGCAATGCCACATAGACAAAACCATGTACTGCTTTAAATAGCCAATGAAGAAATTTATAACAAACATTTATTATAATGATCTGCTTCAGTGTCTGTGGGAGATATGGTCCTATAGACCTTTTTCACAAAAAACAGAAGTGGTTACATGTCATTATCTAATTTCTGGTTAGCACATGTCTAAGGCAAATTGGAGCGAGGGTTTTACATAAGCTCATCAAATTTCATGTTTGCAGAGGTAGTGACAGCAATTGCAGTGGCAAAGACACCACCAATAAACTGGACAGAGGCTACAAATTATTTTATAAACAGTTTATTCACAATTATTGAGGAAAGTAATGAAGAAATCTTAAATGTTATCACAGATTAGCATTAGCTAACTACCAATGACAGCAGATTAACAATGTAGTATTCAAGTCTGTTAGACTGAAAATGTCTAAAATGAATATAACACATAGATCTATATTGTTTATAAATGTACTATATTTATATATTTGACTCACAGTCATTGATGGTGATGTTTTCTTAATGAACACATGCTCATTTGTGCATGTAGAGATAACCTGTTTTAAGTAATATTATGTATATTTTGTATCTTCTGCATCTGCCGCTGTATGAAAGTATTGCAACACGACTTCCAGTTGAAAAACATCTATTTTCTGTGAAAAATGTCATTTACTAATCTCACCATTGCCAGTATATGAAATTCCATATATGTGTCCATTGTCTGCTTCTCCATACTAGCAGATTGAAGATTATAAGTAACTTTTATCTAGGAGTGCTGCTCTTTACAAAGTTATTTGTCCTGAAAACACTTTCAGGAAAGTTAAAATAAGTATGTATTGTCTTAAAAGCAGCGCAATGTATCTTTTGCTCTCTCTCCAGCTCCCTCTGGTTGATAAGTCTCATACAAACGTATCAACAGAGAGTTTAGGGACTGCCATAGTTTCTAGTTTTCGTTTTCAGTAATTAGTGATAGAGGACGATAAAAGCGCTCAATATTCAAGAGTTCAAAAGTTGATCTTACACTGAAATAATTCGTAATGTTATTTTAAGGTCCAAACTCTGCATAGTGTTGCGTTAACTCAGCAGTGCATCCACTCTGCCCAATATTTCCTTGAGTGTATTTGTTAGGACTGGAGTGTCTTTGAAGCAGGACAAAGCTGTGGAGGTATTGTCTTCACCTGATAGTTCCCCGCTTCTCATTTGGAGCTTAGACAATGAGCAAAGAGAGAGCGCAGTCCGGCGGCTTTTTGTGTCACAAGGACCAGCAGATCCGAAGCCCCTTAATCATCTCACGACAAAAGGCAAAAAGGCATCATCCCATTTGGCTTTGTGGTTAATGCGAGCCTTTCAGACCGCGCTCGGGGCTTAAACTGCAGCCAGCGGGACACGACGGCTTTCATCTCGACGTGTTACCGATCTCATTACAATCCAGGGCCTGCACTTAAAAACCAGGACAAATACCAAAAAACACAGGTGATCACAGATAAACACTTCAGCGTAACGAATAATGAAGTATGGACTAGACAGGATCAAACCAGGACTAAACCAGGACCAAAGCCTAGTCTGGACTTAAACCAGGTTACACCAGGATTAAACCAGGACCAAAGCTGGGCCTTCAATTAAAGTATGCAATGTCCTGGATTATACAAAGTCTAAATTAGGACTAAACCAGGCTCCACCAGGACTAAACCAGGCCTAATCAGGACTAAACCAGGCTATACCAGGTCTATTCAGGACCAAACCACACCTAAGCAGGACTAAACCAGGCTACACCAGGACTAAAGCAGGACCAAAGCTGGGCCTTCAATTGAAGTATGCAATGTCCTGGATTATACAAAGTCTAAATTAAGACTAAACCAGGCCACCAATAACATTTTTAATCTATTATTCATGATATTTTGGTAACACTTTAGAAGACCTCACATTATTAAGCAGTAATTACATATTAGTAAGGATTAGTAACTAGTTAATAGATTATTTACAAAACATTATATCAACATTTTTAAACACTTTTATTTTTACTGTTATTAATGTTTAATTCTTGAGTAATAACCTCATATAAAGCAGTGCAGAATTGTAAACATTGTTTATTAATGCTTTATTACTGCTTAATAGTGGCAAGTTATTCTCTAAAGTGTTACCATTTTTGCATGGATCAATGTTAATAACTCAGTTGTGTTTATTGCTATTGGAGTAATGCTTTGTAAACAATCAATTACTGTTTACTAATACTTAATAATGAGAGTTATTCTAAAGTGTTACCAAAATATGACTAAGAATACTTGAGTGCAGATAAAACACTTTTAGTTTCATACTCAGTGCTTAAAAAACAGGCAAAAAGACTGTCCCAGGACATTCACTGTCCTTAGACCCTCTTTATTGGTAAGAAAAAAAAGAGAAACCTCAGGGAGAACCACATGAAGGAGAGATCTGCTCCCAGGACGGACAGCTGTAGAAGTGTCCAGGACTGATGTGTGTGTGAACCTCTTAGAAACACCTGATTAAAATTTAGTCACCAGAATGAATCCAAGGCCTTTTAGAAGTGGTCATATTCCCAAAATTAAAAAGTTTATATGTCTAGGATGAGCGTGATGTTTCAAAATGTGATTGTATTGTAACTTAGGCAAAACTGCCAAACGGCTACAGGCCTGTGATAGACTTTTCCCTCTGGCTACTTCTTCACTTCCTTCCTTAATCCTTTTGTCTAACTGCCCTTTTTTTCCCTTCATAGTTTATTGAAAAGTTATATAACCCATCTCATAAGCTCTTGTTCCTTCAGCTTCACATCCCTCATGTTTTATTTCTGACCCATTTTCCCCGGACATTTTACTGATCCGATCCCCCGTCGCGTCTCTTTCTTATCTTTTCATCCGGAGGAGCGGCGCTTGTGAATGGAGGTCCCTTTGGTCCCCACACGAGACTGGGATTTGGGCCCCGAGTCGGTCCCGGTGTCGCCAGTGCCGCGCGGTCGCTGGAGGTGCAGAGACGAGGCGAAGCGCGGCGGATCACAGCGGTTCATTAGCATTCGAACATAGTACTTTCTTTGTGTCTTTGTGCCGCTTTGAGGAGTTCAGAGCCGCTGTTTTCTGATGTCGGGCTGAGCCAAAAGGATCATGGGAAAACAACAATATCACCAGTGTCGTTCGGTGTGGGCGCTCGCGACAAAAAAAAAGTTTAATTTTAATTTAAATGACTGTGAATTCATTTGAACGTGACCGAAAGTACAAATAATCTAGTCACATGTGCACAAAACAGTCCAGTCCACTTTCTTTATATAGCACATTTTATAAACAAAAAGTTTCCAAAGTGCTGCAAAAATATTAAAACAATAAATAAAATAGGGCTGCAGCTAACGGTTAGCTTGATAATCGATTAATCGGCTGCCGATTATTGTTTCAATTAATCAGTTAAGTGGATAGTGAAGCGTGTTTGGTGGTGAAAAATGGAGGTGTTTTATAGTTTCTGTTAAAAAATGTGAAAATTCTACCAAAAATCAAATTTTTTTCCCCCAATTTGAACCAGATGAAGCTACAACGATGTCACTTGATAACATATGAATACAACATTTGCACATACAAAGATATTTTTAATCAAAAACACAAAATATACATTGTTTTTAACTGTTTTTGTTGCTTTACTGCTCTGTACTCTTAATAAACCCTCTTTTTTCAGCACATGGCATGTTTCTGAGTCTATAAATACTCCAGTTAACAATTAAACGATTACTAAAGTAGCAATTATTTCAATAATCGATTATAATCAGGGCTTGACATTAACTTTTTCGCCCACCGTGACCAGCATTTTCTAAAGTTACCAACCAGTTAAAGTTTTCGCTGGCTACAGTTTAGTCAGTTGAAATTTTGATGTGTTTATTGTATCTTACTGTGTCTTTATAATAAGCAAAAAGTAATGTAAAGTTTAGTTTTACTGTCTTTTACAATCAACTAGTTAATTTAAATACATAGAGTAAATGTTATATTTATGCATGTATTTAACATATCTTAACTCATTGTCACTTTAGGCGTTTTTTTTCCTAATCATGATGAATTACTATAGATTTAATTATGGAAACACAGAAATTCAGGCCTAAACATATTGTAAAAAATAAAGATAAACTATTAATCCGATTAGTTGTTGCAGTCCTAAAATAAATAAATACTCAATTTAACTTTACTAGTTCCTATTCTAATCTAATAAAAAAAACAACTAGTAAAATCAAACAAGAGTAATGCACAGAAAAAAGCAATAAACAAAAACATTAAATGAATAAAAACAAAACAAAATCTTAAGGCCAGTTTTTGATCATAACCTTGTTGTAAGTAGAGCTGCAAAGTCTGTTTATCAGCTGATACCACAGCCTTAAAAAGTCAACAAAATAGATCTGAAAGTGTCAAAAACAAAAACCTAAGCATCCTCCTGGACTCAGTGAGACTTGTTCTTGTTGATCTCGTCAAAATGTGTTCAGGCATCATGCTAAGTGTTTCAGGAGGGGGTGGGAACTTTGTTTATGAAAGGGCTCCACATCCACAACACTGAACGTTTGACCTCAGGGTAGCTCCAGGTTTTGTCATGTGAAAAGAAATAATACATAAATACTCAGCAACACAGTGAAAAACTACAGTCAGGCATCACAACAAGCATCAGTCACAATAATCATCAAACACTTTGATTCTATGTTAGAAGTTATTTTTTAGGAGCAAATGAAAGCTCAAGTCAAAATAGTGGACACATTTCATCAAGAAAGGGTCTCCATATGTGGTTAAACGTGTCCAATTTTACCAAACATGTCAAAAAGTCAAGTGAAATGTGATCCAGAATCAGTTTTCTCCACCCAGAGACGATGAGGGCTTTGTGAGAAATCCAGTACAATAGAATATTTTTACAAGCACAGAAGTTTAGAACGTTATACAATTTCTTATTGTTCTTATTCACAATACGTTTGTTTGGTAGACCGAGGAGGAGGGACACTGGATCATGTGCAAGGTAAATTTTGAGGATGTTCTTCATTTTAAAGACCTTTTAATGCCACTTAGGGAAAAAAATGAATGCCAAGATTGCTGCCAAAAGAACAATAATCTGTAAACATTTGCCACTAATAGAATATCAGTATTACTCTCTGAAATACAGGTGAAATATCTCCAGTTCTGCATTAAAAATCTCAAAATGGAATCATGAATTTCAGTGGCAACAGCATTTACTGCATTGTGGGGATGTTTTTTGCCATAAATATGCCTGCAACATTACACAGCAGTATATAAACAGCAGACTTAGCTTTCAAAAACATCCAAAATAAAACCGCATTAAGATATTTGCAAAACCACCATTGATAGATTTTGTTGCCAAATTCACATCCAACTCGCAAAAAAGACAGATTTCTCTGTTGTTACTAACAAAGTATTGATCTAAAATATATTTTTGACAAGTACAACACTGCAAAACTTGACTCAGATGCCCCAATTTAAGATCTAGACAAACAAAATTTAATACCTGCCAATACGATTTAATACTTTTAAGGCCTTGATTTTGGCAACATCAAATTGAACACCTATACCTGAAAACAATGCATATCCTACTACACTGTCAGTTATACTTTCTGAAGAGTCTGAAGTATTTGTAACACTTTAGAATAACTCACATTATAAAGCATTAGTTAAGTATTAGTTAAGGGTTACTAACCAGTTCTTCAACATTTAAAAACAGTTATAAACATTGTCATTAACGTCTAATTCTATAGTAAAAAGCTCATGTAAATCAGTGAATCTGAATCTGAAGTGGTAACAAAGTATTAACAATAGTATTTCAACAGAGAGAGCAATTATTATCTTTATTTATCTTTATTCTTGTTGTCAGGGCCATAGACACACATTTGGTTAGTTTAAGATGAGACACTGAAGGTAAAAGGTCATATTTTGCCCCAGTTATATTAACCTTTAACACTAAAATAAAGAAAATGTCCGGTCTGCACATTAAGATGTTTATTTCATTAAGCACTTGTTTCTATCTGATGTTTTTCCAAAGGCTGTTTTCTTTAGTTTAATTAGTTTCTCTTTTGCTCTGTGTCAGATATCTTCACCTGAAAGCACCAGATTTTCTATGTAACTATATAATGAAGTTGTTTTCAGAGGCATTTGTTGACTTTTCCACAGTTCACTGCTAAAACAAGGTGAAGACTGCTAAGCTGCTTTAAAAACTGCATTAAACAACTCCAGAGGTAGAAGATCCAAGAGTATCCCTCAGTATCTTAACCTGTGCAGCTCATTTGGAATAAACAGTGGCATTTTTTTCAAGTTTGTAGAAAATACATTGGAAAGCAATAAAAAGAGATGAGAAACTGAGACCAGTCTTTGCAGGTAAGGTAAACGTTTTTGTCCCCGTAGGGAAATTTGTTCGCTGCATTTGACCCATCCTTCAGTGCCCTGGGGTTAAACCTGTGAGGAGCAGAGGGCGAGCACAGTGCAGAGCCCCGGGACTCCTCCAGATCTTCAGCCAGGACGAGTACCTAGCTGGAGGATTAGCCTGTTGTGCATGTTTTAGGTTGTTGGGGGAAACCAAAGCACCCGGAGGAAACCCATCGAGGCACAGGGATAAACAAGCAAACGTCCCACAGAAAGGCCCCAATGTGGACCAGGAATCAAACCTAGAACCAGGGCTTGACGTTAACCTTTTTGCTCACTGTTCTTTAAAAAGTTAAAAGCCAATTCGTGTTTTCATTAGCTACAATTTATTAGCAAATATTTTGATGTATTTTTATAGCATAAAAGATGCCTAAGCTTAAAGAAATGTAAAATTTGATTTTATGTATAGACAGGGATTTATCAAATATTTAGAAAATGAGTAGAAAATACGTAGGATGAATGTATCTATTTACATGTGGTTTATCTTAATTTATTTTTACATACATTACATTACTACACATATTGTTTTTTCTCTGATTATGATGAATTACTCTAGGCTTTACTAAATAATAGTAGTAATAATAAACCTCTGATGTAATAAAATGCGTAAAAGCCAACTGGCCAGAGTGGTTAGTAGCAGAAGCTCGGTTGGTAAAGCCGCTTGTCCACTAACCAGAAGGTTGGTGGTTCAAACCCTGCTCATTGCATACTATTGTTGTGTCCTTGGGCAAGACACTTAACCCGCCTTGCCTCCGTGTGTGTGCGTGTGAATGGATGAATGATTCCTTGATGCATTTGGCAGGTTGGTCTGTGTTAATGTCAAGCCCTGCCCAGAACCTTCTTGCTGTGAGGCGACAGTGCTAACCACGTTGCCACATGATTGTTTTTAATAGATTCTTCATCATTGTAAAAAATATATGGGTATTTTTCTGGCTCAATGGAAAGAGCACTAACACTTCACCAGAAGATCTTCGAGTTTTGAGTCCAGGTCTGTGCCTTATAGCTTTTGCTAGATATTTATAGATGTTTCCTCTCTTTTCTGTGTTCACAGCCGTTCTTAAAAACCCTTCTTTTCCACAGTAGCATGTCTGTTTCTATTCTTGCGCTTTCTCTTCACTTTCTTCCTCCACAATGATGTAATGAACCAATTTGCTTTGTTCAAAATTGCTGTGTTCAGCGTCAGATTAAATAACGTAACTATAAAAGCAAGAAGAGGCAAATCCTCGGGCCAATCCCCGACACTCGAAAGGTTTGTCATTAGCGTTTATCGGCGCAGCCAGCCATACCTCCCTGTGTCCACGCACGCTTGAGCACAAAGGCCCAACTTGTTCTACATTTACACAATCATTTAACTTCTTTAATTATGCTTTAAATTACAATTGCAAATAGCGTCAGGCTGCTTTCGTTATGCATGGCCTGCGGAAAGAGCAACATTTTCTTTTTTTTTTTAATCATTACTTCTCACATCGAACTAATCTCTTATATAGGGGAGAAATGAATGAAAGGCTAAGAGTCCCTTAATAGTGGAGCGTGAGTTGTCAGCGCGGGACGGTTCTAGACCAGATGTTGCAGAAATAACCAACAATTGCTGCGAATAAGAAAAGAGTTTGGTCAGGGAGGTTGGAATAAATTAATAGCTAATTTCTAACTCTTTGATGGCATTAGAGTCTCTGCTTGCGTGGCCTTATGTGCACGGTGAATGTCCATGGTCTAAACATTTCTCTCTTTTTTTTCCGTCGGGTTAAGGGCCACCCAGAGCAGAGCGGGACGGTGCAGTAATCCCTCTGTTTATCCATAGGCCCGGCCCCAAACCGCTGCCTCCATTATCAAGGGATTTAAGTCCGACTTTCCCCGCGAGACCCCGGTGCGAAGGGGGGATTTGCATCGGACCACAATGCGTTTAGTGCACCTGTCTCCAGGGCGACGGGGACGGCAGATGTACCGCGATTGGGACGTTTGGACAACCCCAGACCCCCATAACTTATGTGTCTAAAATGAATGAATGAACATGTGTTTTACTGATGTTACTAGCTTTTCTGTAATGGCTGTGGTTATGGTTAGAGCACCACCTTAGAAAATATTTGGCTTTCCAAGTATCATCTTAATGGACTAAAATGAGCATTTCTAAATAAGGACAAGACAGGGACTAAACCAGGACTAAATCAGGTCTAAGCCAGGAGAAAAACTCAGACAAAATTAGATCCAAGCTAGGACCAAAACTGAAAGAAACCGGGATAAAATCAGGTCTAAACCAGGATTAAATCTCAGCCAGAACTAAACCAGGAATAAAACAGCCAGCATATAACCAGAAGTAAATCAGTACTAATCTAGAACTTAACCAGGTCTAATCCAGGAATAATATTCTTATCTCAAATACTTTGCATAAATTTGTAAATCATGTAAATTTTCTATATTTTGGTCTGTATTGTAAAAATGTTTCCCCACTCCAGCAATTGTAGAGTGACCTAGATGTTGCAGTTTTTCATTCTGCAAAACATGATTGGTCACATGACTAGTCAGGTGACCATTCAGTATAAAAGCAGGTGTGTACTTCTGTAATCATGTCTGATGAAAGGCATAAGCCTGAAAAAAAAGTGTTTATTTGTTGTGCGAAGCCTAATTTTGAAGATTTACTTATGATCTTTTGGTTCCAGCACACAAGCTTCTTTGTTGTGGATGTGCGTGTTGCTCCTCTACTTCATGGACTAATCCAGGAATAACCCAGAACATAATCTGGACTAAACTGAGCCTAACCCATGAGGACTAAGCAATGGTTCACATCATCAATTTAAGCTCAAACAAGAGCAGGACAAAAACAGGAATAAAAGAATAAAACTGGCTTTAAGTCAGAACTGCAAAAGACTCTTGAGGCTACGTACCACCAGTTGGCCCTGTACCACAAATTGAGAACCACTCTGCTAGAATAGAGTTTTAAGTATACTTTTAATAAAGATAAAAGTTAACAAAATGATTAGTATAGTATTGGCCTAAATCATGAAAGCTATGGTAGGTAAAAACTGCCAAGCCTCACAATAACATAAATTATCCCAGTTCCATAACATTTGGGCCACTACAACTATATTTTGTTCCCAGGAGAGCATAAACAAGATGTCCTTCTCTTTCATGACAAAAGATGGCTCATTTTGAATTTGAGAGCAGCAGCACATCTTTAAAAAATCATGGGACAGAGCAACAAAAGGCTGATAAAACATTTTACTGTTAAATATAAGCTGGAGGAGTATTTTTCAGCTCATTAAGTTAATTGTTAACACTTCAGTTAGATGTCTGAGCATCAAAGAAGCATAATCTTCAGGTTCTCAAGCGACACTGTATTAAAAAGAGCACTGAAAATCACTGAATAGATCAGGAACACTTCCAGAGGTTGCTGTCTGTGAACACAGTTTGCACAAATATAAGTTGTCATTGTGTTATACAGAAGAAAAAGAAGGAATATGAGCATAATCCTGAAACACTATTCTCTGAGCAACAGCAGCCAATCAGAGCACCCCTTATGGATCAGGCTGCCTTGAATGTGATTGGCTGAACAGGAACCTTGCTTAAGATTTTTTTTTTTTTTTTTTTTTTTTTTTTGTGTGTTAAAGATCCCCTATTATACTAAATCTGCTTTTTAGAGCTTTTAACCAAGTTATAATGTTGTTGCACATCAAAAACATACCTGGAGTAATATTTTGTTTCATTCACACATGTTTCAGGAATCCTGCATGCTGAGGCCTTCCCTTCTCAAGAGCTGAAAACGCTCGGTCTCACTGCTTTACATAGTCACATGAAACCAGGAAGTGCTCCTGCTGGTTTCTAAAGCTCATGCACCGTCACCGGACTTGCTCTGATAATTACAGAGCTTAAATTGTCATCACTATGAAGCAGTCAGCTCATTTATCTATCTGTTAGCGTCATGCTGCTAATAGCTGTGCTAAATGTCCATGTTAAGCTCTGTCCATTCCCCACCGTTGCCAGCAGGGGGCAACATGACATCTAATCCAAGCATTCGCTGCAAAGTGAAAGTAACAGCTCCCCAAAAGAAGACATTTTCCATACATATACATTATTTTAAGTTATAAAATGTGAAATACTAATACACTAGTGTCCAAAACTATTTCAAAAAGCCTGAAAAAGAAGCATAACATAGGACCTTTAAGCCACAATAGGAGGATTTGCTGTGGTGACCATTTTTTGTTACTTTAAATATGCAAATCAACACTCATCAAACATAAAAACAAACGTCACATCCACAAACCATTTACAGCTTTCTTAAACTAAAGAAACTTAGATAAAACTTCTGATTTAACATTAAGTTATTACTATCTCCCTTTTACTCTTTTTTTTTTTTATATTGCAAACGTGTATAGCGCCCCTCGAGGTGCGCGTCCCGCTGTTTGTCAAATGTCCTCCTCCACAAATCAGTTGTCCCCGCAGCGGCCGCCCCTCCCCTCGCACTGGGCCCTCCCCTTCAATTAAAGCCTGCATTAGCATTTATATGATATCAGTGTAGAGCATCAGCGGGATAATGACACGGTCCGACACCTATTAACCCCAGGCACTGAGGCATGCTGGGAAACGCACCGCGGAGGGGAGAGGGGCGGGGCTTAAAGTAGAGGCTTTGATGAACGCGGGAGGGGGCGTCACGGTGTAAAGAGCATTGAAGTATTGTACTGAAACTCAGCGGCCAACTCTCTGCCGCTACGGAGACACATGCGGGACAAAAGACATGGTCAGGACCTGCGTGGCTCCTGGAGGATCTCAGGTTTAAAGAACTCTGTGGGGTATTTTATATGAGTTCGTATTCAAAGGTGTTTGCGTAAAAAGACTGGTTTGGTCCACTTCTGAAGCTGAATGGGCATTAAACCTGGACTAGAGACTCACTTTTCAAAGCAGCAAAGTTAAATGATAAATCCACGTATAAAGAAGGCACAAGCCAGTGTACTTGATGTTCTAGTCCCAAGCCTGGATAAACACAGAGGGCTATGTCAGGAAGGGCATCTGGTGTAAACATCAATTTGCAAATCACCGCACACTTGGAGGCAGATGATTTGGAAAAAGGGAAAGACCAAAAGGAAAGAAGACTGATGACTAAATGAATGTGTTTTTTTGTTTTGTTTCACCATTTCATCTAACGCTTCAATCAAGCTGGACATTTTAAATTATACTCACGTTTGGGTCCTGGCCCACCCTTTGAGAACCACTGCTATTTACTGTGTATTATTAATAACCTGTAAGGAGAAAACAGCTGTCATAAACCCTGCTTCCTAATGAGCTGAATGATGTTAAGTTCATGTAACAATGCAATACTTTTACATTATATGTTGCCTAAGAGATTATTTTATAAGTTCCTGTTTTTAAGTGAAACATTTAATTTGTCATTCATGACCTTGCCATACAAAAAAAAAAAAAAAAAAAGTGTCTCAGTGTGGCCTGGGGATCAAACCCACCATGCATCCCTGGCCTGTACATACAGTGTTAAGGCACTTTTCCACAAGGCAGGTGTGTGTCTGTGTGAGGCTGGTGTGTGTCTGTATGAGGCAGGTGTATGTCTGTATGAGGCTGGTGTGTGTCTGTGTGAGGCAGGTGTGTGTCTGTGTGAGGCAGGTGTATGTCTGTGTGAGGAAGGTGTGTGTCTGTGTGAGGCAGGTGTATGTCTGTGTGAGGCAGGTGTATGTCTGTGTGAGGCTGGTGTGTGTCTGTGTGAGGCTGGTGTGTGTCTGTGTGAGGCAGGTGTATGTCTGTGTGAGGCTGGTGTGTGTCTGTGTGAGGCTGGTGTACTGTCTGTGTGAGGCTGGTGTGTGTCTGTGTGAGGAAGGTGTGTGTCTGTGTGAGGCTGGTGTGTGTCTGTGTGAGGCAGGTGTGTGTCTGTGTGAGAAAGGTGTGGGTCTGTGTGAGGCTAGTGTGTGTCTGTGTGAGGCTGGTGTGTGTCTGTGTGAGGCTGGTGTGTGTCTGTGTGAGGCTGGTGTGTGTCTGTGTGAGGCAGGTGTGTGTCTGTGTGAGGCTGGTGTGTGTCTGTGTGAGGCTGGTGTGTGTCTGTGTGAGGCTGGTGTGTGTCTGTGTGAGGAAGGTGTGTGTCTGTGTGAGGCTGGTGTACTGTCTGTGTGAGGAAGGTGTGTGCCTGTGTGAGGAAGGTGTGTGTCTGTGTGAGGCTGGTGTATGTCTGTGTGAGGCTGGTGTGTGTCTGTGTGAGGCTGGTGTGTGTCTGTGTGAGGAAGGTGTGTGTCTGTGTGAGGCTGGTGTGTGTCTGTGTGAGGCTGGTGTACTGTCTGTGTGAGGAAGGTGTGTGCCTGTGTGAGGAAAGTGTGTGTCTGTGTGAGGCTGGTGTGTGTCTGTGTGAGGCTGGTGTGTGTCTGTGTTAGGCAGGTGTATGTCTGTGTGAGGCTGGTGTGTGTCTGTGTGAGGCTGGTGTGTGTCTGTGTTAGGCAGGTGTATGTCTGTGTGAGGCTGGTGTGTGTCTGTGTGAGGTTGGTGTGTGTCTGTGTGAGGCTGGTGTGTGTCTGTGTTAGGCAGGTGTATGTCTGTGTGAGGCTGGTGTGTGTCTGTGTGAGGCTGGTGTGTGTCTGTGTTAGGCAGGTGTATGTCTGTGTTAGGCAGGTGTATGTCTGTGTGAGGCTGGTGTGTGTCTGTGTGAGGTTGGTGTGTGTCTGTGTGAGACTGGTGTGTGTGACTACTGGAATCTGACAGCCGTTATCTTCTTAACAGAGATCTCGGTGATAACAGTTCATGTTTTTTTCTCTTGATTTCCCAAAATACTCTGCATTTCTATGAAGCCCTAAGTACTCCCACCCTGAAGCAGTTTGTATTGTGTTACTCCAGCCGAGGAAACTAATTAGGTACATCTCCACTGTTTCCACCTTAATGCTTTGTTTACGGGCCATTGTTTTGAGGAGACTTTGGCTATAGGATGCTAATGCTAACGCTAACCCATTATCCTGCCTCTGGGCCAATGTGAAGGACTGAGAGATGAGGTAAGTGACAACACGCAGCAGATCAGGACTGCAACTGTTGAATGAATCTATCAGAGTCAACATTATGAAAAGAATAACACAGATTATCTCTTCATCATGGCTCCTGTTAGTGTGTGGGATATATCAGGCAGCAAGTGAACAATGTGTCTTCAAAGTTGTTGTGTTAGAAACAGGAGGTCAGAGCATCTCCAAAATTGCAGTTTTTGTGTGGGTTCCTGGTCTGCAGAGGTCCGTCTTCAATCCACAATGCAGAAGTAACGCTAAAGTAAAAAACTTTTTCAGCATCACGCGCCAATGAGCACTGCTACTGAAAACAACTGCGGTCGTGATGTCATTCACTATCCAGTATTATAATACATCCATGTATTTACCAGTAGCGCTAAAGGTTTGTTGCACTCTAAACGTGGCTTATTTACAAGGTAATCATAGTTTTGCTAATAGGTTAAATATCAACAGCAACACAAATGCAGCAAAGTCAGAAAAATGTGTTCCTTTTACAGTAAATGTGCCTCACAGAGCACCGTAAACATATCAGGACCTACATTTGCCAGCTTTCACTTTTAAACATTTACGTCACACTGGACCAAAACAATGAAAAAACAAGCGAGCCAGCCATGGAGGGATCCATAATCTGTGGCTTTGCTGGTCTAAAAAAGTGCTAATATGTAGCCATGGTGAATTTGGGCTCATTTCAGTGAGCCGAAAAGCTCACCAAAAAGAGACGGCTCTTCTGGCTCCCAAATGGCCTATATATTTATATTTCAGCCAAATTTAAAGCAGTTTTGACTAATGAGTTGTATTGTGTACTCATATATCTGTACCTGTATCGTGTAGTTGTGCAGGGTCTTAATTGTCTCAATATTTAATCTCAATGTCCTTAGGAACTTTAGGATTTTATGTTTTGTTGTGATTGTAAATATCGGTGATTGTGTTGTACATTTGTCAAATGTCTAATGCCTGCTTGTACTCTGCACTTTGTCTGTACTGCTGCTCATCTTAAACAGCCAGGACTTCCTTGGAAAAGAGATTGTCAATCACAATTTTTTTCCTCCTGATTAAATAAAGATTAAACAAAATTAAAAATATATAACTATTATATCTTTTTTTTAATATATAAAGTATTCAAAAGTTCTTATGCTTTGAAACTACTCAGTGAACTGATTTGCTTACAGAACCACTCAACCTATAATTAAACATAAAATAAAAAAGGACAGTTGTTGACTTTTTTAACAAAAAGCAGGGCTTTATTTAGTATGAAAAAGTAAAAACAACAGCAACAGCTGACTTCAAAACAAAACAAAATATCATAAATATATACTCTAATAAGAATAAATAACTTAATATATTGCAATGTGCAAAACAGCAGCAACAAAGAGCTTCAGGTGTCTCTGTCTAAACTAACCACTATCAACTACCTAACTGCAACTTTTAACTTTTATTTTCAGAGCAAATTGTGGAAGACCAAGCGCCTCAGCCCAGAGGAGCTGATCTGGTTTCTTTTCTGTTATTATCTGCTCTGTTCACTTGAAAGAGTCGGCTCTTTATATCGACTCGTTTGCCACCGACCCAGACTAGAGTATTGTTCTAAACACTGGACTAATGCTGTTCTGCCTGTTTAGTACTGAGTGCTGTTGAATGCCTCTCCTAGCTTAGTCGGAGTACGCCGTTACCCATTCACTCGCTATAGGTAATTTACTTTATTTAACACTATACTATGGAACAACACAATTTAATAAATGCATTATCAATATTTTTGCGGGATACAAAGCATAATTATTGTTGCTGAGTGAGTGTAAATATGATGTGAACCTGTTGCAGAACAAGGTTATGCATCCCTTTGTCTTTCCATCAAAATTACATATAATTTGTCCAAATATATATTGTTTGATTCGTGCTTGTACCCGGTGATCACGCTCCATGTTGTAAAGGTCAGACTGAGGCGGCGTGCTGTGTCCGTGTTTATCTCTGTGGCCAGCATTTCCACCTGTGCCGAGCTGCTGTCTGTTTTTCCAGGTGATTCTTTGCTTTGATGTTTCATAGCTTTTGCTAATGGTTCTATAAAAGGTATTTAATGTCTTAAGAAATTTAAAAATAGCTTCTTTTCTGTAATAAAGGCATTCATAGTTATTTTAACTCATATTATAGACCTGTTTCTTTGTTTTTCTCACCCCCCATGTTACAAATCTCTACAACTTTTTTAATTCTGCATCATTGGTGGCTTAAGGAGTTTGATGGTAGACTCTTTGACAGATTAAGTCAGCATGGAGGCTATAGCACCCTGTTTGTGTGTTTGTTTGTGCCTAATTGGCTTCTTTAAATGGTAAAGCGTCCAGTGAGCATAACGCATGGTTAAGCAAGGCCCCTCTGTGTCTTTTATCACTAACTTATGAAAACAAACCGCTGCAATTAGAGAAGAGCAGCCATGGAAATCATAATGTGAGACAGTAAATTGGGTGGTCATTGTGTGGATTTAAAAAGCATAGGGTGAACTTGAGAGGTACATCTTTGAAACTTAATGCTTACAGTTCATAAACCTTGAAGCCCAGAACAATTGCGTTGACATAGTGTAGCAAAAACATAGTGATAATACAATACCTTCCATAGTTTTACATACATTGTGCTGCAAGCTGGATTGTCATGAGATTTGTGTTTTCAAACTCACAAAAATCCATTTTGTCAGGCTCCCATTGATTAGTTTGGGCTCCACTGGGGGGCTGACAGCAACAATCAGCTCCAAATACTTTATTGAAAGTCCTTCCTTTTTCCAAACAATTTCAATGGGAGACAATCTAACAATAACATTGCACTATAATGTAAGTTAGGCAGCAAGTGAACATTTTATCCTCAAAGTTGATGAGTTAGAAACAGGAAAAAATGGGCAAGCGTAAGGATTTGAGCGAGTTTGACAAGGGCCAAATCAGTTCAATTCAGTTTAATCAGTCATTAAAAGTAAAAAAGAAACAATATGCTTCCTTTAGATGTGAGACATAGACAGAAAGGGTTTAGGCCAAAGTCGAGACTTATTGTGCCTAACCCATTCAACATTTAAGTAGAAACTGCTAAGTAAACAAAGCTATATTTCACAACTAAGCAACAAGACAGGGAAATTAAAAAAACAAAACAAACACATTAAATTACATAAAAAAGCCGAAGAAAGAATATTTTTTACTATTACTGTATTATTACTTTTAACAATGTCATTCTTTTATATTATTGTTACCACAGCAACAGCAGTATTGTTGTCATTATTTAGATTAATTATTACTTTTTGATGGCTATTGGTTAATGCCAGGTGATGTCACATGGGTGTATTTTAGGTTGTATCACCATTTTGTGAAGCAAGTGAAAGTTTCCAAATCACCTTCAATCAGTCTCTAATCTCTCAGTTACTTTTTACTGCAGCACTAGTTGGCTCTGTACTGAGGTTGGACACTGACGCTATTTTTCTGATGCTTTTGATATACATTAGCCTACTTAGGTCCCACAGAATAAAGCATGAACTGTGTAAATTGCTTATTATGAAAGTGTCAGCAGCTCATGATCACAGAGTTATACACATGATACCATGCCTACAGAGTGAATGTGAATGGTTTATTTGCAGCAGGGTCGGAGAGGAGACACTGACCTGAGTAACAGTGCATAGCTGTAGCTTTGTAGTCACTTTAGCTCTAACAGTAAAGCTTGGGAATGTAGGATACACACTGTTTAATACCGCTTTCCAAAAGAGTTGGCATTTGTTTACATTCACTTGACTGTCAATATGGCGGCCAGGGGCGTTTTGATCTCGTGTCTGGCAAAGACCGATACATCACTGGGTCAGAGCAACTCCAAAACTGCAGCTCTTTTGGGGTGTTCCCGGTCTGCAGTGGTCAGGATTTATCAAAAGTGGTCCAAAAAAGGGACCACGACAGATGACAGGTGTTTGTAGCATAGGCAGGTGGTCATAATGTTATGCCTGATGAGTGTGAAGCAATCATTCAAAGTTGGTAGATCTAAAAAAAAAGAAAGACAAAAGTGTCCCAGAGCAGAGTCCAGGTGTCCGTGTGTTGAATCCCTTGGCCCATGAAGAGACTGGACCTCTGTCTGAATCAGTGAAGTGAAGGGATCCAACTTCAAAGAACAAGTGTCACCGTTCCCCTCGACCGTCGAAAAATCAAACACGGACCAATTAAAGTGATTGTGGCGGGGCGGCTCTGACGGGACGAGCCTCACCTGCGGACCCTCGCTCTGTGGACACTAATTTACCCGAACAAAAGCCCTGGGAATCTGCCGCTCCGATGTGCGAACGGCCTTCTGAGGAGCTGCCCAGGATTCCTGTCATTCCTCGGCATCACAGCGGCTCAGGTCTCATTTAGGACAAGATGTTAGATACAGAACAAACCTTTTACCACAAAAGGAAATGTTTGTCTGCTAATAAGACTTTCTGCCATAATAGTACTTTTAGGTATGTATGTTTTGAACAATTAGAAACATGAAATCAAGCTGGGCTGAAAAAAATATTACCTAGAGGATGTTTTTATGTTTAAAGTTGTTATTTTGTTAGAATTCCTTTTAGATTTTGTCCTTATTTGGCTTTTGAAAAGAGTTTAAGTTACACTGGAGGAACTGTCGGCCCCGGGGACCTTTGCACATCTTCAAAGCCGGCCCTCTCTGAAAAAAGTAAGGACACCCCTGCAATAGACCCTTGCTTAGTACGTATAGAGAATAGTTTTGCACGCAGTTTGGAGACAAGATTAGTGTTCTGTCCCATTTGTTTTTATGAGGCAGCAAATTAAAAACATTACATTAGACGTTTTTAAAAGGCAGCAGATCTGATAAAGTAGGATTTCTGGCGCATTTCTGTAAATACTTGTACAGCATAACATAAAAATTAAGAAACATATCTTTTAGGGATGTAACCATTTTGGCAGAAATGTAAAATTGCAAAAGCAAGTTTCTCATCGAGGACCTAATATCGAATAAGCTAAAATGCATTGTTTTGTTGCAGCAAAATTGTAAAAATACGGAGAGAACTACATAGACCATGATCCTTTGCTCAGTGCAGTCAACATGACTTGAAGAATTATTGTCATTAAACACTTTTTTAGTCTTAATCTTTTGAAATATCACAATAAATAATGCACTAAAGTCTCACCAGGGCATTTTAAAGTTTTAGTTTTGTTATTGTGAGCATTTCTACAATACCGTAAGTCTTCCCACAATATCGCAGTAAATATTCTACCGTGAGATTTGGCTATCGTTACATCCCTTATGTCTTTCATAACCTTAAGTATAGATGCTAATTGTGACATTAAATAAAACGGGTAAACATTGATAGACTTGCTAATGTTTTCCAACCTGGCATCTTGATTATTCATAAATTACAATATTTTTTGGCTAAAGCTAAATCCTCCATAGAACATGAAGTTTATGGCACCACTTTTTTGCAACTTAGCCTTTTTGTTAAACACTAAATAGATCTATAGTTCTGTGTTTGGAGAGAAGCCTACTGTATATCCTAAACTACATCACTTAATAAAGTCAGAGCTGCTTCCTTCAGGGGAGTACACTTTGTTTAACATCGGATACTGACAGAAATGTTTTAAATAAACAATCTGTTGCTACACAGCGGCCTCCTCTCAGGTTGCAGTGTTTACCGTTGATGACTGACAGCAGCAACGACGCACAACTGAATGAAATCTGCGCTGTCACTCACGAGAAATGAATGAACAACAGGTATTTGACACAGCTAAACATGTGTGCGCAAGAATGTTTTGAAGATGTGCTTTATTTTTTTGCTCACTGGCCACCGTAGCTAGTATTTGTCAGAAAGTTACAAGCCAATTAGTATCTTTGGTTTTATGTATGGACAGGATTATGTATTATGTGATTGATGTAACAATATTGTGATATCGCAATATCAAAAGTCTCACAATATTGTCAGGAGAATGGTAAAAAAAGCAAAGGGAACTACATAGACCATGATCCTTTGCTCGATTTCAGTGCAGCGAACATAACAAACTGATTGTTATTAACACGTTTTCAGTCTTAATCTCTTGAAATATCACAATAATGAATGCACTAAAGGCTCGTCGGGGCATTTTTAGAGAATTTGTTTTGTTATTGTGAGCTTTTCCACAAAACCTGAGCCTCGCCACAATATCGCACACAGGAAATATCATATCGCAAAATTAATATCGTATTGTAACATTTGGATATCGTTACATCTAACACAGAGCGATATAAATTCAGGCTTAACCTTCACAGTTAAGATTTATACAATAGGTATTCACAAAATTCAGCCGGTCAAAGTGGCAGTGGAAGTATTTGTGTTACCTAAAATTAAAATCTACCCGCATTTGGACAGTCGGCGAGTGTTAATGTCAAGCTCTTTGTGCGCTTGTGCGTTTTGTTAACCACAAAAACACCGGGGCAGCTCAATGAGATGGGAATTCAGGATTGAGGCTATAGAAATATAGGTTTGCCCATTGACAGCAACACAAAACTGGCATAAAAAAACATTATACAGCTTTCTTAGATAAAGTAGTAGTAGTAAAGTTTAAAATCTGCATTAGAAACACTGAAATTCTGCTTCTAGGACGTCTTCCCAAACTCGCCCCGCCCCGATCATAACTCTGGCCTTCACAGGGAGCACTGAAATGGCGTGCTAATAATGTGCTAATTGAGTGGTTTTGTTGGGGGTCGGCTGCGGTCTGAAGTGCCGCTCTGTCGTCGTCTCTCGCCGCGTTGCTGTCGAGTTAAATGTTTTGTACAGTTCACAGCGGGACGCCTTACAATTCAAGCCGCAAGCGGACTCAGAACACTTAAGGGGTAATTAAACCCATTTGGGACAAAATGAACAGTGCATTTTAGTTTTATGGTTTATAAGATAGTCCAACTGGGGGGTTAGGATCTAAAAATGGGTGAGAACAGTTTTAATGTGCTGATAATACTGTTTTTAATTAAATGAAATGATGAAACTAATTTTAAAACACGTGTGTCATAAAATCATGTGTTTAATGTGAGTCTGTGCAAGGAAAAGAGTGTTTGAGGCTAAAGCTGCTGCATGGCTCCCCCTGTTGGTCACTTAAAGAACACTTTCCAGCTCCTTGTAAAGAGAAAATAAAGGTTTTTGTCTAAATGTCTGTCTGTCACTACACAGGTGCAGCTAAAAATGTGAATATTGTGGAAAATAACAATGTCATAAAATTTACAATAAAAAATGTTTGAAATATTTTACTCTGTGTGAACTGAATCTATACAATATATGTCTCATTTTAAATTGAACTTATTTAATAAATTCCCTCTGAAATATTCTTATTTTAATGATTTAATTTTGATCAGTCAGCCAAAGAAAATAAGTCCATAACATTATGACTTTTATAGGCCAGTTCTTTTTTTAGTTTGCAACTCTGTTTCCATTAAACCTAAATTCACTTCACATATTTAGCTACACATTTGGGGCGACAGTGGCGCACCCACCAACCAGGTATCAGTAGTTCAAACCTCACTCTATGCTGTTGTTGTGTCCCTGGGCAGGACACTTCACCCACATTGCCCACTGGAAGTGTAACAATAGCTGAAGGCAAAAAGTATGACTTTATTTTCATTGAATTGAGAGAAAAAGAGAAAAAAACTAAAACATTAAGACCAACTTGTATGAGTCCTTTAACGATACACTGTGAAAATTCAACCACACAAAAACATATAAGATATAGTCCACTAGAAGCACTCGGAGAGCGCAGACCTCCGCCAAGCCGTACGATCACTCACCTGAGAAAAACCCCTAAAGGCCCGGATCTAGCTCAATAAATATGAAAGATACAGCAAATCTGTGAACATACTACTGACAGAGAAAAACCTCACCTTTCATTTGGCGTTATTTGTGAGTGTGTAGCTACGTTTGTTGCTGTGCAATATCCAATTTCATATGTGCCCCCTATATGTAGAACCTTCTGGATCACCAGAACCAGAATATCAACATGATCCAGGTCAAACTATGTCAGATTATAACATCTACCTTGATGCCATCTTGTTATTATTTGATTCTGGGCATTATTTGTAGAGTTAGAAGCTGTAATGGCAAAATTAGCCCCATCTCCCAATAGTGAAGAATGCTTTAAAAAATTCCTGGATCCAGATGGTGATCCGGATCAGCCCCAAAATGGAAACACTTGTTCCTTATTCCCTTTCTGACATTTCCTGAAAATTGTATTAAAATCCGTCCATAACTTTTTGAGCTGTTGCTAACAAACAAACAGAGAAACCAATGCCGCCAAAAACATAACCTCTGCCTTCACTTACACTTAATAATAATACAGGTGTAATCTAATTGTTAAGTACAACAAATTACAATTTATACCAAGTATTTATTTCATTTCTTAATAGTTTTGTCTTTGAATGAAATATATTCATACTAGAAATAATGTTTTTAAATTTATTCCCAGCAGTAAATCCTATTAGCAATTGAAAGCACCTGCCTGTATATATGTTTTTTATTTTATTATTTTTATTTTTATTTTTTTATCAAGGGCATTTATCATTATTTATATTCAAATAAAAGTCACCTGTGAAGGACTCCCATTTGTACAATAACGGTCAAACAAATGTATTTAATGTGTCAATAAACCCCATAAAGTCTTCATTTCCATAAGTGGATATATTCCATCCAATCAGAAGGCTGGGTTTAGATTGCATCATGTGTTGCCATGGGGCCGGGGACGACCTCATCATCATAGTGTTTATGGATCACTGGGCACTGGCCTTTACCTCTTCCACTGAATTATGGGAAATTCATTTGTTTTATTGAAGGAGTGGCTTCTTAATCCCATCAGAGACTCAGCAGATCCTGGAGTCAGAGTCAAGAGCTCCGTCCAATCAGAAACAGCCTCCTCCTCAGCAAAAAACATAGTAGAAAATGTACAGTAGGTTATAGAAGAGAGAGCACTGAAACAACAAATGTCCTCTGTGGCAAAATGTACACAAAAAAATACAAAAAGTCAACAATTGCTGTCTGAAAAAGTGGTATTGTGAAGCCTGTTTACCTTAATTCTAAAAGATTCCTCTGCAGTGGTTCTAAATCTGTGGTACAGGTCCCAGTGGTGGTACTCAGGAGTCTATTTTTATTTTAGAGCAGGTTTTCTTACTGCTGCTCTGGTTTGGGGTTAAATTTTAAATATAGACCACTGCTCAGTCTGGGTTTAAGGCACAGTTAAGTCTTGGTTTAGTCCTGGTTTAGATCTGGTTTAGACCTGGTTTAGTTCTCGAATAGTCCTGGGTTAGTTTAGACCTTTAGTTTTGACCTGGCTTAGCCCTGGTTTAGTCCTTTTAGTCCTAGTTTAGTCCTGGTTTAGTTCTAGATTAGTCCTGGTTTAGTGTTAGATTAGTCCTAGTTTAGTCTTGGTTTAGTATTGGTTTAGTCTTCATATAGTCCTGGTTTAGTCCTAGATTAGTCCTGGTTTAGTCTTACATTAGTCCTGGTTTAGTCCTAGATTAGTCCTGGTTTAGTCTTACATTAGTCCTGGTTTAGACCTGGCCTAGACCTGGCCTAGCCCTGGTTTAGACCTAGATTAGTCCTAGTTTAGTCTTGGTTTAGTATTGGTTTAGTCTTCATATAGTCCTGGTTTAGTCCTAGATTAGTCCTGATTTAGACTTGGCTTAGTCCTGGTTTAGACCTGGTTTAGTTCTGGTTTAGTTCTGGTTTAGACCTCATTTAGGTTTAGTCCTAGATTAGTTCTAGTTTAGTCTTAGTTTAGTCCTGGTTAATTTTCCTATTTTGGTCCCTTAAAGGTGGTACTTTAAAAAACAAATATTTTCTCTGGTGTTTTTTTTTTTGTGTTTTTTTTGTTTGTTTGTTTGTTTGTTTTTTCAAACCTATGTCCTATCAATTCCCTTGAGAGAAAAATAAATCCTCTATTTTTTTCTCATATAAAATAAATATTCAGGAGCTAAAAAGCATACAGTAGAGAAAAAAATTACATTAAAAAAATACACATTATACTCTAAATAAATAAAGTCCATATATCTGTGACTTCTCCATAAATGTGGGCCAGAAAAAAACTTCATCAGCAGCGGTCAGTTTGTCCTCTGTTGCTGCAGTTTTAGAGGGGAAAAAGAAAAAAAATGTATACATACTTGAAAAATTACACAATTAAATTTTAATTCCTTTTTTAATTTTATACACTCTACATTACAAGAGCTAACACTGCTTTGAACAAGATTTAAATTGGGATTGAATACATTAACATACATTTCTTGGGTCCTATAAGTAAAAACCATCCACCAAAAACTCACAGTGGTAAATAAAAACAGTGGCAGAGTGGTTTGCATGTACTCCCTGTGTAACAGTAGGTTCTCTTCAGCTTCCACGCATGTGTTTGGTGAATTAGTGATGTCCCCCAGTGAATGAATGTGAGAGTGAACGGTTGTCGTTCAGTGTACGGGTCCCTGTGCCAGCCCTGGGTCATTATCCTGGGTGTACCCCGCCTAAAGCCCATAGTAGGCCCCAAATTAAAACAATGACAGAGCTTTGACCTGAACTCCCTGAAACCAAAGCCACAGACAGAAGTCAAGACACGAGGCCTGACTCAGCACTCAAAAAACTTACTTTAATTAAAAACTGCTAATAGTTGCTTGGTTGGTTTGGGGCTTTGGCTGGACGTCCCGAAGCCCCTTTAGCGCTCGGTGATCTTTGGCCCCGCCCCTGGGCTCTGCGGGCCACACACCTGTGCATGCAGCCTGCGCGGATAAACCCAGATTAAGCTAAAGTTACCGTCTCTTTCCCCCGCGCTGTCATTCAAAACCTCCCATCCACAAAGCGCCTTTCGGGACGTCCCAATAACCGCCATTAGCTCTGGGACATCAAACATAAGGGATTATAGGATTGTCCTGACCCAGCTAAATACAAAAAATAGTTTATTTATAAAGACTAGGACTCCACCAATTTGTTTTTCTTGTCAGTGGTTTTGTTGATCCCCGCTCTGTGTTCAAACTGAATACAGTAATCCTCTGAGACGACACAGAGCCAAACTGTTTCTACACAGCAGAGGGGCGCAGGGCAGCCAAAAATAATTCTACTGAAGTCAGAGTATTACTTAAGTAGAAGTAAAAAGTGGCCCAACTCAATAATGTGGGGCCCCAGGGCAAGATTTCAGACTGGGCCCAAGTTATGAAGCACATTCAGTTCTTTAGGTTCATGCATTAAGCTTTTTAATTTATCAAAAGTTACTGTTGAGTTTAATACAAAAAACAGGGGCTTAGTCATTATTATTTAAGGACAATTTTGTGAAATTATATTCATTTTTAAAATTATTATTATTATTACAATTTGTGTATTTATCCTAAAAAATACATTTTTTTTTTTGTTCTTTATGTAAGGAATTTATGAATTTAATAGGATTTATAAAATTGAATTTATTTTTAAATCTGTAACAGATTTATATGCTGCTTCTAATTATTATGAATATATTAAACACAGACTTGATGATAGATGAACAAGCCCCCACTCTAATGGGCCCCTAAACCTCCAGGGCCCCAGTGCAGATGGACTGGCTGCACTGCCTGATGTTACGCCCCTGAACTGAACGCACATACAGAATAAATTCAATGCACTGTTCTATAAGAATTTTATTTTTAAAAGCCAAATAACTCTACATTTTAACACAATTTAAAAGAAGTCTCAACAAAATAACATCTTTAAACATAAAAACTGCAAACTGCAATTATTTTTCAGCCAACTAATTTGGAAATACACTGCACAGAGTTGTAGATGAGAGATGTAGATGCACAAATGTACAGACAAAGCTACAAAAACACTGTACGAAAGAAAGTGCTGGTGGGCCATAAGTAATTTCTGTTTAACCAGTCTGACAATTCAAAATAAAGGCTCTCACAGCGGTAATGTAAACATCGCACATCTAAAAGTAAATTTTTGAGCAGAAGCAGAAATGTAACGTCTGGGCCTGGAGCTCAGTGGCCACAGCTTTGTGTTTAATGCTTTTTAAACATACGCACGCAATGCCCTCAGTGTAAAATCAGGATAAGAGTAATTCATGAGCGCCTCTACTGCGCCGCCATGTTTGTTGTCACAAGTCAGCTCTTTGTTTCTCTGATTGGTTATTCCACCTTTGAGTCCTATTGGCCAGGCTAGCACAATTAATGAATGCAAGTTCAGCTTTCTCTCCCTGTGAATTGTATGGGAATCATATTTATATTGTTTTAGATTCTGTGATGTTTTTAGTATATCCTTTTTAATCTCACAAAGCAACCAGAACTTGTTTTTTTTTTAGTCTTTTTCCCACTGAGTCATCTGTCCATACTTGAGCCATACGGGCCCCTCCCAAAACGAACAGAAGAGCACAAGTCAAGTCGTCCCTAACAGGGGTCGAAGGTCACGCCGCCATAATCCCCGTAACACGAGCAAAATAATCCTCGACGGTTCGGTGCTCCTCTGTCCCGCTTTTGTTTTTCTTGGTAAATGATCTTGGAAAAAGTGCAGAGAGCAGAGCCGCGGGTCTGACGACGCTGTGGTTCCACTAATTTGTCCGACCACAAAGGGTTAACGAACAAGAGTAAACGAATCTGTGTTTGAGGATTAGGATCAGTGTCACATCAAAAAACAAAAAACAAAAATTAATCTTTAGTGAATATTACAGGAAATATTGACGATACATACAACTTTGTTAACCCTCCCAACAAAAACACAGCTCTGGTTCTTATTATTCCTTATTTAAATAAAACTGGACCATTTTATTCAACTCTAAACCCTGACGTCAAAATTGAGGTTTAGCACAAATCTTAAAAATTGTAGTTCAGAGTTCAGCTTTAGACCAACGTGATCCTGCATTTATCTCCATGTCTTTATGCTTTGTTAACATTTATGTGACCAGGTGTAAACATTTGAGCCTGAAATCTGTTCATTGTAAATTCTATTTTATTTTTATTTCAAAGAACTGGTTGGTGTTTAACGCTGGCTCTGAGGTGCAACATCAAAATCTTTTGTTTTTGTTCTCTAGAAAAATAAAAGCAGCTATGGATTAAAGGGGAAAATAAATCTTCTTTGAAATTTGGAAGCATGGTTTTCTTTATGTGGCGGCCTTAATTTAAAAGGGGAAGACATTTTGGGTAAAAGCATGCCTTCTTTTAATTTGAGGCTGTGTTTATATTTTTAGATAAACTGTATTTAAATAGTGGAAAGTCTTTTTTTAAATAGAAGAATGTTTTTTATTTTTTTTTTTTGCAGAGAGGTTCTAGACAAGTTCATTTTTTTTTTATAATTTTATTTTATCAAATATAATTTTTTCAAAGCTTTTTTTAAAATGAGAAATGTATTTATTTTATTGGACTCTTTAATTTTTAGAGGCAGGTTTCACTTTTTGAGGGAACACATTTAAAAATCTTCCTCTGCTTTTATTTTTCTAGTGTGCAAAAACAATTTTGATGATGCTCCTTTTTTAATATAGACATTTATTTATTAATTTTTTATTTGAGGAGTGGTTTTATTTTTATTTATTTATTTATTTTTGCTGCTTTTATTTTTCTAGGGGACAAAAACAATTTTGATGTTGCACCCTAGTGTTTCCTGTTTGACTGGTGCTATTTTTGTCAAGTCAAAGTTGTAAATGTGTATTTTTGAGCAATTTTAAGCCTGATAATACCGAGACTTGTGAATGTTTTAGACCACATGAGTTAAAACTTGTGAATTGTATTTTGGCTTTGTCGTCTTTCTGCTGTTTAGTATCGTCTTTCTTCTTCACATGTATTGTCATTGCTGCTCCATTTTGAGTTTTTTCACAGTTTGCTGTTCTGGAGAAATAAAGGAGCATTTGAATTATTTTGTGTCTCATTACCTGGCTTTATTTATTTGTTTTACTCTGCTTCTCTTTTCTGTTATCTGTCTCTATTTTCTAAGTGCACAGCTTTCTTATTGGCAGCCATTAATTATTAACCAACACTGACATAGCTTTACTGCGCACCTGTCTGATAAAATCCTTAATAAAAAAGTCAAAGGAGAACTGCACATTCCTCCTGAAACTGAACAGCTATGGTAGCCCTGCAGGGACATGCTGCTCGTTCAGCAGAAATAGGTTGTATAAATAGAAATGTTTGGTTAACACATGTCCTCTCCTTCATGCAATGGGTGCCAAACTAAAAACATGAATGTGCTTCATCTGCAGCGGTGCTCAGTTTGTACTCTGTGGGCAGTTGTGTAGGAATCAAAATGGCTTCTTCCACTTAGCTTTTTTGCTGCTTTAAATTTGTGTATTTTCTCAAAATATTCAAATATAAAGTGTGTTAGTGTAATAGTAATCCCATTACGAATATGTTCCAGTGGTGGAATGTAATAAAGTATAAGTACTTAGTTACATTATTTCAGTACTTTTTTTTTTTTTTTTTTGTATCTGTATTTTACTTAAGTAAATTTTACAAGGGACACTTTTACTTTTATGTTACTACATTTTAGAGCAAGTATCTGTACTTTTTACTGGTTTTGAAGCACAAAGTATTTTGAGTTTTGGTTTAAAATCACATGTTTTTTTGTTGTGCGCTCATTGCAGACACAGTACAGATATATAACAAATATAACAAATATAACAGATGCAGTAAAGTAGTACTGCTTTAGAAACATCAGAATAATAAAGACAGAAGAGCTCAGCGACAGATTCAGTCTCTTCTACTGCAGCAGTTTGTTCATTTCATCTGGAATCAGCAAAATCCCTCACATTTAACACATTCATGAATTCTCAGTATTGTGTGAAATACTTTTTTTTTTTTTTACTCACAAGTACATTTGAAAGTAAGTACTTTTATACTTTTACTCAAGTAGATACATTTTTGCTCTTTTTTCTGTACTTTTACTTCAGTAAAGAAATTGAGTATTTCTTCCACCACTGCTATACTCAACACAGTTTTACACATGGCACATTTAAAATTTTAGTTTCTTGAGTGAAAACATAGAAGTCTTTTTGCTGTCCAATATTATTCATGAACAGCTTATCCAAGCTTTCAAAATACAATTACTTTTCTCTCTATTAAATCTATTAAAAATAAAATATATAAGAAAATCAAAAGAAGTTTTTTGACAAACCTTCTCTAATCTATACTCATTTTCCACAAATCGTCTTCTTCTTGGAAAGCGTCTTCAAAAGCCTGGCCATTGTAGCGATTTATTAGCAGAGACGGTGACAATGACTTTCTGTACATCATCAAAATGATTCATTATTTGAGTTGAGAGCAGAGCTACGCACCGGCGGACACGTTCAGAGCAGAGGAGGTCACTTTGAACACGAGACAAAACACTCATTAGGACGAGCCAGAACAGTGCGTCCACACAGAGGACAGGAGAGGGGACAAGAGAGAGGCGCTGGACCAAAAACTACCACAAAATCAGACAGAGTGACAGGGCCTGGCAAATTTATTCATGACTATTGGGCATCAAAGACTTTTGCTGGTCCCCCCCAAAAAAAAAAATCCCTCTGAGAACTCATCTGGGCTTCATTATAAAGTGTTTTTAACTGAGGGGGAACTAGAACAGGGACTGAACTTTTTGACTAATCACATGCTCAGAATAAAGAGGGGTGGTCCCATTTGGATCAGGGACACTTTCATTGGTTGAGTTCAAGCTCATGCTCTTTGTCTTTATTCACTGGAGTAACGGTGGCTGCAAGTCCAACTGGAAAGATATCAATTCCCGCACTGGCTCCACAAAAGAAAAAGAAAAAAAGAAAATTAGAGACAGAAAAAATTAGAAGCAAAAGCACAAGCAAAGACATGAGGAGGAGTAAGGAGGCCCAGAGATGACATGAGAAAAATTAATAAAAAATGTGGGGTGTTGAGTTTCACAAGACTGGAGTACATCACAATAACACAAGGCTACCATCTACTGTGAAAAACGTACCATTGTTATGATGCACCCATGTATTAAGAATTCAAGGCCTTGTATTGTTGATTTATTCCTCTCATGTCCTTGTAAATTTCTACAGCATGCATGTGAATGTGGAATCTTCTCCAAAATATTTTTTAGTTTTGAGAAAGGCCTGTACTTCTGTTCCCAGAGAACAAACTGAGCACTGCTGGAGGAGAAGCGCAGTCATGTCTCTTTATAAACAGATTATGCATTCTGTAGCGACTGATTATTTTTAACTTGGTACAAATGTCCCTGCAGGCCATGGTTGCTCAAAGGCCGGAGAAAAAGTGGTTGTAAAGTGGGCTTGCACACATAAAGCTAATTGATTTTATCTAAACCTACTAATTTCACCACTGCTTTATAATATGATATAGAACACATGAGTTATGACCCCTATTCACAGATATATGCAATTCCTTCACCTGAACTATACACTATATTTCCAAAAGTATTTGCTTGCCCACCCAAATAACTGAGTTCAGGTGTTCCAGCCACTTCCATGGCCACAGGTGAATAAAATCAAGCATCTAGGCTGCAGCTTTGTGGAGAACTTTGTGGAAAAGTTTGGTGTGGAAGAACTTGACTGGGCTGCACTGCTGCATTGATCTCAACCTGACAGAACACCTTTGGGATGAATTAGAGCGAAGACTGCGAGCGAGGGCCTTCTCCTCCAACATCAGTGTCTGACCTCACAAATGCACTTCTGGAAGAATGGCCAAAAATTCCTATAATCACTCCTAAACCTTGTAGAAAGCTTTCCCAGAAGAGTTGAAGCTGTTAGCAAAAGCTGACGTCATATTAAACTCTATGGATTAAGAATTAAGTTCAGATGTGTGTAAAGGCAGGTGAGAAAATACTTTTGGCAATATAGTGTATATTGATCTTAAAAGCTTTAACTTTGGCAGAATATTTTTGTTCTGATGTTTCCTCGATGGACAGATGTGCCTGAACTGTGAATGAAGCACAGAAATCACAGGTTGGTCTTTTCTCTGAGAGCACCCTGTAATAACACAGAGTGAGGTCACAGGTGGTCATGTGACCTTAGATTAGCGCTGTAAGCCTGTTACAGCCGCTTGCACTGAGGATGGTATAGTGATGATGGGGGTGCACCCTGCAAACTGGGAGGTCCCACAGCTGGAGTGTCCTTCAAAAACACTCACTGTACACACTCGTGAAGAGCAGAGTGCATTAGGTAAAAGGACAACTGACAACACAAAAGATACCTAAAGTGAAAATACATGAAGTCTCTTTACAATTTAAAAAAATGATTACAAAAGCAAATGAACAGACAAATATGTGGAAATTATTACAAAATGAGGAGTAGATATTGAAGTTTTGTGCCTCATTTAATCCACCTCTATATGGCGACCAATAGTTGCTCGAAGCTCATCAAGACAGTGCTGGATTTCTTGCCATCTTCTCTGTAGCAGAACCTCTTCAGTGCTGATCCCACAGCTCACATTCACCTTTGGACGATCTCGGTGAAGTTCCTGAGTCACATGGAGCTGTTCTGATCCCAGATTCTCACATTATGTGTGTTCAGTTTCCCTGAAACATGAAAGGTTGCCTCATCACTAAAACAAACTCAGATGAGGAATGTTTCATCCTCAGAAACTGGTTCCAGTGTTAACTGCAAACTCTTTTGGTCTTGGTTTATCATTTGGCTGGGGTGCAGTAAGAGCTGCACTTTGTAAGCAAAGAACAATCACAAGTTCTTGTGTAGGACTTTGTGCTCTGTTGAACGTGGAGCTGTAACTGTCTGGCAGCAGTACGTATGTGATTAAAAACTTTGATAACCACTGAGTACATAGGACAAATCTGATTAAGATATCTCATCAATTGCCTTTGTATTATATTTTTTAAATTGTAAAGAGACTTCATGGACAAACTGTGAAATTGGTGTTCATCAGTGTTGCCAAGCAAAAACAAGACATCTCATAAGTGCATTTTCTTCTATTTATTAAGCACATATTCCACAGGTTTTACAACAGACCTCCAGGTAAATCCCTTTTATTAATCCCCTCATGCCTTGGACTCATGAGGCAGCAGTGTGTTGTAGCGCAGCAGCTGGAGGTCCACCGGGGTGCAGCGTGGTGGCGGTGGAGGCGGCAGGTCCAGGTCCTCATGGTGACCAATGTTGTTGTTGGGGTCAGAGGACGGCACAAAAAAGTGTCCGCGGCGATGACGGTGGTAAAACAGAGCGAACACAACGAGCAGCGACAACACCAGAGCGCTGAGCAGGAAGAACAAGATGTACACAGCCTTGGCCTCGGACGAGAGAGACGCAGAGCAACCTGGAAGACAAAGAACTGGTCTGAGAACAGTCTTGGCTGGTTTGTCCCATTGCAGGGTCATCACAGCCAATCAATGGCACAGTGATCTGGCAAACTTTCACATGGGATGGCTTTCCTGTTGCAACCAGTAGGAATGGAACCACCAACCCTCAACTGTGTGGGCGACCTGTTTCACCTCCTGTCGCTCCAACACAACTACATAACTAACTAATAAGTGGTATATTATGCTACAGTTTGCTTTACTTTTCTTCACACTTACGCATTTTCATGTAAATGTGAATCATAGGCATCGTGACTGTTGCATTTTCCTGGCCAGCATTGTTCTGTAAACAGGCCCAATAGAGCATTTACTCCTGAATCAGAGAATCCCCCAGTTTGAGCCCAGGTTTGATAAAGTCAAATGAAAAAATGTAATACTGTCAGCTGGGATGTAGTAGTCTATGGTTATTCATCCCATCACAGTAAAAAAGTGTAATTGTCACATTTGATGAAAGCACAGCAAACCTAACCGTTACACAAATCAGTTACAGCGTTGTTCTAAAACGAAGACGCCTCTGTCTGTATGCGAGTATGTGTTTGTGTACCCGTGTTCTCCAAGTTCAAACAGACAATCCCAGTTCCTGATCGGGACTCGTCCTGAAAGCCTGTCCTACAGTGACAGGAGTACGAGCCAAAGTGGTTCACACAGTCAGCGTTTGGGTCACACACCACCAGCTGCGTGTCACACTCATTTACATCTGCAATGAAAAAAAAAACAAAAAAAACATATACAGTTGAAAGAAAAAAGTATTGGCACCCCCTGGAAATACTAGGATTTCTGCAAGATTTGGTCATAAAATGTGATCTAATCTTCATCTAAATCACAACAATAGTCTGCTTAAACTAATGCTGCAAAAAAAAAAGAAAAAACTTTTTCATGTTTTTATTGAGCATTTATGTAAACAATCACAGTACAGGGTAGAAAAAGTATTGGAACCTCTAGGCTAGCAACCTCTTCAAGAGCTAATTGGAGTCAGGTGTCAGCCAACCTGGGGTCCAATCAGTGTGAGAAGATTGGAGGAGTGGTTTAAAGTGGCTTTGACCAATAAAAACGCCCCCCAGTTTTGAGTTTGCCATTCTGAAGAAGCATTACTTGATGTGACCCATGCCTCACACAAAAGAGCTCTCAGAAGACCTACGAGTAAGAATTGTTGACTTGCATAAAGCTGGAAAGGGTTACAAAGGTATCTCTAAGAGCATTGATGTTTATAAGTTCATGTTACGAGCGACTCTCTATAAGTGGAGAAGGTTCAATTCTGTGACCACACTGCCTAGGAGGTTGTCCTGTAAAGATGACTGCAAGAGCACAGCGTAGACTGCTCAATGAAGTGAAGAATGCTAGAGTGTCAGCTAAAGACTTACAGAAATCTCTGGCACAAGCTGACATCTTTGTTCACAAATCCACAATAGGTAAAACATTGAACAAGAATGGACTTCATGGGAGGACACTACAGAGGAAGCACTGTGGTCCAAAAAAATATTGCTGCACATTTAAAGTTTGTAAGGAAGCTTGAAGATGTTGCACAGTGCTACTGGCAAAATATTCTGTGGACAGATGAAACCAAAGTTGAGTTATTTGGAAGGAAGACACAACGCTATGTGTGGAGAAAAAAAGGCACAGCACACCAACATCAAAACCTCATCCCCACTGTGAAGTATGGTGGAGGGGGCATCATGGTTTGGGGCTGCTTTGCTGCCTCAGGGCCTGGACAACTTGCGATCATCAACAGTAAAATGAATTCCCTAGTTTCTCCAAACATTTTACAGGAAAACCTAAGACCATCGGTCCACCATCTGAAGCTCAACAGAGGATGGGTGATGCAACAGGACAGACAACAACAACAGAATGGCTTCAACAGAAGAAAATATGCCTTCTGGAGGGGCCCAGTCAGAGTCATGGCCTTAATTGAGATGCTGTGACATTACCTCAAAAGAGCGATTCACACCAGACATCCCAAGGCAAGGCAAGGCAAGTTTATTTTTATAGCGCAATTCATACACAGAGCAATTCAAAGTGCTTTACAGAAAAAAAGGCAAATTTAAAAGTACAAAACACAATTAAAGAGTATAATTAAGAATCAATTTAAAATTAAATTAAAAGAGAAGAGTGCAGATAAAACACTTTCAGTTGGCATATGCACAGCTAAAAAGAACAGTTTTAACTCTGGACTTGAACATTGTCAGAGTAGAGGTCAAACATCGTCAGAGAGACTGTTCCAGAGTTTAGCTGCATAAAACTGAAACGCTGCTTCACCGAGTTTAGTCCTGACTCTGGGACCAGCAGGAGCCCTGTCCCTGAGGTTCTCAGAGTCCGAGATGGTTCATATGGGACCAACAGGTCAGAGATGTACTTTGGTGCTAAGTCATGGAGAGACTTGTACACAAGCAGAGCTGTTTTAAAGTCTGTTCTCTGAGCAACAGGAAGCCAGTGCAGAGACCTGAGGACAGGACTAATATGGTTGTACTTCCTGGTTTTAGTCAGGACCTGAGCAGCAGCATTCTGGATCCACTGCAGCTCTCTTACAGCTCGCTTAGTGAGTCCAGTGAGCAGACCGTTACAGTAGTTTAACCTGCTGGAGATGAACGCATGAATAAGTCTCTCTAGGTCTGGTTTAGACAGTATACCTTTGATTCTGGCAATGTTTTTGAGATGGTAAAATGCTGATGATGTTATAGATTTAATGTGACTACTGAAGTTCAATTCAGAGTCCATGATTACCCCGGGATTTCTAACCTGGCTTGTAGGTTTTCATGAAAGAGACTCGAGGTGACTACAGACACCTTGTCTTTGTTTCTGCGGGCCAAAGATAATTATTTCAGTCTTGTCTGTGTTTAGCTGGAGAAAGTTGTTTCTCATCCACTCGTTGATCTGTTGGATGCAGTGACAGAGTGAATCCACAGGTCCATATTCACCTGCTGTCAGTGAGATGTAAATCTGAGTGTCGTCTGCATAATTGTGGTAGGATATGTTATTGCTGCTTATTAATTGGCCTAAAGGGAGCATGTAAAGATTGAACAAAAGAGGTCCCAGGATGGACCCCTGGGGCACTCCACAGGTCAGGGCCATTTGGTCTGAAACACAGTTACCGATTTCAACAAAGTACTTCCTGTCTTCAAGATAGGACTTACACCCTTTAAGGGCAGTACCAGAAATGCCAACCCAGTCCTCTTTGTAACAGGATCACATTGTCAACTGTATCAAAAGCAGCACTCGGATCCAGCAGAACTAAGACAGAGACTTTGCCTGTGTCGGTGTTCAGGCGGATGTCATTAGTCACCCTGATAAGAGCAGTCTCAGTGCTGTGATGGGGCCTAAAACCTGACCGAAAATCATCAAAGCAGTTGTTCCACAGAAGAAGTCAGTAAGTTGTTGGTATACAACTTTCTCAAGGACTTTACCTAAAAACAGCAGGTTTGATATGGGCCGATAGTACTGTGGCATCAAGACTGCTCTTCTTTAGGAGAGGTTTGATGACCGCAGTTTTCAAGGCCCTTGGAAATGTTCCAGACTGCAGTGAGATGTTAACTAAATGAGAAAGTTGAGGTAAACTGCTCAGCACAGATTTTAGAAATCTAGTGGGTAACACATCAAGGCAGCATGTGGATGAACTCAGACTGGAGATGATCTCTTGGACTGTTTTGTCAGTGACAGGGGTGAAGTGTGTCAGCTCTGAGTGTCTGGATGGCTGCAGAGTTGTTATCTGTGTTGTGAAATCAGAATCAGAATATTGCTGAACTTAAACAGTGTTGTAAAGAGGAATGGTCCAAAATTCCTCCTGAGCGTTGTGCAGATCTGATCTTCACTACAGAAAACGTTTGGTTGAGGTTATTGCTGCCAAAGGAGGTCAACCAGTTATTAAATCCAAAGGTTCCAATACTTTTTCTACCCTGTACTATGAATGTTTACATAACTTCTCAATAAAAACATGAACATGTTTTATTTTTTTGCAGCATTAGTTTAAGCAGACTGTGTTTGTCTATTGTTGTGACTTAGTTGAAGATCAGATCACATTTTATGACCAAATTATCCAAAAATCCTAGTATTTCCAGGGGGTGCCAATACTTTTTCTTTCAACTGTACATTATGATACACTTAGGAGTGAAAGGACCAGAGCAAGGGAGAGGGAGGGACAAGGATTGAAGGAAAGGTGTAAAATAGGGCTGCACAATACATCGCAAAATTATTGTTGTAATAATGCTGCGTTCTTCCATCCAGAGATTTACACTGAAGAATCATTTTCCTATCAGAGCTTTAAAAGAAAATGTGTTGTGACCAAATAAAAATGTTTAAAAAATCCAGTTATAGTGGTAATTTCCTTAATTTAGTCACAATCTGGCCTTGTTTTATTCTGTGGTAAGGTTTGACTTGCAAACACAGTGACTTACATTTTTGTTTAAAGTCAATTTAACTTACTGTGTCAGAATAGTAGACAGGGCTTGACTTTAGCACTCGCCAACCGACCAAATGTGAATAGATTTCCATTTTGGCCAGTAACATATTCAGTCTCACTGGCCACTTTGTCTGATTGGATTATTTTTATTTAGTTGAACTACTTTAGACCTGACGTTCTGCTGCTATGCTTATAAATCCCCATAACTTAAAACCTATAGTAAATCATCGGCAGAGAGACAAAATTACACTCTAGAAGCAATATGTAGATTCAGAGTCTAAATAAACTTTTTCTTTTTGATGATGATAAATTACAGTTTTAAAAAGTAGCTTTTCAGTGGTCATTTTCAAAATAATTGTAAAAAGAACAGATTATTGTCTTATATACTGCACATGACACATTTTAACATCTAAACTGTGTCTAGAGAAAAACCTAAATGACTAGTAACCTTTAAAGAAAACTAACCAAAAAAAGTTCATAGTTTTTCCTATTTTAAAATATTGCAAAAATATTGTTATTGCAAGATTTCCCATATCGTGCAGCCCTAGTGTACAAGACAGTGACTCAAAGGAAAAGACAGGAGGCAGAGCTGGAGATGTTAAGGTTCTCTCTGGGATGGGTGACAAGGATGGATAGATTTAGGAATGAGTACATCAGAGGGACAGCTCATGCCAAGCTGGGGACACACTACATGATATTTTTGCCTGATTTTCTAACGATTCACAGTTGTGCCGAGTCTGTATCAGTCAGCGCTAGTTGCAGGGAGACATCAGCCTAGAAACGCTGAGTGTGGGAGGTTTAAAGTCTCAAAACGGCGGCGCAGAGACTCAACCAGATCTGAGCCACAGTCAGTCAGACATGTTTGAATTTTAAGGCTGACTTTTGTTGTTAAATCATGTGACTCCGCAGTATGCGTTTAAAGAAAAGCTGACTGTGGATTTCTGTAATAAAGTCCTGTCAGACCTGAGTGGTATTTATAGACTAGATAAAAAAATAATAATCTACATTCTATTTAACATAAAATATGGTGTTAATTAATACAGACTGGAATATTGCAGCTCTTTTTGCCTTAACGTTATGTGGGGATGCCGACATCTGTACAAGCCAAGGTCAGCTAACATTAGTGATATTACTGTGGCTTACAGTATTTATTAACAATTTATTCACTATTATACCACAAAAAGCTTCTCTAACTGGTTTTATTCAAACATCTTGTGTACAGTTTAAAGACCTGTAGTGATCCTGCTTTACATATTTTAGAGGAAGCCCAAAGAGGAGATTTATTTTAAAAGAGGACATGAAGTTAGTCGGTGTGAGCGAAGAGGATGCAGAGGACAGAGTGAGGTGTGGCGACCCGTGAGAGGAACAGATCTGAAGCGTCATTACCTGCTGTGGACAGAGACATGATAACAGAGTCCATGTGGTTTCCTTTGAGCCCGAGACCAGACCCGATCAGCCTCTGTAGAGAGGAGTGGACCACTTCATGGGCATGGTGTCCACTCCTCTGTCCCGTCTGAAGCCACAGGATGAACAGCACCCCAGCGTTTAACCTGCAACAGGCACACTACTGGTCCACTTAATGCAACCCTTAATTACAAATTTTCACTTCACCTTTGGGTTTATAAATGTTGCTTGGTTCCCCTGTAGACCCTTTGAAAGTTTGTAAACAGAACGGCTGCTTTCCAAATAATTTAACAGACCATAATATGTTTTCTATGGAGGAATTAGTATTCGCCGCAAAATATTTCACAACCCCCCAGCTATTTTTTCATTCTGTGGTAAAAGGGGTATCATACAAAAAGTTTAAGGAAGTGAAGTGCTTTTTTTCTCTTTCAATATGTTAAAAAAACCACAATAGTCTGCCCTTTGCTGCCCTCTGCTGGTCTCTTCACCCATTTCTTTATGACACCAGTAAAGTAAAATGTTCTATTTTAGTTTAATAATAATGCTTTAAAAGGCTGTAAAAGATGCAGTTCTGTTCTAGAGGTGACCAAGATTAGTTTATAAAATTATGAATAAAAGCATAATATAACCCCTCTCATCTTTACAAATGCTAAATCATGGATGCTTGTTTATGTATATTGCATTATACTATCTACTGAAAAAAAGTAGCTTTAAAGAATAGCAATGGACCGAAAAGGTTGGCTCACTAGAGTTTGACAGGCTGACCAATCAGAAAAGACTGAATCTATTGGAATTGCTATTTATTAACAATATGTTTTCCCTTTCACCTCTGCACTCCAACAATCAAAAACAGAGTAGGTTTAGTGAGTGGCTTACAGTTTTCAAGACACGCTTTCAGTGTCTTTTTAAAAAGTGCGCCACATTACAGTACAGTGGGACAATCTGAATAATGTTAATTCACCTTTTGATGCGTTTTGAGGAGATGCTCTGAGTCATGAGCGTAGACTTCAGCTGATCTCTGACCTGGACAAACACAAACAGAGTCATTTTTGTTTTATTTCAAATATTTTTAAGAACACACATTAGATTGAGTGAAGAGCTACCAGAGTCTTCACAGAGAGGAGCAGAGACTGGGCCACGTCGTTCCAGGGCGTCTCTGAGTCCCGAGACACGTTCACCTCCACAGACACCTCCAGCAGTAGATCTGACACAGGACAGGCAGGAAAAACGACATCAAAACATCAATCAGGCATAACATTATGACCACCTGCCTAATATGCAGCCTCATACGCATTAAACTGTGATGATATTCTGACACCTTTCAATCAGAACTAGCATTAACTTGGACTGGATCAAAAAGCCCAGCCTCTGCTTCTCATATGTCCAGTTCCTTCCTTGGACCGCTTTTGACAGATCCTGAAGCGCTGCAGTTTTGGAGGATGCTCTGACCCAGTCGTCTAGACCAGTGATTCTCAACTGGGGGGTTGGGACCCAAAGGTTGGTGGTGGAACTGTTTTAAGTGGGGTTGCGGGCCTTTGCCAAAACAACAACAACAAAAAAACAGATTAATACAAATGTTATATTACTGTTACACCTAAGGTTGAAGGGAGCGCTGCTAGATTTTCCTCAAAGCACAAAGTCTTTCAGTATTTACCACTGAAAATGTAGAAGAAAAGTACATTTTGTAGACTTGAATCCTTTTGAATTGCACTTTTTTACTTAATGTATTTTAGTCTTAAATTAAACTGCATCTAACAGAATGTAGAAGGGAATAGTTCTCTCGCTAGTATTACCACTTGCTTGTTAAATGTGTTTGTTTGTGTTGGCGTACTGTAATATTTTGATATTATTTTGTCTTAAGTTCAATACATTTGATCTGTTGAAATACATCTCTTTTATTTGGGTCACGGCTTGTCCTTTTAGGGTGACGGCGGGTCACAAAGCCAGACCAGTTGAGAACCATGGGTCTAGACATCACAAAGAGTGCGTTTACATGCACTTGAGTATCCCGGTTATTATTGGGTGTTTTAAGTATCCTGGGTTTGTGTTTGTGCATGTAAATGCAGTATCCTGATTTCAGTATCCTGGTTATGAGAAACCAGGTTAACTTTACATTAAGGGGACACATTTTGAGACATATTTGGTGAAAACATACTCACCTCCAGGATGATGTGGACTCTGATTGTGGTATTTAACATGGGCTACAAGAGAAAAGAAGAGGGTAAGTTTATAAAACACTCGAATATTCCACTTTTTCATTGTTTTAATGTTGGTTTCACTCTTAGCTGTGTTAAATATAGGATTGCAATGATTTATGTTGGCTTTCATGACTCTACCCTGGTCTATAGCAAATATATATCAAACACAGAGCTGGAAAGTAACAAATACACAGTATGTGAGTACATTTTTTAAAATGTACTTAAAATGGGTTGTCGTCATAACAGTAGTAGTCATAGTTGTAGTAGTATTAGAAGCAGTAAAACAAGGCCTATTAGCAGTAGTAGTAGTAGTAGTCTAGCAGTAGTACTAGTTATGGTAATGGAGGTAGTATTAGAAGCAGTAGAAGTAGCCCTATTATTATTAGTAGTAGTCTAGCAGTAGTACTAGTCATGGTAGTAGCGGTAGTATTAATAGCAGTGGATTTAGGCCTATTAGTAGCAGTAATAGCAGTATAGAAGTACTTCTAGTAATAGTAGTAGCGGTATAGAAGCAGTAGAATAGGGCCTATTAGTAGTAGCAGCAGTAGTAGTAGATGTAGTCATAGTAGTAGCAGTAGTATTAATAGTAGTGGAAGTAGGCCTATTAGTAATAGTAGTAGCAGTAGAGAAGTAGTGCTAGTAATAATAGCAGTAGTATTAGAAGCAGTAAAAGTAGGCCTATTAGGAGTGGTTGCCATAGTAGTATTCGTGTGGTACAAGTACTGGTAGAAGCAGTAGTATAAAAAGCAGTAGAAGTAGGCTTATTTGTAGTAGCAGTGGTAGTAGAATAGAAGTATTGCTAGTAGTGGTAGTAGCAGAGTAACTATTTTGTTGGATAATTTTACTTCTACTTGATTAATATTATTTTGAAGTAGCAGTACTTTTCCGTAGTACAGATTGGGAGTACTAGTTGATTAAAACAACATCAAAATACAGAAGTGCTAAATCCAGAGTTGTTACTTCTCCAAACCTCGAGTGTCTGCTCTGGTGTCAAACTGTGGCTGTGTGATGTCTTTTTTAATCTTTTCTTTAGGTACAGGTGGGTTTTGTTTTGAAGTCTCAGCCTCTTCTGTCCAGGCTTCATCCTCTAAAGGCTCTAGTGTCCTGTATTCTGATTGGCCCCGCCCCTTGTCCTTTGATTGGCTGAATATCTCCTCCTCTGATTGGTGCATTGTCTCCATTTCTGCAGCTTCAGTCTCATCCACGTTTCTTCGTATGGCAGTGAAAACTCTCGGGCTGGGTTTGGGTTTGGGTTCCTCTGGCTCCTCGGGTTCCTCTGGCTCCTCGGGTTCCTCTGGCTCCTCGGGTTCCTCTGGCTCCTCAGGTTCCTCAGGTTCCTCGGGTTCCTCTGGTTCCTCGGGTTCCTCTGGTTCCTCGGTCGACCTCTCTGTGGAGCGGACTGGGATTTCTAAGTTGAGAGTTTCGCCTGCCTGAAACAAAAGCATACAGATATTTACATAAATGGATAAATAGTTTAGTTTCCGTTAAGCAGTGCTCCCTGAATGGGACAGGACCATGAGGGGGGGGGGGTCAGGTGGAAAAGGCAGACACCAGTGAAACGAGTCATTTTGGCCTCTCACAAACTCAATGTAAAAGAATAGAGGATTACTCAAACAGGTGTGAATGAAACAAAATATAACTGTTTTTGATTAGGGAACAACATTGGTAGAATGTAGAAAGCTAAAAAAAAAAAAAAAAAGTCGATTTTGCATAATATAGCCCCTTCAAATAAAGTGCAAATAAATAAAGAAAAAACTTTTAATCTTAAAATGTTCCTCCTACATTCCTCAGTCTACTCAGACACAAACCTCAACATCTCTATTAACCAGAGGTATTAAGTAACTGAAGTAAAAATGTACTCACAGAAAAAGTACTTTCTGAGAACTTTTTACATTTTAAGATACAATAAAATTTGAGACAAAAAAATACTTTAACTCAAGTATTCTTTGATCTTTGTGGCGAAGTGGATAGCATGCATTCCTTAATCAGAAGGTCATGAGTTTGACTCTGAAGGAGTAAGATTATTTCCATTGAAAAACACAAAAAAGCCAATGAAAATAATATTCTGGTATGGAAATCCATGCAGAAAACCACTATGTAAAATAGACAAATCATCCAAAATCACAGGCCATCCCCTCCCATCCACAGACCCACTGTATCACAGACGCATCACACAACGAGCTATAAAAATCTGCTCTGACCCCACACATCCTGCTCATCACCTGCTCACACTCAGGCTCTGTGCAAGATCCTACAGCTCCAGACAAAACAAATCAGTCACATTCACAAATATGTCTTTCCCAACAGCCACACGGACACAAAACCAAGCCATGAACTGAAGGACAATCTGTATTTACCTGTCACTTTGTATTGTTTGGGTTCATGTTTATTATGCTGCTGTTGTTTGTTTTGCTGTTCTGACACAGAAGATGTGAACATGTCATGCTGTACCGAAAACAAATTCCACCAACTTTGCTGTGTGGTCATTATTAAATTAATCTGAATTCATTGTATTTTTACTCAGGTAATAATTTAGTTTTGTTTTGCTTTGTTGTTTTTTTTTTTTTTTTTGAGTACTTCACCGACCTCTGCTTTTAATTTCTTGCCCCACAATTATGCCACTGGCCATGGCTATTGAACAGTAAAAATGCAAACTGAGACCTGTTGTGGACCTCAGTGTGATCAAAGGAAGCAATGTGGTAAAAGTACTTAGTTACTTTGCTTAACTACAATTTTTATGTATCTGTACTTTACTTGAGTAAATTTTACAAGGAGTACTTTTCCTTTTACTTCACTACATTTTAGAGCAAGTATCTGTACTTTTTACTCCACTACATTTATGAGTTGAAGTACAAAGTATTTTGAGTTTTGGTTTAAAATCATGGGTTTCTGTCATGCACTCATTGTAGACACAGTACTTAAATATAAAAGATGCAGTAAAGTAGAAACATCAAAAAACATCAAAAAATACTAAAGACAGAAGACCTCACCAACCTTCACCTTCTTCATTTCATAACAAATTTTCAGAAAAATCACTCACATTTAACACATTGAGTTGTCGAGTCTGTGCGAAATACTTTTTTTTAAGTACTTTTATACTTTTTGTACTTTTTCCACCACTGAATATGACCAATACAATCTAATATGATTGCTATAACTGCAGTGTTGGGGTTATTGGAGTTTAGTTAGAATGCCGTGTAAGACAGGTCAGCGCAGCCTCTTCTTCTGCAGTTTGGGACATTTACAGAACTCTCCACTCACCTCATCTTCATTTGTTTCCTCTTCTGTTTCTGAGTTTGTATCACTTTCTTCATAATAATCGTAGAAAGGTTCAGAAGTCACTGCTAAAGCCTCATTGGGTGAATAATCCATGTCTTGTGGATTATAGACCTGGGGTGGTCCAAAAGCCTGGTACTGCCCATGAAAGCCCCTGTAGGTGGGCGTGGGAGACCCCTCTATCAGCAGCACCACATGCACGGTGTTGGAGATGGACGTGTAAGCGGCCTCTCTCCAACACTTCTGCAGGACGCTGTGCTTCGATGACCCCTGCCCCTCGAGTTCGTCGACGTGGATCTGGTCCCGTCGCCGGTGGCAGGCGTCGTCGGGGCCCAGGTCGTTGAGCTGAAGGTGAATACGTTTCCCAGGATGCACCCGGATGGTCCAGTTGCACCACAGAGGCGGGTTGGAGCAGAGGTAGTCCGGGGAGAAGAACTCGCCGCTGTCTCCTCCCAGAATCTGGTGACAGCTCCTCAGAGCGAAGAAGGCGGCGCTGTGGGAGCCGTGCTCCGCTGAGGAACACAAGGACGCAGCTATTAGATCATTTTTATTATCTTTATTCAGGACGATTTCCTACATCCAGACGTGGGACGTAATAATGCTGCAGGGCTGAAGAAGAGCGTTAATTCACACAGTCAGGGCAGGGTGCTAACTAATATAAATGCATATGGTATGGCTATTATAACATTTTAAACACCAGTATATTAATCAATTATTAGAACAGTATCTCATGGCATAAAAGGCCAATAGTATTATAATTTATTGTACAATATCAAGTTGGAAAGGTATGGTATTGTATGGTGTGTTGTATTATCTGTATTACTGTATATGATGAAACCAGGAAGCTTTGTTTTAAGATAAGTTCTGCCTATTTAGAAGGGATGGGATTTAATAAGGTTGCACTTCTTTCCACTGTTTTTTTAGCAAGTAATATGTAGCATTTATGGTCAGATAAAGAGACTTGAGAGAGTTTATATTTCTTCTTTGAATTTCCGTATATTCTGTAATACAAGAGACACAGCTATGACCCTGCCATTCATACGTAGGACGTCTCCACTGTACCAAATAATGAATACAAAAAGGGAATTTACAGTTGTTACTCACCTGTAATACAAGACCGCGCCATTCAGGTCTGGGCACACTTTCTCATTAGGACCCAGCTGCCCTTTTGCGTATCTCCTGACTGAAATCTCACTAGAATTCAATAATTAAACTACATTTAGCACGTCCCTTAAAAATAAAATTGTCTTAATAATAATGTAATTATAAAATGAAAACCAAGGTGGGTGGTATTTTACAATGCATTACAGTAACCACTGGCTTATTAATATAGTCCCACAAAAACACTTGGTTAATTATGATCAGTTTAATATTTTTGATTTTTCTATTGTTTTCATATGTACATACTTATATTGTCAAATGTGCATGCTCAAAATAAATGTAAAATATATAATAATAATAATAATAATAATAATAATAATAATAATAATAATTTAGTCTTATACATCGCTTCTCTATAGACACTCAATTCAGCCGTCCTGGGGCAGACTGAGGGAAGTGTGGCTGCCAATCTGCAGCTATGGCCTCTGCTACCACGGCCAAACACAGTCACACTGACACATTCATACAGGCAAGGTGGGTGAAGTGTCTTGCCCAAGGACACAACAACAGTATACAATGCAGGTAGATGTTTTTATGTTTATTTTTCTCTCTACTCATTCAACTTATAGCCAACTTTTGGGTTAGTGGGCGAACGTCCTTACCAGCTAATGCTAATGCTGCCCCAAAATTTTACTAAGTAAGATGGTACTTCAAAATAATGTTAATAATAACTATTTAGATGTAACTTTGATTGATGTTTTAGTTTGGATGTAATGCAATAAGTAAATAAGTCAGATATTTCCAAACAGTAAACATTAAAAATTTGTATCTTTAGAAAATAGCCAGGAAAGGCACAAGAAACACTAATTTCCAAATCTTTTTCACAACATAAAGCTATTAAAATCAATACATAGGTAACGTACAGACCTGGGTAGAGTCAAGTAGAGTATTGTTACTTCAAAATATTAATACTCAAGTAGCATTAAAAAGTATGTTGTGATAAAACTCTTAGAAGTCTTTTTGCCACATTAAATTTCATCGATGTAGGACTATACACGCATATACAGTATATTTGTGAGAATTTGCTAACTGTGTTTTGACATTAAACTTTGAAAGCTAAATGTTTATAAAATACTAGGAAAATAAAAAACGAAATATTAGTCACACTCACCTGATGGACTATCATCGTCTTCCTCTCTGCTCATCTACAATGATAAACGCAACATAATATTGACAATGAACTGATGAAAACACTTCATAATCCAACTTTAGAACTACATATTTGATATAACACTGCCTGTTAAATGATCTGTCAAAGCTACAGTGGCATCAGATGCAGAGGAAATGAAATTGAGTTGTCATCTGTCATGTAAAATAAAAGTAATCGTACAGTAGAGCGGATGTAGAACAAAGAAGACATCTCACCTGAGCATCACACAGTTTTAACCCAAACATGAGCAGAAATATCAGGCTCTCAAAGCTCCTCTTCCTTCTCTTCTTCGGAGGCATTTTCATCATTAACATTGGGTTTTAATGACAGTAAAAGTCTGAATGAACGTATGAGTTTCCGTTCAAACTTGGCTCAGTTGTTTTCCTTCTGTTTCTGAGCAGCTGGAGGTCATTTCAGCTGATTGACCTCGATTTAGGCTCACTGCAGTTCGTCTGAGGTCCAGCAGAGGGCGCTGTCACACAACAAACTGTGGTCAAGTAGAGGAACTAGTACTCATGTTTTGTTTTTATTTATTTTAATAGGTATATTGGATTGGATTGTTTTGTATTTCATTTAGGCTATTTAATTTATTTATTTTTGTTTCTGATTATGTTTGTGTGAAAAAACTTTTTACAGTGTTATTTTATTTAAGTCATTATTGAAGAGACTGCTGCTTGTGTTGCTTGTGCTGGAGGGCACTAGAAATGGCTAAGTCCTTTGGATAAAGGACGAAACATCTTCTAAAATCAAATCTTGATGACCTTCTTGTCTAATCTTTTTTACCATCACAACAAAATATTTCTTGCAAATTTGTAAAAATGTATAATAAACAGTTTAAAGAAAAGTTAGTATGAGTACTAGTATTTTCTACTATTTTACTGACTTTTTATCTCTATTGGTGTAAAAACATTTTAAAGAAACTACTGAGTACTCTAAAAACTCCTCCTCACATAAATAATAAAGTATCCGTCTAATCTCAGTAAGTGTGCTGTTCATTAGACGCCCAGTAGAGGGCACTGCTGACTTCTTAAATCCCAAGAATACACTTGGCTCCATTTCCTGTCATAATGTTATGTTATGTAATGTTATGTAATGTTACTGTGGATGAGGATTCAGTTTTTTTTTTTTTTTTTTGTTTTTTTTTTTTTTTTTTTACAGTTTTAATTGTAATTCTTATCTATGTACTTTTACCTTGTCTTTTTTCTGTAGAGTTATTCTGTGTATGAATCATGCTATACAAATAAACCTGCCCTGCCTTGTCTTGCCTAATGTAGTCATGCTTATTCCATTGAAGATGAAAACTTAAAACGTCAAATATATTAAGGATCACTGATCCAAGACCCTTGGACTATGAACTTGCCGTGAATACACACAGACGGGTTTGTTAAGGTGAGGCTGCAAAAGAATCACAAACATTACTGTAAAATTTATTTTTGTAAAATGGCAGAAAAAAAAAATAACCCCAACCCAAAACACAAAACAAAAAATCATACACATTTAAAATATTCCTCAATTTAACCGTGTTGTAAATGCCACATGCTACAAAATACATTTCAAATAATGTAAGGTTTTTGAACACAGAGAGACAATTAAAAACTCTTTAGAAACCAGGGCACGAATCCCATCGCCTCAGTCCTCGACACTTGTAAAGACTTTCACGAGCCATGTATTCAGACAAGTTGTGCTCGCAGTTTGGAGACAACAGTATTGTTCTTGTCTTTCTTGTTTGTTTGTTGTTGTTGTTGTTGTTTTGTTGTTGTTGTTGTTTGTTTTTTTGTGCAGCGAGAAACTCCTTGAGGTCCCTCCTGCACCAACCATGAGCTCAAAGAAGCCAATAATATAAATATTTCTGGTTTAAGCATCAGTGTGACAAGATATGATGAGCTTATACGTTAATTGTTATAATAAGTAGCTAAAGTTTTCTAACCAGGCTCTGATGATATCTTTTACAACTTGCAGCTGATTCACTGTCAGCTGACCAGGTTTAGTAGGGTTATATTGAATGGAAGACCATTAACGGAAAATAAAAAAATAAAAGTCTGCTGAAGCAATGCATTTATCGCATCTAGTTATCTGAGCAGGAAGTCACTACAGTGAGTTTTTTGAAATTACATAAACGCTTTTTTAAAAGTATGGAAAGTATTTTAAAAGTCAGTCCAAAACTATTTTCTTGAATACATGTGGTGCATCAAATTGTCAGTTTTTTCTCCGATACATACTGAATCTACAGTATCTATCTGATATAGGTCAACTCTAACCGTGACTGCAACATTTCACATAACTATAGATTCTTTCAGTGTTTGTAAATGCAATGCCATAAACTAAACAGACCCTCAGACCAGTGCCGGCCCTGTACATTTGGGGGTCCTAAGCAGGATAGGTTTGGGGGCACCAAGCTCATTTTTGAGACCATTCAAATGTTACTATATTTTAATGTAATTCTAATAAATAAATAAATAAATAAATAAATAAAAGGGAATGAAGGCTCCCAGGTAAAAAGGAATTAATATAAGGACTGCATTGGCCCCCACTTTCAGACATAGCAAAAATGTCAATAGCCTGCAGAATATTAAAACCAGAATATTCATCAAACAAAAATTAATCAAAGTAGTAAATAATACATAAAAAAATAAATCGACTGTCTGTGGGGCCCTATGCTGCTGCTTAGTTTTCCAATGGAGGATTTAACAATTGCAAATAAATACGGTTTTGACAGCTGGCAAGCAATCAACTACATGTAGGTGATATCAGAGCCTGGTTAGCAAACATTAACCAGAGTGTCAACATTCAGCCGTTTGATTTAGTGTACAACTAGAGTCTGTAAACAGCATACAAGTGAAAAGCCACGCCTAAATTGTTTGAGTGTTATGCTGGACAAGAATTTACAGATTACACCAAATGCTACATTAATAAGTTCACTGTAGCAACTGTAGCTGACTCTCAGATCTCTGTGCTATTACTTCAAAGTAAATTTTAACACATATATAAACAACAAATATTCCTTTCTGATGTTTAAATACATCTGATGTTCTTAATTTGCTCCATTCTAAAAATGAACTTCATCTGAATACTTCACTTGCCATATGAATACTTCATTTGTGGAAGGGTCTCTGTTATTAATGGATCTCACTGTAAAAAAAAAAAAAAAAAAGCTTCTTATAGTTACCTGTATAATAACTGTTTTGACGTCATGTAAGGTAAGAGTTAAAGAAGGAACATCTGTTTAGAATAATTATATTGTCACCATGAAAAAAGATTTCTAAAACACAAAAATATTGGTCCAACAAGAAACATATTATAATGTCAACTAGATTAAAATTATTTTACTGGCCTCTTACCAGCACACTTCTGGAATCTGGCAATAAAAAAGCGACACAAAAATAAAAAGTGCCAATAAAAAAATACACTCATAGATGAAACAATATATCTGTTATTAAGTTTTTTTTTGTCACACAGCAGCGTCCGTTTATCTGCTTTCCATGGTTCGACTACTTCCTGCGGTGTCATGTGATATCGCTGTGTTGTGTCTTGAAGCAGCTTATTTAGTTTTGTCAGACAGTAGTTATATTCTATCCCTCCTACTGTCGGACGCCTTCTGCAGGATCGTGTCCCAGGTGTGGGGTAAGGTGTATGCCCCCTCGTCCCGGTTCATGGTCCTTAGTGTACATTTCCTCATCTCGAGGGCCTCCCTGATGCTTGTTACTTCAGCACGGAGGACAGTGGTGTTTTTTTAAAGACCATGATGTGATTCTCTCTCTTACAGTGCTTGGATATTTCGTGTATGACTTCACATTTTTGTTCTTGGTTTGTTAATTCCTTCAGTTTCACCAGCAGCTGTCCTGTTTTGTATATGGCTTGACGAGTGTGTTTATGGTTTGTTTTTGCAATGCCTTTTGGATGCGTCTTCTGTGACGTCTCCACTGTTTGGGAAAGTGACGGTTGTCGATGTGTTTGTGTTGTGTGCCTGCTTCTTTCCTGTTTCCATTGCCAAGGGTGGGTGCTGGCAGAAGAACAAACCAAATGAGCAACAAAAATATGAAGTCATACACATAATACCATGCTTATTTTGCAATGAAACATAAGTAAAATAAAAAGGCGAAGCATTTGACATATACACAAAAGAACACCAGAAAGAATGTGAAAAAAAAACATCCAACAAACTAGAAGCACTCGGAGAGCACAGACCTCCACCAAGCCATACGATGACTCACCTGAGAAAACCCCTAAAGGCCTGGATCTAGCTCAATAAATATTAAAAATATATAAAGTCTGTGAATATACTCCTGAAAGAAAAACACCTCACCTTTAATTTGGCGTAATTTGTCAGTGTGTAGCTACATTTGTTGCTTTGAAATATCCAATTTCATATGTGCCCCCTATATGTAGAACCTTCTGGATCACCAGAACCAGAATATCAACATGATCCAGTTCAAACTATGTCAGATTATAACATCTACCTTGATGCCATCTTGTTATTATTTGATTCTGGGCATTATTTGTTGAGTTAGAAGCTGTAATGGCAAAATTAGCCCCATCTCCCAATAGTAAAAAATCCTTTTAAGAAATTCCTGGATCTATCACTCCCAAAATGTAATCACTTGTTCCTTATTCCATTTCTGACATTTCCTGAAAATTTAATCAAAATCCGTAACTTTTTGAGTTATCTTGCTAAGAAACAAACAGACAGACAGACAGACAAACAAACCAATGCCGCCAAAAACATAGGACTAGCTCAAAGAGTCATCAGTTTATGTTACTTCACCCAAAATGTTGCAGTACCAAAAGTGTACACTGTTTACAATGGTGCTGCAACGTCCAAATTGTGCATTTTTGTATTGAGGCGTTTACAGACAATCCTCAAAATCCTTCAGTGGGTCAATCTGTGAGGTGTTCACTGACAGGGCAGCTCAGGATTCACTATCCACCCCCAAATCTGCTTCACTTCCTGCGGCGTCCGACTATGAACAACCATCAAAGTTGGATAAATGCACGGGTTGTATTTGTGCTTTTTTTCGATGTCAAACGTCCTGAAGCCACTGTGTTTCTCTGGGGCGACACCCAACTTTCCCAGACATATCCCAGTGTAAACATCATCTATGGGGTACAGTACCACCTTCTTCGAGGCCTCATAAAGCTGCAGAGCTAACTGTCCGGAGTAGAGAACCCCTCCTCCGCCAGCATAGGGGGGGTACCCTCCGACATAAAAGCTTTCTGGGACAAAATACTTCAGCTTCTTGTCCCGATGAGGTCCGGCGTTCTTAATGACGTCTCCGGTGAATAGATCGGCAACCTTCTTTTCAGGAAGCTTGTCCAAGAAGTCGATGATTCGCGGGGTATTCACAAAAACGTCGTCATCCCCTTTGAAGATGAAACGAGCCTCAGAGCAGGAGGAAGAGAACCACTCCAGGAACAGGATGTCCTTCACCGTCAAGTTGAGGAAAGTGTCCCTGTAATGAAATAACATATTCACTTCAGCGGTGGAATATAGTTAAGGCAAGACACTGCAGATAAGACGGCATGTTCTTTACATTTTGACATCTTATATTTATAAATTCCTACCTGAAATAATTGCTTCAGAGGCCATTTTCTCATACAAAGTTGGCTATAAAACCTAGCATGAGTTATTGCAGGGCTGTGGTTGACCAAAGTCATTCCCAGCACAACAATAAATCGATCAAGGGTACGTGGGAAGGCTCAGAGTGTTATACAAACAAGTAACATCACATAGGTGTTAAAATATATTAAGAAGAGCTGGCTTTACAGCTTATCTTTAAAATTAAAAATAAAAGATATCAAGTAATAAATTATGCCAGCTTTGTTGACGTAAAAAGTGGAACTAATCGATTATTGAGTTCAGGAACCTACGTACGTCTGTTGAGCGATGGGTGCACCTTGTTTGGGATCATAAACAAAATCAAAATATATTAGAATTAGATTAGTCACAGTGGAATAAAAAATAAACAAACAGGCCTTGAAATATTGTCAGTACTGATGAATATTTATCATGCACTTGTTATCTCAATTAATTTACATACTGAACTGCTTTACTATTGGAGTGATTTTTCCAACATTAATATCATGTAACTTCAAACATTTAGCAAATATCTCCCACGTCTGAGGGGTAAACAGCAGCTCTTACAACACCACAAGCCCTTACTATTGTTGCCAGAATAACAGGAATAGTACGTTTATTTAAGGTGTAGCCTATTGTCCAGTCAAAGCCTCTTGAAAACAGCTTGCTTTCTTGTTTTTTACAGCTTGTGTGACCACTTTTACCTGAATGCTTTGCAGAGTGATGACACATTCCAGATCTCTATAAAATTTTAGTCGACCAAGATTACACTGACCAAAGTTTTTACTGTACAAAATCAAGTTGATTGTATAAAGACGTCATACCTTTAAATATTAAGTTTTATTTTATTCTGTTTTAAACAATGTGAAACATTTCTGAGAATGATAATGAGCACAATTGGAATGCTTTAGGAATTTGAGATAGTGTCTTCCAGTAAGTTATCTTTCACTTCTTGAGAAAATAATTTCCTTGAATATTTAAGCTTGGGGTTTTTTGTTTTTCTAGAAAGTACAGTACATAACAGTGGCTTGTGACTTTTTATCATCATTAATCTTCTATCGTATAACAGAAACTTTCCTACTCTGGACAGTGTGTGCTTTGTTCTCAAGTCTGGTCAAGATTTTGTTGACTCTGCTCCATTGATCTTTGTCTGTTGTGCTATGTCTTTGTGTAGCAGTCAGTCATTTAATTCCCACAAAGTAAAGTTAAAGGTGGAGCTTTTAGTTTTCAAGGGCAAAAAAGCTGACAGCAAATAACCAACTCACAATCTCAGTTTTCTGCAGCCTGTGAGCCCCTATGGTAGCCCTGCAGGGACATGCTGATCAATGTAAATAGATGAGATGAAAAGTCAATTTTAAATATTTGACAGAAAGTTTTGCTCTGGTTTAGTCCTGGTTTGATACTAGTTTAGACATGGTTTAGTTCTGGTTTGGTCCTGCTTTAGTCCTAGTTTAGACCTGATTTAGTCCAGGTTTCTGGTTTCATTCTGGTTTAGTTTAAACCAGGACTAAACCAAGTCTACATCAAGTAAACTAAACAACAAGTAAACTAAGACTAAATCAGGACTTCACAATACAAAAACAGAATAAAAAGTACAAAACCAGGACTAAACCATGACTAAACCAGGACCAAACCAGGTCTACATCATGGTTAAACCACAAGTAAACTAAGACTAAATTAGGACTTCACAATACAAAACCAGAATAAACAGCACAAAACCATGACAAAACCATGACAAAACCATGACTAAACCATAATTAAACCATGTCTAAACCATAACTAAACCATGACTAAACCGGGACACAAACAGGTCTAAACCAGGCCTAAACCAGTACTAAACTAGGACTAAACCCAGTCTAAATTGACGGGATAAAGACAGGATAAAACAAGGACTAAATCAGGTCTAAGCCAGGACTAGCCTTAAATAAAGCAGGACTAAAACAGCAATAAAACTCTCTCTAAATTAAACAAAATTAGACTTCAACTGCCACCAGAAGAAGCATGTTGTGTACCATCAGGGGTACTTGTACCACAGTTTGAGAACCATTGTCCTAGTCTCCTACCAGGTATTTAGTCCAGTATCATACTAACAGCATTCCTCACTGACCTGTAGTCCCACTGGAGGATGTCTCCGTGAATCTCTGCCTCATATCTCAACAAAGCCGTCATGTTTGGGAGGTTATCGATGGGCATGACGTTTCCCAAAAGAAACACCAGCGCCACTGTTTTATTGGCCACAGTTCCCACTTGACCCCACGTTTCTCTGATGGCCTGTCGTCTCTCAAAATGGGCCACAAGCGACTTCACCACAAACAGAAGGAAGGGCGCCTCGTCACAAACATTGGGCTGGTTTATCAACAGTGGGTACGACTTGCAACGAGAGTACAGCAGAAAGTCCTGGAAGGGCAAAGGAAGTTGGTTGTAATCCATAAGTTGTGTTTTCACTCTTGCGTCTGGTTCACAGTTATTAACCCCTAGCAGAGTCTCATTCAGCCAATCAGGAAGCTCCGTCATGGTCGAAAGCGTAGAGTTGAAGATGGGATTGTGAATGATGTCCAGGCGCAGTTGCTCCCGGTTCCAAAAGGATTTCCTGAAACTCTCCTGCATCCAAAATTTCTTAGTCGGGATTCTGACTTGGGACTTCGGATCAAGAGCATGGTCCCACGCTGAGCTCCAAGATAAAGTCAAGAAAATAACAATGACGTTCAAAGCCATGATTGCGCAGATCATCTGGATTTTTCTGGGGCAAATGGGCATCTCTGCTCCTCGCTGGGCCTGCAATGCAAAAATAAAAGTGAGTGGAAATTCAAGGAAGCAAAGTTTAAGTAAAGGAGGTCTCACACTCACAACAAAGCCAGGGGATAACGCCACATTAGGAAACATTAGCTTCAAGAAATGTGCTGCCTTCAATGCCAATGTCAGCTCTGAGTATGAGTTTATTCTCTGCTTCTCCTGAGAATCACACATTCCCAATTAAGAGTCACATGACCAGTGCTGTGTGGGTGCAGACTATAGCACTGTTAGCAGCACACAGAAGGGTCTTATATTAATAACAACCAACTTAACAAGTTTCATTTACATACTTTTTACTTCTACTGAAGTTTGAAGTAACAATAAACTCTCACATGAGCAGTATTTTTGGCTACTGTACCCAGCTCTGCCTGAGAAGCAGTAAAGCTGATTATATAATGTTTAACTTACTGTAGCCAAACAATCCAGTAGAGCTTTATGGCTAGGGGTCCATATAAAAGTCTCACAGCCTTATCATCATAAATTAATCATTGATCATTAAAAAACTCCTAAAACACTGAAAAAAGTGCCATTATACGTGCTCAGAGATGTTACAGACAAATCACTTTACACTTTAGAGACTGAGACCCAAATCTGGCAAGCAATAAGTCACCATTATTCATTTTGATAGAGCCGAAAGTTGATGGATTGATCCCTGCTACCAGCATTGTGTAGTGCTGCTGTGTCTTTGGGCAAGACACTTCACACATCGTGCCTCCAGTGTGTGTGGGACTGGTGTATAAATGTGTGACTATGGCTGCCACATCTTAATCAGTCTGCCCTGGCAAGGCCTAAATAATGGCTAAACCACGAGTAAACTAAATCAGGACTTCACAGTGCAAAAACAGGATAAAACCAGGACTAAACCAGGACTAAACCAGGACAAAACCAAGAATAAACTAGGTCTAAACCAGGATTAAAACAGGACTAAACTATCATGACAAAACCAGATCTAAACCAGGAAAAAACAGGTCTAAACAAGACTAAACTAGGTCTAAACCAGGACAAAACCAGGTCTAAACCAAGATTAAAAGAGGGCTAAACCAAGCGTAAATCAGGACTAAATCAGGGCTAACATGGGACTAAACCGGGACCAAACCAGGTTTAAATCACAGCTAAACGAGGTCTTCACAGTACAAAAAAGAATAAAACTAGGACAAAACCAAGTCTAAGCCAGTATTACTCTATGGCTGAGACACTATTTTAAAAGAAATATCCAAACAGAAACTCCACAGATAATGTCCCTGACGAATGCCCCAGAGAATGCCATAAGTTAAACAGACAATAATTAATTTTCTATGGAGGAATTAGCAATAGCTGTGAAATATCGTACATTATGAATAACCAGGATGCTTTTTGCAACAGACAACCAAACAAACACATGTAAATGATATCAGGGCCTGGTTAGAAAACTATACCTTTCAGTACAGTAGTTTTCCACAAACCCTCACCCACTCCAGGAAGTAATGACGAGTGAACAAACCCTCTCCAGTCTGCTACAGGGCTACATTTCCTTGCACCGTGAAACGATGCATAAAAAATAAACCAAAGAAAGTCCAATGATGAGGACATAGATAACGAAAATGCACTGACAACATCATTCATAAGAGAGAGAGAGAGAGAACGGCAGGAACACATCAACTAAAGGTTTAAGATTAGCTCCAAACTCCAGTTGATGATTTATGTTGGTGGTTCTCAAACTGTGGTACACGCACCAGTGGTGGTACTCAGGCTCCTTCTGGTAGTACTCAGAAGTCTTTTGCAGTTCAAGTCCTGATGTAGTTTATTTTAGTGACAGTAATATTCCTGTTAAAGTCCTGCCACGGTTGGGGATTAAACTTGAACACTACTGCTTGGTCTCGGTTTAGGTACAGTTTAGACCAATTTTAGTCCTAGATAAGTCTTGGTTTAGTTCTTGCTTAGACCTTGTTTCAGTCCTGTTATGTCCTGGCTCAGTCCTGAATTAGTCCAAGTTCAGTTCTGGCTTAGACCTTGTTTTAGACCTGGTTAAGTCCTGGCTTAAACCTGATTTAGTCTCTGTTTTGTGCTTTCTTACTGATGCTCACTTTAGTCCACGTAAGACGGCACTTTGAAAGCCAAATATTTTCAGAGTTGGTCACTGGTCTGTTTTACCTCAAGGCTGGGTGGAAAAAAAATCCCCGGTTCACAGGAACTATAATTATATTGGATGATTACCAAACTGAGTAAACTGTAAACCACAGTATGTTTCTCCCTACGCCCAAAACAATGGGACATTCAGTGATCATTACTGTTCTTGCACCAACTTAATGAAGGTATGAATAAGAAGTTTCCTTGCACCTGTTGTCTTGGTACAACAAATGGACCACACCTAAAGTGAAGATGTTTCCGATTGTCCTTCATCTACAGATGTAAAACAAAGCCTATTTATGTGCTCACAGGTTAAAGCTTTCTAAAAAAAAAAATGCTTTAAGTCAATGACAATTCACAGAAGAAACACACGGATTTCCAGAAAGAGGAGGGAAAATAAAAATAAAATAAAAATGCATTTGAATATTCATACAACATACAATCAGTTTCTTTACTAACACAAACAATAATTTTGGTTATGATTGTTCTGTAGGACTTTGGTACAAATAGGTTAGAAAGGGACATTCAGGTTATTGGGTTTAGTTGGACAGGCATGCAAGGCTCATAAATCAAATCTATCTATAGTTGGATATAAAAAAGTTAATCTCAATCTCAAATGTTAATCTCATTTAGGCAGGTGCCATCCCTCTTATAATAATAGATAACGTCCAACTTTTTCACAAGTGCTCAATGGATCTTATAAAAAGTGAGATTTAAGTTAAGAACAACAAGGTATGGTCAGCGTTCCTCGTGCAAAATACAGAAAAAAATGTGTGTGGCTTTCTGTCTTTCTGGGTTGGAGTGTGTGGTTGGTGTGTTGCTGCCCCTGTGTTTCAGGAAGTGGCTTCTTGTGGTGCTGCCGGTCCGTGTTGAGGAAATGCAGGCAGAATTTTTATTTTTTGCAGATACTTTCTCAATAAAGCCGGAAAGCATGAGGTGAGAAGCACGAGGCGATGCATGTGGTCTCGAGTTCACTTTTTTGGCAGTAACGATCTTGTCTCAGGCTCGTATGGGGCGGTCTCTGTGATTTTTCCACCAATTATCAGAAAATAATTCATATTTTAAAGTAATTTGTTTCATTTTATGTCTTTAATCACAAGCTCTGCTTCAAAAAGATTAACAAGTAAAAACAGCACCAAATTGTAATTGAAGACTTCAAAGCTGAGTCTATAAAGCACAAGACTAGTGAGCCCAGAGTCGCTTGAGGTAGGCAAAAGCTCATTTTGACAAACCAGTTTCATTTTGGAATAACATGGTGTGAACTGACAAACTATGTCCTTCCATTTCCTGATTACCATCTTAAATACCTTTTCTCATTATGAATGCACCTGTCCAGGAAATTCAAGGCTTAACTCACTAATCTAATAAGTTTTGTCTTGCAAGTAATCCATTTTGAGAAGTTACATGCATTAAAATCAGCAAACTTATAAGGGTTCCCAAATATTTGCATGGGTATTTTTTTCATATTTTATTTAATTTCATACACCTAAATACTGCTACACTAAAAAGTGCTGTTAGGAAAACAGCCTAGAACTCAGATGTCATTAGAAAATGAATGACATGCCTCTGTGATCTTTATTTGTGAAGACAGAGTAAATTATTATGGAACCTCAGAGGCGTGCCCAACGTTTTGCATATGACTGTATTTGAGGATTGGACAAAACCTGAACTAAACCATGACTAAACAAAGATAACCAGGACAGTGGTACACTTAAAATTTATACTGAGTAGAGCCAACATTAAACTACAACAGGACTCCTGAGTACCTCCAGTGGTACCTGCACCACAGTCTGAGAACCACTGAGCTATAAAAACGGTCAGACAACAGGTTTTGTCAAATAAAGGCAAAACATTTTAAAAAAGGGTTTATTTCTCTAAAATTACACCATTATGTTGTATTGACGAACTTCTATCGCATATGTACACCAGCCACAGAGGGTCACAGGCCAGTGTAGTCTTTGTGCCAGTCCCATGTATGGATAAATGGTGAGGGTTGCGACAGGAAGGGCATCTGGTGTTAAGCCAAATCAATATGTGAATCACTTTGCACAGTAAGAGGCAGATGACTTAGGAGTGATGAAGGGAAAAGCCGAAAGGAGAGAAGAAAACTCGAAACATACCAAACAATAACAACTTTGGGAAACATTTGAGATTTTTTAGGTAACACAGTGAGTTGTGTGTTGTTGCAAATGCTGACTGAACATAATACTTGAATATTGTTGGACCTATTATCAGCAAAACGTACTTCAGATAAGGACACAGGCTCATAACACACCTCTGGTTACTGCTGTTGTACTGTGAGTTATGACCACAGGAGTAGGAAGTACTCAAAGTGTGTACTTAAGGAAATTTTCTCAAACAAACTATATATTAAATGTAAATAAGATCCTAATACTGCTACAACTACTACTACTGCCGCTACTGCTGTTGCTGCTACTACTAAATATACATTAAATGTAAATAAGTTGCTAATACTGCTACTACTGCTGCTACTCCTACTACTGTTTTTACAAAGATTACTAGAGCTGCTACTGCTACAACTGCTACTACCCACCCAGACTGCTATTACTCTTATTATTACTACTACTAAAGCTGCTACTGCTACTGCTACTGCTGTTGCTGCCACGACTATACTTCAGCTTGTACCATGAGTGCTGCCACTACTACTACTGCTACTACTACTATTATTACTACTACTAGAGTTGCTACTATGACTACAATTACTACTCGATCCTAACTAGAGCTGCTGTTGGTGCTGCTTATGCTACTACTACTACTACTACTACTACTACTACTACTACTACTACCACTACTACTACTATTGCTGCTACAACTAGTATTGCTACTACTGCTACTAGACATGCTGCTGCTTCATCTATGGCTGCTTGTACTACTACTACTGTTGCTGTTGCTACCACTTGAGAGGCTGATACTGCTACAACTACTACTACTACTACCTGTACTACTACTAGCTGCTACAACTATTACTCCTAATACTACTCGATCCCAGTGCTGCTGTTGGTGCTGCTTTTGCTTCTACTACTATTACTACTACTGTTTCTACTGTGGTTAATCTTGAACTATTACTACTACTCAGGGGTGAAAGTAGATTTTTGCTTATGCCGGTACTATAACAAATTATGCCTACATATATATTTTTAATAAATCTTGACTATAAATGAAAAATATAGACATGGCTTATACGGGGTTTAACAGGGTTTGAAAACAAATCAAACGCACCCTATAAAGGCCAACACACACCGGACGCACGTCAAAAAATACACCCCTCTTGTTTTCTATGAGGCGCACGGCGGTGGCTGAAAACACATGGCCCCTGTACTTCTGCAGTAACAAAGATGGTTCTCTGCTCCATGTGACACAGACACACAGCTGTAAACACAGAGGGACAGTAGCTGCTGCTCGGGGGGACACAGGCAGCAGCTCCCGACTCCTGCTGCAGTCAGAGCATGGGGAAACTCCTTTCTGTCGCTAACTCGCTAATAACCTGCTATAGACAGGGGCGGCTCCAGACAAATATCATTGAGGGGGCAATGGGGGGTCCATATTAAATAAAGAGGGGGCAATGAAATTCTGATGCAACAATATACACCAAAAACAATAGGCTAAAATCAATAAGCAAAATATAAATTACCATTAGTATTAAGCAACAGTTCTGTCTAGACCAGTGGTGCCCAACCTTTTTCGACTTGCGATCTACTTTTAAAGACATCAAGGCCTGGAGATCTACCTTTATTTTTTTTTTACCCCTTATTTCTATTAAACATAGTGGGCATTTATCAGGGTTATAATTATTGCAGTGGTTAAACATGAAAATAAAAATAGAAATAACCACTTTAATAAAGTCACATTTTATTAAACTAAAAATTATAAATGTTCATCATCAACTCAGGACAGGAATAACTGAATCTAATAAATGTAGCATATAAAGTTTTGTCAGTGATATTTACAACATTCCATCATTTCCTAAAACAGCTGATTATTATGGATTATAATAGGCCTACTATATTTATAATTATGCCTGAATTAAACTGCAGTATCAATGCAGCTTATCATCAAAACTCAGTATTATTTTAGTACCATTGGTGATTGACAGGAGCTCCATGGTAACGCTCAGGGGAGGAGCTTGTGAGACTTTGACAAAGTCAGCTTTCGTCACGCACGGCAACAACAAACTACTGTAGGACAAAAACAAAGCAAACAGGTGACATCAGGCTCTGCCACATTCCTCACCTGTCTCCTCCCTGACACTGCTGCCGCTCCTCCTGTGTGTGTGTGTGTGTGTGAGCGTGTGTGCGTGTGTGTGTGCGTGTGTGTGCGTGTTCAGAGCGCGAGCCGCCCGCAGCCTCCACAACAGAACTGAAGTGAGCGGCCAGAACTCTGATTGTTATTAAGATGCTTGTATTCGGTTTAGTTCATAGCTCGTGCGGTTTCCTCGCGCTTCCGCGGTGTCTCGTGTGTTAGAAAGAATCTCAAACTGATCCATCTGCGGAGCATTCACATGCCATAGGCAAATGACTTTATTTGGAAAGACATGGCTCCGCGATCTACCCGCACTGCTTTCACGATCGCCGAGTTGAGGACCACTGATTAAAGCTTTCTCAAGCGTTTGGTGTAATTTGAGGCGGCACTCCAGGTGTGGTTTGGGCTTAAAACGCGCATGCTCAATGCGTTTGTTTAAGGAAGCGAGAGAATCAGTGAATGATGAGAGGGGAGAGGGACATTCTGTGCATTAAATCACATCACGGAGCGATCATAAGCCACTAAAAACCACACAGACACATATATGATGAGATAAAGCACTGCCTGGTTCACATGCTTTAGCGTCAGATTTTTATTTTTCTCATAAAAGCGTCCGCGGTCCGCGGCTGCTTTCTAATGTGTGTTAAAGCAGCAAAGACTGGCCACAGCTGATCGCTTTCTACCCGGTACTGCTTACCCCCTCTAAATCTTTTGCCGGTACGTAGTACCGGGCCGTACCGGCTTACTTTCACCCCTGGTACTATTACTGTTGCTGCTATCACAAGTACTGCTACTAGTACTACTAGAGATGCTACACCAAAAACTACTGTTACTGCTAAACACTTTTTCCTACTACTACTGCTACTACTATTATTACTAGTACTAGAGCTACTACTACTATTACTCCTACTACTAGAGATGCTACTGCTACCACTACTACTATTACTACTACTACTGCTGCAGTTGCTACTCCTACTATACTTTATCTTGTACTTTGACTACTAATGTTACAGATACTACTGCCACTACTAAAACTGAAACTAGTAGTACTATTGTTGCTGCTACTACTACTACTAGAGATGCTACCGCTACAACTACTACTGCTACTACTGCTGTTGCTACTACTACTACTACTACTACTACTACTACTACTACTACTACTACTACTACTATCCATCTTGCCACGAGAAGAAGAAAAAAATAATAAATAAAGTGATGTGTTGTTACTTTCCACCACTGGTTTGTATTGTAATGAATATGTTTGTACAGTCAGTCTTTATCTATTAATTTTATTACATAGAATAAAATTACAACCAAAAGTACATGATGTTCACTGCAGGTAACATCGTCTTTGTATAGACCATAAATCCTCCACTGAATAAATGAGTCAAGGTGGAAGTGAACAGGAGAGGAAGGCAAGTCCAGTCAAGCATGAGCTAAAACTGGAAAATCAGTACACCTGAGAAATGAATTTACTTTCAACGTATCAATAGGATTAAGTTAAAGCCAAGATGTGGGTGTGGTGCAGTGCAGAGAAAGAACAAAATGTGAAGCACATTTAGATTCCTTCATTGTGTGCACAGAAGCTAGAGCAGTGAATGTCAACTGTTCACACTGAGCACCATCCCAGAAAGCAAATTCAACAGACTCAAATGACTGTTGCCAAAAAGTGTGGTTACATTTGCATATTGTGGTGTGATTCCTGGTAAAGTCTGGTTTGTATGAGCAGGTGTGAATGCTGATCCACCTGAAATATGTGGTCTGAGTACGGCTTTGAGCCCTGGTTTGATCCTGGTCTGGTCCTGGTCTGGTCTTGGTCTGGTCCTGGTCAAGTGCGAATGCAACACAGACCAAACCACGGATTAACAGCAGGCAGTGGCGAAAAGCACTGTTTACCAAGGCCATAAAAATGCAAAACAAACGCAGCTCTACCGTGGCTATGAAGCTGTATCACGTTTTAACAAGAAAACTATCATGTTTGTACAAGATACTACTGTTATGTTTTAACAAAATAACATCATGTTTTAACAAGATAAGTATCACGTTATAACAAGATAATAATAATAATTTATCATGAAATTACAAGATACTGAATCATCACGTTTTATCATGTGCATTGAGGAGCAGCACTTGTCAATGCTGCATAGTTTAGTATAAAATCACCTTTTACCCATAGTTCCACTGGCCCTGGGCCTTGGTGTAGTGCTGTTAGTTGATCTTTGTGTTGTTGTTTTTTTCCTCAGTAGAGCTATTGTTTTAAAACTAGATTACTCCTATTTGGCTAAATAATGTATGTATACACAAGAAAATCCATCCCCCCAAAACAACAAGTTATTAAGCGACACTAAGGCTGTTGGGAAATCATCACAGTACAACAATGCTTTTTTAATGTATCACAGAGAATAATCTTGATGCTCTGCCAAGAATATGAGTCATTACAAATATTTTATATCAATAAAAGACTCAGGATGTGCCACTCTGGGTCAAGTACTACAGCAATTATTATGCTACTGCAATTTTCCGCATTGTAAAAAACAATGAGGAGCTGCATTTTGATGACGTCGCCAACGTATCTACATTGAAAGGATTGTTATTTAAAAAAACGCCCGCCATATTCTGAAATATCCAGAGAATGTTATGCTACACATACATTATTTTTGAGATTTTTTGGAAGGCCTTTTTGGGGGGCCTTTTAAGACCTTAGACAGGACAGTGAAGGAGTGACAGGAAATCATGAGTTATCAGGAGTCGGGGGGCCCAAAATTAGCCCTTATGTAGTTCAATCAGCATGTAGTTACTGAATATTTCCTACTTGTGACAAAATCCAACAAACATGGCAATATCAGCAATTAGAACAATAAATAAAACTCATTTTAACAAACTTTACCATGACCTTCACTGGCAGCTATGACAGGTTTTTATGAAGAAACAAAAGTTCAGGGCCAGCTCTAGGGTTTTAGTGGCCCTAAACAAGATTTTGCTTGTGGCCCCCTAATTACTGCAAGCACAAAAAACAATTAAGACACACTGCTTAAACAGACACTTGTTGTATAATAGACAAGGACAAATGGATTAACTCTATTTGAATGAGATCTTTAATGGCATCTTTATGTTTCTTCTCGATCTTTGCCCCGATGTATGTAATAACAGACAAGATTTTATTTGGGACAATAAAAAGCAGGGGGTTCCTAACTCAGGAAATTTCAAACAAAAGGGATGCAATTTCCTGAATTTTCTGTTTATGGCAGACTTGTTTATGTATTTTTATCCAATCAACTGTGTAAGACAAAAAATGTTTGTGTGTTTTTAATAAACTTACAAAAATCAAGACAGACTTGTTGTATATTTGAGGTCAGACACTGATGTTGGAGGAGAAGGCCTTTGCTCTAATTCATCCCAAAGGTGTTCTGTCAGGTTGAGGTGAGGACAGGTTCAGTCAACTTCTTCCACACCAAACTCACTCATCCATGTCTTTATGGACCGTGCTTTGTGCTCTGGTGCAGTCATGTTGGAACAGGAAGTGGCCATCCCCAAACTTTTCTACAAAGTTTTCCACAAAGCTGCAGCCTAGGTGCTTGATTTTATTCACCTGTGGCCATGGAAGTGATTGAAACACCTGAACTCAGTTATTTGGGTGGGTGAGTGAATACTTTTGGCAATATAGTGTATATTCAACTCCTACTACATTATAGTAAAAAATGTATAGAATTTATGGTTTAACTTTTCTCTAAAATTCAAGAAAAAAACTATTATAACAACTCATATTTTAAACATGGCCTGCTTCTCTACAGACCAGAGCATAAATCAAACTCTGTGAACATTCGCCTCTGACCGCTGTTTGGACCTTTCTGATCACGTGGCCCCCCTAATGGCGGTGGCCCTAAACAACCACATAGAGAGCGTTTATGCCAGGAGCCGGCCCTGCAAAAGTCACTCTACATGTTTTATTTTTAAAGCACTTCTCTGAGCAGCAGTGGAGAATCCCCTCTCAGCTGCTACACCTGCGCCTGGGATGCACAGAGTATTTCTATCCAGGTTAGACAGAGGAGGAAAATAAAATCTGTCGGCAGCACTGCATAGAAGGAAGCACGCAGTGTAAACACAAGCAATGTTTACAGCTGCCCGACTGTACTGGCCTTTAATGCTCAGTGAGTTAGAGTGACCTGCCATTGTCGTTACAGTGTTTTTAAGCAGCTAACACTGAAAAATAAAGTTGATAAATGCAACTAACACTATCAATTCTGAACTACCCATTTCTTTTAGCACTAATTGTATCAAACCTTGTATATACAGTAGATTCAAGTAACATGAGCCTGTATCCAATGAGCTAAATTAGTTATTAACAATACACTTAACACAGTTTCTGCAGGGTTCAACCAGTTTAATTTTTAAGACTTTTTAAAGAATACTGTAAGACCTTTGTAAATGAAAATTAAGACCATGTGCAATGTCTTAAAGTCTGCACAGCTTTACTTCTTAATCAAAAGCACAGAGCAACATGGGGAAGATTGCACTTGATAAAGGCAATTATTTTTATAGAGAAAAATCAACAAGCCAGCCCTGATGTGATTAAATTTATGACCAAGAACCAATTTTCCTCCAAATTTAAGACTTTTTAAGACCCCTGAACTAAAATAGATAACACTTAGGATGATAAAAGTGGGACAAGTTGTGCGATTTGGTGGGACAACGAGGGACAGACTCGAAAAATACAGAGATACAAGACACATCTAACTTACAAACTTACTGCGCCTAAAGCTCGTTTCGATTTAAAGATACAAGTTGATAGAGTTTAGGGCTCCGTTTTTTTTGGGGGGAGTCACTTCCTTAAACTTTTTGTATGATGCCATTTATCCTACAAAAAGAAAAATATCAGTGGAAACAGAGCTGTACACTGTTTGTTTGTTTGTTGCTAACATTGGTCTACATTTTTAAGAAATGCCTGTGTGTTTTTTAGCCTTCGGAGGGCCAAACCTACTCCCGTTTCTATTAGACCTATGTTATTTGAGTTTACCCTGACATATCACTAAAATATTTTATAATCTAAGTTATGGCTAGAGTTTTGCTTTTGTTTTTAAAATGAAAATCTGAGTTCAAACGTCTGTCCTCCTGTTAGTGTCCGTTTCCCTGCTGATGCTGCTGCTTTCTGTTCCTCCTCTCTCTGCTTACTTCTCATTATTATGACCATCAAAACTAAATTATGGGTCGGTTTTTAAATAAAACATCACTGATACTATCGGATGTGCGTGTATTTAATAAGCTCATTAATAGCTTTAGCGGTTTATATCTCAGTGACCCCTGCAGATATCAACATGAAACAAAGACTGTCGGAAAGTTCTGGGTCTCCTCCCTGCCTTTCCTGTCCCGTAAACAGACGCAGGACTATGTCTCACCGTGCGTCTCATTGAGGGGAAGAGAGGGAGCGCCTTGGATCAAACCAGAACTAGGAGCGAGTTCCGTGGGAGCGCTGTTGAAATATTTGTCTGTGGCTCATCATGACAGACAACAAACTGTAGGCTGTTAAAAAGTTTTAGGCCTGCTTAAAAAGGCTTCTGAAAAAACATTCAGGACTTGAGCCTCAAAAGCCACCCCCACCGTGCCGCTGTTGGTTTTGAGGCCTCAGAAACGCAATGCCAAAGAATACAGGATTACTCAAACAGGCGTGAATGAAACCAACTGCAGGTCTGTTTTTGATGAGGAAACATAACATACTGGAAAGCTGTCAGTCAGTTACATTCACTGATTTATAAACATTGTTATTCATGTTTATTCTTAAATAATATCTTAATGTAAATCAATGAAATGTTAAAAGCACCAGAGTTTATTCAGGATTTCAGGAAGTCATTAATCCTAATACTCTATTTTACAAAGTTATGTTGTTACTGATAAGTGACCAAAGTGTCCCCATTTTAAAACATCATAAAAATAGCATTCACATTTTTTTACTTTTTGTGCAGTCAAAATAAATAAATAAAAGCAGTCAGGGCACACGCTGATTAAAAGATTTATGTAAAAAAAAAAGAAGAAAATATTAACATATTCTATTATTACGTGTACTATGATGTTTTTTGACGGTGACATTTTTTGTCATTTAACAGTATCTGGGTAACTTTTTCTTACTACAAAAAAAAAAAAAAAAAAAAAAATTCAAATCCATGTAAATCAGTGTTGTCACTTGTGGTGTTTCACAGTCACTGGTCCTCAGGACTCGGTGAGCTTTGACACAAAAGTCCGCTCCTGTGTCGATGATGTCATTGGTCTGGTTCCAGTTCACACTGAGCTCTGTCAAACGAACTGAACTGAACTGAACTGAACAGAACAGAACTGAACTGAACTGAACTGAACTGAACTGAACTGAACAGAACTGAACTGAACTGAACTGAACTGAACTGAACTGAACTGAACAGAACTGAACTGAACTGAACTGAACAGAACTGAACTGAACTGAACTGAACTGAACTGAACTGAACTGAACAGAACTGAACTGAACTGAACTGAACTGAACTGAACTGAACTGAACTGAGAGCAATCTGTGTTGTTTCAGCAGTGTTTTAACATTTGTTTGCTAATGTTAGCAACCTTTTAATACATTTTATTTACAGTATAAATGTATTTTAGTCACGTTAGCTGTGTGTATGTTTTTCTGCCCTTGGTGAACAGTTGTTTCGTCCACTTCCAGGCCGTAGTCCGTAGTTTGGTCTGCGCTGCATTCGCACTTCACCAGGACCAGACCAGGACCAGACCAGGACCAGACCAGACCAGACCAGGACCAGACCAGGACCAGACCAGACCAGACCAGGACCAGACCGGGACCAGACCAGACCAGGACCAGACCAGACCAGGACCAGACCGGGACCAGACCAGGACCAGACCAGGACCAGACCAGGACCAGACCAGACCAGGACCAGACCAGACCAGGACCAGACCGGGACCAGACCAGGACCAGACCAGGACCAGACCAGACCAGGACCAGACCAGACCAGGACCAGACCAGACCAGGACCAGACCAGACCAGACCAGAACCAGACCAGAACCAGACCAGGACCAGACCAGAACCAGACCAAGACCAGACCAGGAATAGACCAGAACCAGACCAGAACCAGACCAGAACAAGACCAGGACCACACCAGGACCAGACCAGAACCAGACCAGGACCAGACCAGGACCAGACCAGGACCAGACCAGGACCAGACCAGAACCAGACCAGGACCAGACCAGACCGGGACCAGACCGGGACCAGACCAGGACCAGACCAGGACCAGACCAGACCAGACCAGGACCAGACCAGACCAGGACCAGACCAGAACCAGACCAGAACCAGACCAGGAATAGACCAGGACCAGACCAGAACCAGACCAAGACCAGACCAGGAATAGACCAGAACCAGACCAGAACCAGACCAGAACAAGACCAGGACCACACCAGGACCAGACCAGAACCAGACCAGGACCAGACCAGGACCAGACCAGGAATAGACCAGAACCAGACCAGGACCAGACCAGGACCAGACCAGGACCAGACCAGAACCAGACCAGGACCAGACCAGGACCAGACCAGGACCAGACCAGGACCAGACCAGAACCAGACCAGAACCAGACCAGGACCAGACCAGGACCAGACCAGGACCAGACCAGGAATAGACCAGGACCAGACCAGGACCAGACCAGGAATAGACCAGAACCAGACCAGGACCAGACCAGGACCAGACCAGGACCACACCAGGACCAGACCAGGACCAGACCAGAACCAGACCAGGACCACACCAGGACCAGACCAGGACCAGACCAGAACCAGACCAGGACCACACCAGGACCAGACCAGGACCAGTCCAGGTGAAAGCGCACTGCATTGAGACCTCTGATTTCATGCTGACAGAGTTCACCTGTTTGTTACTCCAATACCAGTAAAAGTTACTAAGTCAAATTTTTACTTACTTACTTACTACTTTACTACAAGTACTGGAGTATGTGCTTTCAAAAACACTTAAGTATTCAAACTTTCCACAATGTATGTATTTTCTTCCACAGTGTATTTTAAATGAGTGCAGTCAAAAATTTTGGGTACATTCAAGTCACAAATTTGCAGCCCCAAAAATATGAATAAAATATATTTGACTTCATTTTAGTGAAGAAGTGTGGCGATCAACCTATAAAACCACAATAGATCAGTTTGCTCTACGGCAAAAACGAGCCATACGTTTTATAAATAAGGCTGGGTTTTACGATCATCAATTATTTTTAATTGGTTTATTATAGAATCGTGCAACTAATGTTCAAAGCAAAAGATTGTGTCCAAAGGTTCATCTTAGTTCCTGAGAGGGAATATGAGTAGTATTATGTAGTAAATGATTATCATTAGGGAGTAAGTAAGTTGTCTTTCGGTTTTAAGTCAATTTCTATACTTATAAGTACAGTACTCGAGTAAATTTACTTTGTTACCTCTGCACAGATGAGAACACTGTAGGCTTTAGACACAAGTGCACTCACCTGAAGCTCCGTCTTGTTCCTGAACTGAAGTTATCCTCTCATGTTCTTGGTGCCCTCCTCTCTGTGTCCCGGTGCAGCCTGTTCTGTTCTTTGAGCCAGAGTGAGGTGTGAGTAGTGTTTAGAGCATGAAGCACAGGCGGTAATGGCTCCTCCCACAGCCGTCCCTCCCCTGCAATAAAGGCTTATCAATGTTTCTTTAAATAACTACATACAACTCAGTCTGCAAATCTCATGAAACTATATTTTACTCACAACAGAGTGGACCACAAACAACATAGATAATTTACCATTTTACCATGAAAAATAGTGGTTTGTTTTTTATTTTATGGCAACAACACATCTCAAAAAAATAGGACAAGGCAACAAAAAAAGCAGGAAAGAGGTTTGACAAATAAAAACAGCTGGAGGAGTGAGCAGTTTGCAACCAACGGGAACATTTCAGAGTGGTCCAAATCTGACTTTTTGGCCTAAACTGTAACAGCCCCTAATGTAATAAACCACAAATGTAATAAAAATATGTATGTTTTAAATGTAATAAACCACAAATGTAATAAAAATATGTATGTTTTAAATGTAATAAACCACAAATGTAATAATTTCTCACAAATGTAATAAAATGATTGTTTTTTTGTTTTGTTTTTTGTAACCAGTCCTTGAATAACCAAAATACACTCAATATATAACAGCACAAATCTGATCCAGGCCACTTTCATGTGTGGTCCTAAATGTTTTTGCAATGCGACGTAAGCCTGAACGAGCCGGGACACATTTCTGCAGCAGACGTCACAGTTCTGCCCTGAAAGAGGCGAGACTGGTCGAGATCCAAGAATAACAAGGGATCGTGTTGTAACCGGGCTGTAAAAAAAGGAGAAATGAGCTGAGAGAAATGATAAGAAAGACAGAGGAATTACACACAAGCGAGTCAGGGCCATTATTTAAATGCTCCTGCCTTTAGGTAAAATGAAAAAAACAGATTTCAGCAAAAAAACTGAGCTGATCTTTAAGGGCTGCAGTGTGGATGTAGCCTTAGATATTGTTCTATTGTAAAAGACATTTTACACATTTTAGACTCCTCTGTCCAAAGCGATGTAGTTAATAAGTGACAAGCTCAGTTTCTTTTTATTGACTTTTTAGACAATTATGACCCAATACAATGTTGGGTCGAGAGCTTTATATGAAGGAAAACAAAGTTCAAGTTTGACGAAAACTGTAAAAATCGACATTTTATGAAAATATTATGCCTAAAATCAGTATTTAAAGTAGCTATAATATGCAAAATTGACTTTTTTTAGCTTTCTACCATGCTATAAAGGTGTTTACTCATCAAAAAATACCTAGAGTTGTGTTTTTTTTTCTACACTGATTTCCACTAATTCCTCAGACATTTTTCATTTGTAGTAAAATTACATCATTCAAAAGGTTTAAGGAAGTGAAGCTCATTTATTGTTTAAATGATCCTGCCCTCTCTTCACCTGTAGATTATTTATTAATAACAAAGTTGTAAAACATGCTGCTGTTCTAGAGGTGACCATGATTGGTTTAAAAATAAAAATAAAAGCATAATATAGCCCGTTTAGGTTTTACACGAATCAGTGGATGATTAGCTGATAGAGTTTGAGCTTAAATGTTTTATGTCTTTATTTATAATTAACATTTCAAAGTAATAGTAGAGCGAGAGAGAAGTAGATGTGGTCAAAGTTTAATCGGTGTTTGGTTTCACTTCAGTGATCCAGAACTGAAATGTGAACTATCCTGAATGTTTCTTCCTTGAATAGATGAACCTTGCATAATCGTCAAACACAGTAAAATTTTTACTTCAAAACCTTTTTATAACCAACAGTCAGTGTTTTTTGTAATGTTTTATAGAAATTTATAAAGAAAAACACAACATATTACTTTGATTAAAGTGAAGTTTTATTGTTGGGGTCTGCTTGGAATTTTAGGAAATTTAAGGAGGCTGCAGTCTTGATTTTGGGAATGGTTGGTCTAACAGTGCGTTGTTATAGGAATCATCGGAGTAAAAATGTGTCTTTATGATGTGATATAGGCTGGATTATTAGGGATTTTAATCAGGGCTTGACAACAACTTCTTTGCTCACAAACCTCAATGGCAAGTGTTTTTCAAAAGCCAGAATATATACTGCACAGAAAGCTGGGACTAAACAGGAAACAGAAGGTGTAGCATAGCATTAGCATTAGCTTTAGCTTTACCTCCAACCTCTCATCGCTACACTCCAGGATTTACTCTCGTCCTTTTATTAAATACAGAAAATGCAGCATGTTTTAAATATCTGCTATAAATGCTATACAATATATGATATGATATATGATATAAATGTTTTATATCTCATATATTAACACATTTAAAACTCTAACTTAAGCTTAATCAGAATATGCTCATGACATGTAAACAGGAACATGCTAATTCCAGTAGCACATGTAAACACCTTATTCAGAGTCTGAGCTTAATCTAAATATGGACTATAAATGGAGAATGATGTGCCATGTAAATTGCCTGGAAAATCCAGACTGATATGTCTCTGTATTATTATACAGAGAAATATCAGTCTGGTCACCACGCCGTCCGCAGTGGTTTACTCAAATCCCAACCGTACCGTGCATTTTGATTCGCTTATTTAAGTCACGTGTTCTTCGCGAGTAATGTCCGCAACAACAACAATAGACCCTTTTCATGATGACGTCAGACAACTTCCGTTTTGAGACGATGGGCTGTATCTTCATTTCCAGTGCTGCTGCTCGCCAGTATGGAATTTACTCAGAGTCTTAAAAATTGGCCAAATATAAGGCTACATGATGTACAGAAACTCGAAAAGGGATATACATTTTTCATTGAGGGTTACTTATTTGATTATGAAGGTAAGTGTTTTGTCTTGTAGCTAAAGCTAGTAGTTGTTAATGCTGTAGCGTTAGCAACAGGTCTAACGGGGTGTGCGATAAAACAATATTAGATTATGTTACGATCTAAATGAATGACAATCTGCTTGTCTGAAAGGCTCACTGCATAATACTGCAATGAACTTCTAATTAGACCTGAAAAGTCTATTATTTTGTCACAGATTGATCACTACAGCAGAGTCAGTGTTCGAGCACAGAGCTTTACTAAATGAAAATATACTGTAGTACTATCCAGTGGTATTTCCTGATAAGCAGATTGTCAAATATTCAGATAAACTCAGATCATGACATGATCTAACACTGTTTTATAGCGCAGCTCTATCACTTAGCCATGTTGCTAACGCTATCTAGCTACATAACAAAGTACTCACTTCATAATCCAAGTATCCTTGGTTGAAGAATTAATATCCTTTCGCAAGTTTTGAACATTTTGTGGGTAAATATTCATTTGAAAATCGCTGTATATTGTGTAAACTTGTAAACGGCAATTTTAAAAAAGTCTGGGTGAATTTCTTAAGGGAAGCGCGGCACCGGAACTGAAGATACATCCCATCGTCTCAAAACGGAAGTTTTCTGACGTCACGTGAAAAGGGTCTATCAAGGTGGCGCACTGAGGAGCCGAGTTTGTTTCATTCAGTGGTAAATTCCGTTTTAAATGACCAAAAACCACAGCAGCTTGCAGCACTAGAAGCCTTTATAAAAATAAAAATAATTTTCTGATTGGCTAACTCCGCTGCCCGTTTGCTCCGCGCTAGAAATCGAATTGATTCTATGGCGACCAGACTCATCCGCTGGTACATCGGTGAGTCTGGAATTTCCAGGCAGCCATGTAAATGCATCGATGTGCTAGAGTTTGATTTTGAAGTCCTTTTTGATGATTGATGGATAGGTACTTTTGACATTATAATTTATCATTATCAAATAATAATATCTTTATTTAGACTCAGAAAATGTGTACACATTATTTTTGCTTGTTGAGTAACATCTCTTAATTCCCCCTTTTTATATGTTTTCATATAACAGTGCATTATTAGCACAATTTTTCCCCCATTGATGAGTTAGTATAGGTTAGGTGAATTAAAGTTAAAATGTGTGTATAAAAAAAAAAAACAACCGGACAAAGTAGCAGAGTGGCTAAATGAGTTACAAGCCAAAATTGAAATCTACCCATATTTGACCAGTTGAGGCCGAGGTTGAATATTGCACCTTTTTGTAAAGCAACTTTGTCTTTGAGTACAGATAAAAAGATCAGATTATAATGATTTGTCTTGTTAAACAGACAAAGAGTGCCAAAAAGAAAAACATATATTGGAAAAGAAGAGAAGCAGTTTTCACAAAAACGAATTACTCGTCACTGTTATTAGATTTCCAGATGGCGCTTGTGGAGCAAAATGGAGCTGGTGTTTTTAACAAGCTGACCACATTTTTTGCAGAAGTATTGATAATTACAGAGGCAAAGACACAGCCAACACCTGGACAGAGGCTATTCATTCTCTCATGAAATATTTATTTATGTTTACTGAGGAAAGTAAAAAGGAAAGCTTAAATCCTATCAACAATTAGCTTTAGCTAGCTATCAGTGACAACAAAATGTCTAAAATGAAAACCTGTAATTTTTATATTTGAAGCAGATTTTGACTCACAGTGAGATCGATGGCGATGTTTTGTTAATAAAAAAGCATGCTCATTTGTGTAAAACAGAGATAACCTGTTTTAAATATCATGTAATAAACTGTATCATTTGACTCTGCATCTGTATGAAATGAAGTTGAGGGGAAGTTGTCAAAGGAACAACTCAGCTTTTTTACACCACTTGCAACTGCTACCACTAAAAAAAACAGAAGTATCGCAAAATGCCTGCTGAAAACAGGGAAGTGTGAAAAAGGCCTACAGAGATTGTCACATCAGTGGCCACACAAGCTGTCAAGAACACAAATGCAAGCTATTTCCAACAGTAAAACAACAGAGCTTCATGATGTAGGCTCCTGAACTCTACTAGCGAAGCAAGACAGATCAATCTTGTTCACATCAATCTAAACTCAGAGCCAGAAGTTCAGTTTAAAGTCATATATTTGCATTTTAAGGTGGCAAATCAATTAAGTTTTACATTTGTTAATCAAATAAAAGTTGATAATTAGCTTTACTGTTGCTGTTGGTGATGTTATTTGATTATCACAGCCTCCGAGACGACATTAGTAAAATGAGGTATAGAGCAGCTCAACACTGAAAATGCTATGTCTTTGTCCTGATACTTTTGGACCGACTGTAGCTGGACAAAACCCAGACAATTACAAAAAAAACAGAGCCAGGATTGTTGTAACGAGTGGATATTTAACCTTTGGCCCCACCAGGCTTCACCCAAATCTCATCTTCGAACCAAAAAACATCCAAAAATAACTAAAGCTGTCCAATCTGCCCGACCTCATGCAGCCAGATTATAGCCAGAGTTTAAGCCCCTTTCGGACAAAACAAGCTCGTACGGGAAAAGTTCAATCATGGGACAGAGAGAAAAGAGGATTTACTTTTGCTTAATATCTATTTAATATCAAAAGGGAAATGTACAAATTGAGAAACAAGTTAATTTAAAAGTTGATTAAAATGAGCCACAAGACTATCAAATGAGTGTACAACTACAATCAAGATACAGTCCATTTGTTTATCACGGAAAATACTCCAGTAAACACTCCATAGTGCAAAGCATTAATGAAATGACTTCCTTTTCCTACAGGTGCCCAGAGAGGACAATCTGAGCACTGTTAAAGGAGAAGCACATTCATGTTTCTATCTTCAACAGGCAAACTTATGCGAGTGCATTTATAAACTAAAATTATTTGGTGTCAAAACATTTTTTTAAGTGTATCTATTTTAATTAGACTTGCTCATTTACGACACCACAATGTCCCTGCAGGGCTACCGTAGGTGCTTACAGGCTCTTGAAAAGAGAGGCGCAAGTGTGGGATTCCAATCTGAAATTTAGCCACCAGATTTCACCAGAAACAACATACTCCACCTTGAAAAACAATAACAGAATATAACATTAATACTGTTAAGTGCTTCTGTATTAGGATCCAGTCATGAAGCAACATTAGTTAAAAGAGACACATTACGCTGTTTTTCAAGCTTTTTTAAATAAACTGGAACACCTTTGCCTTAGCATTTTACGTTTATAACAATATTTATTGAAAACATCTTATTTTAGGAAGCATTGCTTTCTTTCAGCTGAAATTAGATTAAATTGCATTAGATGCCTGTCCCTTTAAGGCCAACACTCTCCAGCAGCTCAAGCCATTCTATAGTACGCACCACAAACACTGGAAAGTAAAAAAAGCTCTCTGCAGACAGTGCTGCCTCCTGATCCTCTGCTTTGAGTTCACATGTGAATAAAGTTGGCAAGATTTGACACTCTTTCACTGAACGGTGGGGGGTGGACAGAGCGGGGTACAATGGCTAATTAGAATGGCTATTAGAATATAAAGCTAACAGATAAACGAGCGAACCCCTTTATAGTTGCTGAAACTATCAGTGTGTGTACTTGAAGGTCCAGTGATGGTGTAGAAGCTTTAGAAACACACAGGAGCAATTACTGGGAAGGCGGGTTTCACGTACACTGTATTTCCAAAAGTATATTATGCTCACCTGCCTTTACACGCATATGAACTTAACTAACATCCCATTCTTAATCCATAGGGTTTAATATGACGTGGGCCCACTCTTAGCATCTATCTATCAGACACGTAGATGTATGACTTTCTCGTCCAGGTGCAGTCATGCTGGAACAGGCAGTGGCCATCCCCAAACTGTTCCCACAAAGTTGGAAGCATGGAATTGTCCAAAATCTCTTGGTGCTGAATCATTCAGAGTTCCTTTCACTGGAACTAATCGGCTAAGCCCAGCTCCTAAAAACAACCTCACACCATAATCCACATTTAGTTATTTGGGTGAATGAATACTTTTGGAAATATAGTGCATCTACGTAGAGCATATTCAGCTCCTGAGAAACTCACCGCCTCAGCAAGGATTACTCAAACATGCATGAATGGAAAAAAAAAAATTATTCTGGGTATATTTTTGAATGAGGAACACAACATTTTAACATAGTAAACTAAAAAATGTTGAGCATAATAGGTTCCCTTTAAAATTATGTACAGTTAGGTCCATAAATAGTTGGACAGACATTAGTTATTTTAGCTCTTACCAAAACATATTAAAAATGTATTGTACTTATTTACTATACTTATAATATATTTATGGACCGAATTGTAGATTATTATAAGCGAAACTCTCAAAGGTATGAAAAAAAAGGATAAAGACCAAGAAAATACCTTGTTACATTAATTGCAATTATTTATATGGCATTTCACATAAGACTAATTTTCACAGTCTCCATTTCAGTCCAAACACAAATACGTGGCTCTTAGTGGGAGATGGAATGATTAAAACAAAGAGGCACAATTCAAAGTCTTTTAGTCCGTTTTAGACTCAGGCAGTGTCGGTTTTCTGCTGTGGCGTGTGGTGGACGATGCGGTCGATGCTCTGTTGGATATCTGCCATTTTCTTCAGCAAAAGGTTCACTTTGGCCTCGTCCATCTCCAAACACACAAACTCTGAATTCTGCAAGAAAAAAAAAGAAAATTTTACTGCCTCAGGGAAAGCGCTCAAGAGGCTTTTTAGACCATTTTTTCTTTATTCACCAATATAATATCATACGAAGAAAAAGGATGGCATTTGGTATGAAACAATATTACCACAATGCATTTATGTTTTGTTTTTTTCTTATTTTATTTGTGTTGTAACTGTTGTGGCCCAGTTTGTGTCTGGATTATGTGCAATACTAATTTACTTAGTTAATTTATTTAGTTTTTTTTTTACATGTACACTACAGCACTGATCAGAGCGAGTCAGAGGCCAGCGTCCCTTTGCCGGATCCAAATTAGTTTATCTGCTCTGACCCACTTGCACCTGTTCATCTGATTGTCCAGCAACTGTCATTTCCCTGTAGGACATGCAAAACAATGCCCATGTAACATAATAACTTCCTCCTTTGTGCTGTGTAATATTAAATCCTATCTCCAAAATCAGACAGAAAAAGAAAATGCATGCTTCCATTAGATTTGGGAGCGGTTGGTTAGCACATAGATTTCCCTAAAGACACGTGTCCTCTACATTTAGTATTTGGCCTATTTACAGGGAAACGGAGCAGCCAATGAGTAAAGGAGGTGCTGCTTCCCTATGTGTGGTTACAGATCTGCCCTTTAGTTTTTTAGACTGAAATGCAACATTCATTCATTCATTTTCTACCGCTTAGTTAGGGTTTGTGGATGACTGGAGCCTATCCCAGTAACTTTGGGCCGTAGGCGGGGTACACCCTGGACAGGGGCCAGCTTGTCGCAGGGCTAACACAGAGACGAACACAGACAGACAACCATTCACTCTCACATTCATTCACTAGGGGCAATTTAGAGTCACCAATTCATCTAACACATGCATGTCTTTGAGCGGTGGGAGGAAGCCGGAGAGAACCCACGGTAACACGGGGAGGACATGCAGACTCCACCCAGAGAGTTCGTGTGATGGTGTGTTGGTCGGCCCGGGGCTCGAACCCACGACCTCCTTGCTGGGAGGCGAGAACGCAGAGCTAGTGGCAGAGCGGTTAGCGTTGCATTTCACCCCATGGGGTTTAAATGCAACACCGGATTATAAATAAATAGCAGTGCTGGGGAGATTTTTTTTTTTTTTTTTTTTTTTTTTTTACACACGTAGCTTGCATTTTTTTCCCCTTGAGTTTTTTCATAGTGACAGCACCTATAAATAAAAAATGGATAACACAAAGCACAGAGATCTTGTAATGCATTGACCATATCCCAAAATGGTAAAAATATGTGGCCCAGAGCTGGACTTGAGTCGCTTTTATTTTATTCCTGAATGTTCAAAACCTTCAAGTTCAAAGCCACCACAAAAACTAATCTTTAGTTACATTACTGACCTCTTGTGGCTGGTCCTCTACATTTAAACTTCATAAGGTACAGGGACAAACAATCAACACTGCTGAAAACATTACCCTTGGAGGGGGTAGTAAAGAAAATAATTGTTGAGAGTGTTTAAATGTGTTCCTTAAAACTTAAAAAGTCCTATATTATGCTTTCTTTCAGGATATTTTATAATAGTTTTGGACACATTTGCATTTGTATTTTATGTTTTATAACTTAAAATAATTTCCTTTTGGGGAGTTACTTGGTTTAGGTGCCTGTTGCCAGAATGGACAGAGCATCAAATTGCTAGCATGGCTATTAGCAACATGACACTAACAGATAGATAAATGAGCTGACAGCTTCATAGTAGCGGCAATTTAAGCTCTGAAATTATCAGAACAACGGTGACCGAAGTATGTTCTTCAGAAACGTGCAGGAGAACTTCCTGGTATCGTGTCTACGTAGAGCGGTGAGACCAAGCATTTCCAGATCGTTCATCAAACAAGTGTGAACAAAACAAAACACAACTCCAGGTATGTTTTTGAGGAGGAAACAACACAATAGGGGACCTTTAAGAGTGAAAATCTGGAGATGGTTTCTCATTTATGCTTAGTAAGACTTAGAAAACATTTGTTTGGATTAATATCTGTGAAAGTTTTCAGTAGGGTGTAAGGATAGGCTTTTGCAAACAGGAGCAAGACTAAAAAACATGAAATGTCTTTTATTCCGCGTGCTCTTAGATTGTTTTATAGGTCATTTTTATGGTTAATTTATAATGATTTTTTATTTTTTATTTTTTTCCATTTATGATGTGATTGATGCATTTAAGGTTTCACATTGTATGTTGTCTCCTGCCATGTCAATCTTTTAATAATAAATAAATCTAAATAAGATACGTATCGATAAAAACTGTTTCGACACAAATCAATAACGATATTGGCTAATTTGGAACGATACATTTCGATATGATTCAGCACCTTCATATCAATAATTGATACAGCAACTTTTGGGCAAAAATCATAAAAGTTTACTCTCAAATGTAGCATTATGGCCGGGGTTGATTATGTCCAGCAGACAGAGAGCAAAGAAAAGTTGAATAATTGCATCCAAAAGTCCGTATCTGGTTTTATTTTAAAATGCAAATTTATAAAATCGATTTTTCCAATATTATAGATTTTGTTCCATAAAAGACAATACGACTTGATGCAAGGCAATGTGTATCGATATAGTTGTATCCTAGGAAAAGAAAAAAATAAAATAAAATTGATACATCGATATAGTAACTGTATCGTTACAGCCCTAGTTTTCAGTGATCTAGGCCACCATATACTTTAATAAAAAGGTTTTAAAGAAGGCATCTGGACATGGCTGTTCTGCAGAAGAAATTTTCTTCCCTATCCAAGGGACTTTGTTTGGGATTTTAATTAACATTTTGGGCCCTCCAGGTATCGTAACATATACCTAACATAAACTTAAGGCTGGCCCTCATACCTGTCCTGTTCTGCCCAGCTCCAGCTCCACCAAAGCCACTGGCCCACTGTTTGCTGAGTCTCCTTTACTGTCCGCAGCCTGGACGTCCACTCTCCAGTTCAGACCCCTCAGTGCGGGCTCCCAGCGGCTCTGGTTCAACAGTGCTTCTCGGACCTTCGGGCGCTGACTCTTCCAGAAGCGGGTCAGTGCTGCGGCCTGCTCTGAGCTCAGGCCTCCCCCGCCCTGCTTCCTCTTCGTCTGGGCAGTGAGGAACGCATCCAACTGGGCCTGGTCCATGTCGGCAGAGGCTATGGACTGAAGAGAAAATCACAGGGGTAACATAGCAAAAAAGAAAGAGAAAACTGCAAAATTATCTGTTTCTTTTATCTTTTATCGGTGCAATATGATAATCTGACAACTTAGCCTTATTTTCTCGGTATTTTATTTCTAAATATAACTATTGGTCTTGGCCCGATGTCTATCTCTGCCAAACTCTCTCACAAATAAAATCAATAACGCATCACTCATTTGTCTGAATATTTTATTGGCATCTCTCCAGTTGAATTTTCCATGTCCTGATGGAGAGTCTAAAGCAGATGTTCAAGGGCCGACAGTCCCTCCTGATGTTTACTAAGAAATTAATGTATAAATTAAATGCACACTGTTAAATAAGTATATAATAAGTAAATAAGTAAGCCAAATTATTATTATTATTAAAACAAGTCCCAATAAAGTAACATCTTTGACCATTAAAAACTGCAATTATTTTTCAACCAACTTAGTAAACACAAAGCAGAGAGCAGTAGATGACACAAACAAACAAAGTTATGGAGACACTGTACTAAAATGCTGGTGGGCTATAAGTAAATATATTTTGTCATAGAAGCTGCCTGGTTATGTTGTCTCGTACTGTGTGTTTGCATATTTGTTAGTTTATGTTTACATCTGTAAATTCCTCTGAAGCTGATATTTGGCTTTATAAATAATGTTAAATTAAACTGAACACATAAAAACCAATAGACAGTACAACATTCATGACACATTTTCAGTACATTATTTTTTTTAACACTCAAACACAAAAAAACAAATTGAGCAAAATAGCACTGACAATATTATCTGATCAGTGGTTATATGAAAACAAAAGGTTTGTTTTTCTCCTTTCTCTTTAGACTGTAAATGTTTATTGGTGAATTTGTCTTGTAATGCTTTTTTTTATATGGATCTTGAGTCTGACAGTAAGAGGATGATTATGCTGTGTTTTTTTTTTTCCATATAATTTGTATGTATTTCGTGAACAATATTAAACTCACAGATTCAAATACTGTACACTCAAAGACCTCATATATACTCAGGTCTGATGTGACTGATAACTTTCATCAAATAAATAAAATAAAAGTGAACACAGACAGATAAAACAAAGCAGCAAGACAGATGAGAGGAATAAAAAGGAGTCTGAATATGTAATAAATAAGATAAAATCGATGCAGGATTATTGTGCAGTAGATATAAAGCAGTAGTAAATAGGTAGAAGTAATAATGGTATTTCACGAAGCATCAATCTCATTATGAAGCTAAAACAATGCCTTTTTGAGTATTCTGAGTTGAGAATATTTTACCTTCAGCAGCCCTTTCATTTTCTCGTGTAAAGCCTTGAACTCGTCCGCTGACATTCCGGGATAAAGCTCATTTTTCAGCAGCTCCTCGGTGATTTCTGGGTTGTTGTAGTAAACCTTTTGAGCGATTCCGTTCAGCAAACCGCTCAGAGACTTGGCAGCGTCGACGTCCGCCATGTTTCTCTTTCATTCGACTCACGTGAGAGGAACGGGTCATGTGATAATGGACCGACGGCATTCTGGGAGATGGAGTTCATGGGACGCTTGTTAAGCTAAATCAACAGTTTAAAGGTGCCCTATTCTGCTAAATCGATTTTTTTTTTTAGCTTTTAACCATATTATAATGTTTGTACCTCAAAAATATATCTAGAGTAGTATTTTGTTTTATTCACGCATGTTTGAAAAATCCTGTATGTTAAGTTTGTTCCCTTCTGAAGAGCTCTACATAGCTCGACGCGTGAAAACCAGAAAATGCTTCTCCGCGTTTCTAAAGCCCATTCACTGTCACTGGACTCATTTTGATTATTTCAGTGCCTAAATTGCTGTCACTAAAAAGCAGTGAGCTCATTTATACATCTGTTTGCATCATTTTGCTAATAGCTGTGCTAATTAGCCATTTTATGTCCACTCCCCACTTTTGCCAGCATGGGGCGACATACACCTAATCGAAGCATTCTCAGCAAAATCAAAGTAAAAGCTCCCCAAAAGAAGCCTTTTTTTTTTTTTTTCCGTACATAGCCTATACATTATTTTAAGTTACAAAATGTGAAATACTAATGCAAAGATGCCCAATATTATTTCAAAAAGCCTGAAAAAGCATAATATTGAACTTTAAAAGTATGCATACAAAGATTTAATGCTTAGCAAAGCTTTATTGAAAATACATTTACACAAAATCAAAATGTGTAGTACAATGATACAGTACAACATTTAACAGTAACAAATGCATTTCTTTTGTCTGTAACAGCCAAAAGCTCTATATCGCAACAACAGTAGACCATTAGCTCCCTCTAGTGGAGATTTGATGGAAATGGTTGAAATACATTCCTCATTCATTGCCTCAAATTATAATAACAAATTAGTGATCAGATAAAACTAATATAAAAATGCCATATAACCATGTTTTCTGACTGTATAGGCTTTTCTGATGTCCATGTTGCAGCACAGTGATAGATACAGTTACTTGTTGTTTTGTTAAATCACTACAGTGTTTTTATGTAACTTAATACTGATTTGGTTTGATTGTACAGTATAAAGATTATAATTGATTAAAGCAATGCAGATGTAGATAAATATTTACATTTACTCAAGCACATTTTGTTAAGTATCTAATTTGACCGCCTCCCTATGGCTCAGTGGTAGAGCTGCAGTGCATATGTACAGCAGCTAAAGCCTGTTTCAGCGCTGTGGGCTTGAGTCCAAACTCAGATTATTTGCCAAATGTCTCTCCCCACTCTCCCCTGATTTCCTACTACACTGCCCTAACAATAAAACCTGAAATGGCCCTCCCAAAAAAATGTATTCAGTAAATAAAAAGTGACTTGTGCCATTGTTTTACTGAATACTCACTAACTTGTAAAGAAGTAGTAATTTTGAGGTTTAGTTTAAGGTAATTTGACTAATTGTGACTACTCCCCACCTCTGTAATTGTTTTTAAATCGGCTTAATTCTTCAGATATAAGTCTGCGCTCATTACTTTCCAGTTGGTGAGGGACTTCGGCTGCGGTTATCGCTGACGCAGGCGTTAGCGACCCCTGTTGTTGCGGCGCAGCTAGTGCAGCGATTAGACCCCACAGGGCAGCGGTAGATGTTGCCCACACCGTTTATGGCATTTCCGATGTTTGTAAGAGAGGTGCGACGATTTGCCTCGAGTTGGGCTGTGGTAAAGCTTGTTCTGACCGGCACAAAGATATTTGAAAACACGACGACATGGTTGGGCCAGCTGTTGATGCTCCTTATAGATTGAACTATGCTGAAAACATTGGTAAGGCTTGAGCATCTGGCGTCACATGGGGATTTGTAAGTGTAAAACAACATTAGGTCATTTCTGTTCAGCGCTCCTGTGTTAAGTCTGTTGACCAAGTGGTTAAACCTCTGAAAGACACGGTACTCTGCGTGATCCACTGCGCCATTCTCTGACTTTGCGAGTTTTTTGCCTATGCTGCTTGTGCACTGCTGGTTTAAATCGGCCCATGTTCTAACATTAGGACACAACTGTGGCACAAAGGTCCAGTGTGCAGGTATAGGCTCATTGGGGCATTGATTTTTTACATCGGGCCATTTGAGAAGCATGGCTCCTACCACTCTGTTGCCTTCATAAATCCGACAATTGTCCAGTGCATTCTTCACGTTTTGGCTGCTGTCCGCTGCAGTCACTTGGCTGAAGTCGTACCGTCTGGTCGCGGTGTTGAATGGGACACTCACAGCCAGAGTGAACACAGGAGTATCTCTAAAAATAAAAAGACCATGACAATAAAGCAATAAAGCATCTTGATCAAGAAAACAGATTATAGGTCAGTCTGGTTTTGCACATGTGAAGTGAAAACATAAACTTACCCATGCAGTCGATAATTTGGTCGATACCTGCAAAGGAGATTAAAATATTGTTTATATTGTTTATTGCAAATCTCATAAAACAATATTATATTCACAATCAAACATGAACAATGTCAGGTGTGGAAACCAAAATACTTTGGCATTTCCTGAAAAATAATGGTGCTTTTTGAATTTTATGGCAGCAGCATGTCTCGAAGAACAAAAGACCCGAAAGCTCATTAAAATATAAGTAAAATGGAAAACAAAAAGGAATCAAATTGTAAAATTAAAGTAAATAAAATTATTTATTTTATTGTATTTTATTTTGCAAAGTGTTTGACTTACACATTGAGGAGGTTGGTCACGAGTCCTGCCAGTTCAGTTGCATCCACAGCTTCAGAGTTTGGAACCAACACAGACAGAAGAACAGCAGCCCAGAGCAGAGCCGCCATCTGTACAGAAGAAACACACTGAATACTGGCACCGATGGGGAAAAAAAACATACTCTGCTGCTCTATTTACTGTATTTAGACATTTAGACATTTTCTGCTATTCATGGTTTGTAAGGTTGCAAACTGCTGTGACTGCAGAGGTGGGCAGTAAAGTCTGACATTACACTGTTACATTTACATCAGTAACTGTTCCAAGTCTTCTTCATTTGTGGAAAATGGCTCTCATCATGGTTTGCTGGAGTCTCAAAGCCTTAGAAACAGCTCTGTAACCCTTTACTCCCCTTTCAAACTGTGGTTAATCACAGTTAATTAATGATATAACAAGGGGTGAAATTACTTTTGCCCATAAACCCAGGTATGTTTTGATTGTTTTTTTCCTTAGTAAAATAAAACTGTTTTAAAAACTGCATTTTAAATTTACTGTGGTCATTTTTGTCTATTATTAAAAAGTGTTTGATGATCTGAATCATTTAACTTTGACAAAATGCAAAAAAAAAAAAATAAAAATCCAAAAGGCGTTTTCTCTGCACTGTAATGCTAGTTAGTGTATGTGAATATAAAGTCATTACCTTTCAGAGGAGTAGGCTGGTCTGATGAACGCTGTGAAGATTTGCTGGTGTTGTGGCAGAGATTAGAAGAGGACTCTTTTATACAGATTGTTGTGCAAGACCTTAAATCGAAAAAGGGAAATGAAATGTAAAAGTTCAGATCAGCAGTTTTGAAAGACAAACAAAATAGAGAATAACTCTTGGTAGGATTGTTATATAGTACTATCAGCTCAGTTTTAAAAACAAAAGCATTTGTAGATTCTGAATGCTTGCACAAAAATGCATTAAAAATGCATTAGACTTGGAGGTCCTCTATTATGGTAAATCACCTTTTTAAGCTTTTAACAATGTTAAAATGTTGTTTGCACCTCAAAAACATACCTGGAGTAGTAGTTTGTTTCAATCGCGCATGTATGAAAAATTCTGTATGCTAAGCTCGTTTCTGTCTCTAGAGCTAAAAACGCTCGGTCTCACAGCGCTACATAAACTCATGAAACCAGGAAGTGCTCCTGTGCGTTTCTAAAGCCCAAACACCGTCACCAAACTCATTCTGATTATTTCAGCGTCACTAAGAAGCAGTCAGCTCATTTATCTATCTGTTAGCATCATGTTACTAATAGCTGTGCTAAATAGCCATTTTATGCTCTGTTCAGTCCCCACAGCTGCCAGCAGAGGGCGACAGACATCTAATCCAAGTGTTCTCTCCAAATTGAAAGTAACATTTCCATAACATGTTTTCCATTATTTTAAGTTATAAAACGTGAAATACTAATTTGAAGGTGTCCAAAACTATTTCAAAAAGAAAAAAGAAAAAAAAAGGACTTAGCTGGCCCCATTTGACCCAAATCCGTGGACTCCAGTCATTTTGAGGGCTCAGAGACTTGAACTTGGACCAACTGAAGACATGGACTTTTGGTTATGGACAGGTACTCGGACTTGGACGGGGGAACTATAGTGACAAAATTAGAATTATAACCTGCCTTATTTTGGATATGATATTGATCAAGTGCTAACCTTTACAGCAGTTGCCCTACAATGATTTATTAACTGTAGAAAACACCTCCATCATGCTCCAGTCCTCAGTGTTTGAGTCTGAGACAACAAAAACTGGTCCGAGTTGAGTACAGGATGAGTCATTAGCACTAAAGCTAAAAGATCAAGTCAAAGTTTTGTATAAACCTATAAACTTTGTATAAAACAACTTGTAGATAGCATATCCTGCCTGCTGTGGGCATGAGGAGGGTTCCAGTGAATCACGAGGCTGTCACTGAGCGATAAAGACTGACGGATGTTTTCTATTGAATTGCTGAATAAAATATAATTTTTTTATTAGTCCGTGTCTAATTGCATCGCCTTTAAATCAAGGGTCATGACATTGTGACAGACTCAAACTGAGAAAATAACAACACTAAGGCTTCTGCTTTCTAACAACATCTGGTGCATTGTCTTTTTTTAAAAACTAGAAACTTCCCTTTTTACTTTATTCTCACTTCTGTGTCTTCGAAGTTTCAGCTGAAAATGATGAAATGTGACTTTACTGAAAAAGAAGTATCAGTAGCCTACCATTAACTATGCCTGCTCCTCTCTATTAATGAACTAATGTGCATCTAAAGGCCCTTTTTTCATTGCACACAATTTTTGAAATTTTTTCAAAATTTTATTAAGGTCCTCCATGCTAAATTATGCTTTTAAACATGAAATGTTGTTTCAACCTCAAAACATATCTAGTGTTATTAGTATTTTGTTAGGAGCTGTAAGGGGCCTGCATAGGGTCAGTGGTCGAAGGCAGGGGCCTCGACGAGCCGATCTCTGGACAGAGAAACTAGCTCTGGGGACATAAAATGTCACCTCGCTGGGGGGAAAGGAGCCTGAGTTTGTGCGGGAGGTTGAGCGTTACCGACTAGAGATAGTTGAGCTCGCCTCCACGCACAACTTGGGTTCTGGAACCCAACTCCTTGAGAGAGGCTGGACTCTATTCTACTCTGGGGTGAAAGTAGATTTTTGCTTATGCTGGTACTATAACAAATTACGCCTACATATATATTTTAATGGCAGAAAAAGCAGATACGCGGTTGAGAATGAATCTTGACTATAAATAAAAAATATAGACATGGCTTATACGGGGTTTGACAACAAATCAAACATACCCTATAAAGGTCAAGGTCCCAAACAAACTGGATGCGTAACTGCAGCGTGGTGACAGCGTCAGGGAACTGTTTTCACTTCAGCCCCAGCTCAGCAGATCAGAGCAGCCACACTGCCCACGTGAGACGCGAGGCTCGACGGACGTCAAACGGGGCTGTGACACAACTCTCCTAGAAAATCAAACCCACGCCGAATTTTGATGGTGGCTGGCACTGGGTCGCGTTTTTCACCCAAAATACACACAAAATTAGGATAAATTATTATATTTTGGTAACTACAATGAGCATTACCCATACCTGATGAATTTTGTGAATGGGGGATTTCTGGCTCTGATGGACCATGAACGCGAACTTTCACTTGTACTGTAAAATACAAGTGGAATGTCCAGTCAACAGAGAGTAAACATACGTCTCTTTATTCAAATATAGTCACCATAGGTCTGTGATCTGTGGCTGTGCTCTCATATTGACTTCTGAATGGCTTTTCTGTAGAGAAGGAGCTGCCAGCAGTGAGTTGCTCACGCAGCCGTGTGTACAACCTCACGTTGCAGCGACGCAGCTGTGATGCCAGTACACTCGCTGCTGCGCCCGACATAGCCCGACACACCGGACGCGCAGACGCGCCTCAAAAAATACGCCCCTATTGTTTTCTATGAGAGCCCTCACACCGGCGCGTGGCGGTGGCTGAAAACACATGACCCCTGTACTTCTGCAGTAACAAAGATGGTTCTCTGCTCCGTGTGACACAGACACACAGCTGTAAACACTGAGGGACAGGGACTGCTAACTCGCTAATAACTCATTAATAGAACAACTCAGTCTGTCCTCACACGGCCTGGGCGACTTCTGTCACTTTGTCCGGTTATTGACAGATAAAACACACATTTTAAACTCCGTGTTGTTTATGTTAAAGCCTTTGCAAGTGCCGCAGCACTCCCGGTGTGCGTTGGGCTTAAGACGCGCATGCTCAATGCGTTTGTTTAAGGAAGCGAGACAATCAGTGAATGATGAGAGGGGAGAGGGACATTCTGTGCATTAAATCACATCACGGAGCAATCATAAGCCACTAAAACCACACAGACACATATATGATGAGATAAAGCACTGCCTGGTTCACGTGCTTTAGCGTCAGATTTTTTTTCTCTCATATGAGCACCGCGGTCCGCGGCTGCTTTCTAATGTGTGTTAAAGCAGCAAAGACTGACAGCTGATCTCCTTCCACCCGGTACTGCGTACCCCCTCTAAATCTTATGCTGGTACGTAGTACCGGGCCGTACCGGCTTACTTTCACCCCTGCTTCTACTCTGGACTTGCCCGCGGTGAGATGCAGTGGGCTGGTGTGGGCTTGATTGTAGCCCCTCAACTCAGTCGCCATGTCTTGGAGTTTTCCCCAGTGCGCCTTTGGGTCTGGGACAGGCCTCTCACTGTTGTCTCAACTTATGGGCCGACCAGCAGTGTAGAGTACCTGGCCTTCTTGGAGTCTGTGGGAGGGGTGCTGGAAAGTGCTCCAACCAGGGACTCCATCTACTGGGGAATGGCCTCCCTGATCTAAACCCGACTGGTGTTCTGTTTTTGGACTTCTGTGCTAATCATGGATTGTCCATAATGAACACCATGTTCAAGCACAAGGCTGTCCTATCGGAGCACGTGGCACCAGGACATCCTAGGTCGGAGGTCGGTAATCAACTTTGTTGTCTGACCTTCGGCCGTGTGTCTTGGACACTCGGGTGAAGAGAAGGGCTGAGCTGTCAACTGATCACCACCTGGGGGTGAGTTGGATCCGCTGGCGGACGACTTAACACAACTTTTTGTGTCCCACCTCTTGGAGAGCTTCAACCAGATCCCGAGGGAGGTTGGGGACATTGAGTCCGAGTGGACCGTGTTCTCCGCCTCCATTGTCAATGTGGCTGTTCGGAGCTGTGGCCATAAGGTCTCTGGTGCCTGTCGTGGCGGCAATCCCCAAACCTGGTGATTGACACAGGAAGTAAGGGATGCCGTCAGGCTGAAGAAGGAGTCCTATCAAGCCTGGTTGGCTTGTGGGACTCCTGAGGCAGCTGACGGGTACCAGCAGGCCAAGAGTGCTGCAGCCCAGGAGCTTGTGGAGGCAAAAACTCGGGTCTGGGACGAGTTTGGGGAGGCCATGGAGGAGGACTACTGGTCAACCTCCGCCGAGTGTGAAGCGGCTGAGATGAGAATCAGTACCTCCAAGTCCAAGGCCATGGTTCTCAACCGGAAAAGGATGACTTGACTCGGGGTCTTGTTCACGAGTGAGGGAAGGTTGAAGCATGAGATTGACAGACGGATTGGTGCAGCGACTGCAGTAATGCGGTCGTTGTATCGGTCTGTTGTGGTGAAGAAGGAGATGAGCCAAAAGGCGAAGCTCTTGATTTACCGGTCGATCTACTCTTCTAATCTTCTATATTTTAGGGTTTGGGTGTATCCTGTCTGTGATCACATACCCCAAGAAGATCAGTGCCTTTTCCCTTCCAATTGTGATCCGTGTTCACTTACCTCGTGATTCTTTTTAAGCCACATTGCAAGGCCTTTACTTATGAAGCATGACTGATAAAAGTAATTCATAATGATTCTGATATATTTAGGTTCACATAGAGAGTTAATGATTTAACTTTGCCTGAACTTTATTCCAGTTAAGCTAACTTTTAGAGAAGACCTAAAATGGTCCGGTTTATCAAAACATCAAATGAATGAATGTTCAACTTTTTTTGTCTCCATGTTATCTGTAGATAATAGATTTAGAAAAACATTTTATATAGAGTTTGAACACAAACTTGAACTACTTTAGACCAATAAATAAATAAATCATTCCTATTATCTTTAATGACTGTATGCTACTTACGTTCAGGGCTGGCCCCAACATTGGATCATCTATTATTTGCTAGTTACATTGAGGGCTTATCACAACATTGGATAGTCATGTCCCCATTATTTACATTATAATTTTGGTTTGAGCTCATTTGTTAAATGCAGCTTCAACATTTTACTATAAACTTCACCGGTGTTTTTGCTGGCCTGTTGGTAGACCTCAAGTCTCTGGATGTTGTGGGGCTGTCGTGGCTGACACGTCTCTGCAACATCGTGTGGCAGTTGGGGACAGTGCCTCTGGACTGGCAGACCGGGGTGGTGGTCCCTCTTTTTAAGAAGGGGGACCGGAGGGTGTGTTCCAACTACAGGGGGATCACACTTCTCAGTCTCCCTGGGAAAGTCTATTCCAGGGTACTGGAGAGAAGAATTCGGCCGATAGTCGAACCTTGGATTCAGGAAGAACAATGCGGTTTTCGTCCCGGTCGTGGAACAGTGGACCAGCTCTATACCCTCTATCAGGTGCTCGAGGGTTCATGGGAGTTCGTCCATCCAGTCCACATGTGTTTTGTGGACCTGGAGAAAGAGTTCGACCGTGTCCCTCACAGCCTCCTGTGGGGGGTGCTCTGAGAGCATGTTCATAATTTTTATGGACAGAATTTCTAGGTGCAGCCATGGGCCAGAGGGAATCTGGTTTGGGGACCACAGGATCTCATCTCTGCTTTTTGCAGATGATGTTGTCCTTTTGGCTTCATTGAACCAGGACCTTCAGTGTGCACTGGGGCGGTTTGCAGCCGAATGTGAAGCGGCCGGGATGAGAATCAGCACCTCAAAAGTCCAAGGCCATGGTTCTCGACCGGAAAAGGGTGGTTTGCCCGCTCCAGGTTGGAGGGGAACTCCTTCCTCAAGTGGAGGAGTTTAAGTATCTCGGGGTCTTGTTCACGAGTGAGGGAAGGATGGAGTGTGAGACTGACAGGCGGAGGAGGGACTACGTCTCTCGGCTGGCCCGGGAACGCCTTGGAGTTTCTTCAGAGGAGCTGGAGGAAGAGTCTGGGGAGAAGAATGTCTGGGTGTCCCTGCTTAGACTGCTGGATTCTCTCACAATCTCAATACATGAACGGCTTTTACAGGCTTGAAGTAAGTGTTACTTCTCCACAGTGTTTACTTGGAATGGAACGTCAACAGCTGAGGTCGCTCCGACATCAAACTGGGCCTGCGGCTGCCTTACAATAACAGAGACAATAACCTAATGTTATCTAAGGCAAAGTGAAGACAGAGAGGACAGAAATGCTGTTGCAGGAGCAAAAGCCGAGCTGTAGGCCTATTAAAAATTCCCTAAACCACTAGGCTACAGAAAAATAAAATATTTCTACAAAGAAGCAAGATGCAAAAACACCTCCGGTCGATCCCAATAAAAATGCCCCGTTTACAGTGTGACAGGCCTTTTTATAGGCCTACTGTAACATAGGCTACATGACCAAAGAGCTAGATAACAACTTTATTGTGCGTGGGCCTAATTCATTAGTCATTGTTGTGGGTGTAAGAAATACATATTCACATATTAATTGGGAATTTGAATGCATGTGCACTCTTCTCTTTTATTCCCTGGCATGGCACGGGGATGAATGTTGATGACATGATTGGCCTCTGTCTTGGTTGAACCACAGCCATGGGAGGGGCTGGGCGCTGCTCCCTGTGATGCCCCGAGCCGCGATGGGAGGAAGAACGGCCCTTTCTGACTTACCCCTGACCTACTTCTTTCTTGCGCACTCCTTTTGGGCTGCAGTAGGCCTTTTTCCTCTCTTTGGCTTGGTCTCAACACTTTTCATTTTGCTGCTGCAGATGAGTGGAACATGTATCAAAATACACTTCTTATGGAATTGGTGATCTCACTGTTGCCTTTAAAAGCAGGTTAAAAGACTTTTTTAAGGACTCATGTAAATGTTTTCCTAATGAATGATTAACTGCTTCTTGTATATGTGTAAATGTTATATTTGTTCCTTTCTTCCCTTTCCATTCAAGTGTTCTCTAGCACTTCCAGGTCAACACTGTGAATAAGAATTGATTATGTCGCAAGTGTGAGTAGTATGAAGCTGCAGACACAGAGCATGCACCCTCTCGACCGCAGTCACAGGACCGCAGTCTCAGGACCGCAATCTCAGGACCGCAGTCTCAGGACCGCAGTCTCAGGACCGCAGTCTCAGGACCGCAGTCTCTGGACCGCAGTCTCTGGACCGCAGTCTCTGGACCGCAGTCTCTGGACCGCAGTCTCTGGACCGCAGTCTCTCGACCGCAGTCTCAGGACCGCAGTCTCTGGACCGCAGTCTCTGGACCGCAGTCTCTGGACCGCAGTCTCTGGACCGCAGTCTCAGGACCGCAGTCTCAGGACCGCAGTCTCTGGACCGCAGTCTCAGGACCGCAGTCTCAGGACCGCAGTCTCAGGACCGCAGTCTCAGGACCGCAGTCTCTGGACCGCAGTCTCAGGACCGCAGTCTCTCGACCGCAGTCTCAGGACCGCAGTCTCAGGACCGCAGTCTCAGGACCGCAGTCTCTGGACCGCAGTCTCTGGACCGCAGTCTCTGGACCGCAGTCTCTCGACCGCAGTCTCAGGACCGCAGTCTCTGGACCGCAGTCTCTGGACCGCAGTCTCTGGACCGCAGTCTCAGGACCGCAGTCTCTGGACCGCAGTCTCAGGACCGCAGTCTCAGGACCGCAGTCTCAGGACCGCAGTCTCAGGACCGCAGTCTCTGGACCGCAGTCTCTCGACCGCAGTCTCTCGACCGCAGTCTCAGGACCGCAGTCTCAGGACCGCAGTCTCAGGACCGCAGTCTCAGGACCGCAGTCTCAGGACCGCAGTCTCTGGACCGCAGTCTCTGGACCGCAGTCTCTGGACCGCAGTCTCAGGACCGCAGTCTCTGGACCGCAGTCTCTCGACCGCAGTCTCAGGACCGCAGTCTCAGGACCGCAGTCTCAGGACCGCAGTCTCTGGACCGCAGTCTCTGGACCGCAGTCTCTCGACCGCAGTCTCAGGACCGCAGTCTCTGGACCGCAGTCTCTGGACCGCAGTCTCTGGACCGCAGTCTCTGGACCGCAGTCTCTGGACCGCAGTCTCTGGACCGCAGTCTCAGGACCGCAGTCTCTGGACCGCAGTCTCAGGACCGCAGTCTCAGGACCGCAGTCTCAGGACCGCAGTCTCTGGACCGCAGTCTCTGGACCGCAGTCTCTCGACCGCAGTCTCTCGACCGCAGTCTCAGGACCGCAGTCTCAGGACCGCAGTCTCAGGACCGCAGTCTCTGGACCGCAGTCTCTGGACCGCAGTCTCAGGACCGCAGTCTCTGGACCGCAGTCTCTCGACCGCAGTCTCAGGACCGCAGTCTCAGGACCGCAGTCTCAGGACCGCAGTCTCAGGACCGCAGTCTCAGGACCGCAGTCTCTGGACCGCAGTCTCTGGACCGCAGTCTCTGGACCGCAGTCTCTGGACCGCAGTCTCAGGACCGCAGTCTCTGGACCGCAGTCTCTGGACCGCAGTCTCAGGACCGCAGTCTCAGGACCGCAGTCTCTGGACCGCAGTCTCAGGACCGCAGTCTCAGGACCGCAGTCTCTCGACCGCAGTCTCTCGACCGCAGTCTCTCGACCGCAGTCTCTGGACCGCAGTCTCAGGACCGCAGTCTCAGGACCGCAGTCTCAGGACCGCAGTCTCTGGACCGCAGTCTCTGGACCGCAGTCTCTGGACCGCAGTCTCTGGACCGCAGTCTCTGGACCGCAGTCTCTGGACCGCAGTCTCTGGACCGCAGTCTCTCGACCGCAGTCTCAGGACTGCAGTCTCTGGACCGCAGTCTCTCGACCGCAGTCTCAGGACCGCAGTCTCAGGACCGCAGTCTCAGTGCTAGGTGTTTCTTTGGTGGACTACAGCCCTCCAGCCAGGCAACAGTATCAGGAACAAGTTATAGATAGCACACAGTATTCATGTTAATCACGAGGCTGACACTGAGAGACAAAAACTGACAGACATTTTTGATGGAATTTATGAATAAAATACTTTAATGTAAATTCTGAAATGACATCAAAATGAGTCTCTAAATCTTGTAGGGCAATGACTTTTTCACTCTCTACTTTTTGACCAGCTTAAACATAGAAATCACACTCAGACTTCTGTTTTCTGATGAAGCCTGGTAGATTTGTTGCAAAATGAAAACCCTCCCTTTTTCATTATACTCTCACTTCTGTGTTTTTGAGGTTTATAAGAAGTATTTTATGCTGACGATACAGTAGCTACTGCTGAAATATGACTTTACTGTAAAACAAATATTCGTGTCATTAACTATGACTGTACTGCATTTTACTCACCACTGTTAATGTAAAACCATAGTTCAGAAGGTGTCTAACCACTTCAAAAATATAAACTTACCATAGACCTTTCTTTACTTTCTATACTTACCAGAAGGAACAAACTGAGTACGGCTGGAGGAAAAGCACACACAATCTTTGGCTGAACATTTTTATTTAAACTCTCAAGTGGAGGGAAAGTAAGTAGGAACTTTTACAATGTTACTGAAGTAATCAACATACGTGCATTCTGAAACACTTTCTGAAAACATTTACTATGTATACAGTACTTTTACTTTTTACTTGGCAGCAAAGTCAGTGGTTTGTAGTGGTAGTAGTATAGTACTAGTAGTGGTTGCAGTAGTAATAGTAGTAGTAGTACTAGTAGTAGTAGTCGTAGCAGTAGTAGTAGTAGCAGTAGTAGTTGCAGTAGTAGTAATAGCACTAGTAGTAGTAATAGTAGTAGTAGTAGCAGCAGAGGTGTAGCATGAAACTTTGGGCCCTTTGTATAAACCATCTTGGTGGGGCCCCAGGTTCACTTGATAAATATTTCTCAAGCATATCCTAGGCTTTTTGAGGGCCCCTCCCTGCAGTGGGCCCTGGGTTAACGGTATCCTTCACCTCATGGAGACATGGGGTCTGCTGCTGTCAGAAAGGTCAAGGCAGAGTTTTGAAAAAGAGATCAATGAGTTTTGTCCTGACAAAGGAAAGCTCTCAGATGCAGACTGACTGTTGAGTGAACTAAACACTAATACAGCTAAATGCACATTTAAGAAATAATTAACATTTTACATTTACCATGTATACTTTTCCAAATATTTATTTCAGTGTAGAGTTAGGGTCTAAACAAGAAGAAAAACTGAATAGTGCATTGTGTAGCGCATGCTTTAAAAAAAACAACAAAAAAACAAAAAAAAACAATACGAGTAAAAGGGTCCTGTGCCCCAGCAAAGCTTCAGGTCTGACAACACCCCTGAGTAGTAGAACTAGTAGTAGAAGAAGTAGTAGTAGCAGTAGCAGCAGTTGTAGTACAACTACTAGTAGTAGCAGTAGTAGTAGTAGTAGCAGCAGTAGCAGCAGTAGTAGTACTACTAGTAGAAGTAGGGAATCTAGGACTAAACCAGGTCTAAATCAGGACTAAACTGGGTCTAAACCAGAACTAACCGCAACCAAAGCAAGACTAAAACTGGAATAAAAGTGACACTAAATTACACTAGGACTTAAACTGCAAAACAACTTTATTATTTTGTTGGCCTAAAGTTTACACTCATTACTGTTTTACTAAAATAACACTTTTGATGAGTATTTCCACTTTTACTTTGACTGCGTAAATTAGATGTAATAGCGTCTCTCTCTCGAAAGGTGGCAGTCACGGACCTGTACAACACTCACAACAACAACAACAGCCGAAGAAGAAGCCACTTCCTGCTGCATGTGAGAAGCAGGTGAAGAACAAATCTACACATTTCATTCAGGTTTAATTTTGTATTTCTCTTCACGTTTTAAACTTATTAATATCCAACTAAAAGGACAAGAAAGCGGTGTCAAGTCAGTCACCAAGCGGCTAAAGCTAAAGGTACGAGCTAATGCTAAAATCCAAATCTTGCTTTACCTTCTCAATCTTATACTTTTAAATTAAGTTAGTCTTGTGTAGATTTGATTAGGCGTACATTTCGTTTAAGGTATTACTTTGACATAAACATAGTATTAAGTTTAGCTCATTTAAAGTCAATTTTAATTGCTTTAATATGCTTCTCGAAGTTAAATTGTGGCTAAAAGACTGGTAGGACATTTGTTTAAAGTAATTTATTTATATTATTAGGGTTACGGGGTTAAAATGCTGTATAAAAGAAAACACTGTCTCCACGAAACAAAATCAGAGCTGAACATAATTTCTTGGTTAGCCTTGAGTTAATGCATTCACCTTATTTTGACACTAGATTCACTTATTAGTTATTAACAAAGGACAAAATTAGCAAAATATGTAAATAATTTAAAGAAGAAGTTAAAAAGAAACATTGCTTTATACAGTAATCACATGATATATTGGTGGCACGGAGGAAAACACACAAGGCAGAGCTGGAGGAAGAAGAGAAGTGAAATTTTTTTGGGGTTTATTTCTTCGAGAGGAACGAGGATGGATGAGATTAGGAATGAGTCCATCAGAGGGACAGCTCATGTGGGACTTTTGGAGATAGTGTATAGCAGGAGTACGTGAGCGCATTGCAGGGTGTACTTGGTGGTGTTATTCATTTACAAGATCACAAGAAAATATTTGTAATGTTTTATATATAACTTTTGAAACTCACGAAAGACAGAGCTCAATGTGTCTCATTGTCTGATGAAAAGGAGGTAAAACTGCTAAAGATTATTTGAATATGATATATTTTTTGTTTAATAGCTTGTTTCAAAAGGGTGTTATTAGTAAATTTAAGTAAGTTATTTATTATTAAGTACATTTATTATCAGTTTACAGTTACTTATTTTTATTTTTTAAATGTATGTTTAGGATTAAATGTATAGTACAATAAGTTACATTACAGGAGTTTATATTTATTATATTTACTTAATATTTTGATTTAGAGGAAGGGGCACGGTGGCAGAGTGGTTAGTGTTCTCGCCTCCCAGAAAGGAGATCATGGATTCGTCTTTGGTCCCACCGTCCAAAGACATGCATGTGTTAGGTGAATTGGTGACGTTAAATTGCCTCTAGTGAATGAATGTGAGAGTGAATGGTTCTCTGTCTGTGTGTGTCTCTGTTAGCCCTGAGACTCACTGGCCTCTGTCCAGGGTGTACCCCGCCTAAGGCCCAAAGTTACTGGGACAGACAGGAATAAGCCGAAGAAGATGAATGAATTTTAATTTAAGGAATTTGAGGAAGGGAGATTATTGAATTTGATTTAAAAAGAAAAAACATGCAGTTAGTAATTACAATAAAGTACGTATTATGTCTTTGTACTAACAAACACAGATTTCTATGCTAAAAAAGGTCAGGAACTACTGCTGTAAAGTCAGAGAGGTCAGATTGAGATGGTTTGGACATGTACAGAGGAGGGATAGTGAATATATGGGTCGATCGGATGCTGAGGTTAGAGCTGGAGACCTAGAGGAAGAACAAAGATGTAGTAAAAGAGGAGATGAAGTTAGTGTGAGAGAGGGTATTGATGGGGTTTGACGCTGCTCAGTGAAGACCACTGACAGTGAACGCACTATAGGTCAGTAAAAATATCTGTTGTGTTTGTTGTCGCCATAGATCATATTTTGCAGTGATGTTGCCGTTGAAAGACTCAGACAAAGCCCTGGTTCAGAAGCTGCTCTCGTCCGGCTGCTGTCCGCGCTGTGTACTGCGGTTCTGCTGCGTCAGCGTCCAGTCGGTTTACAGGAGACCGCCTCAGGTAACGGGGTTCAGCGGCACATGAGCAGTCACCAGGTTTCTGATTAGTTTAGACTGTGTCCACATATCAAGGATTTAGTAAAGTCCATTTATGTGTTTCAGGGGTTAATTTCAAAGTTTACAGCCCTGCTTCGGTGAATTAGATGATGGTAGAAAAGGCATTTTGTAAATGTAATGATTATAATGATTCTATCAAATATTATTTACAGTATATTCTAATTTTATGGTTTTATTAACTGTAAAGCATAATAACCCAAATTAAAATAAACAAATACCTGACACACTTCGTTTTGTGTGTACTGAGTTTATATGCCTTTTACTTTTCCATAATATTCTAATTTTGATGTAGGGCTTTATAATTATGTTACTTTTTGAACTTATATTTCACTTTTTCACGATTTGTTGATGTGCCTTTAATAAAATACTGATCATAAAGCCACATGGATATAGTCAAGTCAAGTTTCTGTATTAAGCACATTAAAAAAAAAAACACTTCATCGGACCAAAGTGCCGTACATAACAATATAAAATAAAAAACTGTCAGTGGTATAAAGCATTGGGTCTCAAACTGTGGTATCTTCTTCTGGTGGTACTCAAGAGTTTTTGCAGACCAAGTTAAGTTTTAAGTGTAGACCAGTGTTTCCCAACCAGGGGTACAGGGACCCCCAAGGGTACGGGAGCACATTGCAACAGGGTACATGGAGTTATTTATAGTACCCTCTTAGAAAATATTTATCTGAAAAAGACTAAAGTGAATCTATGTCTGGGCTAAACCAGGACTGTGGTGAGGGATACAACAGATTAACAGAAAAATGCAATATTAAAGAAGTACAAAATAAACTTGTACTAAACCAGGTCTAAAACCAGAACTAAATCAGGAATAAATTAGGTCTAAACCAGAAATAAACTAAGCTTAAACCAGGGCAAACCAGAACTAAACTAAGATTAAACCAGGGTTAAACCAGGACTAAGCCGTGTCCAAACCAGAACTAAACCAGGAGTAAACTGAGTCCAAACCAGGCCCAAACCAGGACTAATCCAGGCCCTGGGAGTATAAAAGACCAAAAAGGGAACCACTGGTGTAGACCACTGTTTAGCCCTGGGTCAGCCCTGGGTTAGTTCTGGTTTGGGCCTGGTTTATTCCCTGGTTATCTCCTTATTTATAAATGCATTTTTCTGTGTTAATCCCTGTTTTATCCCTTTGTTTAGATGTGGTTACTTTTTAAATGTAGTGGTTCATGTAACCAAATGAAAAAAAAAAAAGAAAGTTGTTATAGAATAATTAATACAATAAGTTAAGTTAGTTTTCATTATAATAAGTTAATGAAAGACTGAGATTGGTCAGACATTTTTAGTAAACTTATAAACATCACGTCATCTTTGATTTGTCTACAATATTTTCAGGAAATACTTCAGGAGCTCAGAGCGTTTATTGGTGATGGAGAAAACTCAGCAGAAAAAGCCACAGAGAACAAGAACCAATCAGACGCCGAGGCTGAGGAGGAAGCAGCTGAAGCCCCGCCCACAAAACGCTTCAAACCAGAAGATACTGCCCCAGTGAGAGACGAGGCGACACCAGTCTGTGCTCTGTGTTTAGGGATCTTACAAGAGCACTGCGACCGAACTCTGGCCTCAAAGGTTTGAAGATTGTTGTGTGTCTTATTTTTCTGTATTTTTTCAGAGGCAGCAGTAAACTTGTGTCTGTTTGATTTTCACAGGTGGCAGAAGCAGTGAAAGCGGAAAATTATGAATTTGACTCGTTGGTTTTGTCCGTTTCTCTTCCCGCTCAGCTGTGTGTCCGAGAGGTAGCGCTTTTTTTTCATTTATTTCTTTATTATAAAACTTAAATTGTCGAGAAAAAGTCCACTCATCTGTTTGTTGTCTCGCAGCATTCGTGTTGGCTTCATGTAAAGGCTGAATTAAGGTGGGTGAACTTTACAACTCAAACATAGCTCTTTATACCAGTGATTCTCAAACTTTTCACTCCAAGTACCACCTCAGAAAACTCTCCAAGTAGTATCTTTAACAGAGTTCATACAGTCTTTAGTCTTTATACCAACTTTGTTAAAAGCGTTCGCTAAAGCACAGATCTCTGTCTCTGCACTGAGGATGTTATTTTTGTTCGTGTCAAGCTCAAAGTGAGCTGCCAGAGAAAGAAAACTAGAAATGCTGTCTTCTTGGCCATGTTCTCACTGCAGGAAAAGTGACCTTTATTTAATTTTTGTCAGAATATTTGAACTTAATAACTTTTGGTTTTGGTAATGCTTTAAAACAGGATAGTTTATTTCTTTATATCTTTATTTACTTAAAAAAAAAAAAATGTTCTGAACCAACTTACCAAGCATAATTATCTTTTAATCACTGGTGTGTAGGTTTTAAGTCTGTAAATAATAAAATAATAAATAATAATAGATATCTGTCGAAACCCAACAGTTTTTTTTTTTTTTTTTTTTTTTCCAAATAACTAATTTCCAATTTTTATAAATTAAATTGCAGAAAAAGTATGTTTCAAACATTGGGCATTTTGAATACTAATTATTAAAGTTACACTGTGTAAGATTCCCGGTCTTGCGCCTCTAGAGGCCACAGGTGCCACTGCACTGTCGCAAAACGTAAACACTAGGGCCCCTCCTCCTTCTGAAACTGTGCGAGCGTGCGTTACGTCAAACTAACAATGGGACTAGAGAGTGCATTCATATTTACTGTATAAACTTCTGTAACCACTTGTGTGGCCGCAGATTGGATCTTCTATAATGGTCGCAGTAAAAACAACTAATAACTGTATGAAAAAGCACGTTCTAAAGAAAAAATAAAGAGGCTAATTTACCTGCCCAACAGTAAAGATGCAAAAACAGTGATCCGATTTGCAGCCTTCTCTGTCTCTCATCTGACGCCAGCGAGCAAAAGTCTGTCCGATGTTGACTCTTGTCTGCGATCTGGTGCGGTCCCTTTCACATTTTCTTTTTCTTGCCTCGTCCGCCATTGTCTTCATCTTCTTGTGTCCTTCGGCCCTGACGAACTGGCGAAAATAACAATGCTAAAAGTAGCTTCATGGTTATACCTGCGCCTCAGGTATAAGAGCTGAAGGGGTAATGCTGTAAAGCAACTCGTTCCCTGTCACATGACTTTTCCTGAACAGCGGAGCGCTCCCGGCCAAGTTGCGAGGGCGATTTCTCAGTACAGAAGCCCCGCTCGGAGCAACAGATCACGCCTCAGGCCTTATAATTGCTCAAAAAATCACAAAAACAAGTCAGTATGCCCCACATATTTAGGAGAAAAGTTACACAGTGTAACTTTAATGTGTGAGTTATTTTTCCTATCTTTGACCTTTAGTCAAAAGTTATGGAAAATTCTTGATTATAAAGTGTATGAATCCTGCTTTAAGGGGCTAAAATGAGCCTAAACCAGGACTAAAAAGGAATAAGTGTCTCTAAATTAGACTAAATCATAAACTGATGCCTGGGTACAGCCTATTGCTTTGAAAGCTGATAAAAAGCAGAAATAAGCATTGTTAAACTTAAAATGTAATGTGATAAAGCTACTCTTTGAATTTATTTTAAAAGTTACTCCACATAATTACTGATAACTGTTTTAATGAAATTTTAAGTATTCACTTTTCATTTCTTTCCTTTAGGGAGAAAAGTGTGACTTTAGATAAAGACGATGTGATTCAAGTGAAGGAAGCGTTTAAGTGGATCATGCAGAGTCTGGTCTCCAAAGAGCTAGGGGGCGCTGCTGTGTTCACAAGGGTACACACAACACTTATTTCTACTAGTGACTTGATTTTTGGATAAAAACAGGAACCATCTTTCTTATATTTGTATGCATTTGTTTTTCAGAGTGCTTTTGAGGTCGGCGTAGAGTTCACTCATCCAGAAACGGACAAAGACTGCCATTTTCTGTAACTATTAAACCTAATAAAGTATTAAATTCTTCAATTAAAATTTGTAAAAGGGTAGCACATCTAGGTCACAAAAATAATTTCAGGACAGAGATACTCACATTAGTTTGTTTTTATTATCTGGCTACATCAGGAAAAGTAAACGCTAACGCGTTTCAGCCAGCAACCTTCCTCAGAGCATTTACAATGTGCTTTTTGACTTGCTTATATAGCCACTCAATCAAGAGCATCCAGGTGCACACAGAATAAGAAAGAAGGCTAATGTGAGTATCTGTCCTGAAATTATTTTTGTGACCTAGATGTGCTACCCTTTTACAAATTTTAATTGATTTTCTACATTTGGGTTTAGCACTCAACAAAGTATTGAGGACCCGCAACCTCACTTTTGATCAAGTATTAAATTCTTCCTTATTCTTCAAACAAAATGGCCCCTGACCCCTGTTTGTGTGTGTCCACAGAGCGACGGCTTGTCCCAATTGCTTCAAACCAACAAAAAACAAAGAGGTAAAAAATAAATAGACTACAGTTTTACGCCTTTTTGCACCACTTCTTTATCACGGTCACTAATTTTCTGCTCTTTTTTTTTTTTTTTTTTTTTTTTGGTCTATTTTTTCAGTCGGTCTTCACACGAATGGCCGTTGTCAAAGCCCTGGAGAAAATTTCTGAAATGAAATTCTTGAAGTAAGGACTGTGACCAGTGTTTCTTAAACTGTGGTACTCAGTTTTCTACTGGTGGTACTTGGGGGGGGGGGGGGGGGACCTGGTTTAGTCCCAATGTTGGCCCATTTTAGTCCTTTCAAGATAATACCTGGAAAGTCAAACATATTTTCTGACCTGGTACTTGGTGTGAAAAATTTGAGAAACGCTGGACTATATTACAGAACAACATAAAAACAACTTAAAGAGCCCAGTATTATGCTTTTTTTGTCTTTTAAATTAATTTAGGACACCTCTAGATCAGCATCTTATGTTTTGTTGGTCAGAAGATGCAATAAATGTTGAAAAAAACCTATTTGAAGAAACTCATCATTTGACTCTGAGAAAAGCTCAGATTAGGGCCCTGTCCCTTTAAGAGTCCTCCCTCCCCGCTGTCCAGTTGCTGTCACGCCCCTTCAGTACTCCTCACAACATGTGCTGCTGCAGTCCACGGTGGGTTTGTTTGGTTTCTGTGGGGGGAGGTGTGAGTTGCACGGGACTGGGACATGAGGGGGAAGAGGCGTGGTCAGGTAGAAATGGCAGACATTGGTAAGACAAGACGTTTCTGTCCTTTCAGGAAGTCGGCGTAAATAAATAGAGGATTACTCAAACATGCGTGAATGAAACAAAAACACAACTCCAAGTATGTTTTTGATGTAGGAACAACATTAAAACATGGTAGAAAGCTCAGAAAAGTTGATTTTGCATAATAGGGCCCCTTTAAAGAGCCCCTTAAATGAGAGCCAGTGTTACTCACCCTCAGAAGTCACAGAAAGATAAGGTTGGCCTGACTGCAATTCAACTCTCATTATGCCATAAAACACAATTTAATTCATCATTACAACATGTAAAAGATAAGGAACCACACCAAACCTGCCTAAAGAGGACCATCTAAAACTCACAAACAGGGAGAGGAGTGCATTCATCAGAGAGGCAACAATAAGACCAAAGGTGACCCTGAAAGAGCTGCAGAGCTCCACAGCAGAGACTGTTGTATCTGTCCCAGGACCACTCTGAACCACACGCTCCAGAGCTGCTCTGTGTGGAGGAGTGGACATTGCTTGAAGAAAATAATAACAAAACATGTTTTGTGTTTGCCAAAAGGCACATGGAAGACTCCGCAAACACGAGAAGGTCCTCTGTCCAGATACAAATAAAATGAGCCATCAATGAAAGATGCTATGTGTAGCACAAACCTGGCCCCTAACTGTGCCCCTCCCTAAAGTGAAGCCTGGTGATGGCAGTGTCCTGCTGTGGGGATATTTGTCATTGGTAGGGACTGGGAAACTGCTCAGAACTGAAGGACTGAAGGATGGCGCTAAACACAGGACAATTTTTGAAGAAAATGACTCAAACTGTGCTGTACAATGCATCCAACCTGAAGAAGCTGGAGCTGTTTTTAGATGAAGAATGAGCACAAATCCCAGTGATTTTATGAACCAAGCTCATAAACACTTATCCTAGAAAAGCTGGAGCTGAAAGTCTTTCAGAAGGTGGTTCTACAGAGTACTGATGGTTAAATTGTCTTTTCTTTTCCTCAGACATTACCCCTCACCTCCTCCACGTCCCACCTCCAGCTGTGTTTCTCAGGACATCCAGTGTCTGCACATGTCTGTCTTCATAGCAGGTTCAGTTTAATTCCAATCTTTACCTTTACTTTATAATCTCTTAGCGTGTTAACATCTTCAAAAAGCCAGTTAGTAGTAAGTGTGCAACCCATAACTTAAAGGGGCTATATTATACTTTTAGTTGTATTTTTAATCCAATCTAGAACAGCATTTTGTGTTGTATAGCCTTTAAAAACGTGACAAAAAGAAAACGTTTCCATTAATTACTTTACTGCTGCCATAAACAAACAGGTGAAGAGACCAGCAGAGGGCAGCACAGTGTTGCCCTATTTTGAACAGAAAGAGAGAAAAAAAAAACATTTTACTTCCTTAAACTTTTTGTATGATGCCATTTTACTACAAAATGAAAAATGTCTGTGAGGAATCAGTGGAAACAGAGCTGTACACTATTTTTTTGGACAAATGAATGAGAGCAGACTGGTTGTAGAGGGCTTGTTGTTGATTGGTCAGTGCTTTCTGGAGTGGGCGGGGATTTGTGGGAGAGGTGGTGGTTCTGAGATCTCAGAAACTCTGCGCCAGAGAGTGTAGGATTACTTAAACAGGCGTTAATGAAACAAAACACAACTCCAGGTTTGTTTTTGATGAGAAAACAACATTATAACATGGTAGAAAGCTCAGAAAGGTCAATTTGGCAGAATATAGCTACTTTAAATTTGAAGAAATAGGACTGATAACCATCATATCACGCTCAGTTATAACACTTTTCCAATTGATTTATTATAATTTTAACATTACAAACCAAAACGTCAGCAATACAATTACACTCACACTTAAGATGGATGAAGAAATTATTACCTATTCCTACTGGATATGGTTTAAATGCACTGTAGAGGAGCCCTATTTTTGCATTTTTTTTATCCTAAAATATTCTCCAATGTTACTAATAAGATGCTGTTTAATTATGTGTCTGTCGTTGTCCAGGACGGTACAATAAGTTTTGCCGCAGTTTGCCCCAGACTCCGTGGCTCATCGAGGGGGAGCGGAGGATGGAGTCGTCTGTGGAGGAGCTGATCGCGGAGCCAGTGCTGTCCATGTTCAGGGCGACAGGTGAGGCCACAGGAGCAGACTAAGAAGTAAACAGATTTAATATAAAACTGTTAACTTTGTGTTTTTTCTCTGGTGGCAGGATTTAATTTTTCCTCATCAGGAAGAGAAGACGTGGACGTAAGAACGCTCGGAAACGGTGAGACCCAATTTAGACCACTGCTCAAAAGTTCTGGATCATTTGGAAATGTTTTTGTTTTTCATGAAAACACATAAAATGAGCCTGAATAGGAAATATAGCTCATTACCTGCACGCATTGGCAGACCTTAGGCATCCTAGCTGTCATTTTTTCATGGTAATCTGAAGTGATTTGCAGACTGTGCTGTGTGTGACACATTTTGGAGTTGTGTTTTGGGTTTGGGTCATCAGTAGGATTAAATTGGCCCCAGTCAGGTGGTGTCCATGTTTCTGCCTTGAAGCCCAGCGTCCTGTAGTCGCCTCTTCACTGTTGATGCTGACACTGGGACACTGGTGTTTGACCGTTTTAGTGCTGCAGTTAGTGGACGACCTGTGAGGCGCGTTTGTCTTAAAATAGACCTCTTGCACAGTTGTTCATCAGGGCCTTCCGCTCCTTTTTCTGTCCTTGTTAGAGCGAGTTTGTGCTGCTCTCTGAAGGGAGAAGTTAGCAGGACGTTGAGATTGTAACGTTCCTCTTAATCATTCTTAAAACATAATCTGACAAATTTTAGTTGTTGGTGAAATGGATAAATATGTTTGTGAATTTTTTTGAAAAACTGATCCCAAACATTTAAGTAGTAGTGTATTTACTGAAGCAGAGTATTAGGGATGCTCTTCTTGGCTGTTGTTCTGCTGATTGCTTCTGCTCACACAGTATCAGTTTATCATTAATAACTTTAAGGTTAAAGGCAGTGTGTGCAGAGTGGCACAGTATTTGGTGCTACTGCCTCTGAGCAAGGAGGTTGTGAGTTAGATTCTTGGGATAGCTGTCAATGAACTGGAGTCTGCATGTCATGAATGAACGAGCTGAGTGTATTATTTTTTGTTTCTATTTTCTCAGGACGTCCGTTTGCGATGGAGCTGATCAACCCTCACAAACCCAGGTTTAATCAGGGACGAGATAAAACAACTACAAGAGGTCCCACAACTTATTTCAATATCACCTGTTTAATAAAAAGTCCTAATACTCAATAACGTAAGAAGCAAGTTACCAATGTTTTCTTCTGCTTTTAGACGATAAACAACTCTTCAGACAGAATCCGTGTCCGAGATCTACAGATTGTGTCCAGGTAAAACCAAAGCCTTTTTTTTTTAAATGATGTTAAATATTATGTAGACATTTGTAATACTGTGTAATGTTACTGATGCAGGGATGCGATGGGACGCATGAAGGAGGGCGAAGGAGGAGAAAACCAAGTCGTACACAGCTCTGGTCTGGACTCAGAAACCCATTCAGAAAGAGGACATTAGGTTTCTGGATGATATTAAGGTCAGGACTTTTTACACATTACCAGAGGTGGAAGAAGTACTCAAAATCTGTACTTAAGTAAAAGTTACTTCCAATCAATATTACTTAAGTAGAACAATTTCATAAAAATATATGACTTAAAAATTAGTGATGTTAAAGTTTAGTTAAGTAGAAAGTACTGGTACTACTACTACTAATAATAGTGAATGGGTCTTACAGTATGTATCATATGTAGTGTACAGTTAGGTGCATTATTCATTCACTCTTCAGTCGAGATGTCAGGATTACCGTATTTTCCGCTCTATAGGGCACTCTGGATTATAAGGCGCACTGTCATTGAATGGTCTATTTTTGAACTTTTTTCACATATAAAGTGCACCGGACTAAAAGGCGAAACAAAACAGTCAGATAAGTCAGTCAGTCAAACTTTATTCAACGCGTTCACCATAACTCCCAAACTTGTTCAGTTGTAACGCTTGGAGAAAAAAAACACAATCTGAGACCGCTAAATCAAACGATAGCGTATTCACAATAACTCATAACTGTTCAGTTAACGTTATAACAAAATACATCCAGCATGCCCGGATCCCTCTCGTCATTATAATCTCATTATAAATTATATATCTCGTCGAATAAATTCATATATAAGGCGCTTTGGATTATAAGGTGCACTGTCGTTTTTTGAGAAGATTGAAGGCTTTTAAGTGTGCCCTATAGCGCGGAAAATACGGTAACTGATTATACTTTTATTTGCATTTAAATGTTATGGTAGGAAAATCGTAAGACTTTCAGAAGCCACGGATTATCGCTTCTTGGTGCCTCTCTTTGGTGCTTTAAGTAAATGTAGCGCTTCTCTGCGTCTCAGAGCACTGAGCTCTCCCCACTTCATCCCACCGTGAGTCAAACTCATGTTCAACTCTGCACTCGCTCACGCTCTTCACACCGCTGCTCCTTTCCTTTCCTGCTCTCGTACCTCTCGACCACTCTGTCTGAAACGCTGGAACACTGTCCACTGATGGGACACTGTCCTCTGCTGGGACACAGCGTGAGTGGACACTTGTCTGCCCAGTAAAAGTTAGCAACGTGGCTGCAAGCGAGAGGATGAGCTGATGATTCCTGATTAGGCTGTGTATCGTGTGAAAGGAGCTGTGTGTGCCATTATCTCACTGCTGTTTGACGTCAGTCACCAACAGAGAGAAATAATCTAAAAAGTATTAGTTGTAGCAGGGACCATATAAATGCATGCCACAGTTAGTACATGTTTTTTGGTCCTTGTAGCTAATCAATAAAATAAAAAAGGAATAAAAATATCTAAAGAATGGGTTTAACAGGTTTAGCAGCATTTAATCAAAAAATTGTCAGTATTTCCTTCTATGGTGTGAATAATCATGAAAATTGTATTACTGCAACATTTCATCTCTCAATCGTGACACAAAAGTCAAACATCCCTACTCCTCAGTGACACTCTGTGATGGTAAACTACTTCTGTAGCCAGAGTTGCCCTGGGGCAGACTGACAGAGACATGGCTGCCATTCTGCGCCTACAGCCTCTCCGACCACAACCAAACACAATCACACTGACACATTCTTATACAGGCAAGGTAGGGGAAGTGTCTTGCTCAAGGACACAATTGCAATACACAAAACTGCTGGTAGTGAGGGATCAATCCACCAACCTTTCGGTTTGTGGGCGAACAACTCTACCTACTGAGCTACTGCCACCACATTACTACCACTGCTACTACTACTACTACCACCAAAACTACTGCTATTACTACAGTTATAACTACTGTTGCTATTACAGCCCACGTTACCACCAAGAAAAAAATAACAAACTTGTAATATTGTTTTCCTCTAAAATTTACTGTTTCAGAAAATGTTCTCCAAGGTAAAAGTATCTGCCAATACACATTACTATGTTTTATGTGTTTTTTGTGTTTTTTAAAGCAGAGGTTTGCATGTTTTGTTTTTGTTTCTTTATTTAGGAGCTGACGCTGGACCAGAAAACTCCTTTGCGTGTGCTCCATCGCCGAGCGTTAGCCGTGAGACAGAGAGTTATCCACAGCATGAGCGCTACAATTCAAGGACCCACACCACTTCTACCTGGGACTGAAGACACAGGCCGGGACGTATCCTCCCCAGTGTTACTGATAGAAATATCATCTTAGAAGTTGTTAAGATACTAAAAAAAATATTAAGATCATTTATTCTCTTGAGTTGGTGTACAAGATCAGTTTAGAGACGGCTGATTCACTGTGGAGACCTGAAGAAAACAGTCTAAAAGAATATAGTCATTTGTTTCTTAATATCACTTCAGATACATTAAGGAGTTTGTTCACGGAGATTTTGGTCGGACAAAACCCAACATGTGTCAGCTGCTGAAGACTGAGACAGACATCCTGGAGCTGGACGTGGAGGTGAGAGTCACGTTTCTGTCTCTTTGTTGTACCCATCACCGTGACAAAACTGCACCAATGACATATTTTCAAATACCTTATTAAAACAATAGAACTTTTTATTTTATCTAGGACCAGGACCAGCAAAAACAGAAAGGAATTAGGACCAGATAAAAGAAAGAATAATCTTGTTAATCCTTATGTATCTGGACTTGCTGAAAAACAAACAGATTTTCAGTAATTAGAACGTTTCACTCTCCGACAGAGACTTGTCCACCCCAAGGACAAAGTCCCCTCTCACAAACAGAGCAGTGTGGTCTACGCTGTTCAGTGCAGTGAAGAATGATCTGTTCATTGGGGAAACCAATTGTTAACGGTTAATCGATAATTGTTTAAGACTATCAATTAATTAATTAAAGAAAATTAACAGAAATTACCTGAAAGAGACAGGTCAGTCCTTTGAGGACAGTAATGTCTGGATTTTGGCCAGAGACCGTGATTGGTTCAAAATTTTTGTTGAAATGAAAAAAAATCTTTCAATATAGAAAAGGAGATTTAAAATTAGGACTGCACGATATGGAGAAAACATGCGATATTCGATAACTATGTTGAAAATTGCGATAACGATATTACGATATTTGAAAATAGAGCCTACTTTTCAAACATAGTAAGTTAAATTCACTACATTTCCCAGAAATGTAAGTTCCTGTATGTACAAGTCAAAACAGTGACAAAATCAAAACTAAACACAGACTAAACCAGGAATAAAACAAGGCCAAGCTGTGACTAAATTAATTAAATCACCACTAAAACTGGACTTTTTAAACATTTTTATTTAATCACAACACGTTTTCTTTTAAGGCTCTAGTGGAAAATGATTCTTCAGTGTAAATCTATGGAAGACCACAGCGTTATTGCGATATATTTAGATTCTTGCGATACAGATATTGCGTTTGCTGATATTGCGATAACGATAATTTTGCGATATATTTTTGAGCCCTATTTAAAAAGTTATCTTCCTCTAGTCTTCAACAAAAACATTTTCAGTATCATTCCAAGTTTCACTCTGACAATATACCATCAACATCAGAGAGGGCAGGTTATGCAAATTGCCCACAGGTAGAACGACTCTCCCTCTGACTCTGTCCCAGGCCAATCAGCTGCTCATGTCCCTAGGTTTGATTGGGTTTAACTCCACCACCAGGGTCTACTGTACTTTACTCTCTACTCACACACCAGTCCCCTCAGAACTGACAAAGCCCTTCTCAAAACAAATCTAGGTCCAAATACCTTTCTTGTTTAAAAATGTATTTAACTCCTTCAGTGTAAAATGCCTACTCCTCCTCCTCCTGTCTTTTCCCAGTCTGTGGATGTGGACTGGCCACCTCCGATCCCAGAGTGAATTTGTCTGAACTGTGATGCACGTCTGAAACCTGAGAGAAAAGCAGAGGCCGGCGTCTGAGAGGAAATGGAGACTTTGGCCTGAACAGGAGCCCGAGACCACGGAGCAGTTACGGTGAATGTCTCAGAGCTTTCGGCCTGGGGACAGAAAGAATAAACTGTAAATTATATTTTCATCTAGGGCTGTGTAAAAACCAGCACTAAAGGCCATAATTGTATTTTTGGAAGTCTGGTTAGTACTCAAGCTGAGAGTTTAGACAGTAGTAGACCTGCAGTATAAATTGTTATATATAAATTATTTTGGTACAGTGACTGACAGCAGTAATAGCAGCAGATATTTGTCATGTACAGAGGTGGAAGATCTGGACTCAACTAAGGTACTATTACTGACAAATATTATTACTCTGTTAGAAGTAAAAGTACTCCAATGGTGATGCTTGTTTAAGTGCAGAAAGTGTAGTAAGTATCTCTTTGTACTATTACTACTGCTACTATTATTTGTCATTACTACGACTGCTATTACTGAGGTCAAGAGTAGAGCTGAGAGACTTGCATAAAAGTTTTAGTAAAGTACAAATGTTTTATTTAAATTCACCTTCTTACCCCGCGTTTGTTTAAGCCAGCCCCCTTCAGCCCTAACATCTGCCCTGACAAACGCATCAGAACAATAATTGCAAACATTTATTTACAAAAATAAACAGCAGCTGTAGGTTTTGTTCTTATTCCATTTGTTTTTCAGTTGGGTGTGAGAAATTGTTAAAATGGAATATACATAAATATCATTTTGACCTCTCAACCTCTGTGGACCCCATGTTAGGAACTACTGCTCTAAAAATGTACCTAGAAAATACAGTTCAACAACAGTGTCTACTTACAGTTGAAAACAGAAGTTTACATACACTCCACTCACTATCTGACAGTAAATTAGACTAAACTTTTTTGTTGTAGTTCAGTAAGAGTGACAAAAATTATTTATATTTGCTAAATACCAGAATAATGAGAGATGCTTTTTTTTTTTTTTTTTTTTTTAGAGATTTTTAAATTATTTTCGCCAAAGCCAGAAGTTTAGATAATGTATGTCTCCTTAGTATTTGGTTGCTTTGCCTTTAAACTGTGTGACCTGAGTCAAATTTTGGGAAACCTTCCACAAGCTTCGCACAATAGTTTGATGGATTCTTTTTCCTGATAATTTTGCTGATTTCTTTTGATTTTCCCATATTGCCACTTAAAGAAGCGGCGTGTGTGCGTCCAACTAACTCAGCGACTGTCAAAAGCTTTCAGAGCACGACATCATCTGGGCTTCCCAAATTGTTTAAAGACAAAGGTGTATGTGAACTTCTGACTTTGAAGAAAGTAATAAAAAATGTCTCTCTCATTATTCTGGTATTTAGCAAATATAAATAATTTTGGTAATTCTTACAGACCTAAAACATGAGACGTTTAGTCTGATTTAAAGTCAAACAGTGAGAGAAAAAAAAAGATGTCTTTTTATACATTGTATGTGAACTTCTGGTTTCAACGGTATGTTCTACATCTGGTCATGTATTTCTGAAAAATCCTGTGGCTTTAAAATTCAAAGACATTAAAGCACTTTGGCTGTTACAGTACTCCTTACATTTACTTGATACTTTGTTGGTCATTTTTTGTGTAGTGAAATTTACCTTTTGCATACGAAGGAACGAGTCAAGACACCAGAGACCCTGAAATGTATTTCCTTTTAATTTAATTCAAAATAAATACTACCACGGCATTGCAAGTCCACTACTGGGTTCTTGCCCTAATGTTTTGGTAAGAAAACAAACAAGCAAACAAACAAACAGACAATCCCCAAAAAATTAAACAAAAAACTTCATTAATGCATCCAACATCATCGTCATCATCCAGCGACTTTCTCTCAAAGAGGTGCCATTTTAAAACGACAAACAGGAAACACTGTCTAGAAGATGACAAACATAATTTTAAACTATGGTACAAAAGGGGCTTGATGGGATCGGGGGCGACCTGATGAACCAGCACTGCAAAGAATCAAAATGGCCGCCGCGATGCCGTTCGTCTTTTTCTTCTTCAGTTTTTTCAAGTCCAAGGATAAAAGTTTGTACGGCGACAGAGGAAGGAAGGAAAAACATCTGGTGATACACAGAGTCCCCGCCTTTTCTTTTTTTTTTCCAAAACCATAAAATAAATTGTGTAGTTCTGTAGTATCTCTCTCCTTTTTAAACTGTTATTTTCATCCATAAACATCAGTCACACACATAAACATGTCGGTCAAGATGCCACTAAGAAAAATAAAAGCAAAACGAACAAACAAACAAAAAAAAGGCATTGCATATTTACATTGACGAAGAAAATGGGGCGACAACGTTAACTCTGGAATCTCCCACAGTCCTTGAACGCAACGGCTCAGTTTTCTCAAGTCACATGATCAGTGATTCATTCATGTAATACCAACGGCGGCACATCCCAGCAACTTTATTATTTATGTGACAAATATCCATAATTATCAAAGTAAAAGTGCTATTCGGGAACTTGACATTGGCGTTCTGAAATATTAGGCGTTTATAAGAGAATAATTGTTAAAAAAATAGACAGTAGAAGAGTAAAGGACTGCTAGAATAGTATTTATGAGTTCATTTTCAAGTCTGCGTGTCCCTCCTGTGTCGCCGTAGGTCCTCTCCAGCCTCCTACCGCCATCCAAAAACATGTATGTCTAACGTAAATTGTTTATATAAATTGCCCCAAGTGAAGAATAATGCAACCTGCAACTAACTGGCCACTGTGCATGGGGTAAGCTAGGCTCCAGCCACCTGCGGCCCCAAAACGAACGGTTAAAGTGTAATGCTGTGTATTTAAACAAGCCTTTGGAAGTTGTTAGCATATTTGAGTTGGAGAAGCTTAAGTAGAGATGAGTAAACCGTAAGACCAATGCAGTATTTGTAGCTAGCTTTGTAGGGGTTAAATTATGCTTTGTTGTCCCTTTTAGGGCTGGGTACTGTTCAGATTTTTTCGATACCAATACTTAAACAATGACTGGTTTCGATACCGGCACCTGAGCGACTTTTTCTGATACCTATGGCGCATTAATTCATCTTCTACAATCATAAAACACAATAATATTGAATAAAAGCTCTTAGCTGTAAATTAAAACCAGAGTTTGTATGATTTGTTCTGTGTTATTTATTTGATTCATACATGCAAAGGAACAGTAAAGGTCCCACTAGTTACTGAAACTTGGTTTTGAATAAAAAATATTACTTTTCTTTTGATACCACAAAGGTATCGTTTAACAATACCCAGCCCTAGTCTCTGTAGGGGAAAAAAGGAGCCTATTGTGGATGTTTTAGGTTTTGGTCAGACAATGTAGATCTGACTTTATGTGGTAAATTGATGAAGATTTTTAAATGGCAGATTAAAGAGCTAACAGTATAATAGTACAACAATCTATCGGTCAGTACAATACACCAATAGACCATAAGTTAATGTAAAGTGAAAGCCAACAATATTAGGATAATTGTGTAAATATTGCGGCTGTGATTCACAAATGGATCTCCAGCAAGATATCACATATACAGCTGCAATCAGAAATATGCTCCACAAAGTTTTAATTTGGAATAGTCACTTCTGTTGTCAAAATAACTCCGATACGTTACAATAATATTTTGTATTTTGAGTTTTTTTGTCCTTTATTCTCATTATCTTCCATTCACATCATTATAATGTCTTTAGAGCGGAGGGGATTAAACATTTCCAATCGCAACATTTTCAAAATATCGCTTCATGGAGCCAGCCTTCACTCCCACACCGACCCATCATCCCACTGTCCTTCTACTGTCTATTTTTTTTTTTTTTTTTTACTTGCTTTAAATACGGGACAACCTCACATTTTGTTTTCAAGTGCTGGGATGTCCCCAATCAAAAAATGCGTGTGCTCTGAAGACAGCATACGTTATAGTTGGCCCCAAGTCCCACATACATAAACTTTACATACATACAATACGCCATGTTTCCCTGTGTAAACGTCTTTTCCACTAATTTCTACAGCTACAAGGAGAACGAGGACAGAGATAGTTGTGTTTCCGTAGCCTGTGATGGAAATTTAACGCAAAATAATGTTGAAATGCTGCAAAAAATATCTATATATATACTGTATATGTGCTAATGTATGAGTTAGTGGCTTGTGTAATGGCGCCAGAAGCAGCTGGAGGTATAGGATAAACTATACTGCAATAATGAGTAATAGAAGAAAATAGTTGTTTCCTTACAGACCCAAAAGACAAAGGGATAAAAGTTGAGTGGTTCTTGTTTCATGTCACTAGAGTTGGCCGTGACAATTAGGTCAATTAAGGGCCGAAAGAAAGTGACTGGTTTCAAAGTAAAAAATAAAAAAGTAATGCCAGTTTATGTTGGCATATCGTCAATTTGTGTAGTGAATAGGCATGGGACAGTAACCAGCGTAGAAAAATGACCATAACATTAAAGGACATTGGTGCTAATCTGGTTTGATGTTCTTTTATTGTGACCCATCTTTACTGCAACCTAAGTTATTTTTCTGAATTATTTAACTAACTTTATGACATGCGTATTAAGAAATCTGTTCCCAATTTTAATTAGGAGCATATACAGGGCAACTACAGCCTGACTCTGCGTCGCGAGTTTGAGTCCGGACTCCGACAGTTTGCCAAATGTTTCTCGCCGCTCTCTCCCTGATTTCCTACTTTACTGTCCAATCAATAAAAGCCTAAAAATAACCCAAAAAAAAAAATCTAAAATAATGAGCTGAACACTGAAAATATACCCAGCAACCCACCAGCTGAGAATAACCAAGAGATAGTGCCAACATCAGTAGGAAGAACCAAATTAATTGCTTTTTCTCAAACTATTAACACCAATGCATCCAGCTTACATCGATCAGGCAAAACATTATGACCACCGGCCTTATATTTAGCTCTGCATGCAACACGCACTGTGTATTTTACCACTTTGCAATCAGAACCAGCATTAACTTCAGCAATTTGAGCTACAGTAGCTCATCATCTGTCTCTGCTTTACCTCAGTTCCTTACTTGGACCATTTTTGACAGATCCCGACCTCTGCAGACTGGGAACACCCCACAAGAGCTGCGGTTTTGGAGACCCAGTCGTCTAGTCTAGCCATCACAGTTTGGCAAACTCGCAGAAATCTAGGGCTGGATACCTTTCAGATTTTTACCAGTACTTAACCTATACCTGGTTTTCGTTACTGGTACCTGAGCGATACGTTTTCTGATACCTACAGTGAGCTGATTCATCTTCTACAATGATAAAACACAATAATATTGAATAAAAAGACCAATTTGTGATTTTTTTTTATTCATACATGCAAAGGAAGACTAAAGGTCCCACTAGGTATTGAATAAAAATGATCTTTTCAATACCAGTAGTATTTTAACTTTTCTTTCGATACCACAAGAGTACCCAGCCCAACTTGAATCCTTACCCTTACCCATTTTTCCAACCTTACTTGTGCTTCCAAAACCTAAACTCTGAGGACAAAATGTTCACTTGCAGCCATGATGAAGCGATAATCTCCATTATAATGTTACGCCTGATCGGTGTGGCCCAAAACATCCAGCCCTCGTACTGTCCCATGCCTATAAGTATACATATTATTATCATCCTGTATTTCAAAAACACACCTATAGAGGGCGATGAAGACGAGGTAAAGTGGTGTGAGAAGCTGAGAAACAGTTGTGGAAATAGTTTGAGTGTGGATGAGGTTGTGCTCTGTGGATCCTGAGTGAACTGTGCAGTAACTGGCAGTTTAGTGTTTTCTGTTTTACACAAACAAACAAACATTAATGTGGTATAGTTCAGTTTTAAAACAGAGACATATGAGACCCATGGGAATTAGTGTTTAAGTAAGACAAAATATCACAGTACCGGCAGGGTTTTCCAGGTAAAATTAAGACTTTTTATGACCTTTCTAATGCCACCCTTGGTAGACGTGAATGCTAAATTTAATTCACAAAAAGCCAATAATTAATCAAATGACGAGAAAGAGCTTTTTCTTGTAACTCAGCCTTACTTCTGAGTATCTTGTAGGAAAACTTTAGTAGCCTGACTTGAATGACTTGAGTTCAGGCTGGTCGACAGGGAAAGGGGCAAAGGGGTCTGTTGTCCTGGGCCTTCTTACATTATAATGTGAAGCCTTCTTGCCCCGGGCCCCAGCAAACCTGTCAGGGGGTCTGCTTGAGCTTAAATGTCAAAGTTTGTTACATACACCCTGCTGTATTTACAAATGTACACATTACCTGCAACAATGGAAAGCTTACAATATTATTTAGAATTTTAATTTTGTTTATTTTATTTAACCAAGAAAGCCCCAGTGAATCTCTCGCAGAGGAGTCCTGGGACCTTCTGCTAACCACTATGTCCAATGACCTATTTAAGACCTAGATGAACAATATTTAATAACTAAAATATAATACTTATAAGGCCCTTGATTTTGAAATTTAGTACCTTTTGAATACTTCTAAGACCTCAGGGATACTCTGAATATCCGTAATCGTAGTTGCAGGTCTGCAGTACAATTGTAATTTTGACTTTTCTCTTTTTGTCTTTACAGCCTTGGTCCCTAAATTATCCTTTTAAGAACTATGCCATATGTAAAATAATTGATAAATCTGTGTTCACATCCTACAATATAATCAGGTTATGTATTTATTGACAGACGCTGGGTCTCGTTGTCAAATGTTTATAAATGGATTGTAATTAAAGTTTGATTAATTGACGTCTTTTATAGGGGCCACCAACTTTTAATATCTATGTAACCTTTTGTTTTCCATCTGAGTGACTGGATTTTAACATTGTTCTTTTCTTATTAGTATTAAGATGACAAAAGAAACTGCATTAATAATGGTTAGCTGCTGCATCTAGTATTAACAATAGTTTCTCAAATATTTCCTGCCAAGACCAAGGTATGCTCTACCTTTTGGGCTTTGTAATCATTTAGAATAATGACAGAAATATGGTAGTAGTTTCTTTTCAATGGCAAAGCATTGTGAGTTGATTTTGTATGACAAAAATGTCATGGGCAAGGACAGGACATCCCAGAGAAAGCTAATAATCTCAATGAGACTTCCCTGAACTAATACCAAGCAGGGATACACAGAAAGTGCAATAAATGTGACTGCTTTTCAGCTTGGTCCACCAACACTTAAAAATGACTGGCCCCAATTTAAAGAACCTAAAACCCCTCGGTTTTTGCTCCTGTCTGCTTCTTCAAACTGAGTACATTGCAGTATTTAGTGGCACTGTACAGCGGCGCTTTTCTTAATAAATATATTTCTGACATGGCTGCTGACAGGATTTTTTTGTTGCTAGATGTCGGTAACAACACCAATAATCGATACAGACAAAGGAACCTGAACAGATAAATTCAGAAGTTGGGATAAAATGGATGACACAGGGAAAAATATTGAACACATAAGAAAGGAAGTTGCAAAAAGGTGCCATCTGAAATCTATGTCCCACAGAAAACATCTCATGAAGGATAAAAGCAAAGAGCTCTCTCCAGACCTTTGCTTTAACCCTATTGTTGATAACAGAAGGATTTCTAAACTTTTGTATGTCCCAGTGAGCTCTGTTGGGGCCATGATCCATGAAGTGGAAAGAACATCGTCCCACCATAAACGAGCCATGTCAGAAATATATGTGTGGAGAAAAATGTTCATACAAACCCATTTTAAAACTGAACTATACCATTAAAATAAAAAAACTCTGGGTTAAAAAGTACAACACCTCCACAATGAAGGGAATGACACAGACTCCATCCTTTCTTCACTTCAGTTTCCCCATCGACCGTCGCCATGGGGATGGGGGATGTGCGCTGCCATGGCGACGCATGACAAATCATTTTTTAGTCAAATTTTTTTCTTTCTTTTTTTTTCTTCTTTTTTTTTTTCTTCTCTTAATCGAGTGAACCACGAGCCATGCACTTAACCCTCTTTACTTATAAACTTAAACGACCCCTCACAAAAACCCTCCACAAATATGTCCCCCGGCCCCCGAAAGAAGTAACACCCTGTCGGTATGATACACAACATCTGCACACGTAAGGCAACATTTTTGGTTTTTTGTTCCCTAAAACGGCTCTTCCAAACCAAGTGCAAAAAAGTCAAAAGAGAAGAAGAAAGAACGAGAAAAAAGGGGGGCAGAAAGATGAATCGGGACGACAAATTAATAATACTGACAAAAAAATAAATAACAAAAACATTGCCTTCTGCAGTAAATAGCGCTGAAAATGTAGGAGACTTATTTTTTAGTGTGGGGCTATCCCACTGTGCAAAAACCTCTTTAAAGTCCCTAAAAAGACTCTTTCCCATCTGCGAGGAGGCAGGAGGAGAAAAAGAGCGGAGACTGGTATTTTTTTTTCCTAAAATGGCTACGTGTTTTCCTCAAAATGGCCACGAATGGGACGAGGCGGCGGCAGCAGCAGCAGCAGCAGCGGGGCTCACTCCCGACCGCTGGCCGAGTACGAGAACTGAGGGAAATGAGGCCGTCGTTCGTTATCCGCCGCGTCCATCCCATCCTCGTCATCTGCAGAGAGACAAGGAAACTGTTACAGACCAGAGGGTTACAGTGGTCACGCCTAAACTTACAGTAGAGACATTTTTTGTGTGTGTTTAAAGCGTAACACTGGCAGCTAAAGTGACGTGAAGCATAGCCATTGCATTACATTACAAGGCCATGTACGACAGAACCTCCAGTAGTGTTGTCGCGCCCAAGACCGGACTTCAGACCATTTGAACCACCTTTTTTTTTTTTTTTTCCCTTGATTTAGTGTTAGTTCACAGGGCTCGGGCTGGTTTTGGTTTGCTTTGGCCTCAGCCTCAACCTCGACTCAGTCTCTGTCCTTAAAAATCTCGGTCCCGACTCAGTCTCGAACCCTGAAAGTCTCGGCCTTGGCTTGGTTCACTTTGGACTCGCACTGGTCTTGGTCTCAGAACAGTCTTGACTACAACACTAACCTTCAGAGTAGCTCCAGGTTTTGTCTCGTTAAATTTTAGACCTTTTGAAGATTTTTTAATGCCACTTAGAATGACATTTAATGCTAAGATTGCTGGCAAAAAACAATAATTAACTTGTATACATTTTACACGAATGAAAGGGTTATACAGTATTTTAAAGCCTAATTCAGATGAAATAACTCCAGTGCTGCATTAAAAAAAAAAGGTTTATAATGTTAAGAGATAAAGGTTCTGTGTAGACAGATTATGTTTTTTGCTACATAATGCAGCCAAGTCACAAAAATACAAGTTTCTAGGTAAGGCTGAATACAACATGAATTTTAAAAATGTTTGCTAACATATATTCACTAATCTATACATTACATTCAACACTGGAAAGTCGACTTAGACGTCACAAGTTGACAATTTAAAACCAAGATGAACAAAATGTAATACCTGCCAATATAATTTAATACTTTTAAGGCCTTGAACAACAATAAATTTAATACCTTTTAACACTTTTAAGACCTTGGGGCTGCCCTGAGAGTCATGACAAAACAAGCAGTTAACAAACCAAAGACGGCTGTTTCAGAGTTCGAGACATTCAGATGTGAAAAAGGCCTCTCCGTCTAGGTTGCTGTTAGCAGTGGTTAAGTGTTTTTCAAACTGAACACAGGCAGACTATCCCAGGACAAACTCACAGAGAGGTTATCTATGAACCAAGCTGGAGTCAGGTGTTAACGTAGTTTCATGAGACTCTGACACTTTGAGAGATACTCACACTTTTCTGGCGGAGTGATGGTGATGGTCTGTGCTGTGAACTCCTCGTCGAAGTAGCGTGTGTCCGTTTCTGAGGAAACCTGTGGCTGGAAGGGCGGGACCAGCTGCAAGCGACAGGAAGCGAGGTCAGAGGTCAATAAAGTGACACATTTACATTAACAACAGTGTTCGATTAAATGAGAAACAAAGTGGAATGAACATGAAGCAGGGTTTCCCAAATATTTATATTAAGTAATTTTTTAATACCATTTCAGATCCAGCAAGGCGTTGTGATTTATTTATTTAATTTATTTAAATATATATTTTAATTAAAACATTTAGCCACTTTAAAGCTTTTCATTTATATTTTAAATTCTTTATTAATTTTGTTCTTTATAATTTTAATATTGGTGTCAGAAATATTACAGTAAACACCACATTATATAACTTTTTAGTGTCTACAGTTTAGTTATTTATAATAATATACATATGGAGCATCAGTAGTATATAACGTAAGTTCTATTATTTATTGGAAAATAGTTTTAAAGTTCAGTTTTAGACCATGGAGGACAAATTTAGACTATGGTGGGCCGCTGTATTCTTGTGCCTACTCCAGTCACTGTATGGAAGGGCATCCCGCGTAAAACACTGACCCCTTAACAGAGCAGCCAATGTGTGATTCCCTATATTTAACTAAAAAGTATCCTATATGTGGCTAACAGAAACATCCCAGACGAGGAAGTGCTTGAGTTCGAGATGAGGTAATCGTCTCTGCTCTAACTTCTTCGGTGAAAACGAGGTAACCCTGATCTGGAAATATCTCTGAATAAATCATCAGAGGAAGATGAGACAGTGCTCGGGCTTTGTTTGTGTTTTATTTTACCCACCTTTTTGTCGTAGACGTCCTGCCAGTCGATTGTGCCAAAGAAACTGTGTCTCATGATCTCCTTCGCATCGTCCGGTCCGCCGCCGAGTCTGAAACCAAGCAGAGACATCAAACGTGAAACCAGAATATCCACGAGCGCCAGAAATAGATGAAGAGATGAACGAGTTTACTTTTCTCTGTTTGTTTGTGAGGTTATAAAAAATACCTCTGGGCCTTGTTCAAACCAGGCTTTAAAATGTGTCAGATTGAAAAATGACAGGTGGTTTATGGACTGCAAGCAATGGGGTTCAAGTCTCCAACTGCCCTGATGTTTGCAAGGAGGACAGTTTCTGAACATATTTGATATACTGTCCATCGCAACAACTGTATGTCCCAAGACGTAGAAGCTATCTCAGTGCCTCAACATTTTTGGGCAATTTTTATACCAAGTGTGAACAGAGCCTATAAGATAGCAGTGTTTCTGGTTTGTATTCACATAATTATAACTTCTTTGCATAAATTATGTTCATAACAGAGGAAGAAAGAGTCTTGAAAATTTGTATTTAAGTAAAAGTACTGTTACATACAGGGCTCCTGCAGGTATCAGCAAGTCTAATTTAATGCTTTTTGATGCTATTTGTAATGCAAATTTTAATATTTTTAATGCCACAAACATACAATCAAAGCAGCTTAAACTGTCAAAACTTATTTGCAAGTACTGTCAGATGCAGTTCATAAAGCACCAATAATGTTGAAAATCAAACATCCATGTTTAGGTAATTTGGTCTCACTGGAAGAATGAAAATGGTAAATTACTATTTATAAATACATATTTCTATTTGCAAATAAAACTAATAATAATTTAATGCCTGTTGGAATCAAATTTAATGCTTTTTAAAGGCCATTCAAGGCCTTAATTTTCACAAAGTCAATTTAATAACTTGTAATGCTTTTTAATGCCCCACGGGAACCCTGGAGAAAACCCCCCCACCCAAAAAAAAATTAATTGCAAGTAAAAGTACTAGTGTTAAAATATCAAGTAAAAATGACTCAACAATTATATAAACCATTCAAATACAAGGCTGTACTTAACCAACTTAACCAATAGTAAGTGGTTTTATGAGGGGCTAAAACAAAGACTACACTTAAGCTGATCCACAGAGAACAGATAAATCCAATCAGACAAACGACTGACTAATGGGAAATATTTTGTAGTAGTGAGCAGCGAAGTGTATTACAGATTACAAGGCTTAAATTATACTCACAAGTAAAATTACAGTCCTAAAAAGGTACTCAACAATTTAAAAAACAATCTACTTAATTACAGTAATCTTAGTATTTGTACCTCATTATTTACACCTCTGGTTCACAAACAGTGACGCATTAAATTAAAAATGACTTTTCATGAAATGGTAAACTATCTCCCAACACCACAAACCACTGCATTAGGGTCTTTAATAAACTTCCCAACCCATGACTAACACTGGACTAAACCAAGACTAAACCGGGTCAAAAATCAGGGTGAAACCATGACAAAACCAGTAAAAAAAGTGTATAAAACCAGAACAAAACCAGGACTTAAACTGTAAAAGCACTCCCAGAAGAAGCCCACATATCAGCAGTGACACCCGTACCGCAGTTCGAAATAATAATTATGAATAAATGTGTTTAGTTCTTGTGTCCTCGTACCGTTTATTAGGGTCTTTAATGAGCAGCCCCGACAGCAGTGACTTGGCGTCGGCCGAGAGAGTCCGTGGAAACTTGATCTCCTCCATGAGAATCAGCTCGAACAGTTTCTCGTGGTCCTGGTTGTAAAAGGGCAGCCGTCCGCACATCATCTCGTACGTGACCACGCCCAAACCCCACCAGTCCACCGCCCGGCCGTAGTCGTTGTCCTCCAACACCTGGACCACAGACAGACACAGACACAGACACAGACACATGAGTTAAAGCAGCAAGATTGTTATTTCACTGTTATTTCTCCTCTTTGGCCTTCACTTAATTAGAATTCTGCACTTTCCATAAGTTAACCATTACTGTTAAGCTATGATATACAGTAAGTTCTGAGTAGATTTTGTTTGCGTGACCTTTTTTAACAAGCAAAGTCCCACTCAGATTAACAGTCTTATTTGCAGGGAAGTCCTGGCTCCATGTTTTTGGCGGTAGGGGAAACTGGAGTACCCAGACAAAACCTACACAGACACGGGGAGAACATGCAAGCTCCACACAGAAAGGCCCCACACTGTCTGTTTTAATAGTAATATTTATAGATTTTATTTTTTATTTAGCTGCTCGCTGCAAAACTGTGATTTGACAAGTTTTTACGTCCACATAGTACTGAGACGCGGCTTTGAGCGCGATTCCTCCACTTGGTGACGCTTAACTGTTCCCCTGGCCCATAGTAATAGTCACTGATAGTAATGAGAATGATAGTAAGGTGATTTTTCTATAAAAAATATCCGAATCACACTTTTGGAACAATAACGTGTATTTGATATTTTGTTTAACTGAACTCACCCTTACTAAAGGTAGCTTGAGGATAAGTCATGCCCATAATATAGTAGGTGTGTCTGTGTATTTGTGACCTCTGACCTCTGGAGCGAGATATTCGGGCGTCCCGCAGAAGGTCTTCATCGTGGCAGTGTCAGTGATGCCTTCTTTACAGAGACCAAAGTCTGTGATCTTTATGTGTCCATCTTTGTCCAACATCAAGTTCTCCAGCTAAGAGATTAAAAAAAAAAAAGGCATGTTCATGAAACACGTTTTAAAGACTCAGATATAAACGTGTGTCAGGCTAAAATGAAGGAAAAATATGACAGTGGTTAATGGCAGTGGTTCTCAAAGCTTTCCACACCAGTCACCACCTCAGAAAATATGTGGCTTTCCAATTATCAGCTGTAGCGGGATAAAATAAGCTGGGACTAAACTAAATCTAAGCCAAAATAGGTCTAAATCAGGACTAAATTAAGACTAAACCAGGTTTTCTCCATTACAAAAATGAGATAACAAAACCAGGTCTAAACAAGTACCAATCTAGTATTAACCCTGATCTAATCCAGACTAATCTAGATCTAAACCAGGACTATACCAGGATAAAACCAGGATTAATCCAGGTCTACAGCAGGACTAAAACAAAATTAGGACTTGAACTGCAAAAGACTCCTGAGACTAAGAGGACAAGGACTAAACTTGCCTGCACCGAAGACTAAACAACCTAAGCTAAATTCAGGATTAAACTGGACCTAAATCATTTCACCACATGTCAAATTTAAGCCTCAACTAGAACAGGACTTAAAAAGGGATCAGGTCAAACCATTCTGTAACTAAAGTTTATTTAATATTATTTCATCATTTCATACAGGACGTACCTTAAGGTCACGGTAGACGATCTTGGCCGAATGTAGGTAATCCAGAGCAGAGACGATCTCAGCTCCATAAAAACGAGTGCGGTCCTCTGAGAAAACTCTTTCTCTCGACAAATGGAAAAACAGCTGCCAAAGCAAAAGACATTTTTATAGAGGTTAGTTTTTGAAGAATGGCACAATTATCATATTGTCTATTTACAGTAATAGGGCTTGACAATATCTCAAAAAAAAAAAAAAAAAAAAAAACTTCTGTAAAGTCTCTGCTTATTTTCTTTAAAGTATGGAACAATGTAATGTGACCAAGGCTGTAATTAGCAACAGTTAAATAATAAATAGTAAAAGTGTGACCTCTGACCTCTCCTCCATTAACGTACTCCATGACAAAACAGAGCCGGTCTTTTGTCTGGAACGAATACTTCAAGGACTGAAATGCAGAAAGAGAGACAGAGAGACATTTAGGAAAAAGCATTATGCATAGTTCAAGTGTTTTTCTTTACACAGCCATTTATGATACTCACTGTCAGGAACGGATGCCGAGTGTTTTTTAGTACTCGGCTTTCTGTGAGCGTGTGAGCGACTTCATCCTGGGGAGGACAAGTGGAAAATGTAACCCATTAGTAAGTTCACCTGGCCCAAGATGGCAAAAAAACTGTCAACCTCCATTCAGATTCTTTTCAATACCAGTACTTAAAAGATACCTAGTTTTCGATACCTTACTTTTTCTGATACCTATGGTGAGGTATTTCATCTTCTATAATCATTAAACACAATAATATTTCATAAAAGACCAATTTTGGGAGCAAAATTCTCCGCTCTAACTTAAAACCAGTAGTTTGTATGATTTGTTCTGTTTTTTATTTGATTAAAACATGCAAAGGAACATTAAAGGTCCCACTTTGCATTGAAACTTGGTATCAAATAAAAATTATTTTTCCAGTAGTATTGTAACTTTTCTTTTGTTACCACAAAGCTATCATTTAATGGTACCTAGCCCTACACATTTTGTTTCTTGCTCTATGGATTTTGTGTTATGTTTGCTTATACAGTATTTTATTTTTTTAATTTTATTTATTGGATCCACATTTAGCTGCAGCAATGCTGCCGCTATTCTTACAGTGGTCCACACAGTACATCATTTACATCAACAAGATATCTTGACCAAATGATTCTTGGCAACAAAAAAGAAAAGAAACATTTGAACAGCAGATCATACGTGTAGAAAAAAAATGATAAAGCAAGACAAAAATTCTGTAAAATAATAAAGTAAGATAAAAATTCTGTACCATATTAATTCATGTCCTATACTGTTACCTCATCCCTTGTGTATCGCTCATTAATATCACCAGCTAAGGGATTTTACAACGTCTCACATTTCATAAAGTACTGTTTTAACAATCTCTTATAAACAATTTTACTTTCTTTATAAATAATATCTTTAGGCACTGAATTCCACAGTTGCATGACACGGTACAACACTGTTCTTTTCTGTATATTAGTCCTAGCTTTTGGCAGCGTACATCCCCCTTTTACGGCATTTCTGGTAAAATAGAAACGTCTATTTTGGCTGAAAGACACATTCTGAAACAAAACATTTGGTTTTCCAGTATAAACAATATTTCTGATAAATACTGTTAAAGAATAATTCAATCTGTCTTTAACCAATAGCCATCCCAACATTTTGTGCATTTTTCTTACCCTTGTAGTGTAGAGACACCTCAGCACAATGCCAGCTGCTCTATTCTGAATTATTTGGAGTTTATTTATATTTTCAGTTGTTCCACTGGACAAAACCATTGGGTAATCATCCAGATTAGATAGTATTAAAGCTTGAATTATTTTCCTAACTGCATTTGGTGAGAGTAGTTCTGTATATCTTCCAATTATTGATAAACCTTTTCCCATTTTAGAAGTGATATTGTTTATATGTTTATTCCATGATAATGTGTTATCCAATGTGAGACATAACAGTTTCATCTCTTTAACCTGCTCAACAGGAGCACCACCGACTGTAAGGTTTAACACTGGATTAGATTTATATGAAATTTCAATCCAAAAATGACATTCTTTTCTTCTTTTGTTTTAACCACATTTAAAACTATCTTATTTGAATTTATCCACTGCACCACTGACTTTAACTCTTTCCCCAATTTTATGCTTAAGTCCTCTACTGTTGCTGACATGTATACTGTGGAATCATCTGCGTACATAGCAATTTTTGCTGCATTCAGCACCATTGGTAAATCATTTGTATAAATAGTATACAGTAAAGGCCCCAGACAACTTCCCTGCGGCACAGCTCACAGCTCTGACATTGGAATACGTCCCATTAAAAAAAAGTTTTTGCTTCCTGTTTGTTAAATAGCTTCTGAACCATAGCATTGTAGATTTCAGTTTACTTAACAATAATTCATGATCAATTACATCAACAGTATTGTGCAGCCCTCATAGCAATATTAGGCATTTATTTGGTGTTAATACAGAAAAAGAAGAAACAGAGGAGACGTGTTGTAAACGCCGCCAAACAATGCCTGACTTTACACTTTTGGTTCACACTCATAGCCAGAAGGTGGCGGTAATGCACACCTCAACGCAGTTTGCCAACAATAATTCAATTCATTTCTATGTTTTTTATATAGCCCAATATTGCATCAGTGTTTTACAGGACAAGCCCTAAACAAACAAATAAACAAACAGGCAAACAGACCCATTCCCAGTACTTCCCCTGTCCTCAGACCCTTCTTCTGGGTAAGGAAAAACTAAAAAATAATACCTCAGAGGGAACCACATGAAGGAGGGATCCACTCACAGAACAGTAAACCCAGAAGAAGAAGAGGAACATGACCTGACATCGAATCTGTCTGTAAATAAAGTACCTTGGCGATGATGACTTCCTTCTTGAGTATTTTCATGGCGTAGTACGTGCCGCTCGCCTTCTCTCTCACCAGGATCACTTTCCCAAATGTGCCTTTCCCCAGCAGTTTCAGATAGTCGAAGTCGTTCATTGTCTGACAGAAAAACACACACAAAACATGTTAAGATTCAAATGCAGTTGGTAAATCTCATTATAATGCCTACACACAGGAATAGCGGTAGAACAAGTACTCAAAATCTGTACTTTCATGGTTCAAGACCGAGACTTTACGGTTTACCAAGGCAAACTGAGACCAGGTCGAGACTAAACTGTCAGAGCTAACGCTAAATAAAGAGGAAAAGTAAAAAAATAAAGTGGTTCAAATCCATACATTATTATTTTAACAATTTAATGCAACAGACTCCACAGTGAAACATTTTCCTGATTCTTCTAATGTGCAAAACTAATTACTTATTGCATTTCCTCATAATGTTTGGTAACTAAAATCTCAGAGACTGCCACACCCGAGACTGAGACAAGACCGAGTAAAATTGGATTTGAGACCAAAACTGCAGCCGAGGCAGTAAAAAAGTAGTCCCAAGGCCAGTCTCAGGCACAACAATACTACTACTTCTGTCTCCAAGCCAGTAATGACCCACTTTTTCACAATAGTCATAAAAAACTTTAATCACTTAGACAGAAAAAGTAAGTAAGCAAGTAGTTTTTCCTCCAAAATGTATTGAAAAGTAAATTTAAACGTATCTAGTTACTTTACCTTCCTCTTGTAGTGGCTGATGGTGGTGTCCATCTCCTCCTCGTTGACGTTTTCGATTTGTGACGTGGGGCTGCACAGGATCCCCTCTTCCTCCTGTTTCGCCAAAGAGTCAGCCACCATTGTGATCGCCTCGGCCCACTCATCCCTACAGCACAGAGAGGACACTTGAGATTATGATTTCAGCATTAGTAAAGAGAAATTAGGGAACGTACGAGCCCCTAAAGCTACACTCCACCACACAGCGCCCTCTGATTGTCTCATCTTTGGGTTTGCTCCTTATCCAACTAGTTTCTATAGCAGGACATTTACCAATATATTGTCCAGTTATAGTGAAGTAAAGGCCAACCACATCAAAATTTTACTTCTCATTGAGTAATAATTTTTTGATGTAACAATAGTCTACAATAGTCTAACAATACTTTTTTTGGCGACTCTACCCATGTCTATACGTGACCTATTTATTGGTTTCAAATGCTTTATGCTGTGAAAAAGAGAGATGATTTGGAAATTTGTATTTGTTCTTCCTTAATTTGTTAATTTATAAATATGTGATTTTTTATTTTATATATATAATTTTTACTGTTTGGAAACTGTCTAAAACATAAATGATGCCATGTCCAAACAGTTACAGTCCTTGAGTAGCTTTTACACCAAATACTATTTTACTTGTATAATTATTTTGAGGACTACTCTACCACTTCTCAGGGTAGCTCCAGTTTTTTTCTTGTGAAATTTAAGACTTTTTAATGCTACTTAGAATAAAAATAAAAAAAAATAGAAGAATAATCTGTATAAATCTTACACAAATAAAATATCAGTATTACTCTCTGTAACTCATTGGTTTTATTTTAAAAGTCTAATTCCAGTTCTGCATTAAAAATCTCAAAACTGAATCATAAATTTCAGTGGTGACAGCGTTTAGTGTATTGTGGAGAAGTTTTTTGCAAAAAAATATGCCTATGCCTGCCACATTACACAGCCCATATAAACAGTAGACTAAAGGCACATTGGGTGACTTTCGGATATATCCATAAAACCACTATTGATAAAATTTGTTGCTAAATTCACATCCAACTCGCAAAAAAAGACAAGACTTCTCTGTTACAAAGTATTGACCAAAAACATAATTTTGACAAGTACAACACTGAAAAAGATGTCCCAATTTAACAATTTAAGACCTAAATGAACAAAAATGTAATACCCTGCCCATAGGATTTAATACTTTTAAGGCCTTGATTTTGGCAACATCAAATTTAATACATTTTTAATACTTTTAAGACTTTGGGGCTACCTTGCTTCTACTCGAGTAAAAAGGTTACTCAGGTAAATGTAACTACTGATGAAGCACCTCAGCTTTTGAAAGTATGTAACAGAGAAGCTGTACAGAACCCTGTAGGCCCAGGCGCTACGTGATGGAGCCCCTACCACAGCACGACCATTACCGTCCCGCGCCACTGTGGCCGGCTTCTCCGTCCAGTTTTGCGGATGTTATGAGCGTTTCATGTCAACAGGTAACAATATAGCAGAGACATTAATGTGTTTGGGAACTGACCCCTCGAGCTCGGACCCACGCCTCACTTCCTGTCTTTATTCACGCTGCTACACTGAGCTAATGCTGGGAGCGCAACAACACGTTTCCTATGTGTAATGTGTGTTTTTACTAAGATCACAATCAGGAAGGCTTTGTATGGATAATAAACTTATTATTAATGCTCCTGGCGTATCAGGAAGGAAAACCGACTTGTAGTTTTTAAAAGATACTCAAAACTCTTCAATGACAGGACTCAAAACGTTGTCGATACTAGGAAGGCTACGCAGTATGTGTTAAAGCGGTGGTTCTCAATCTGTGGTATGGGTCCCATTAGTGGTACTCAGGTGTCCTTTGCAGGTCTAATTTAGTTTAATTTAGAGACAGTTTTATGTCTGTTCTGTTTGGGGGTTAAATTTGAAGTGCACCACTGTCCTGGTTTAGTCTTTGATTAGTCCTGGTTTAGCCACATTTTAGGGCAGGTTTAGTCCAGAGTTTAGTCCTTGTTATTTCCGTGTTTAGTGCTAGATTATAGGGCTGCTCAATTATGGAATAATTCATAATCACGATTATTTAAAACGATTATTCATGTGCTGCCAAAATAATAACCTGTAGAGGAAGAGTAGTTTTATCATTTGTTTTTGTAGAACCTAGTACAAGAGTTTGGACAAAGTTTTGCACAAAGACAGGAGTGCATCTAGCGTTAACAGCACTGTAAAGTCACTACATATGGACATAAAGAGCAGAGTCTAATTAAGTTAATAGTTTTTTCTCCTTTATGCAGATTTTGTAATCATTGGGAGCCAAAATCGTAATCATGATTAAATTTGATTAATTGCACAGCCCTACTAGATTAGATTATTTCCGTGTTTGGTCCTTGGTAGGTCCTGGTTTCCTGGTGGTTTACTGACCACTAGAGGGCAGCACTGAAAGCACTAAATGTTCCCTTTGCTCAAGCACAGTTGGAGTAATTATATACCAAAATCACCTGTGTCCTCAGATGACACCCAGGAAGTGATATATTCCAGTGTCATCTGAGGTGCTGTCCCTCTTTTCTTGTCATGTGCAGTTCATATTACACACACTTTATATATATAACAATAACAAATAAATAACAAAGCACAATTGTTGTCGCTGGAACGGGCGGAGTAGTTTTGCCCCCCAGGGTTAGCGGCGGTTTGTAACAGAGTTCATCTGAGGTACATATTGTTTCGCCGTTTGTGTTTCTTGGTGTGAAAAGTAGTATTTGTTTTGATTTTTCTTGACATAAAACTAGTCCCGAGGGCAAATGGATCAACAAATACTCCTCGATATAATTGTATCAACTCATGCAAACTTCTATCGTGCAGTTGCAACCAGAAATATTAAACCCTGAAAAGATTTTAAGGGTTGTTATAATTTTTTGGGAGAAGAAGGAGAAAGAAGAAGGAAGAAGAAAAAGAAGAATCCTGGGATGTCCTGGAGTGTCCTTCTCAGTCTCCAGATTTAAATCTGACTGAAAATCTTTGGTGGGATTTAAAAAAAGACAGCTGCAGCACAAAGGCCATCAAACATCACTGATCTGGAGGCTTTTGGACGTGAAGAATGTGCAAAGTTTCCAGTCGATAGGAATAAGAAGCTTGTTAGCAATCACTGAAAACGTTTTTAGAAGTTAAAAAAGTTTAAGGATGCTCCACAAAGAACTGGAGCTAAGGGCTGAATAATACTGCCCATGTTGATCTATAACAATAAACAGTAAGTAGTTTTTAGTCATTTTTTCCTCAATAGCTGTCATTCACATTATTATAATGCTTTTTGAGGTGAGAGGGTTGAACATTTCTGATTGCAGCTGTAGTGACGTCCCTATGTTAACTTTGTAGTGGCCTTCGTCTCGTCCAGTGAGTATATTTGGAAAAGTTATGTAGCGTTGCCTAAAAAAGAAACAACCCTTTAACTCTGATTGTGTTATAAATAGCAGCAGCTTGTCTTAGTCATCATTATCAGATATTTTTAGCTCCAGACGACTCTTGGATCTTCGTCTATGAATGGATGAAAGGCTGAGCAGCGCAGACGCACCTCTCGTCTGGAGTGTCCACGTGGAAAGTCCGCTCGATCACCGTGGTCCACTGCAGGCAGCGAATTATAAACGTGTTGGGCTTCGGCCGCTCTGTCTTCATCAGCTGACACTCTGACACAAAACAGAAAAAAATACACAATCATGAGTGCATTTAGTCTTCTTTTTACCACCTAATTTTGGTGGCTGAAGTCTAACCGAGTTACTTTGGCCTGAAAATACTGGCTGCTGTCACACAAGCCACAAGGCCACCTTTGTGCCAGTCCCAAGCCCAGATAAATAGACAGCATGGTTGCGTCACAAAGAGCATGTGACCTAAAACTTATGTTAAACTCTGCGTGTGAATCAGAGATGATTTGTTGTGGTGACGCCTGAAAAAAAGGAACAACGGAAAGGGACTTTTTACTAATACTAATGCAAAAGTCATTGTTAGTTTCCTTCAGTTATAAATATATCTTTAATTTAAGCTGTATAATGTACTCTGTAGAGCTGCATGTATTAGAAAAATATATTAGAAAAATAACCAATATGTGATAACTGAAATATTGTGATAACAATATGACCCACGATATTTGGATACACTTTTCTGACGTAAATAAAACAACAATTAAACCAGCACTAAACCAGGTCTAAACTACAACTAAACCAGGACTACACCAGGAGGTCTAAACTGAAACTAAACTGGGACTAAACCAGGTCTAAACTAGACCTAAACCAAGACTAAACCATTTCTCAACTAGAACTAAACCAGGACTTAACCATTTCTCAACTAAAACTAAACCAGATCTAAACTAGACCTAAACCAGGTCTCAACTAAAACTAAACCAGGACTAGACCATGTCTAAACTAGAATTAAACCAGGACTAAACCAGATCTAAACTAGACCTAAACCAGGACTAAACCAGGCCTCAACTAAAACTAAACCAGGACTAAACCAGATCTAAACTAGACCTAAACCAGGACTAAACCAGGTCTCAACTAAAACTAAACCAGGACTAAACCAGATCTAAACTAGACCTAAACCAGGACTAGACCATGTCTAAACTAGACTTAAACCAGGTCTAAACTAGACCTAAACCAGGACTAGACAATGTCTAAACTTAGAACTAAACCAGGACTAAACTAGGTCTCAACTAAAACTAAACCAGGACTAAACCAGATCTAAACTAGACCTAAACCAGGACTAAACCATTTCTCAACTAAAACTAAACCAGGACTAAACCAGGTCTGAACTAGACCTAAACCAGGACTAAACCAGGTCTGAACTAGACCTAAACCAGGACTAAACCAGGCCTCAACTAGACCTAAACCAGGACTAAACCATTTCTCAACTAAAACTAAACCAGGTCTAAACTAGACCTAAACCAGGATTAAACCTTGTCTAAACCAGAACTAAACCAAGATTAAACAAGGTCTAACCCAGGACTAGACCAAGAGTAAACCAGGACTAAATTTTGAGATAAAACCAGAACTTATTATATTTTGTTCCCAGAAGAACTACTCAACCATCTCACGCCAATAGACTGAGTACATTAACAGGACACAGTTACATGAAACTGTTACATGAGGATTACCTGTAAATGAAATGTCCTTTTACATCTGTTTTAGGGAGTTCAGCCTCTACTGAGAACATACTGCATGCATGTTGCTGAATGTTTTGTGGTGTGAGGGGAAACCAGAGCGCTTCACATGGACAGAAGTTGCTCTGACCAAGGATCAAGCCAGAATTTTCAAAGTGTGGCACAGTATAAGAAAATGTACACTTAAAGCTGAACTACCCGATTTTATTCCTGTCGTCCAAAGTGCTGTTACAACAAAATCTGTTACCTGTAGTATTTACAATCGCTCCGCTCACCAACAATAACAGTACAGCTACTTCTCTGTTTTCATTTCACTAACAAATGTAAATCTGCCACCTCCAAATACTAATACTGTATATGACAGCTACTTGTTGATGTTTTTCTTTTTAGTTCCTTTTCTCTGTGTATCTAGTGTTTAAAGACTTTCTAACTTCCCCTGGCAGCCATTATTCAACAGCCAATCAGAGAGTCCCTTACTGGTGTGTGCCAGCAGATTAAAATCCTTAAAAACACAGCCTATATGACATCTTAAAGTCTCTTTTTTTCACCTATTACAATTTACTAAAAGATGATTACACGAGTTTCCTCAAATCCAAGGAAAAAAAGTCCGGTAGTTCATGTTTAAACATACTTTCTGTCACATCAAAACATAAGCTCGTGAATCTTACTTGCTACAGAGAAGTTGTTGAGAGGATACGCGAGGTCCGAGTCCTGTGGTTTATCTTTGTATCCGATGAAGGAGCCATCTGTCTTTAACAGAAAGTAACGTGGTCGCCAGTTCTTTATGTACTCTCCTGCAACAAGGACAGAAACAGCCCTGCATTAAATATTACGTTTATTTTTAACACAAGTTCACAGTGAAATGCCTTTCATGTTATGGGACCCATATTTAATAGAAAAGGACCGTTACCAACTGATAGCAACGAGATGGAAATATCGCCATACTCTGACCCTTCGCCATTGGTTACTGGCTTTTATAGACATTGCTTATCTGGAGCTGCTCAAATACACAGTGCAAAAGAAAAATATATCAGACTATGGATCAAACAATAGTGGGTCTTAAAACTCTGTTGATATAAGTGAGTTGAGTTTTTTTTCCGCCAACTATGATGTGTGCTGTCTTTTGAATAATGTTTATACATAATTGTTGTCTATCTATTTGTATTGTACTTCTATTGTAACTGATCACAATTTTTTGTAGACCCAAATCAGTTTTTTCCCACTTCCTTCTGGGTCCTGAACCAGATTCCGGAAACTACTGTGGTTTTGATAAAGCAAGCCAGCCGAGGCTACAAAAAACAGTATCTCATCCACCACATCCGCCACATTTATAGATATGAAGAATTAGTATCTTTATTCTAGTCCAAAAGAAACAGCCCAGAGAAGCTAAGTCCAGAGCAAAGTCTAACCCAGATACACTGGGTCTGAGGCGGGGTACAACCTGGACAGTGGCCAGTTACTCGGAGGGATAACACACAAGACATCCATCCATTCACTCTCACATAATTCACCGAGGGCAATTCAGTCACCAGTTCAACTAACGCATGCATGTCTTTGGATGGTTTGAGGAAGCTGCACCTCTTTAAGTTTTCTGATGTATTTTTAAAAGGTTATTCCTAAACGAATGATTTTGTAAGTATACAAACAACTTTGCACTGAAAATAAATCTCTATTCCAAGTCTTTTCTATTTATTTGTAGGGCTTAAAGATTATTCATAATGACTATACAAATAAAAAAATAAAAAATAAATCACCCAGTGCTCATTCAGTGCATTAACAATTAGTAATAGATTTTGTTAATTACTAACAACAAAATCATGACAATCTCACCTCTTTTCTGGACCCAGCCTTCCTTGACGACGTTCTGGTCGCTCATGGTGGCGTCTCGTCACCGTTTCGCCCTCTTCTCCCAGTGTGATGACTTTGTCGGGACAGTTGTCTGTTTGAGTCTGACCCTATACCCTCCACCAACCTGCTCCTACACTCACCTGACCTAGAAAAAAAAAAAAAATCCCACAATAACTTCCTGGTTCCTCCTGTCCCCACAACAACGGCCCAATGCTCAACACTTTCTCTCACCTCCTAATATGCCCACTTCTCTTGTTTTAGTAAAAAGAAAAAAAAAAGAAAAAAAGAAAAAAAAAAATCACTCGTTATTTCCTACTTCCTTCACTGTTCACTATTTTAAACTTCGGGCGCTGCAGCTGTGAGTCAACCTGGAAGGAAACAAAGGCAGAGAAAAAATATACAAAGCCGGTAAGTTTCCTAAACACACACAATTTACGGCTTTAACACATTTCCTGCTTATCAGCCATGAGATTATGACAGGTGGAGGTGAAGTAAATAACATGATTGATGTAGTTATAATGGCATCTGTCTGGTGGTTTTTGCCCCTGAAATGAAATATGGAAATTAGAGGCGCCCAACAAGCTCTATCCTCCAATGGTAAACAATTATTCCTGAATCCAGATTCACATTGGAACAATAACTTTTGCTGGCCCATTACTGATCCTTCATTAAGATTTCAAAAAAGTCTAATCATAACTTTTTGAGTTGTGTTTCTAAGAGATAAAATAACAGCAGTACTGTTGGCATGTCTAATAGAACAACTTCCAATAATTATGTTAAGAAAATGCAATGATAATATGACTTGTAGAGCTTAGATTGGGCCCAAAAAAGCCAGCCCGACCTGAAGCAAGCCCATTCACGTTCTGTACGAACATGACCCAAACAATTACGTGTAATTATGGGCCCAACCTGACCTGAGGTCACTCCAACTGATATTTATACGCACAGTCCCTTGAGTTCTTTGATCGAGAGTGTATGTGCTGTCTGCTTTAGCTAAATACATGTGTTAACCTTCCCTGCTTTGGTCACGTTAGCACTCGCTTTGCTGTTGCTGGGAAGATGCGATGCGTAAAAGAGCATGCTGCTCGGTGTTGCAGCCTAGACCTGGCTCAAGCCTCATGGTAGCCTAAAATCTAAACTCTACTTGTGAGGAAAAGATGAAAATGTATTCATATACACTAAATAAATACAAAGCTCTTGACTAATCTTCCACTTGCAGCATAGTTAGGCAGCATACAGGTGTTTGCAATTAGGGCTGTCTATTGGCAAGAATCTGGCGATACAATGTGTATCACAAGCGTAATGATACAATAAATCAATATATCACAATACTGTAACAACGGCAATATACTGTGATTTATTTAACAACCTGTATCCTGTATAATAACCTGTATAATACACCACTACATGCACAACATTTTATGAAACACATTTTCTATAATAATCACAGCTAGGGCTGAGAGCCTCTGGTCGTTTAGTTACTGACGTCTTGGTTGACCTAAATATTTATCAGTCGATTAGTTGCATGCACTTCTGCATCAAAAGAGATGGTATAATTTATTACCCATGTTTGGGGTGCTACTTATTTAAGAATCAGTAACATGCAAATTATTCTACTTCTCATCAGGCAGTGGCTGCAGACACCAGTGCAGGGCTGCTGTGCACCTTTCCTGACATTTGATTGATGCACAGGCCCCTACGAACCAAAACTCTTAAAAGTGAAATGTGGTTAATACAGTGCATATAATGTATGAGTTAACAGCTAGTTTTCAACTGTTTGAGACCTAATGCCCTACTGGATAGGAAAAGATATTTGTCTAATAACACGGTGAATGCAGTGGTTTCATGTTTATTTAGCTGTTCGGCTCTGGTTGGTTGTAAGTGTACTAAGTCATCAATCTAGGCTATACAAAGATTGACTTTTCCTCCTCGTATCAGCTACAGATGTGCACTTGAAAGTTGAAAGTGTGTCATATTCTCGAGTGCATCACTAAACTTTGCCTGTGACGGTTTACAGTTGTTTTTTGTTGTTATGGGGTCGGGCTGGTGCATGAGTGTGCTGCAGAGCAGAATCTCGTGGTTACTTTGTCCAGTGTCAGAGCACTGAAGTGGGGCTAGACAGCAAGAGAGTGGTCTCCGGTTGTCCCATTTATAACCACTGTAACATGGTTAAAAGGAGCTGAAAACCATGGTAAACAATACGGAGGACTGGTGCGTGTGTGTGCATCTTGGTGTGCCGTGGGTGCTGTTTACAATTATATGACAATATTAAAAAATGCGACTTTCAAATCGCAAAGGCTAGAGATCAGAATTCTTCTAATACACCTCAGTGTGCTCAACATGTTTCTACATATCACTTATTTTTTATAATACTGATAAGTGCTTTGTCATCATGATTATTAAATGTTTACCAGGCTTGATGAAAGTTGTTTACTTGGAACAGTAAAATGTAAAACTTAAATTATATAAATATGCCATTCATAAAAATCCATGCAACATCTAATTTCATTTAATAACATATAGGGTGAAGTGAAGTCAGGTAAATTGGGCCACTTTTAGGTAAAATTTTGAAATTGCCATAAAAATGTCTAAATGTTTTGTTTAAGTCACTTGTTTTCTTCCATTATTTAGTAAAGGTTGTGAAATAAGGTAATAAGGTAAATTGGGCCAGTGACTAAATCTGGGAATTGCTTCATTGAGGTAAAAAAAAATATCTGGGGAAAAAAAAAAAAAAAAAATCTGGAAAATGTTCTTTTATGTTTAACTTTATAGTGTTCTGACTTATCCTAACCCTATTCCACCTATTTTATTGTGAGAGGGAATCTTCTCTGGCACTCTTGTCCCAACAATGCGAGTGCTTTCTGCACACTTTTTGGGAGGCCCGTCAGATCGATTGATTACTCTCAAATACTTCACACTCCCACCTCTAAACAGCAGTGTATGGTTGCTCTAGGGACATGTGATGTATTTGACAAGAAGTGTGCATTTGCTTTCCTACAACCTGCCTAATTTTCATTATATTATTTAAGTACAACTACCTTCATTCTCAAGCGTCTGATTGTACCTCTTTCCTGGCTTGACATTTTGTAAATTTCACCTCTATCCAGCTCTAAATTCAATTTTCAGCAATTTAATAATTAAAAGTATTTTGAATACATTTATTTTATAATCAGTCCATCTGTGTTTGAGCAGGAACAGCCTATGCTTGTCTGAACCTGTGTTTGGGCAAATGATGCTACAAACATCTTTACAGCACGGATATGTCACTAATTAGTTTTAAATGAAGTGTATTTTTACTGTGTCTCTTAAAAACATTAATATTGTTGAAAAAGAAATGCAGGATTTATTAGGATAAACTGCCTAAAACGAGGTGGCACATTTTAGCTTAAAGTGGGGGCTCATTTTACCATAACACATTCAGCTAAAATTTTTGGAGAGGTAAAAAAAAAATTATGATGTTACTAAAACCATGTTTTTCTGGTTAAGGACACACATTCACAGTTAATACAGTACTTTTCATTACTTCTTTCAATACAGAAAATGATATCAACCTTATTATAGTAAAGTCTTATTTGTTAGGCCACTGCACTCAGTTTTCAATTTTTGGTACCACTGTCCAAACAAGCCATTGCCCCATCCACCCAATCACCCTCAGACCAATCAAAACATTTTAAACACATCATGTGGTATTGTAGCAATCATATTCATTCATTTACAGTGACTATTAGAAATAAAAGAACCCTGCCATTCCAAACTTATCTGGTCTATTTTACCTGATGGCCCAATTCACCAGACTTCCCCTTAAGCTGGCTTAGAAGAAACATTAGTTGAAGCAGAAGGAAATGAAAAACAAATAGCAATAAAGGAATTTCAATTGAATTTAACTTCAAATTGTTCAGCCCTCACAGCAACAGACTGAATGTGTACTGAATGTGCAGGTCCAACAGCATACGGCTACAAGCTACAAGTTACTTAATGCTGAATATGTACATGACGCTTATGTGGTTTCTGAGCCTTTGCTTCTTCCAAAACCTATGCATATTGAACGTATGCAATTAAACCTACACAAGTAATATCCATACTTATGCATGGCTTAAGTAACACAACCAAGTGATGACTGGTTAATGATTATCTGAACAACAAATGAGATTTTCAAATACAACTCAATGTAACACAAGCTAAATGTAACTGATACAACAACAAGGCTTGTGACCTTAGTGAAATGATGAACCTAATGCCCATCAGCTAAAGCACGCTTTATTCTGTGCTGGGTGTCCAATGGTAAAATGGTCCGCTGGCAAGATCCTTCTCTTTTACAACAATATTATAATCCTTTACAATACCAGGAGAGACAGCTGTGGGTTCATTTTAGGTGATGCTTTTTCTTGTTAGTGTATCCTAGAACATTTGATGCACAGCACAAAATCATAGAAATTAGCATGATAACAAGCACAAACCCCAGACCTAAAGCCAACTCCAGGACTATAGCAGTACAAGATCTAGAGAATAGATCCAGGGAAAATATAGGACTAACACTTGACTAAATCTGCTAATCAAGGCCTGTTTAATAGGGCATCTAGGCCTATTTGAAATTAACAAATATTTAAACTGCACAACAACAATAAATAACAGGGCACACTGGTAAATAATCTGTATTGTATCAGCCTGTATTATTTTGCAGTGTGTGTCTGCAGCTGCTGGTGTGCCCTCAGTGATCGCCATCAGAACATAGCGTGCAAAACAAATGTGAGCCTCCAATGACAACAAAAACAATGGCTGACACCAGCAGCGGGGCTGTATTTCAGCGCCGGCTGAGAGCTCAGCCCTCCGGGCAGAAAGAGCCCGCAAACCCCGCGTCCTGGCCCAGCACCGCGCACAAACAACCAAACAAACACTCAAACAACAGCTTTTGTTTCAAGGGCGTGTGGTGTCATTATCTGTTACATAACAACATCCGCTTGGCATGAAGCCTTATATTTCAATGGGGCAGCCCAGGATGAAGGTCTGGTTATTGTTCTGATTAATGGCTGTTTGAGGCAGTAACACGGGGAGTGTAAAGCGGGCAGGACGACGGGGTCAACGGGCGGCGGTGAGCGCCGGTCCGGCCTGGGCTGGAGGATGCGGGGCTAGCCAGGGATGCTAGTGGGGGGTGGTGATGCTACGGCTAATGTTAGCCGGTGTTGTGCCAAGCTAAGACTCCCTCCGAATCTGTGATCGCGACAGCGTGAACCTCAAAGCTCTGCTTATACAGTTTTTGTTTTTCCTGGACAATCAGAAAGGTATATGTGCTGCTAAATGTTAGCAAAACATGTTTTAGCGTGATAGGATATCATAAGTACGTTACAGAAATAATCTACATCATATGGCAACTAGACATGTGATGTGAAATTATCCTCTCATGTCTCATCTATGATAGCAGTGAGGTGAACAAAATATGACAAGTAAATAATAAAGCGATGGTAACGTAGAGAGTATATAATACCCTTTTCCTATAGGGTACTGCTGCTTCTACTAAAGCTGCTTCACTGGATATACAGGTAGTACATGAGGTTCTTCTGGGAATAATGTCTATCTGTAGTACAGTGGATCTGACAACAGTGCTGTCATTCATGTCAAATCAGCCAACATGTAAACTGCAGTGAATTAGGGTCTAGTCATGAAACATCTTTGTGTGCAGTTGGTAAACTCATATATTGGGTTGGATGTGCTGTTCATCAGTCAAAAAGCAGGAAGGCTGTGTCCCTAGCTCACCCCGTCTGCTGCAGCACATGTTGTACCAGTGTGCATTTTCAGCTGTGAAAGTGACAATTTTGAAAATCATTTTTAACAAACTCAGGGACAGACTCCATAATCTATGAAAATTATTTTATATATGTATATGACAAATGCTGCCAGATGCTGACCCACTTTTATTATGCAATGAGGCTCTTAAATCTGGCATTCAAAATGTCTGTGGTTTAAGATCACCCCAGTGTCCTAGTGCATTTGTGTACCTTTACTGATCTTTAAGCATATTTAATATTTAATATACACTGTAATATTTCAGTGGCCTCCAAACCCAGACTTTACACTGCCACTGGAAGCAAGCATGCGTCTGTCTAGTTAGCAGACAATCCATTATGGCTTTAACACTCAATTTAGAAAAAAGGAAAAAATGTGTCTGAAATGAACAAAATGTATATCTTATAGCTCAATAAATCAGGTGCACTATTATTTAGTTGAAATCTAAGCAGCACTATTGACAGACATTGTCGCCCCAGCAGCTCAGCGAGGACACACATTCTGTCGGGGGTGCTTAAATTGGCACAACACCGGCGCCGCATCCCTCGCAGCCTGGCGAATGACGAAGCAGCAGCTAACCGCCGCTAGCTGACATGCTAACCCCCTACTCCCACCCTCCAAAAACAGGGCGCCTTTATCCTTCCATCTTCCCCCAAACCGAGCCCCTCAAACCGACCCTCGCCCCTCCATCGCTGTGTTACATCGCGCTGTGGCAATAAATTCACCTGGCGGTCGAAGAATGATAGGGATGCCCCTCCTCCCCTCCTCTACGGGCTATGGAGCATCCGACCGTGCGTCAGTGGAGAAAAGCGCAGGGCAGCGAGGGATCCATGGCCGCCGTTTCCATCTCCAGACAGCGTTTTGGTTCCCCCACAACAACAAAAAAACGTGTATTTCTTGTTAAAATATCCAAGCGAGACAGGGAAGGGAGTGAGTGAGACGGAGGCTGCGGCGGCGAACTGACACACGGCCGGACAGACAGACAGCTCCGCTCCGCGTCGGCGCGTCACGTTCATCCGGATGGCTCCGACTGGGAGGACCCTGCCGAGTTCAGGGGCTGCGGGAAAAGGCTGTACTGGACTGGGGGGAAGCTCAAGCGAAGGAAGGGAGAAATAAAATTAGGGAAGCAAGAGAGACAGGAAGGAATGGTTAGACAATAGCCTTAAAGCAACACGATCTAACATTTAAACCTGAAATACCTTGCTTCAAAAATTCCAGCCCCAAAGCGTCACAAGCCACATAGCCAACCTTTTGTGTCGATCCAAAGCCTGGATAAATGTAGAGGGTTGTGTCAGGAAGGGCATCTGGTATATGTAGGGCTGGGTACAGTTCAGATTTTTTTTTGATACCAGTAAATTCTTAGCTGTATGAATTTTTTGATTTTTTTTTTTTTTTTTAATTTTTGAATTTGAATTTATTTAAGTGTGGTGCACCACCGGCGCCCAGCTGCATGGACTTACAAGACACTCCACAGAAACAAGATGACTACAAACTGAGCATCTGCTCCCCAACAAAAAAAGAAAAAATGATAAAAATAAAAATACTTTACATTACATTAACATTTAAATTACACAGGATACAGCACTAACTGTATTCTATCCCAGGCTTTGCAAACAAAACCAACTAAAGCAAAAATCTCCTTATTACAAATACAACTCATAATTTTATCATCAGATAACCAGGACACATCTGGGTTACTTCTATTTATGTGTTCAAATAGTTAAAACCATGGATGATAGATTCTGTCTTTTTTATTTGATTCATTTATGCAAAGGAACATTAAAGGTCGCACTAGGTATTGAAACTTGGTATTGAATAAAAATTATTTTTTCAAGTAGTACTGTAACTTTTCTTTAGATACCACAAAGGTATGCAAATCACTGGACACTAGAAGGCAGATGATTTCCTGTGGGGACCCAACAAAATAATAGCCAAAACAAAAAAGGATCTGAAACATTGTAAATTACATTTGAATTAAAACTGTTAGTGTCATTTAATGTTTCTGTGCCGTTGCTCCTGTCTGCTTCTCTGAAATGCAGTGTGCTTGTTGCAGAAGCTAGTTACAAAATTTCAAGAGAGGTCCTCTTTCTCTTTAATATTTCTGTCAGAAATATTAATATTTAATTTTTTTTTGTTTGTTTAAACTTTAAAAAAACAAATCAATTGATATGTAACTTCTTTTTCTCATTTTAAATTAACCAATAGGCCTAAATAGTTTAGCACTCTCACCTCACAGGAAGAAGGTGCAGAGTTTCTGTGTGGAGTTGCATGTTCTCCCCGTGTCTGGGTGGGTTTTCCTCCATCGACCTAAAACATGCAGACCTAAAACAACAGGCTAATCCTCCAGCCAGGTACTCTTCCTGACCAGGATCCTGGCTCTGGATCTGGAAAAGGGTTCCCAGGCGCTGCACTGTGGTTGCCCACTGACAGGTTGCCCCAGCTGCACTGACGAATGGGTCAAATGCAGAGGAGAAATTTCCCTACGGGGACAATAAAGTATACTTTAACATATACTCTTAATCCACAAAGCATCTACAAATGTCTCCAGTATTCAAAAACAGAAAACATTACCTTTTGATTGCCCAATTTTGAAGCCCATAAATACTTTTCAAACCATATACAATTTAGGATGATACAAGCAGCTCCTGAAGGCAACACATGTCTCCTCATGGCATCAGGGCTTTTATTGGTCCCAGCTTGTCCCCAGAGGTGGAAGAAGTAGTAAAAGTACTGCTACCCACTTTACACTAACTACACCAATGTTTTAGTACTGGTTTAGTCCTTGTTCAGACTTGGTTTAGTCCTGGTTTAGACTTGGTTTAGTCCAGTCAGGTGTTGAACCCATGCGGACAAGAGTAGTTCAGTGTCAGTTTGCGTTGCTGTAGTGTCCACAGTGTCCGGTTACTTTGTCCTGGATCTGAGCAGCAACAAGAGGTAAGTCGCACCAACATTATACAAGGAATACAAATTGATATTCCTTGTTTAGAGACAATATACACTTAAAGCAAGACACTGCAGGTAAAATAACTTTTTTTAAATTTTGAGATTTTGGGCCTGTTAGCTCCCTTAACATGCGAGCTTTCACATGAAGGTATTTATTTCATTACATTTTGTCAACTTATGTCCATAGAAATCTACCTGAAACATTCATCTCAAGACCGGTTTCTTATAATTAGTTTTTCTTACACTCTGAGTCAGATATCTTCACTTCAGTAGCCCCTACAAGGACCAAATTTTCCAATGTTATACTTGCCAGAATTTTGAAGACTTTCATCTAATATATCGACAAATGATTATTTTAAACCTGGCTCTATCCAATATTTAGATTTTTTATTTTTTATTTATTTTTTTGTTAAATGTATGCACAATTCCACATTTTTATTAGCTAATTTGCATATAAACACATAAAATTACACAACAGTTGCAATCTTTTTTTTTCTCACATTGATGCCAGTAACCTACTGGAGGAGAGTTACATTGATATGTCCATTCATCTTCTTCCGCTTATTCCCATTAGGGTTCGCAGGTACTGGAGCCTATCCCAGTAACTTTGGGCATTAGGCAGGGTACACCCTGGACAGCTTTCCTCCAACCAGGAGAGAGACCCTTTTCAAGTCCATGGCCTCGGACTTGGAGGTGCTGATTCCCATCCCAGATGCTTCACACTCGGCTGCAAACCGCCCTAGTACACACTGAAGGTCCTGGTTCAATGAAGCCAACAGGACAAATTCATCTGCAAAAAGCAGAGATGAGATCCTGTGGTCCCCAAACCAGATTCCCTCCGGCCCCTGGCTGCACCTAGAAATTCTGTCCATAACCGGTTATAAAGAGCAGCCCTGCCAGAGTCCAACATGCACTGGGAACAGGTCCGACTTACAACCGGCAATGCGAACCAAACTCCTGCTCTGGTTGTACAGAGACTGGACAGCCCTTTGCAGGGGGCCCCAAACCCCATAGTCCCAGAGCACCCCCCACAGGAGGCTGTGAGGGACACGGTCAAACGCCTTTTCCAGGTCCACAAAACACATGTGGACCGGTTGGGCGAACTCCCATGATCCCTCCAGCACCCAATAGAGAGTGTAGAGCTGGTCCATTGTTCCGTAACTGGGACGAAAACCGCATTGTTCCTCCTGAATCCGAGGTTCGACTATTGGCTGAATTCTCCTCTCCAGCACCCTGAAATAGACTTTCCCAGGGAGGCTGAGAATTGTGATCCCCCTGTAGTTGGAACACACCCTCCGGTCCCCCTTCTTAAAAAGAGGGACCACCACCCCGGGCAGCCGCACGCTTGGCCTGCCGGTACCCGTCAGCTGCCTCAGGAGTCCCACAAGCCAGCCAGGCTCGATAGGACTCCTTCTTCAGCCTGACGGCATCCATTACTTCCGGTGTCTACCATCGGGTTTAGGGATTGCCGCCACGACAGGCACCAGAGACTTTACAGCCACAGCCCCGAACAGCCGCATCGACAATGGAGGCGGAGAACACAGTCCACTCGGACTCAATGTCCCCACCCTCCCTCAGGATCAGGTTGAAGCCCTCCCAGAGGTGGGATTTGAAGACCCCTCTAACAGAGGACTCAGCCAAATGTTCCCAACGGACCCTCACAATACGTTTGGGCCTGCCGAGTCTGTCCGGCCATCTCCTCCGCCAGCGGATCCAACTCACCCCCAGGTGGTAACCAGTTGACAGCTCAGCCCCTCTCTTCACCCGAATGTCCAAGACACATGGCCGAAGGTCAGATGAAATGACAACAAAGTCGATCATCAACCTCCGACCTAGGATGTCCTGGTGCCACGTGCACTGATGGACACCCTTGTGCTTGAACATGGTGTTTGTTATGGACAATCCGTGACTAGCACAGAAGTCCAAAAACAGAACACCAGTCGGGTTCAGATCAGGGAGGCTGTTCCTCCCAATCACGCCCCTCCAAGTATCACTGTCGCTGCCCACGTGGGCATTGAAGTCCCCCAGTAGAATGATGGAGTCCCCAGTTGGAGCACTTTCCAGCACCCCTCCCAGGGACCCCAAGAAGGCCAGATACTCTACACTGCTGGTCGGCCCATAAGTTGAGACAACAGTGAGAGACCTGTCCCAGACCCAAAGGCGCAGGGACGCGACCCTCTCATTCACCAGGAAAAACTCCAAGACTGAGCTGAGGGGCTACAAGCAAGCCCACACCAGCCCATCGCATCTCACCGCGGGCAACTCCAGAGTAGAAGAGAGTCCAGCCTCTCTCAAGGAGTTGGGTTCCAGAACCCAAGTTGGGCGTGGAGGCGAGCCCAAATATCTCTAGTCAGTAACGCTCAACCTCCCGCACAAACTCAGGCTCCTTTCCCCCCAGCGAGGTGACATTTCATGTCCTCAGAGCTAGTTTCTGTGTCCAGAGATCAGGTCATTGAGAGAGGATCGGGCAGTGGTCGAAGGTGGGGGGCCTTCGACCACTGCCCGATCCTCTCTGCACCAGCCCCTTATGGCGCCTACGGGAAGATGGCCCCACATTGTCCTTTCGGGCTAAGCCCGGCCGGGCCCCTTGGGGAGAGACCCAACCACCAGGCGCTCGCTCTCAAGCCCCAACCCCAGGCCCGGCTCCAGGGTGGGGCCCTGGGTGGGGCACTCAAACCCCTCCACCACGATAAGGTTCAAGGAGGAACCGCCACCTTTATTAAGCACTGATTTAGTATTAGTTAAGTACTGGTATATCAGTTAGTATGAAATATAAACGCAACTGAATTATAAACGTTGTTATTAATGTTCATTCTTTTAGTGATAAGCACAGTGCGAAATTATAAACATAATTGGTAATTCAAGATGTATAAACTGTTTATTTATTAAATTATTGTTAATTACATATTTATTAATGTTTAATTACTGCTTTTAATTAAATATAAGCTATATCATGACAATTTATGACAAGTTAAATGAACGTTTGAAATCTTTCACTGTTTATGTGTTAAATCTATGCCAATAAATTTACTTTATCACAATATTCTATTTTTTTAAATGCACTCATATTTTTAATGGGTTTGTCTCGTAGTGATGGCTGGACCTGGTGTTGCTCTCCGGCTTCATGAATTCAAAGAGTTCCTGCACAGTGAACCTCTCGACAGAAAAAACAGGTCAGAAATGGAATCAAATCAATTACGAACAGAAATCTGGATGGCATTTTTATATATACAAAAAATAATATATAAACTGCGCATCAATGTGAAGATCTTGAGTTAACATTAGTTTGAAGATGAGTTGTTTACATTTAGTCATGGGACACAGAAGAATAAATATGATATCTGACCAAAATTGACCTTTAACTTCAGCTCTAAATTTGGAAAAGTGCTAAGTGTCAATGTACAGATAAACATTTTCTGCAGTGGTATTTGTGTGAACCACTGGCCTATAATAATAATATTTTTCTTTTATCCCGTGTAGAGCATCTCGTCAGGGCACAGACACACGTGGATTATACCCAGGACAATTAGGAAGAGTGCACACTGCTCATTCAAGGGATTATGGGTAATGCAGTATTCATATGCCTTTTGTAGCACATTCAGAGTACATATGATTTATTTATGGCTGGGTCATGATACGTCCTTCTGTATTTGCATTTTCAGGTTTGATGTGCAGAGTGGAAGATCTCAGTCCTTTTCTGTGCCTCCAAATCAACTCTGTGAAAATTACCAGCCAAGTTTTGACGTCCAAACGCTGAGAGCGGTGTCGGTCAGATTCAGGCATGAAGTGTCATTACAGCCCCCCCTACAGACAACATACCAGGAGCACTTTGGGCTACAGTCCTTTATCTAATCAGACACAGAAACACTGACTACTTTACATAAAGCACTCTCCATCTTCTGTGTCTTTTGCTTTTCAATAGTAGGAATTAATTAAAGGGACACAAAACTTCTTCTTGACAGAAAACTACATTAGAAGCATGTAAATACTTTTCTTGAGATGCATTCAGTACCTATGCTCTCATTTTCTTTCTTTGTTGGTTTTCCTGTAAACTGTTGATGACTCACAAATGTCTCAATCTGTGAATTAGAAATAAAACAAATACATAGAATGAATGAAGTGAGGGAAAACTTCCTAAATTTGCCACATGACAGTGAAACCTGAGTTGCTTCCTATTTGACCCGAATGACCAGACTTTAGCCTACAGCATTTACATTCACTATAGGCTCCAACTTGAAATACCGGTTTAGGTGACACGCTGTTATAACTGTGCTAAAGCAGCTCACTCTTACACACAGTAGATGCTTCACCAGAAGATGGAGAGGTGAGTTTCTGTTGTTCTTTGTTTGTTTGTTTGCCACAACTGGAGTCAAGTTTACATTTTTGTCTCTAATGCTGCTTTACAATGAAGTGTTATAATGAAGCACTGTCTGTAAATGATCAGCGCTTTCCTTGAGGGCAGACACCACAGGTAAAATGCAATTTTTTTAACTTTTGAGATTTTGAGCTTTTTTGCTTCATTAACATGTAGCTTTCACATGGAAAAAAATAGAAAAAGCATCGTAATTAATGAATAAATTACACATTAAGGTGTTTTATTTCATTAAATTTAGTCAACTTGTATCTATAGATTTCTAGCAGTTTACCTAAAATGAGTTTTTCTCACACTCTGAGTCAGATATCGCCACTTCAGTAGCACCTACAAGCACCAGATTTTCCAGTCTTATATTTTAATATATTTTGAAGGATTTCAAAAAGGGGATTAATTTTTTTTAAGGCTGTTGGCAGTATTTTATAGTTTACTGAAATATAAAATAAGATAATTCCTTCTGTAAAAACCCTTTCATCAAATACATAAAAAAAAAAAAAAAAGAATTTGAAATCTGGTTTTATACAATTTTTTTTTTTTTTTTGCAAATTTGCACATTTTTACTATTAACACATTAAATTACACTAAATTTGCACTACATTTTAAAAAAATGTCTCATATTTATGTCAGTAATCTACTACGTTTCCAATGATATCTGTTCCTGAAATCCTTTTTACCTGAAGCGTCACAACCAAATGAGCTGTGATAACTTTGGATCCTACAATCAGAGCAGTTAAGTACCACTGGACAGGACCACGTACAGAATTTTGCATTTGTTTTGGTGAAACCTTTTGAAGTTGTACTCAAGTAAACTACTCAAATACCAAGAGACTGTTGGGTTATAATGTCTGATTCATGTTTTAGAATAGATGCGATCTTCATAAAATAACACAAATTTCCAAATCTTCTCAATTTTTCACAACATAAAGCTTTTGAAAACAATACATAGGTAACACATAGTATTACTCAAGTAGAAGTAAAAAGTATGTTGTGATAAAACTACTCTTAGAAGTACAATTTATTCAAAATGTTCAAAATGTATGAGTACATGTAACTCATAACTACCCACCTCTGTATCGTAGCGCTGTGAGCGATCCAAGCTCTATTATGTGGTAGCAATACAAATTTGCAGGAGTTTCAAAATAACAAACCACTGCTCTGTTTACAGACTGTTATGTTGACTTTAGATCAACTACAATACGTTTCAAATTTAGTGGTGATTTTGTAGTAGTGGCTGCAGCGATTTAAATAACCCTATTATTCAAAATCAACTTTTTTGTGCTTTTAACCTTGTTATAATGTTTCCACCTCAAAAACATACCTGAAGTAGTATTTTGTTTCATTTACACATGCTCGAGTAAACCTGTTTGCTGAGTCCGTCCTCTACATAGACACGTGAAACACGTGAAACCAGGAAGTACTCCTGCGCGTTTCTAAAGCCCATACAACGTCACCGAACTCATTCTGATAATTTCAGAGCTTAAACTGCTGGCACTATGAAGCAGTCAGCTAATTTATCTATCTGTTAGCCTTATGTTGGTAATAGCCATGCTAAATAGCCATTTTGAGCTGTGTCTATTCCCCACTGTTGCCAGCAGGGAGCGACAGACACCTAACCCAAGAGTTTTCTGCAAAACTGAAAGTAACAGCTCCCCACAAGATGACATTTTCCATACATATACATTATTTTAGGTTATAAAATGTGAAATACTAATGCAAAGGTGTCCAAAACTATATCAAAAAGCCTGAAAAAGGATAATATAAGACCTTTAACATGTTGTGGATCTCACTTGGTATTGTTGGGGTGTTCTGTTGTCAGTATTTCAAATTTTGTATGAAAGTAAGTTTATGGGGTAGGCCACCAAATGCACTGCTAATCTGTACTCACTTTGCCTCTACAGATGTTGGCTCTGGTTGATATTATTAATACTGTGCACTATAGCTGCCAAATAAACAATAAATACATAAATGATAAATCTGAACATTTAAATGTGCTCTGTCTTGAAGGTGATTGACAACAGAACCAGGAAAGTCTGGAAACTATGGATCGCCTTTTTAGAAATAAACTGGACATTTTTACTCTCGTCACACTCCTGGTCTTGCTGGTCTATCTAGTGGTGCATCAGGAAGAGGAGTATGAAGACCCTTGGCCCAAAATGAAGCCAGAGGACCTGATAATTCCTGGGCCCTTCCCTTATATAATCAATGAGAAGAACAAATGTGCAGAAAGCTCTCCATTCTTAGTGTTGCTCATTGCTACTGAGGTTCATCGTGTTGATGCTAGAAATGCCATTCGTGCGACTTGGGGCAACGAGAACCTCATTCCTGGGATAAGTGTGATGCGGCTGTTTCTCCTCGCCAAACCTGAAGACGACCAGGGCCAAGAGGGGCTCAGAGCGGAAAGCCAGCTGTACCACGACATAATTCAACAAGACTTCTTTGACACATACAACAACCTGATACTGAAGACGCTGTTGGGGATCAACTGGGTGGCCTTGTACTGCCCACAGGCCCACTATGTCTTGAAGACAAATAGCGACATGTTCATCAACACAAAGCTCCTCATTAAAGAGGTGCTCCGGCCTGACCAAGAGCCCAAATCCAAGTACTACACAGGCATGGTCAAGATTGGCACCCGATCTATTCGAAAACCTTTCAACAAGTGGTACATGCCTTACAAACTGTTCCCAAATACAGTCTATCCGCCGTATTGCTCTGGGAATGGCTACATCTTCTCAGGAGATTTGGCCAAGGGTGTCTACGCTGCAGCTTTGAGAACGCGCTATATCCATTTTGAAGACGTATTTGTCGGTATATGCATGTCCAGCCTCGGGGTGCGGCCCACGCTGCCACCGGCGGAACTGAAATTCATGGGCTTGAAGGAAAAATTTAGTCCGAGTTGTGCGAACAGATATTTGGTAACCTCACATGCGTACAGCCCTAAACAGCTGCTCGAGTACTGGCAGGAGCTTCAGAACAACCAACTCGTAACCTGTGAAAAAATACATACTGACTTTTCGATCAGAGAAGCACCTTAAGCAGGGACACAGCCATCAGAACATGAAACGTGTTGAATGTTGCCCAGGATATGAGAAATAAAGTTGTGAATTTTGGGGAGTATATATATGTATCTGTGTTCAGTCTTTAGATTTATGAATAACTCAAGAAATATGTCTTAATCACATGCTTACCCATTTATCATATCACCTTTGAAACAGTTCATTCATTGTTGTATGTCTTAGAGAAATATGTGCAATAAAAAACCAACAAAAAAACAAAAAAACAAAAAAAAAACGACCTTGCCATAACTATTTTAAACTATTTATTTTTAACTATCATTCAAATGTACATTGTTTTTTACCAACTATGTAGGATCTGCTCTATACCAGAAGTAAATTCAGAACTCTAAATGCTACCAGAAACTAGGCCAGTATATGGTATGAAGTTTCGTGCTTCTTGCTGCTCTGGCTAAAAACATACTGCTCATGTCCCATTCTGGCTCCTAAAAAGACAAACTGAAAGTTACTAGAAGTATTTTTCTACAAACTAGCTCTTATGCAACCATTAAATGTAGCAAAAATATTTTCAGACAAAAGACTTCTGAACACAGTGCCATCTTGGTGGGCTGTGATTAAAAAATCTTGAAGCTTTAAGTATCTTTAAGATGTGCTTCAACCTCAGCCTACCTCTTCAAACAGCCCACTTGACCACTGTTTGCTGTTCTTCTGTCTGTCCATCAGCACAGGCGATCCATTAACTCCTTTTCTATGACAAACTTTAGTTATTCCCATGTTTTTTTTTCTGAAAGGTAATAACGAGAGAAATGAAACAAAGACATGAAACTAGGTCGTGTTGACAGGTGCAAAGAAAGCAAGGTGTGGTTTCAGCAAACTGGAAAAAAAGTAATTTCTACTCTTCTTCTTTCTACTCTTTTATCCCAATTTGGCTCTGCCTTTTTCTTTTCCAGTCTCCTCACACCTCATATTACCCTGACACATGAAGAAAACTCAATAGTTACGGTTACAAAACAATATTTAGCTAAATATTTTGTGAAAAAGACATCAATGTTCAAGCAGGATTGAAATCATGTTTTTAAGTGTGTAAAAATCAAAAGGCCTAACTGTGCTTAGGTTGATTCTCAGATATTGTACTTGTGTATGTACCTCTTTGTTCTGAACCCTCTCTCATGGTCCATCTTCAAGCAAAACACACAACAGGGCATTAGAAATCCTCTCCACCACTCACGTTGTGTATTAGCTGTTTCTTAAGGGTAAAAATGCCACTATACAAGTTTATGGGCAACGGTGTACAGGAAATTTCTACAATTCACTGTTTAAAAAGTCCTAATGACAAAGACACCGATTTTAAAACATTTCTATCACCTAACAAAATGTGTGACACTTCAATTACCATATTTAAAATGTGCCTAAACTAATCCATGTCTAAACCAAGGGATAAAATAGGGATTTACAGAGAAAAATAAAAACTAAATAAGGACAAAACAGGGACTAAATCAGGCTCAATCAAACCAATACTAAACCAGGACAAATCCAAGACTGAACCAGGTCTAAAGCTGTGTTAAACTAGGTCTCAGTATTTCCCACATATTTATTTTAAGACCATGGTGGCACTGGTGATCCTTAATAAAAGCCTTTTATTTTATTTTTTTATAAATATCAGTTAACGTTTATATTTAACGTTGATTCTTTTAGCACAGAATAGTTTTTATCATAATATAAGAAACATAAATTATCACCTATGGGGTAGAAAATTAGATTATGGTGGGCCACTTATAGTCTTCTCAATTAATGGAAAACACTGAATCTGAACCAGGCCTAAATGAGTAAACCAGGTCTGAACCAGGACTAAACCAGGTCTGAACCAGGACTAAACCAGGTCTGAACTAGGACTAAACCAAGGCAAATCCATAAAAACTAACAGTGACCTAGCTACACTTAAAACCTAACTTCATCTCCATAGACTCCAGTACCACCGTGCCAAATTTGAGAACCCACTAACATAAGCTAAAAATACTTCATAAAAATATTTTCATTATGATTCAGAAATTTACTCTACTTCACGTGTTAATTAATGTTTCCAAACTAGCATCAACAGGTTACTGCTACAGGGTTAGCTACTAAAGAAGTTTGTGTTTTTACTTACTGCCTACGAAGCCCAGCAGTCGTGACATGCGTCCAAAGAACTTCCACATGCTTCACATTACTGGCATATAACGTTAATTACACAATATCGATTTTAGGTTATTTAATTATTGTTATTTTAGTATTGTGAGTTTTCTTGTCGGGTTTTTATTTTTCCGTTAGCTAAGTGTTAGTTATAGGATATTTGAACCTTTGAACGTTGGGATGTAACGTTACAGTTGGCACGGCCTAAGATTGTTTAATTTATTTTAATTATTTAAGCTTTCTTTTTTTATGGTATGGCTTTGTACTTTTTGCGTTTTTTATTTTTTATTTTTTTTATTTTTTATTTTTTTTTAACATTACTAAATATATTTTTGTGAGGTCAAGTGAATCAAACCGTGTCCGTGAACGCAGATGCAGATCAAGTGGAGGATGAAAGAGATCCTGCATCTTCTGAGCCAATCGCTCTGTCCGTAATCCTGAGAAGCACTCCTCTCAACCAATCACATACCGCAAATACACAAAATCTGTCCAATCAGATGTCGTTCTAGCCTCAGGGGGCGGGACCAGGACGGATGCGAGTAGCTAGCTCAGCGGCCATTGATGCGCTAGGATTTTCCTCCGAGATTTTCTATTCAATTTTGTCGTTTTTCTGAAGTAAAACCATGGTGTCCCATTCCCTCGCCTTACCGATGATCTGCTTCACCACGCTATGGGCCCTAGTCGGGGTAGTGGCTCCGTTTTTAGTCCCCAAAGGGCCAAACAGAGGGTAGGTGCACGATTGACTGTGATTCATTTTTACAGAATAAGGTGACATCACGCATCATTTGCTGGGTATGAGTATCGTTATGTGGAAAGATGCAAGATCTGTAAAGGTTTTTTATTATTTTTAGTATGGTTTACCTTTGTAAGCCTTTGTGTTGTGTAATATACGTGAGTGCGTCGCTGTGATGGGGGCCTGTACGTCCTCCTCGCATCCATCTGTCCATAAGGTTACAGGGCCAAACCATCGGATAAACATGGCTGTTTATCAGATTAACACCTGAATATATTACGTCTTTATTACTTAGTCTTTGTTCAGTAATTTATACAAAGACACAAACATATAATAATTCAATATTATCCATTTTAAGGACAGAAATTTCAGTGGCTAATTAAGATTGGCAGCGTTAATAGCATAAGATACAGCCAAGCACCAGCCCATGTGCTACACTATTATACTATAACAATATATGCAATTGTTTTGTGTGAGTACATGTGGAATTCCTCTAGTCCCAGTTGTCCTGTGTTTTATTGCAAAAAAAGTAAAAATGTGTATTATAAATATGAGATAACTTTGATTTTGTTTAATGGGTATATTTTCTCTTTTACAGAGTGATAGTCACCAGTTTGATCCTCACAGCTATCTGCTGCTATTTGTTGTAAGTAATACGTCCCAGTTTATGTATCATTCACTATGTTTTGATTGTATTTATAGCACAGTTGCAGTGCATTTTAATAGGGTTTGGTGAATACTACATCAAATTAATTTACATGCATTCAGGTTGGTTATATTACTACAGAAGTGGGTCATGTTATCATGTTGTTTGTATTTTATCAAAATCCATAGATACATAATCATTATTGAGTCTGCATATCTCAAAAACTAATAAAATATAACTGTATGGGTGGTTTTATATAATATTTTTTTCTCGCCAGAAAGTTAATCACTGCTGATGTCCTGAAACAATAAAAATAATACTACTAAATTATTGCTAGAGAAAAGAAAGCATTATACTTACAGTTTAGCCCAGACTCTGTTCAATTTTAATGTTTTAGGCAAATAAATATTGGAGATTGGAGAACCATAATTTAATAATTTCAATATCATGACTGATTCTGATTGTGGGGCCTACTATAAACTAGACTGTTGCTTATACTGTTACTTACTGTTCTAAATAACAAATTACTTATAATAAATGCATTATTCACATAATAACGAAATAAATCAAAAAGAAAACGAATAGATATTAGGTAAGATGTGCTGTTTCTGTGGCACCATGATTCCTCCACCAGGGGGAGCTACTCAACAACAGTGAGGCTCAAAAGTCCCAGTCCTATGAAGTCAACATCAGAGAGAGCTCTTGTATCTTCTAATGCTTTGAATTATTTAACATTGATAGAGTGACTTTACAAGATGATTTTTTTGTAGTTTCATGTTCTGACTTTTACTCTTTTATGTCTCTTTTCAGTTGGTTGATAGCGATTCTGGCACAGGCCAATCCTTTGTTTGGCCCTCAGCTCAAGAATGAAACAATATGGTATCTGCGCTACTTCTGGGAGTAAACATGGCCAGTTCATCTTTAAAGGTACTGTGGAAAAATAACTTACAGATTATCAACACAAATCATATTTTAAAAAACAAATAAATATATTGTCATGTTTTACTGGGCAAATGTACAGCCATTGCTTTGTGATTGAGTGCTGGACCTAATTTTATGCCTAATCATTTAGGCATCCAGATAAGCTGAATATTGAAACTACTGTATATCCAAAATCTCTATGAGCCACCAATACAGAGCCATGTAAAGATGCACTACTTCCCCTCGTATATAGAGTAGCACAGCATGATGAAACTAATGTCTGAATAAAAAAAATCTGAGCTTTATTGTAAAGCATTTTTGACAGAGGGGGAACTAGAGCAGTGATTGAATTTTTTTATTTTTTGACCAATCACATGCTCAGAAAAAAGAGCGATGGTCCCGTTTGGATCAGGGACACACATTGATTGGTTGAGTCTAAGTTTGTGCATGTCTTTATACACCAGAGTAATGGCGGCAGCAAGTCTGACTGAAAAGATACTGTACCAATTCCAATTCCAGCACTGGCTTCAACCTCTTACACCACAAAACATCAGGGGAAAAAAGAAAAACTGAGACAGAAAAAAAGAGAAGCACAAATCTAACAATAAATTAAATACTGTACTGATTTTTTTTTTTTTTAATTTAAACTATTTTTCACATTCTCAAACACTTGTAGTGGGCCATTAAGGAACTAAGAAAATATCTCTAGAACCAAGCACCTTTATACACAGTGCTTCATAAGTGAAATATAGAAAGCATTAGTAGCATAGTAAGATTGTTCACAAAAGGCCATAGAATAGTAATACCAGACTATTTCCTGTTTTCATAGCTTCTGTTTATAGAAGAAAATCTACACTCATCCTGTCAAATGCTCTATTGTATCAGTTACACAACAAAGCAATGATTAGCTTCAAAGGAAACCTGCAAATCCTGTCAAGTACAGTGCCCTCCACTGATATTGGCTGTATCCTTGATAAAATGTGTGGTAACTTAGTAGTAGTTTTGGAGACTTTCTGACACCGAGACCCAACTAACTTCTGCAGTTCTCCAGTGGTGATTCGTGGAGATTTTAGGGCCACTGGAACCATCCTCCTGACGTATCCATTTCCAGGCTGATTCATAATGCATCCAGTTCACTTAAAATGCTTAATTATTCTCCTGATCTTGGAAAGTCTTGGTTTAAATATTTTATGTTTCTTGTCATCCAGGTTTGCTAAAAAAAATATATAAAAAATACTTTTTTTTAAAGATTATATTTATAAAACTGTTAAGTGTTTACAGTCGTGTGTTTTTTTTTTTTTTTTTCAGTGACTGCTGTGTTTTTTGTAAATATTTTGAGCAAAAGATCAAAATGTTCACTCTGCTCATATTTCCCAGGAGTACCAATATGAGTATAGGGCACTGTACTATATGTTTTGAGATTGACAGTCCATTTGTAGTCAGAATTTACAAACCTATTCTAGCTACTCTGGGCATGAGGGAGGTACAGCCTGGCCAATAGCAGAGTAAACAATGTGATACCCAGCCACACTCACATTCATTCTTTTTGTCCCGTTTAGAGTCACAAAATCACAGTCAAATTGTTGGTTAGATTAGGAACAGGAACCCAAGGACATGCACAGAAAGCCACCCTGTCAGCATGCCCCCCTCCCTAATTCAAAACATAGTCAAATCATAAATATGGCACTTACATAAGAGTCATCCTGCTCTTTACATAACAAATTTGTGGCATTTGTCAGATACAGTCTTTGTCTTTTCATGGTCTGTGTAGTGTTTCAAATAATACAGAGATGCACAATAAAATGCAATATTGTAAAGGTGGAGTATTGTGCTAAATGTACTTTTGAAGCTTTTAACCCTGTTATTATTATTATTATTTGCACCTCAAAAATACCTGGAGTAATATTTTGTTTCATTCATGCATGTTTGAGTAATCCTGTATCTTGAGCTTGTCTCTTTCTAAAGAGCTGGAAAACACTCAGTCTCAGCTATGCATAGACATGTGAGACCAGGAAGTGCTCTTCTGCGTTTCTAAAGCCCATTCACCGTCACTGGACTCATTCTGACTATTTCAGAGCTTAAGCTTCCATCACTACGATGCAGTCAGCTCATTTATCTATCTGGTAGCGCCATGTTGCTAATAGCCGTGCTAAAAAGCCATTTTATGCTCTGTCCATTCCCCACCATTGCCAGCAGGAGGCAACAGACACCTAATCCAAGTGTTCTCTGCAAAGTCAAAGTAACAGCTCCCCAAAAGAAGACATTTTCCATACATATAAATAATTTAAAGTTGTACAGTGTGAAATACTAATGCAAAGGCATCCAACATTATTTCAAAAAGACTAAAAAAAAGCATAATATGGGACTTTTTACTCTTGGTTAAAAGTCCCATATTATGCTTTTTTTTAGTCTTTTTGAAGGTTTTATGAGGGGCTAAAACAAAGACTACCCTGAAGTTGATCAACAGAGAACAGATAAATCAAATCAGAAAAACAACTCAGTAATGGGAAGTTGTTGTTTTTTTGTTTTTTTTAGTAGTGAAGTAGATTACAGAGTACATGGCTTAAATTATAGTCAATTACAAGAAAAAAAATTACAGTCCTAAAATGTAAAAGTAATTTGATTATTTGTACTTCGTTACTTGTACCTCTGCAATCTTGTACTATACATAATCTTAACTGCTCTGTTTCTCTGTTTCAGAATGAAGTCCTGAGGCCTGTCGTCTCCACCGGATCTGGTTTGCTGGAACTCATTAAATTATTTACTCCATTCTGTTTGTAAACATGAGGGAACATTTTATTACTTGAATCAGTTTTCTTTTGCAAATCATGCAAAAGGCCATGTCACCACTTTCATCTGAAAAAAAAAATCTTTTTATTTATTTTCTCAATCAGTTTTAAAGCAGCATTTCGGAAACTTAAACAGTAGGTTGCAAATAGGAGCATTGCACCGCTGTGTCTATGCATGCCACCATCTTGAACCACATCAACAACTTAAAAAAAAACAGTCCTGAAAAGCTACAAGTTCATTTAAAGGCAAGCTATGCTACTTTTTAGGATTGTGCCAACTAATGAACTTTGTCTGCAACTGCACTGCTGCAAATTAATACAGGACAAATATTTCTCAATGTAGACCTGAGTGAGGAAAGTCAAGCTCTAGGTTAGTGCTTCTCAAACTCTGGGATAGGTATCAGCGGTGGTACATGGACTCCTTTTGTTGTTTCTCAAATCTCAGGAGTCTTTTGCAGTTCAAGTCCTGATTTTTAATTTAAAGTGACTGATAATATTGCTATTTTAGTCTTGTTCTGACTGGGGCTTATACTTGAAGTGAGAACCACTTGTTTACTCCTGGTTTAAGCCAGGTTTAATTCTGGCTTAGACCTGGTTTAGTGCTGGTTTAGTCCCCAAGACTAAGCCAAGACTAAACCATTATTTAATTATGGATTTTTCTATGTTAATCCCTATTTTGTCCCTTCATTATAGAAAGTACCTGGAAAGCCAAATCTTTACTAAGTTTGAGAATCACTGCTCTAGGTCTAACAAAGAGAGCTTCCTTTTTCCTTGTAAACTCATCAAATTGTCTATGAAACTACAAATGTAATGAATTTAAGGTCATGTATTTGTTGGTACAAGGTTAATCTGAAACAATCAAAATGGTGTCTATGGGCCTTTCAGTGTCTTTCCTCTCTCTATCTGCCCTCCTCTAAATTATTCCCAATCTTTCACTCACCGCAGCTATGACTCCTTCCCTTCCTCGTGCTTGTATAGAAATTAGTCGACCTTGTTTACGTATTTATTTTTTGCCATCAGAGAACTTGTAAAATGTTTTTATTTATTTTGGCCTGTACCGGTGGGCTGGTGTTGTTATATAATTGTTAATACCTGTGATGTAATGTGTGTGAAGAGATCATTACTGTTTGGATCCATGCCACGAGATTCCCTTCTTTCTTTTTTTCCCCCCTCAACAACAACAACAACAAAAAAAAAAAAAACAACCCCTACTAATCCACAGCGAAGTGCTACCCCTCCACTTCAGAGCACTCCAGAGCTCAAATGGCCCTCCCACATTGTTCGATGCGGAGGTCCTTGTTACCATGGTGATCTCATGCCCAATTCATTGCGTTTTTTTGTTTTTTTTCTCTCCCTCCACTCGACCCCTTTTTGATGAAATGCTGCCCAATCACGCCTCTGTACACTGTACTTTAGGTAACAGCCAGCAGCCGAAGCACATGTTCTTTCTGTTTTACAGTACACAGCTTTCAGAGCAGCAAATTCAAGCCAGATTTCCTAACCAAAAAATAATTATTGTATTGCATTTTAAGACCTGGTTTAGACCCTGTCCCTGTTTTGTCCTTATTTAGTAATGCATAATCCCTATTTTATCTTTTGGTTTAGATTGGGTCAAACCTGGTTTAATCTGTGATTTTTCCCTCTGCTTCTTAACCAAAAAACGTCTCATTGTGCATTTTTAGACCCTGGTATAGACCTGGTTTAGACGTGGTTTAGACCTGGTTGAATGCCTATTTTGTGCTTTGGTTTAAACCTGGTTTAGCCTGTGTTTTTTTCTCCACTCGACCCTTTTTCAATGAAACCGTGCCCAATCCCGCCTCTGTACTTTAGGTAACAGCCAGCAGCCGAAGCACATGCTGCCTCTGTTTTACAGTATAGCAAATTCACCTGATTTCTCAACAAGAAAAGAACTCCTAAATTGCATTTTTAGACTTGGTTTAGACCAGGCTTTGACCGAGCTTACTCCTGGTTTACGCCCTGTTTCTTAGTGATGCATAATACCAATTGTATCATTTGGTTTAGACCTGGGTTTGTCAGGATTTAGGCTCATTTAGTTCACCAGACTTCTTAACAAAAAAAAGAACATATTGCATTTTTAGGACTTGTATACAAGGAGCTGGTTGATTTTTCTAATGTTGATTAATGAGAATTGATATGGGTTCCATGTTTGTGAAGTAGTTAGTTGTCAAGACTTTGGTGTGGGAGGTCAGGGATTACTTTCCCAGACTTGGATCCAAAAAGTACAGTTATAATTTGTGCTACCAAACCCAGATAGATGGAAGTACTAAAGGATCTGCTGTGGCATCCCCATAAAGAAAGGGAGCAAGGGAAAGGGGACTGTATAATAGAATTTTTAGAGCTAATGGACATCTTCATATTTCTCTGCTTGAGAAAAGCTTTGGCAGAAATAAACCATTTTTTTCCCAAATCTTTCAGCCCACACATCGAGCTGACTTGGACGACCAAACTGCAAATTTGTAACCACATGCAGCAGTCCTTCAATAGTAACCATTGCTCTCATAAAAAAAGATGCACTACCTGATTTGTTTGAGGAAAATTTATTAATCAGTCAATTGCAGCATAACAGAAAAAAATAAAATAAACCTCTGAGACCTCATCTGGGTTTTTGACCGAGGGGGAACTAGAGCAGGGACTGAATTTTTTGACCAATCATACGCTCAGAACAAGGGGAGGGACACTTTCATTGGTTGAGTCCAAGCCTGTGCACATTTTTAAACACTGGAGTAATGGCTGTGGAAAGTCCAACTGGAAAGATACCAGTTCCAGCACTGGCTCCAAATTCCTACACCACAAAACAGCAGAAAAAAGAAAAACAGAGACAGACAAAAAGAGAAGCAAAGCACAAATCTGACAATAAACAGAAGAAAACACAACTATTCAAGAGAGAGGAGGAGAGATTGTTTTCAACTTAAATGCGCAGTGGGCCTTTAATAGCAGAGATTTCAAGCCTTGAATGTATTTTGAATGCAGATTTTTTACTAGTGTCAGTGTTAACTCTCCTCATAAACCCTTGTACTAAACACATCTATTTTACCTCTTTACCTCTAAAAAACGTATGCCTTGCTGCGTTTCACATACCGACTTTGCACCGATGCTTTAAAGAACATGGAGTCTCGACTGCCAGCCACTACCACAACTAAATAAAAACCCTCTTTTTTTTCCTCTTTCTTTCCCTCTTCCAGCCCCCAGACCCTCCCTCCGCCTGCCCTCCACTCCTCGCTTTGTCCTCACTGTCCTCTTCTCAAACCACTTTGCTTCAGCCAAAAAGAAATCTTAAATCAATATACAGCTACTTTTTAGAAAGACCAAATTGCGTTGTATTGTCTCCTCCAGCCCCCCTTGTTGTAGTTGTGGTAGTGACGTGTATTTTTTTAAAAGTGGGATTAATTTTACTGTAAAAATACATAGAGAATATAATTTTGTGTTTTGTTTTGTTTGTTTTTTTCTTCTTTTTTGCTTAATGTGTAGTCTTGCTCCACTTGATCACATGTGAACCAAAGACAATATATAGTAAAGTTAGCTTAAGACGCTTGTAGTTAAAACATCTACCTGCTCTGGTTAATTATGATGCATTACCGTCGATATGTTTTTTTAAAGTCCCTACTCAACACTAAGTCCAATTTACTCATTACACTGAAACCCTGATTAGCAACCACATATATTTGGATGCTAGTTAAAGGTAGCTTTTGGAACCTTTAACAATGTTATTATTGTTATGTTATGTTATTGCACGTTTCTAAAGCCCATACACCGTCACCGGACTCATTCTGATCATTTCAGTGCTTAAATTGCTGTCTATACAAAGCAGTCAGCTCATTTATCTAACTGTTAGCATGTCATATTGCTAGTAATAACTGTGCTAAATAGCCATTTTATGCTTTGTCCATTTCCCACCGTTGCCAGCAGGGGGCGACAGACACCTAATCCAAGTGTCAAAGTAACAGCTCCCCAACAGAAGACGTTTTCCATACATATACAATTTTTTTAAGTTATAAAATACAAAATACGAATGCAAAGGTGTCCAAAACTATTTCAAAAAGCTAAAAAAAAGCATAATATAGGACCTTTAACACAAAATTCTAGGTAAATCAAACCATATTAAAACAAACTATATAGATGCTTTGGACTGCTGTTTACATAATCTTTCTGAAATGGAGAAAACATGCTCATTAAATGGTGTTCTTAACACTGATCAAAATAGTTATAGCAGCGCCGCAGCCCACAGTGCTCTGCCCTTTACTTGCTAAAATCATCAAGCAAAAAGTGTAAAAGCGTCTCTCCAAAGTCGAGTTGCTAAATCACATCTCTCAATTGTCGTTCCAAATATAAGAGAACAAAAAGACATACAGAAAAATACACCGTTCTATCTCCTGGTCCAACTTTATATACAGAACATTATCTATGCCAGAAATGTAATTGGTCTTACGTAGCCTCCTGTATGGATTAAACCCTTATTATGGTTAATTATGATTGTGTACATTTGCACCCAAAACATGTTACGCATTTTCTGTGAGTCATCTAATAATGACAGTTACATAAAAACACACACACATGACCTCCGCTGAACTGATCTGAACGCTTTGGCTGTGAACGCACCCTTGAAACGACAGGTCTCATATTTTATCATAATAACCAGGCTGCTGCTGCTGCTGCTTGTCTGCTACATCTAATTAATATTCTTGGCACCATGATTTGATTTTTTTTTATATACATATTTTTGGGCTGTTTTTTTTTTATAATCACCATGGTAACAATAATCTGAGGATGAGTGACAAGTCAAATGGAAAAATCACAACATGGTGTAAACAGTATATCAATGTGAGATATGGTCACCCCTGAACTAGAAGTTGTTATAGACAGTATATTAACATTTTTAATGCTCAATATGAGATAGGGCCACAGTTACTAACTCCAGTCATGAGGGATTAGTAAACTGGGTTCTTTAACACTGAATAATATAAGAACTAATGTGTTGAGCATTTACTCCTGAACTAGAAGATCCCTGATTCATGTTATAAACGGTTTATGAATAGTTTTTAATGATCAATGTGAGATAGGGCCACAGTTACTAATTCCAGTCACAAGCAGATAATTATGGGTTTAAGTGGTTTCTTTACCATTGAGAGATATAAGCCCTTTATTGCCTAATGGATAGAGTATTTACCCCTGAACTAGTATGTATATAACACAACTATAATAAGAGCTGTATTAATCTATTGAACAAATCTTTGGACTGGTTTGGACCTTTTTTGCCCTCCTCCCACCAGATCATGTTTGTGAAAATGACACTAATGTATTGTGAATTGAAACCTGTTTGTCAGTGGCACTGTATGTAGGACATCTAATAAAAAACATATATATTAAATGTACTGTTGCTGTGTTTACATTACATTCATTCCTATTGAGGCCAAGGGGCATGCAAGCGCCAGAGGTAAAAGTACACTGAGCTTAAATAAACACGACTAAAGCTTTATGAAGCACGTTTTTCATTTTTGTCATTCTCCACTGCACTCTATATGGTTGAGCAATAACACACCCATTTGTGTAATTGGAGGTTATCTTAAAGACACAGTACAGTTTGTTTAAGATCACAGGGAGGTATTCATATGACCATGAAACCATTCAAGTTTTATTATAGTAATATATCTATGTCAACACATGGAATGCTATAAAATAGTGTTTTTTAGTTGGATTATATCATGAGTATAATATGTAATATATGGTAGCTCAGGAGATAAAGTCAGAGAGGCCAGGCTGAGATGGTTTGGACATGACGTACAGAGGAGGGATAGTGAATATATGGGTCGAAGGATGCTGATGTTAGAGCTGCCAGTTCTGATCATGGCCTTAAGGAAGACCAAAGATGAGATTTATGGATGTAGTGAAAGAGGATATGAGGTTATTTGGTGAGAGAGAAGATGCAGATGATTCGCGGTTGTGACCCCTGCAAGGGAACAGCCGAAAGAAGAAGGAGTTTATAGCAGTAATGAGTTGATTTGTGTGTTTTACAGTTTTCAAATACAACTCCTTGTTACTTATTAATCAACATTATTGTTTGTCTTTATTGGGTGTTTTATATTACAGTGCAGACCGTATAGCAACCCCTTGCAAATCACTATCAGCATCAAAAGAAATAAGTGGGCTCCATAGTATCCTGTCATAAGTTCAGTCACACCTTGTATTATAAAATGCTGTAAGATAAAGGTCATGTTAGGAAATGCCAGAGCAGGGCCGATAAATCAAAGTAATTCAGTGTTTCATAGTTTCCTTTATTGTGAACACTTATAACCTTCTCAAGTTCATGTCTGTTCTTAATGCAGAGTTGCTTGAGGCCTGAAGACCACAAGCAGCCATGTTTGTTGCATGCACAGAAATCTCCAGAGTTTCTACATAATATTATGTAATGTGGATTGTGGGATTTTTTAAATATATCTCACAGGACTAAGTGACTATAGGCCTGTCGCCCTGACATCTGTAGTTATTAGGCCTTGTGAACGTATGGTCTGGCCCACCTGTAGAAGGTCACAGGACACCTGCTAAACCCCCTGCAGGTCTGTGGATGATGCAGTAAACATGGGACTACATTACATCCAGCAACACCTGGGTCATTTGGGGACCTACGTCGGGATCCTGTTTGACTTTAGCTCAGTGTTATCGCTGACATCCTCAGCGCCAAGCTGTCCCATCTGAGTGTGTCTCCTGCCCTCTGCCAGAGGCTCAACTGCTGACTGAAGCCAGATGAAGCTGGGCCAGGTCACGTCTGACAGGAGGACATTCAAATTAATTTATTGAACAAGTTACACTAAAACTGTTTCTTATCTTGGTTGCACTGGCTTTACACAATAATTAGACTTATTCAGGTAAGTACTTACAGCTCCAACCCATTGTACAGTGTATTTTTTGTAAATGTTGTATTTATTGTAAGTTTTGTTTTTTGTCTAGCATCAGTGTCCACAACTGCCAAAAACAAATTTCTTGAATGTGCTTCATACTTGATAATACCTGATTTGTGGTTTGTGGTCTATTGTGAATAAAATATGGTTTTATGAGGTTTATTTATTTTATTGTTATAATTTTTAAAGCGTGACAAGCTTTTGGAAATGGCAGCTAAGTAAGCTTAAAATTAAAAAGAGAAAAACGTAACTGGTTGCTCTTGGTGTCAAACAAAGGCAATGGATCACTTTTTTGGACGGCCTGGTTCTCCAGTTTTGTTAATCTTAAAATGTACCTTAAATCAAAATTTAGGCTGCTGTTCTACTGAACCCTCCTTTGTGGAGACTGAATCCAAGATTTTCTTGATTCTTTGATTTCTTATTGAGGCTGAAGAGTTTTGCTGTGTTTCTTGCATAGTTCCAGATTTTCTTGTTGGGACTCTTGGACCTGATAAATGGCTTGACAAAGGCAGATACACAATGATGGCTTTGTTTCCTGGAATGTAAAGCCAGACACCAGAGTTATAGGGGCATGTCAAAACTAGAATGTATGTACAAATATGTGTTAGTGAATGGGACACGAGACACAATTTTCCATTTTTAATGAATAATTGAACAATTATGGAAAAAATAATTGAAAAACTGATATATTTTTAAATCAAACTGTGTTTCATATTTCATGTCAGCTTTATCTTAGTTGTGCACGTCCTGTGTTATTAGCCAGGGATTTTTTTTGTCTTTTAAAGACATCAACATGTTGAAAAAGCTCTAGTGGCATGCTTTTTATTGGGAGACACACAGGAACAAAGGAAGGCCATCATTGCCTGTGTTAAGGTTACGCTTGATCACTCTGAATCCAGCTTTCTCGTACTTTTCTTTAGCAGTTGAGTTGGCAAGGACCAGGATGGCTTTGATGGGTGCCTTACCCTCTTCTTTCTTGTACCACAGGAAGATAGCGTTTCCCTCCGTTTCCTCATTCAGGTTGACGCTCAATGGAGTAAAGCTGCTCTGCTGATTTTGATCATACTGTTGGTTGTCGGTAGAGACTGCCACATGGGTGAGAGCCCATGTGGTTAGGGTCAGTGGTGCAGCGGTACCACAGAAAGACATAGGCCCCTTTTGCATCTCTGTTCAGGTCCTCATCAATACGATGGTAACCCTCCTTGAACTTGATGTCGTCAACGCCGAAGAAATCGCTTGCAAAGACGTCACAAACGTAGGTCTGCTGTGCCCTCTTCACTCACAAATAGATCCAGCATCCACCAGCTCTACGATTGAGATCACAGCTCATCATCTCCCAGTTATTCTCCAGGTTATCTACTTCCTCTTGAGGGTCTGAATTTAAAAAGATTTTCTCAATAGGTGTATCATACTCTGTGCATCCTCTAAAGAACCACAGAGACATAGAGGTACCCTTTGTCCCAGTATTCAGATTTTTAGAGATCTTGGTGTACCCTGCTTCGATCAGACCTTTATGCATTTTAGTGTTGTTGTAAGCAATTTGGATTCTGGTGATGGGGGCTACCCCTCTCTCCTTTTTGTACCAAAGATAGATGTAATTTCCTTGTGCTCCTTTGTTCAAGTCCAGCTCGATCTTCTTGTAGTCTTGATCCCAAAGCTGCTCTTCTTCAGCCTCATCCAGGGACACATTGAGGTGGGTGATGTACTCACACATGATGGGTGGCTGTGTAAAAAAAAAAAAGCCCAAAGACACGTTAGTATATAGACTAGCATATATGTGGAGATTCTCAGTCATCCAAGCTGTCACAATCAAAACAGGGTTAAAATAAGTCATCTGAAAGTGGTTTGTAGAGATAAAGACGTTTCAGTTCTCATCCCAGAGACTTTGTCAATTCTGAAATAAACTGGTGAGAGAACTGAAATTGAAACTGAATTGAAACTTTTTTGTACAGTGCAGTTGAGAAGTGAAAGGAAATCATGGGGAGAGACATTTGGCAAAGTGTTGGAATCTAGGCTCAAACCCACGATGGTGAGGCAGGCTGTACTTGCCATACATATGTACTACTGCTCTTCCAACTGAGCTATACCACAGCACAAAGCTGAGATTTTTATAGTGGATGAAAGCCAGACTAGTTTCAGCTGTAAGCAGTCATGTGTCCTCTGTTGAAGTGAATGGGAAGGTCGTTAGGCCACATGAGGACCATTTGCATAAACTGCTGGCTCTGGCCTGAGTAAAACTGTTTGGTTCTAGGATTAAGAACACTGTTGTAAAATAGATGAAAGTTTGTGTCTAAAACCATGTTTATAACAGGTTTTTGACAAAAATGCCTTCTTTCACTCATCTCTTGAACCATCTCGTCTCTCTCTCTATAACCACCTGTGTGCGAGTGGAGAGCGAGTTTATTCATTTTAAAGATGCTTTAACATTGTTAAAGGCTGTTAAGTATCTTATGAACATCTGATGTATTTCCATGTATTCTGGTATATTTTAGCCAAGTTATCTGTAATATTTTTAGGTAGCTAGTGTAAAATATTTTATTGTAATAAGTAATAGGCTAATTTTGTTTCTCTCTGAGCTAAAGTGACACTGCACTTCATTATGCCCCATACATCAGCTATTGTATGTCCCACAGTATGAGGTGTCCCTTAGATTAAAAACAGGACTCAGAAGCAGCCAAACAAACTGCTCTTACAGCACATGAATGTACAGTACAGTGTGGAGCAAATGCCACTTTTAATTTCTGGGGCTAAATCTCCACACTGGGCTTTACAAAACACAAGCAGGACTCAGAGACAGGAGTCTAACGTTCCTCTCCCTTTGATAAGTAATGGCACATTTATTGTTTACAGAAAAACTAAACATATTAATATTACTGCTCTGGGGCTGACAGTGATGCTAGAGAATGCCCTGATTTCTGACATTCATAACTGGAGTTGACAGAAACCATGCTAACAGCTTTACCTCCTACTGGGTCTGGACTGGATTTAGTCTAATTACAAAGTGTTAGCAAATGTTAATATTCATTTTCATCACTGAGTACTTCTATTATGACTTACTCTTCATTGAATCTGTTCCTGTATCTCCTCTTCAAGTGTTTATCTCAACATCTCTGGATGTTCTTGTAGCGCTGTGGTAAAAACTGGCGCAAAACACGGACTGGAACACTATAAACCTGGCACTAGCTTCTGATTAACTTCACTTGAAAACGTGGACTGGATTTATATAAATAGGCTACAGGAATTTCTCAATTTCCAGTGGTGGAGCCAGAAAATTTTTATCAGGGTGGCCAGCCCGGGGCCACACCTCACAGAGTGGTGGCACAGACATAATCTTGATTATGTTTTACAGACAATAATTTGCATGTAGAAATACACTGTAAAATATTGTTAAAGTACATAATGCTCTAATGTTGCACAATTAGCAACACCACATACGCAATCTAAAGACTTAAAGCAGAGTAATTCAGGGGTTGCACATTCAGAGGCTGAGTGAAGTACCATTAGAAAGTCTCCTGGAAGACGTGAATGCAACTTTGAAAACGATACCTACTACGACCATCACTGAAACCAATGAGCTGATATACACTTCAGCAGCAGCACCTTGAGGAGCTTGGCTATCGATCAAAGAGCAACAACAAAGATCCATATCCACCATGGAAGCAAAGGAAAGGTTGGAGGCTAAAATCAAGGCAATTCAGAGAGTTTTGGCCACCCACCTAAAGAGGTACACAAGAGAAATTGAAGCAAGGTGAATAAACCGGCTGTTCTCAAGTCAACCGGCTAAAGTGTACTTTCAGTGAGCGGGTAATAACAACAGAGCAGACCTGCCAAGTCTGGAGACTGAACAATACTGGAAAGATGGGAGAAGGAGGCATCACACAACAGCAGTGCACAATGGCAGACCACAGCAACCTCCCTGAACAAGAACCAGTAACCATCACAGTGGCAGACATCCAATAAGAGTCTCAGGTATTAAAAACTGGACAGCACCAGGGCCTGACATGATTCACACCTACTGGCTGAAAAAGCTAACTACACTCTATGAGCGCCGGGCAGCACAAATGAACCACCTGCTAAAGGATGGGACCCACCTTGAATGGCTAACTGAAGGCTGGACAGTCCTGATCCAGAAGGATCCCCTGAAGGGAAAGGTCTCATCCAACTATCGGCCAATAACCTGTCTCCCCACCACATGGAAGCTCATGTATAAGTGGGCACATGGATCAATACATAAGCACAGCACAGAAGTCTGGTAAAAACACCAGAGAAGCTAAACAACAGCTCCTGGTGGATAGAACAGTCGCTCAGGACAGCAAAGCCAGACACACTAACCTGTGCACCAGTTGGATTGATTACAAGAAAGTCTATGACTCAATGCCAAACATGGATCATGGAATGCTTGGAGATGTATAACATCAACAAGACTCTAAGAGCCTTCGCTGCAAACTCGATGAGGCAGTGGAAGACCAGCCTTGAGGCCAACTGCAAGCCAATTGCACAAGCGTCCATCAAATGTGGGATATACCAAGGCGATGCTCTGTCCCCGCTGCTGTTCTGCATAGGTCTGAACCCGCTCAGCCAGATAATCACAACACTGGCTATGGGTACCGACTCAGGAACAGGTCCACCATCAGTCACCTCCTCTGCATGGATGACATCAAGCTGTATGCCAAGAGCAAATGAGACATTGACTCACTGATCCACACAACCAGGATCTACAGCAGTGACATTAGAATGTCATTCGGTCTTGAGAAGTGTGGGCAGATGGTGACAAAGAGAGGGAAGGTAGTCCATACAGTAGGGGTCTCACTCCCAGATGGCAGAATAGTAGACACTTGATTCGCGCATCAGACGTGTCAACGCTCAATTTGCTCCGCACTATTCATGCATCAAAGCCCGATTCACGACGCGCTGGACGCTTGATTTGCGCTACAGGACGTCAAATGCCATGGGCCTAGAACTGCTTTATGAGTTTGGAGGGACAGCATGTGTTTGAGGCAGCCCTGCAGAGTGGCTGCAACTTTTAGTTTGTTTTTGTATGCTAATTAGTCAGATGCTCTGCTTAGTCCTTTAACAGGCCTCATATGGGGAGTGTAAATTATAATAGACCTGGCTTTTAGACGCACAGAGGACTCAAACTAAAAGACATTTATGTCTTCAGTGTTGTCACTGTGAGAGTAATGCACACTGATTTGTGTAGACATTTGCATAAAAACATGCAATTACAAAATGCAAAAAATAATAATGAAAAAAATCATGGGACTCAGATCGGCCAAAACTTAATATTTAAATGGTTGGTATCGCATTTGGAGCCAAAAAAAAGTTGAAAACAGAACATCCCTTGTATGCACCAGAGCTTGATTATGCAATCAGACCTCCACACGAACCAAAATATACTAGGAAACAGCAAGTGTGAACACACCAAACTATTACTGGGATTGAAATTAACACAACAAGGACACAACCTTTCATCTATTTACAACAGTGTCTTAAAACATAGATCCAAACATTTTCATTCAGCTGCAAAAACAACAAAATACAGAAGGCACTCTCTGATAAAATGCCTTTATTATTTAGGGCATGTCGTGATAGACTTTTAAGAGCCACAACACGTTTTGGCCTAACAGCCTTCATCAGGGGGACAAACAGAAGATTAAGTGCGTCGTGTGAGCTTTATACACTATATTGCCAAAAGTATTTGCTCACCTGCTTTTACACGCATATGAACTTAATTCTTAATTCATAGGGCTTAATATTATCTTGGCTCACCCTTTGCATCTATAACAGCTTCAACTCTTCTGGGAAGGCTTTCCCCAAGGTTTAGGAGTGTTTATGGGAATTTTTGACCATTCTTCCAGAAGTGCATTTGTGAGGTCTGATGTTGGACGAAGTCCTGGCTCGCAGTCTATGCTCTAATTCATCCCAAAAGTGTTCTGTTGGGTTGAGGTCAGGACTCTATGCAGCCCAATCAAGTTCTTCCATACCAAACTTACTCATCCATGTCTTTATGGACTGTGCTTTTGTGTCATGTTGAAACAGGAAGTGGCCATCCCCAAACTTTTCCACAAAATCTTCTGCAAAGCTGCATGCCTAGGTTCTTGATTTTATACACCTGAATTCAGTTATTTTGGGTGGGTGAGCAAATACCTTTGACAATATAGTGTAGATGCATTCCACCAATAGGGTTTCTCCACCTGTATGAGGAAGTGGTACAGAGTGAGCACACCTATGTGGACACGCATACAAAGAGACACTAGATGGCAGCGTTAACCAAAAAACATAAACAATAGATTAAAATCAACCAAACGGTAAAAATACAGATATACAGGGGCATATTAGGCAGTGCAGGCAGTTCAGCTGCACTGGGGCCCAGAAGATGAGGGGGCCCCATTGAGAGTACTATATTGGTGGGTTATGTTCAGGCTGGGCACTACACAGCAGGAATGACTAATTTTTCTAATGATTAAAAAATATAATAAATATACATCATTCTTTTTCAGTGTTTTTGCATATTCCTGTCATTTCTTTTTGTTACTCTTGTCCTACCTTCTGGAGGTCCAGGAAGCGCTCCTCCTTGCCTTTTTGTTATTTTCACTCAGCTAAAGCTAATGGTCCTCAGGCGGGCCAATAACTGTCCCACTCACTCCAGCAGAGGTCAGCTAAAAAACATATCCAGATGACTTCTTTTTTTTTTTTTTTTACCATGTTTTGACTCAACTTGTATTCACTAACCAGAAAGTTAATACAAGTAATAATAAAGCCTGAGTATTTTCTAAATGCCTTTTCCTTTAGTTCTCCAAATGAGCAAATCTATTTTTGACTTGATGGGAAAGTGGATAGTAATAGTAGTACTAGCTGTAGTAATAGTAGTAGCTGTAAAAGTAGTAACAGGCACTAGCAGTAGTATGCGTAGTAGTTGTACTTTTAAACTTGACACTCAATACTTTTTTTATGATTTTGTTTTTAATTTCTAGAGTAATAATATTTTATATATTACTTCTCAATACTAACACTCTACAGCTTGAAAAAAACAACAGTAAAACGTTTTAATGAAAAAAACAAAGAAACTTATATTGCTTGTTGAGCCCGACTGGAAGAACCCTGTGATGAGATGAACTGTGGTGTCCTCTGAAGTCAGTTCTCTGTAGAACTACCTTCTGAAGGACTTCCAGCTCCAAGTCTTTAATGATGAGTTTTTATGAGCTTAGTTCATAAAATCAGTAGGATTTGTGCTTGTTCTTTATCTAAAAACAGCTACAGCTCCTTTGAGTTGGATGCATTGTACAGCACTGTTTGAGTGGTTTTCTTTAAGAATTCCAAACCCTGGTTTGGTTCAAGTTTAGTCCTACTTTAGACCTGGTTTAGTCCTGTCCTATATCCATTGGTCTGTTACTGACCTTTTCTTAAATTTTCTTAACAAAATGATTATTAAAGCAGTCTTACTTAGCAGCGTTTTGCATAGCATTGTACATTTAAAAGCCAGGTCAGACATAAAGGCAGCTTATTCTATCTATACTGTTCAGAAACTGGGGCTTAAAATGCCAGCCAAGTTTTGCATTAACAATGTTTTTACATAAGCTGATTCTGTGAGGTGTCCTAAATATCACTGTGTGTGTTATAGGCAGCTGCTCATCACGAAGAAGCAGCTGCAACGCACTAATGCACATTTTAATCCCTCAACGCAGAGCCCAAAATAACGAAAACATATCACAGAGCGGCCTGAGATACAGGTCAACACGGATCCGCTGACCCTTTGCATCAAAAATATTAACCCTTTTGCACGAAAAATAAGACCTCAGAAATGCAAGAGGAAATATAATTAACTGTACAAAGCCAAGCTAAATAAGGCCGCTTTCAAGGCTACGTCCACACAAACAGTTTCTTCTCTTTTCATTAAAAATATTTAGATGCAAGACACTACAAAACAACACTAAAACCCATTAAATACAGTATTTTCATCAAATATTCCACTTGCGGTCAAAAGGTATAGAAGAAAGATCTAGAGCTAGTACTTTTTCAAAAAATATTGTTAACCACATCCACATTACTGCAGGATTTTGGGCACTAAACAAGCTCTAAATATTTAGTGCACTTGTCTTGGCTCATTATCTTTTCAACTTTTTAACAACTTCCAAATTCACAGATTTTTAAAAAGAGTTTCAATGTATGTTCGATGCACTTCCAGGAAAAAACAGTCTTTCCAGTCCTGTCACACTTTTGTTTTGTGTATCTAACATAAGATGACTTGCAATGACAAAAGCATCAAAATAATAGGCTGCTGTGTATTGTTTTGAGGATCTGTAGTGGTGCAATGCAGATAGTTTCATAGTGTGGATGCTGAGTAGGTAATAGCCTATTTGGTAAAATAAAGGGGCATAAAATGCATTTATGAGGATATTGTCTAAAAACCATTATCTTTTAGCTGTTTGTAGTGTGGATGGTGCCAGGTCTGTCTTATCTAAACTGTAGAAAAAACAATACCTTTTGTTCAACTTCTTTCCATTGAATATTTTGCGCTTCATAATGTTGTGTTTTTTAAATTGCTTTAGTTCTCGGCAGCTGTCAGTAAGACAAATATCATCTGTCCTTCCATTTTGAACACTATCATTAATATACAATATTAGATTAAATCTCTAATCAGTTCATTGCTATTCACAAGTTGTCCATAGTGATAATCCTCTCGTCCTGTAGAGACCCCACACTGGGACCCCTGTTTGGGACTTTATTTTAAATCTATTAAAGGGGTTATATTATGCAAAATTTACTTTTTTTTTTTAGCTTTCCACTGTGTTATAGTGTTTAGATAATACTGTATTCTCTGGCGCTGAGTTTATGAGGCCTCAAAACCTCTGCCTCTCCCAAGAACCCTCACCCTCTCCGTGATGCACTGTCCAATCAGCAAGCCCTCTACATCCAGTCTGCTCTCATTCATTTATCCAAAAACTGTACAGCTCTGTTTCCACTGATTCCTCAGCACTGTTGTTGCTGATGTCCTAGCAATGACTGGGCCTTAGCGGACCCCATCGGTGCCCCTGCTCACCTGTCTGGATGAAGCCTGCAGCATCCTTACAGAACTGAACTCTATATGCAAATGGCCTGTATCCATCAGTCCGGGACACATCTACAGTCCGTCCGTCCTGGGAGTGGGTCCCTCCTTTATGTGGTTCTCCCTAAGGTTTCTGTTTTTCCCATATCTATTAGGCACCTAATAAATAAAATTTATTATTATTATTATTATTATTATTATTATTATTATTATTATTATTGAGAAGAAAGGTCTAAAGACAGGGGATGTCCTGGGACAGTCTAAGTGCCTGTTTGTTTCTTTGTTTTTTAATTGTTTATTTACGCCCATTCCTATAACCCCTTTGAGGTTGCGATCTTGGGCTATATAAATAAAGCTGAATTGAAAATAAAGTATTAGTTCAGAGAGGCAACAAAACAAACAGGAAAGAATCACTACAGATATATACCCAAATAAAAGTAATATAAAATAACCTAAACAGCTCAGCAAGTGTGTGAAATAAACAAGAAATATTAAGACTATTTGCCTGTTTGTTTGTTTGTTTGTTTGTTTGTTTGTTTGTTTAATTGTTTATTTAGGCCTACATCTATTCTTGCAAAGCCCTTTGAGGCAACTGTTGGATATTGGGCTTTATAAATAAAACTAAATGTAGATGAAAATGTACATAGTCAAACTCTAAATGCAAGATTATAAAAAATAAACAAAAACAAAATCAGAAACAAATCACCACAGATGTATAGACAAATAGGCTAAGTGTGATATAAAACCCTAAATAGCTCAACAAGTGTGTGAAATAAACAAGAAAAGTTAAAACAATACAATTACTCGTAGGCTATGCTAGCTAATGGCTATTCCCGTGTGTATAGAATATGATCTTATAGCGGGCTAAAAATAAAATGGCTTGAATTCAAAGTGTAGCTTATTATGTAACTCTTTCCAGTGAAAAGTTTCTCCGCTTCTTTAGAAACCACTTTACTCCGCTGTACAGTGTCTGGAGTGTGTGTGTTTGCTCCTCTTACGGTAAACGCTCCGTCGCCGGGGAGCGGAGCCAGCGGGGCTTCTCTGTGAAACAGACCGGGAAGCAGCGCGGGTCACCGGGTTCATAGCCTCAGTCCTCCCGCTGTCCTTAAACACGGGTCGCGTGGCCCCGCCCCTTTGACGAAGGCGTGCCGTAGACTCACAACACATATCCGCTTACAAAGAGAGTCAAGCCCCCGGCAAAGCAGCGCGAGGAGGCAGGAAGTGGGACAGTCCGGGCTTTCACAACAAAAGGACCGAGAGCCGAGGCCCAAATGAGACAAGTCTGTGTGTTTACAGTGCATTCAGTTTAATAATGCCCCCCCCCCCCCCCCCCCCTCCCCCCCCCCACCACCACCACCACCACCCAAAAAAAAACAACAAAAAAACAGTAACAGTGCATTTAAACTTAACCAAGTAAAAAAAAAAAAAAAGCTTCAGAAATCCATATAATTTTCTATATATATTTTTTATATTTCATAAAAATTACCCATATATGTGACTTTTAAATACCTCAGGCATGGACCTTATTGTTAAAGTTACCTTTTATATTGATATTTGGTTATACAGTGTTTGTATTTATGTGTTTTGTTTTGTTTGTTTGTTTTTTACTTTTTTTTTTTTAGCATTTATGTGTTTTTAGGATTTGTCCGTGTGTTGTTTTTTTAGGCTTGTGTTTTTACATTTGTTGTAATGTTTAAATGTTGACAGTGCACTTTGAGCTTCTTGCAACTGTTTTCTAATGTGTTTTTTATACTGCATATGGCAAATAAACTGAACTGAACTTGTTTAAATCAAATTTTAGTTTTACTGATAACAATGGTACCACTGATTTATTCACACACACAAAAAAAAATATTGAACATAATGCGCAAGTTGTTTGTTTACATTTCTTGTTTTGGTTCTAAAACCCAGCGGCACTGCCAATCGTCCAATCAGAAAAGCAAAAAGTCTGGCAACCCACAAACAGAGTTTTGATTTAGACTGCAGTACTGTTTTCAAACCAGTACGAGCTCATATTGATAAAAACAATGACATAGTAAATAAATTTAGTGACACTCTTTCGGCAAATGTTTTTATAGTTTCTTATGGTTTTCTATCAGTTAAAATTGGGACATATGGTCATGGACATTGGACCTATAACTGGGACAGTCCCCATTAAATAGAGACATATGGTCACCCTTACAAAACATTAGCCTAAAAAATAATTTGCTGTTGAGTTGTTTGATAATTTCCGTACTTTTTATGGACAAGAATAGGCTAAAGTATTTAATTTTCTCTTGTTGCTTGTTAAGATTAAAACTCTTCGTACAAAAAAGATTCCCACAAACACAATATAAAACTGAATGTGTATCTTTTCCTGAAAAATAACTGAAAAGGGTTTAGATTACTCACGCCATCTGCCAGGTGTTAACAAGCAGCTGTCCTATCCTGGCACTGTACTGCTCCAGTGGTAACGAGGCCAAAGAGACCCCCAATTCTGGGACGCCATTTTAGATCAGGCAATTATACAATTCACAAAGTATTTCAAACCTATAAAGGAGCTATGTTATATAAAATCGACCCTCCTGAGCTTTCTACCATGTTATACAGTTGTTCCCTGAGTTTCTGAGGCCTCAAAACACACGGTTCCATAAACCCACGCCCACTCCAGGAAGCACCGACCAATCAACAAGCCCTCTACATCCAGTCTAGCCTCATTAATTTATATATTAAAAAAAAAAAAAAAAAACGCCGTACAGCTCTGTTTCCACTGATTCCTCACAGATATTTTTCATTTTCGAGTGAAATGGCATCACACAAAAAGTTTAAGGAAATACAAAGGTTTTCTGTGGTGCACTCTGCCGCCCTCTGCTGGTCTCTTCACAAGTTTCTTTATTGCAGTAGTAAAGTAATTATTGAAAAAGCTTTTTTTGTACAATAATGTTTTTTGAAGGTTGTAAAACATGAAATGCTGTTCTAGAGATGACCAAGATTGGTTTGAAAATATTATTAAACATATTGTCCTTTGTTTATATTGTCCCTTAAATTTGATTTTATCAGGGGAAACTATGCTGATGTAACAATGAAGGACATACATTTGTAGGCCTATATGGCTTCATGCCTCCTGTCTATCATCTCAAAATATGCATACTTTATCTGGTAAACATACATTTTCCATGGTGAACAAATGTGGGAGTGAATGGCTGACTGTCAGTGTATGTCTCTATGTGTTAGCCCTGTGAAGAATTGGTGATTATCTGGGATGCACCTCATGAAAACAACTGGAATAGGCCCCCTGCACTAAAAAGTGTATTCAGTCGTAGTAGAGACATCAGCTGTAGATTTAGTTGTTTTTATGTTTTTATGTTTTTACTTTAGGGCTTGCTTCATTCACAATTTTCATGCTCGCCAAACGAAATAGCCAGCTTACATTTTTGTCTTTTATTTTTAAACATAGAAACAGGAAACTGCTCCGAAGTAACTCGTAAATATTGACATAACAACGCGCGAGTATTGGTGTGAACTCAATTGCCCCTCAAGAGCTGCAACTGTTTCTGCAGCTGCAATACCTCCCTTACTACCAGGTCAGTCACTTATTATTAAATTTACGCACCTCAAAATACCGTAAAATGTGTGAATGAAACATCGTACACAGCACTGTTACACCATAAAGACTCATGTTCACGTCCTAAACACGCCTCAGAAGTTAAGTCACCGCGGATTTCCCCTACATAAGGCTCTCGAGGCACCGCTACACTCGTGCGTAAAACTTAACACGGCTCTATTTTCTCTCATCTCCAAAACGGTAGGCTCGTGCACCAATGGAGGCAGGGAGGGGAAGCAGGAGGAGGAGGAGGAGGAGGGGGTTTGTTAACAGTCCTGCAACCATCTTTTTCTGTCCCGTTCATCCGCCATACAGTTCTTCTTGCCACTATACACTTAACTTCCTGCATGTGGCGTGAGGCGCAAGTGGATTTCTAAAGCGCGCCGTGCATTTTTTTTTAATTTAATTTTATTTTACACACAGCCCACTGCTGCTGCTGCTGTTCCCCTGCTGTTGTTTTGGATGGTGCGCGGTGCTGGTGGTGGTGGTGGTGGTGTGGCGGAGATCTGGAGAGGCCAAGGCGGACATTTTAGCCCGGTCCGAGGTTGCCTTAACTCCGCGAAGCGGGGACAAACGAGGACACGCGCAGGAAGGTAAAAAAAGCCCCTCTCTCTCTCTCTTTCGCGACCCTGTCCAGCTTCAGGGGACGAATTATAACCGCAATTTTAAGACCACGTCCCAAAGCGCTGCAATCATTTACAATGAGGAAGAGGGTGGATTTTAATCATATGTGTGCTTTTTAACGGTCTGCCGGGTGAAAATGGCCACTTTGACATGGATTATGGCACAGTATGGCACACTTGGGCATATTTTACTGTACTCCAAAAGCGTTTAAGGTAGGAAAACACTTTATAATATGGCCTATTAGATGCGTAAATATAACTTATCCGTATTATGTATAGAATTAAAATGAATAGTTACTTATTTACCTACGTTTTCCTACAGTATGACATTTTTTTTTTTTTTTTTTTTACCAGAGAAACGATATTATTAAGCGTTTTTAATTGAATTGTGCATAGAAATATACGGGCTATATTTTTTTTACATAGACTCACAATCAGCTTTGCAGACTTTGCATTAGTTTAACAGAAGAAAAAAATATATATAATTTTGCTTCATTACATTCATTAGACGCACATTAAAAACTAGGCTACAGTAAAAGACAATGTGAGGCAGACGTACAGTAAGCTTTTATTCTGAGAAAATCTTATATGCAAACTAATTTAGATCCATAACACTGTTCCTACAATACTCCCGTGTGGATTTACACACACCGTGATGGTAATAAAATAACGACAATAGGCACGAGCTTGTATAACTTTGCATGCACATTACTGCCTATTCAGACGGCCACATGCTATTTAATGGAAAACTGTATAGCAGGCAGCAGTAAAGCTTCTAATGTTCTTTGTAACATTACTTGGAAATTTACTGAGACTTTATGGGCACGGCACAATGCTACTATCCAGCCAGTGCCCATATATGCAGGCTATAGACAAAAGTGATGCCAGCTTATAAACCTAAAGTTCAGTAATGTATTTAGAAACAACTACAGCATTTTTTGAGTGTTTTTAAGGTTGCTTTTTGGACATCAGCGCACACTTTTAGCTCCACTTAGGTGATTTCATGGCCAGCCCTTCCTGTAGGCTGCCACAGATATTAAAGGGCCCCAAAGCTTATCCATTATTTGCTGATTTCATTAATTTGTCAGCTCTATTTAATGAATATTCTGCTTGTTATTTTTGAGGGCGTCTGTCTTTGCTGTGTTACACTTACTGTTGACCAGGGCCCCCCTTTGAAGAGTTTGCAAGTCCAAACTGTATCAACACATTTATCCCCCTAGAAAAATAGTCGGTCAGGTTTTTAAAGCAATAAAAGTTATAAAAGTACAATTTAATAGGTCTAAAAAAAATGACAGAGAGGCTTGGTCCCCAAATCTATCCTGCTTAGGGCCCCCAAATGTACAGGACCGGCCCTGGGTGACTTTACTTGCACTCAGCAGTAGGATATATCAGGCTGTAAGCTTTATTTGGTGACATTTATTTACAACTTACTTTAAATATCATGCTTTGCCACATTCGGATTAAGACACTAGAAGTTTACAAGGCACTGTGTCTTCACTCAGTGGTACCATAAAAGACAGATATACAAGAAAACAATGCTTGCTCTGTTTGTATTTGAAAATAGGGCCACTCACTAAATCCAGTGCATTGAATTTTTTACACTTTTGACTTTCGGTTTTTAAGCTACAGCCGGTGTCCTTGTCCCATTGTGCTAAGACCAAAATAGCTGTAATACGTCAGCGGCAGAGCTATGTAGTTAGAACAAGAGCTGCCCTTATTGAATATAGAGCTGCTGACACATGGCTAAACCTAGCCTATAAAATAAATGAGGTAAATGCGCTGACAGAAGTTGTTATAGTGAGTTCTTATGGTGTTGTTTCTCGTGCGCACTGGATGCGATACGCCCTGCTGCAGTGGTTCTCAAACTGTGGGACGGGTACCACTGGTGGTACACTGCAAAAAATTGATATCCACATGAGTTAAACTCTGCATATTAACCTTGATTAGACAAGTTTTGAATCATTTTTGGATTTATGTACTTTATTAGGCTAGTTCTTACTCCACTGGAAGATAATTTTGCTTGAAACAAGGATAAATGTTCATTTTTTGCATACTTGAACTTCTTTTCTTCTGCTAATTTAGTTTTAGTCTTTCTCTGGTTAAATGTTAAGATCAGACTACTGCTTAGTCTAGGTATTGTCACTTTTTTTTATACTAATTTAGTAATGCATTCTTCAGTGTTAATACCAATTTATCCATTGGTTTAGACCTGGGTAAGTCAAGATTTTGGTTTGTTTTGGTCTATTAAAGATGGTACTTGTAAAGCCAAATATTTTTTGAGGTGGTACTTGGTGTGAAAAGTCTACACTGCAGGACTGCATTGATATATTTTTCCTGTTTATAAAGGTGCCTTCTGTATTATTTCTCTCTACATCTAAGCTGTCTGAGGATTGTGTGAATGGTACACATGAACTTGTCTGGGCCTGTGACTGCACCACCATCTGGCAACACCTGCAGCTGCACAAACTCAACACAAGTGTCTTTTAGTTTCTCAGAATATGATTTAGTTAGGAAAAAATAGAAATAAAGATGTTTGAAGTTTGTATTATGTATTTTACCTTATGAATTGGGACTTTGTTAGCGCTTGCAACTGTTGTAGCTGCAATTTTCAACTAAGGCGGAAAGTAACTAAATACTTTTACTCTCGCACTCTCACTTCCTGGACACATTTTCCAAAATACACTTGACATTTCAGAGGAAAAATATTACTTTTACTCAAGTATTTTTTTTATTTTGAAATGAGTAAAAGTTATTTAGTAGTGACAGTACTTTCTTCTTAATTAACCTTTACATTCAGGAGTTTTTACTTTTACTTGTTAATTTTGTTAAGTGCATGTTCTTCTACTTGAGTAATAATCATTTGAAGTAACCATACTTCTACTTGAGTATATATTTTGAGTACTTCGTCCACCTCTGCAAATCCAATGTTCATCATGAGGCACTGAAGGATCCTCTTTTATAAAGGAAAAAAAAAGAGTCCATTGTCCAGAAAGGCTTTATAGGTTTCTGCAGCCTTATATTCACTTTGAGATCAAACATTCACCAAACCATGACCCAGCTTAACCCCAAACACAAAACCCTGTTGTGGGGCTATCCATCCTAATCCCGTACACCTGCAGACACTGTACTGTACAGGTGTCCCACTGCCTGTGCCTTCAAAATAAAAGCATTAACTCAAATAGATAAAATGTTAATTCTAATATCAACAAACAAAAACATTAAACGTTAAGACAAAACTATAAATACTCTAGCTCCAAAAACTATGGTCAGTAGCAAAGCAAAGAGGTCCTGGGGTCAGTTCTTGGACAGTGCGGGGCCATTTTTGTCTTGAGTTTGCATGTTTTCCCCATGTGTGGGTGGGTGCTCCAGTTGGCCCATCAACATAAAACAGTGAGCTAATTCTCCAGCTTAGTGCTCCTGACCAGGATCCTGGGCCTAGATCTGGAGAAGGGTCGCCCACTGCTCCTGACAGGTCGTCCCAGCGGCGTTGCAGGATGGGTCAAATGGAGAGGACAATTTCTCTACGGGGACAGTAAAGTATACCTTAACCTTATCTTGAAGCCCGCATATTAAATGAGAAACAAATCAAAGCATGCATATCAATATCTAACATACTGAGCCTCAAGCGAGAGTATTGTTACTTCAAAATATTAGTCAAGTAGAAGTTAAAAGTATGTTGCGATAAAACTAATCTTAGAAGTACAAGTTATACAAAAAGTTACTCAGGTAAATGTGACTTGTTACTGCCCAGTGATGCAACATACAGTAGATGTCTTAGTGGGTTTCTGTGCTTGTTCCTGCACTTGCTGGGAATGTGGTCTCACTTTTGAAGAATAAACAAGATCAAAGCTTCAATACAAAAGAAAATTAATGCTTTACCAAACACAAATGTAGCTGTTTTTTTTTTTTTATGGTTATCTCTTCTAACCATGGCTTTAATAAATCAAATTTTACCAGCCCCCAGTAGATTTCTAACCAAAAAACATTTGTGCTTTTGCCATAAATTTTTAGCTATATTTAAATTTGAAAGATGCTTTTATAGTAGCAATTGTTTCACATTCATGTATTAAAGTAACCTTTTTAACACAAATGCTTTTACCAGAATACATTTTAATTAAGAATTCTCAAACTTTTTAACAAACTGATTTCATACAAATCAGTGTTTTAGCTTCCTTTTAACTTCACTTTTCTAATAAAACTGTTCAGTCCTAGTACAAAAATAAACCTTTAGGTACAAAGCAAATTAAACAAAATATTACTTTAAACACTTAATTGTTTATACATCTAAACAAGTCATTGTTGTAGCTATTTTTTACACAATAAAACTTAGACAAAGAAAGTGTTTAGTGGTCATTAACTAAAAATGATCACGTGCATTATTTGGGATATTTGTGGCATCAATCCATCTCTTTCATTTAAAATGCAAATTTCACCCAAAATGTTACTTACGCCCTTTTGGTTCTCACCCCTCTTTATGATAAAAAATATTCCTTTGTTACTAAGAATACTGGCTTGTTGTCTTGTGTAATTGAAATGTTAATGCGATGCTCTAAATATAACAGACTTAAAAAGAAAATTGTCTTTGAGATACACAATAATTATGGTTATGTCACTTGAAAAGCATTTAGACGTGGATATATGTTGCTCGGAGTATTACAGCAGCTGCTCGCTAAGAGATTGTGGTAATTATGCTCAGTTTCTTTGTAAACAAGTAAATTGCGCTGCTGTCTGATATAAAAGATCCATTCAGCATCAAAGACCGTGTTTATAGATATTTATGTGAAGGGATAATTAAGCTGCCTTTTTATTAGATTAGTCATTTTATCCTGTCTTGTTTGCTCGATGAACGTATGGCCAAGTCCATTACCTTAAAGCAGGGGGTCTCAGTCTGTGGTAGGGGTCCCGCTGATGGTACTCGGGAGTCTTTTGTAGCACAAATCCTGATCCAGTTTAATTAAGAGCCAGTTTTGTTCCTGTCGTAGTTTAATTTAGAGCCAGTTGTATTCCTTTTTTTTTTTTTTTAGGAGCTAATTGTTGTTCAGGCCTGGTTCAGTCCCAGTTTTGTCCTGGTTTTAATCTATTTTTGAACTGTTTAAGTCCTGATTTAATCCTGGTTTATTCTTGGATTTGTCCTGGTTCAGTCCCAGTTCAGACCTGGTTTATAACTGTGTTTTAGTCCTGCTTTAAAAGCCAAATATTTTCTGTGGTGGTGTGAAAAGTCTGAGAATCACTGTTTCACCTTCTTTGTTTATGTTTATGTTTAAATCAGAGTTTACCAACTGGTGGGACAGGACCCAAAAGTGTGTCATAGGGAAGAAGTTCATCTCATTTGATTGATTATGGTTTTAATATGACCCACCTTTTTAACGATCAACAGCAAATGATATAAAACATGCTCATGCTGCAGACCCGTTTGAGAACCACTTTCTGAACTGTAACACAGTAAGTTTCTTTTTTTAGACTCGGTGCAACTTGTTTTTGATCCAAGCGGTTAACTCTGAGGTGTGGACAATTATGCTGCTTTTGTTTACTTCAGATCTTGTTTTAGATACAATATCAAAACTTTGCCCGCAGTCTTACAGCGTTTATGAGCAACATCCTTCTGTCTGAGACTTGCAGAAAACTGTTGTTGTTGTTGTTGTGAATAAAGCATCCTCTGTGTGTCCATATATCCTCAGAGACACTTCAGGGTCAGCTCATGTTACTACCTACTGTATTTCTGGAGAGAGGGGGGGAGTTTTGGCTCCACGATGTGGTTGAGAGGCGCAGCATTCATTTTGTCTGAAAGGAGAGGGCAACCCCCCCAATACAAGAGACGCTACAGTAAGACCTATGCCAGCCTAGTGTAGCCTACTGTGTACAAAAAACATAGGGAGAATTAGAAGTAGTCGTAGGATAAGGGTTGAGGACGCTTAAGTTAATAACATCGCTTATTATTTTTGCATCGTTAGACTTTACTTTGCGTTAGTTCTGCTTACAGCGCATAGATTTAAGCGTGAAAAATGTGAGAAAAGCGAGAGGGAGTAGCATCAGCCCTCGCTCTCAAGTCTGGCTTATTAACAATTAATATTGGACATCCGGTGGCACTGCCAGCTGCGCCCCATTTTATTGTTGTCTGTGCGCTGCGAGGAGCGTGGCTGCTGGGCGGGAGACTCCGCGGCGTGGCGCTTCTTTAGGTAGGAATCACAATTTATTATTATAAGCATGCTTGGTGCTAAAAGTGGAGGATTTGCTTGCGCGCTGTGACATAAATTGGACGCGCGTTACGGGGTAAAAAGCGTGGATCGCTGTGCCACGCGGGACGCACTGCTGGCGCCTCCATGCCACCTTGCCTTCCTTTTTACCCTTGCACTCGGCCGCCTGCGTGCGAGAGGAAAGGCAGCTGCGAGCGGCGGAGGGATGCAGGATGCACACAGCGGCGGATGGCAGAGGGACTGTACCCGGGAACACAGAGCGAGAGAGGGGGGATGGACCAGACCAGGGGACGGATTAGATTTGGATTTGTCTGGATACACCATAGGAAGCCAAAAAAGCGCAGAATCACAGCGCCTCTATGTTGTGGTGAAACTTTAATGAATGTGAGAGGAATACGTAACAGCGCGTCCCCTCCGCTCCTCTGTCCCTGTCTCGCGCTCTCTGTCCTTGGAGCTCCTTTCGCTTCACTTTTCTCCTCCAGCCGTGGTCCAGGGCTGTTGTTGTGCCAGGGTCTACCCCTCGGATGGGTGTACGTTACAACAAGGGTTTAGTGCGGAGTGACCTCGTGTTTTGAACATGACATTTGTAAAAGATTTTCGCCATAAATTCAAGCATAGTTTCTGGTATAGTTTACATTTTATTACAAACATCTGGGTACGAGTGGATTTTCCGTAATAAAAAAGAGAGACAGACGCTTAATTCGATATGGTACATATTGTGAAATAGTTACTGCATCTGTTAACATGGGACCCCAAAATAAAACAGTATCAATGGAAGAAAGGGTTAGGCTACTGTACAAATTTAGCTTATGTAGGATATTTAAAGGTGCTATGAGCAGGCTATATTTTTTATATTTCATAAAAAATGACCCACATGTGTGCCAAGATATGAGGTAAAGTGTTTAAATCAAATATTAGTTTTATGGATACAATGGTGCAGCTGATTTTTTTAACACTTAAAAATATATTTTACATAATGGTCAGGTTGTTTTTGTTTACATTTTTTGTTTTGGTTCTAAAACTGCATTACCATTGTCCAATCAGCAAAGAGGAAAGACTAACGACCCACAGATTGTTTTGATTTAGACTGCAGTACCGTTTTCAATCCAGTATGAGTGCATGCTGCTTACAGTACCTTTAAACATTTTATTTTAGTCATTTAAAGGCTCCATATTATGCTTTTTTCAGGACACCTTTGCATTAGTATTTCATGTTTTATAACTTAATGTATATGTATGGAAAATGTCTTTTTTTGGGGAGCTGATACTTTGATTTTGCAGAAAACGCTTGGATTAGATGTTTGTCGCCCCCTGCTGGTAAAGGTGGGGAATGGACAGAGCATAAAATGGCTATTTAGCACGGATATTAGCAACATTGTCTTATAGTTTTATTAGGATCCCCATTAGCTGCTCATTTAAGTCTTCCTGGGGTCCTCACACAAAGTTTACAGTTAGCCTACATAGAGTACCATAATAAATTAAATAACCTAATAAAATAATACAGGTGTAAGGATAAAATAACTGCACACATTGCAAAAATAGTTATAGAAAGAAAACAAAAATCTAAATGTTTAATACCGAGCCATGAGACCGAGCGTTTCCAGATCGTTCCAGACAGGCTCAGCATAAAAGATTACTCAAACATGAAACATGAAACAAAATACTACTCCTGTTTTTGAGGTGGAAACATTATAACATGGTAAAAAAAAATCAAAAAAGTAATTTTAGCAGAACAGAGGACCTTCAAAAATGCATTTCTTTGCCCAATAAATATATTCACAATGACTTAAAGTAAACCTATGTTAGTATTTGCAAAGTTAACTTTATATGGTACGATCAGAGCTTGACATTAACACTCGCTAACCAGCCAAATGTGGATACATTTCCATTTTGGCCAGTAACATATTCAGTCTCACTCTCCACTTTGTCTGCTTGGATTATTTTTATTTATTTGAACTACTTTAGACCTGACTTTCTGCTGCTATACTTATAAATCCTCATAAACTCTTTAGGTGGTCTTATTTGAAAAAGTAAGATAAGAAAAATATACAGATTCAGAGTCTAAATACACTTTTACAGTTTAAAAAGTACCCTTTCAAGTAGTAATTTTCAAAAGAATGGTACAAACAACATATTGTTGTCTTATATACCACAAAGGAATCAGCATTTTAACCTCTAAACTATGGTTGGCAAAAAACCTAAATGGCTAGTAACCTTTAAAGAACACTAACCAAAATGGCCAGTGAAGAAAAAAGGTAATGTCAAGTCTGGGTGGATACATTACAAAGATGAAGGGGTGGCTGTTATACTGTGCATGGTAGTGGTAAGACTGCAAGTATAGATTTATGTTGAATAGCTATTAAAGCTCTCCAAAAATGAGGTTAATGAGCTTTAGTCATTGAGATGCATTAGTATAAAAAGTGTAAACAAACCAAGTATCTGTATAATTTTAAAACCTACACTGAGGAAAGTTGAGGCGATGACAGACGCGAGCAGGTTTGCAGGACTCGGGGCAGATTGTCCGTGGCCATAAGGCGTGCGGTGTCTAAATCCTGGGGTGTAGTTACAGAGGCACAATGGCAGGTCTCTTTAAGAGGCCTCCAGCTGCGGGAGGTTATTGTCTGGTCACATTGTTCACCCTCCAACTCGCCTCGTGCTCTGTCGCCAGGAAGACTTCACTCCCAGATGGATCCATTAGGCGGAGGAGAAGGGATTTGTCTCTGATGATGTGCCACATTTGTTGAGAAAACCAAAAAAAAAAAAAAAAAAGCAATGATAAGTGGGAAGATTAAAAATTTTACAGCTTATTGAGAGCAGATTTTTACAGTCAGATGATCATATCAAGCACCACTACGGAAAATATTTGGTTTTCAAAATACTGTATAATTTTCTACTAAACCGGCTCCAAACCAGGTCTAAACCAGGTCTAAACCAGGTCTAAACCAGGTCTAAACCAGGTCTAAACCAGAATTAAACTAGGACTAAACCAGGTCTAAACCAGGTCTAATCCAGAATTAAACTAGGACTAAACCAGGTCTAAAGCAGGACTAAACAGGGACTCGACTTGAACTAAATCAAGTATAAATTAGGACTAATCTAGAATTAAACCAGGACTAAACCGGGATTCAACTAGGACTAAACCAAGTGTAAAACCAGAGCTATACTAGGACTAAGCCGGGACTAAAACAGGTTTAAATTAGGACTAAATCAGGACTAAATCAGGACTAAACCAGGGCTATACTAGGACCAAACCAGGTCTAAACCAGGACTAAACTGGGACTCAATTAGAACTAAAACAAGTGTAAACCCAGGACTAATTTAGAATCAAACCAGGGCGAGACTTGGACTAAACCAGAAATAAACCATGACCCGACTGGGACAAAACCAAGTAAAAAAACAGGACTAATCTAGGACTAAACCAGGACTGGGCAAGGACTAGACTGGGACTCGACTGGGACTAAACCAAGTAAACACCACAACTCAGTTTTATCTCTCTATCATTTTACTGTGACTCACTTTTTACAGAATCACCCATGACCCTGCGATAGTAAGGAGCCCAGTGATGATTCAGCGAGTTACAATGCTTAGATTAAATATCTTTTTGGTGGTTAGACTTTTTGCCAGAGGGTTTGCTGCAGCTGGCATTCTCAAACTGGTGGGTCAGGGCCCAAAAGTGGATCATGTTCTTAGTGACTCATGGAGGAGATATTGTCTATTGTGGAAAAAGCATTGTTTAGCTTTAGCTTTCTGTGGAGACTGCAGCAGATGCCTTTGGTGCAGTTTTCAATTTAAAGGAGGAAAGGTTATATAGGTTTAAGTTGGAACAAATGGAGAGCAATAATATGTTTATTATGGGTTTATAACAGTGGATTTAATCATACATTTTAAAATATATACTGTTGAGGCTAAAATTATTAATAACCATTCACAATAATAAATAGTGTTGAGGTTTTTTTGGTACACATTGGATTGTGGACCACTCTTCTTTTGCATAGATCTCCAGGTCCTCGATGTTCGAGGGCGTCCTTGTTGTTACTCTGGTCTTCAGTTCTTAGCAGAGGTTGACAAAGTACTCAAAAGCTGTACTCAAGTAAAAGTACACTTACTTCAAAAATAATATTCCTCAAGTAGAAGTAAAAGTAAAAAAGTATTGAGTATAAAATTTACTTAAGCAAAAAATTAAATTTGAATGTTTTTGCAAATTCTTCTTCTTCCCAAGTTTCAAAACCAGAAACTTGTGACTGCAAGTCAGATGTTTCCCACTACAACACAGAGGACAAAAACTACTTTTATTTTCCTAGACAATTTAAAGTTTTACATTAAATGTAAAAGAAAAATCTGTATGTTCTACAAAATGTACTCAGAAAATACTTGTTCTTCAAAAAATGTATTTAAGTAAAAGTAGTTGCTGTCCACCACTGGTTCTTAGTGATTCAGGTCTGGACTCTGGTCTTGGCCACTACAAGATGTTGATGCTGTTCCAACCATTTCTTTACCACTTTAGCTGTGTTTGTATTTTAGGTCGATGTGCAGAAATTTGGTTTATCTAGTGTTTTCTAGTATTGAAAATGACATGGGTCCATCATGCTTCACTCCCTGGATGTGCAACTTTAGCGATGCTCGATTATGGAAAAAAATAATAATCACAATTAATTTAGACATAATTGAAATTACAATTATTCAAACGATTATTCATTAACCTAACAAAACAATGTAAGATATTTTTTACACATAAATAAAAAAGTGCAAAAATATAAAAATAAACCAAGTTTGTTCACCTCTTTATTGTCCTAAATGTGGGTCATAACTGCATTTGAGGCCCTTTCACTGCACTCATGCAAACACATACACACTATTATCAACATACACACTGTTATCAACACACTCTGTTATCAACACACACTCTGTTATCAACACACACTCTGTTTTCAGCTCTGTCTCATGAAAGTTCACAACACCAGCAATGTTTGAGCTGGATGAGACAGCACTCTTTCTCTGTGTCCAAGCCCCCACTTGCCCCGTTGATCTGTTTAGTTTAACACGGTTTTCAACTGCTTTTAACTATGTTACAATTCGCGTTTAAGCTCACCGCACCGGGGCGTGAAGAAATGGGTTGACTGAGGCGGACACCAGCGCAGGTGAAGACCAGCGCACTCCCACCATAACAACAAAAGCCAAGTGTAAACAGTCACTGGGGCATGGTTTAGCTATGAACTGAAGAATTAGACACACCCAGAGCGCTCAGGTGCACATAGCTGATGAAGTCAAGCACCACAGGCTAAACCGTACCTGAACAACTTGTACACTTAAAATCAGAGCCAAAACGCTAAGTAAACATGAACTCACTGCACTCATCGTGTTATTAGACAACCATACTCTCCTGTCCAATAGGATATAGAAACAGTTTCCAGAAGCCCAAAGCACGCCTTGCACACAGTGTGTCTTGGCTCGACAGTCTTCCTCTTCAAACCATAAGTGCTCACAAACAACAGAATTTGTCTTGTCTTCTCTGCTAACCAAGCGTTTCTACTTTTTCTCTTCCTGCCATGTTTCTGCTAACAACTCTCCACATGTAGCCTAGCCTGTAGCTATCAGAGCGCTAGCTTGGAGAGGTGCGGGGCAGATTCAAAACACACCTCAAAGTTAATCGTTTTTTCTCGATTACATCATTTTTGTAATCTTAGGGTGTAATAATCGAAATTGTAATCAAAATTGTATTAATTGCACAGCCCAATGTTCAGGGCTTGTACATCTTTTCTCCTATTTTTTTACTTGACTTCTTCAAAACATTTCACCACATCTCAGTGTGCAGACATCAACAATGTACAGCTCACCTTGGCAGTCAGAACTGCATTTTAAATTTCCATGTCTTCTTTTGTGTGTGAGTGTTTTTCCTCTCTGTGTGTATGTTTGTTAACAATCTTTGGCTCTAAGCTCCCCTGCTCAGTTTCAAGGCCTCTCAGAAACATTGTGAGTTTAAAAAGATGTTTTGTGTTGGTCCTTTGTCAATTGTTCTGGTTTGTTGTATGCCTATAGGGCTGCATGATTTGAGAAAAACATACAGTAACTATGTTGAATATTACAATAACGACATGATTGGCCATAATTTGTGACATTGTTTAATTAAATTAAAGCTGAAATATAAATCTCTGTATTGGGTTAAAATTAAATAGGGCTGCAACTAACAATTATTTTGGTAATCGATCTGTTGATTTTTAATTTTTTTATTTATAATTGGATAGAGAAGTGTGAGTAAAGTGGCTAAAAACTTAAGGTGTTTTATAGTTCCTGTTAAAAATTGTTAAAACTACCAAAAATCATTTAATTTTTTCAAAATTTGAACCAAACAAAGCAACAAGTTTGCTACTTGAGGACATTTGGCAAAAAAAAAAAAAAAAATTAAAATGTACATTGTTTTTAACTGTTTTTGTTCCTTTACTGCTCTGTCTTGGTAATAAACCCTCAGTACATGGCATGTTTCAGAGTCTGTGAATACCACAGTTAGCGATTCATTGATTGTTAAATTAGTTGATGGTTATTTCAATCATAGATTATAATTGATTAATCCTATTCGTTGTTGCAGCCCTAAAATCAAACATAACTAAACCAGGACTAAAACAAGGCTAAATGAGGATGAAATTAAGGAAAATACAACATGGACTATTTAAATTTATTTAAAATATATTTGGTCACAACACATTTTCATTGAAGGCTCTGATAGTAAAATGATTCTGATTCTGTCACATGAAGGATCACAGTGATATTGTGATTAGGGCTGCACAATTTGGAGAAAACATGTGATATTCGATTAACTATGTTGAAAACTGCGATAACAATATTATTGTGATAGTGGAAAATAGAGCCTACTTTTCAAAGATAGTAAGTTAAATTCACTACATTTCACAAAAATGTAAGTTCCTGTATTTACAAGTCAAAACAGCGACAAAATCAAAACTTAACACAGACTAAACCAGGAATAAAACAAGGCTAAGCTGTGACTAAATTAAATAAATTACCACTAAAACTGGACTTTTTACACATTTTTATTTAGTCACTAGGCTCTAGTGAAAAATGATTCTTCAGTGTAAATCTCTGTCAGATGGAAGACCACAGTGTTATTGTGATATATTTAGATTCTTACGATACGATATATTGCGTTTGCTGATATTGCGATATATCGATAATTTTGCGATATATTGTGCAGCCCTAATTGTGATACATTTAGTTTCTTGTGTTACAGATATTGCCTTTCCTGATATTGGTAAATGCGATATATTGTGCAGTCCTACTGTATACTACCAATTCTTTGGCTAGAGTAGGAGTAGCTAACCTGGCTAACAGTTCATTACTTATTATTTCAGTGGTCAGCTGCAGACTAAGGCCTCTTACTATGACGTTTTATGAACCCAGTCTCCTGAATGAACCGTCTATGAGCGAGTGCACAGAATCTCATCTTCTCAGGAAAAAGAAATGTCTCTTCAAGCATTCATTTATACATTTAATGCATTTGATATTATTCAGCTCTCTCTCCCCTCGCTGCTAATATTACATTATATCACAGCTGAATAATAGTGCTTTCATTTGAATACAGTGTTACATAACCAGATGTGGTAAGAAGAAGGGGTCACTTCACTCTGCCTACACACGCCGCATTGTCTCCAGTCCAGTACGGAGCAACAACCAGATACAACTTAAATAATATTAAATCACTGACTATGGAGGTCAAAAGTAGTATTAATTTTCTCTTCTGTTTATTCTCGTTAGAGGTCGTGAGTGACTGGAGCCTATCCCATAAACTGTGACACTGTGCCCCCTAAAAAGTAGTGTTGTTCATAAAAAATAGAAAAGGTGGCCAAATTGATGATTACCTGGATGACTGAGAACTGTCACCAATAACCAAAAAAAAAAAAAAAAAATTATGAAAATGTTTAATTTAACTGTACAACAAGTAAGAGAGCTTTGAAGGCAAATCTTCTGAGCTCTTTACCTTGTGCTAACCCTGTATGCCAGTGAACGCTCGGACGATTTTTTAGACAATTGGCCGATTTTGGTCAGGCACATGTCCGGACAACCATGTGACTGAAGGTCCTTAACTTCTCCAACCAGCAGTTTGGGCTCTTACTGTGCAGTTCATAGGAAACATCCAAAAATGCTTTAACTCAGCCTGAAAAGCTCAAAATTGCAATAAAACATTTTTTGCTAATTTCTCAGGGATAGAACCTCATAGAACAAAAAATTAAAAAGCATGTTGTAGCTCTCCTCAAGCTCTACCTGCACAGCAAGGTTGATTGAGATTTATAAACAAACAAACAAACAAACAAAAAACATCTTAAACTCTTCTCACTGTCCAATTCTAACACATTTGTATTAATTTGTTTCATAAAGTTCAGAAATCTGCCCTACATATTGGTCTACATTGGACAAATTGCCTCTCAACCGTCAACAGAGTAAAGTGTAAATGAAGCCTTGCTCGTAGGCCTCAGTTATTAAAAAAATGGGACAAGCATTAATATTTACATTAATATTATACTGTTTAGGATACAATATTACATTGTTTTATTTTATGAGATCTGGCCCTTACAGTGTCTGCCGAGAAAAACTCTGGCCCTTGGACAAATGTAGTTGACGACCCCTGCTGTATGCTGAAGTGCTGTCCTTCTCAAGAGCTGAAAACGCTCAGCCTCACTGCGATACATAGACACGTGAAACCAAAGCCCACACACTGTCACCGATGCCCGGCTCATTCTGATTATTTAAGGTCTTAAACCGCGGCCACTTGAAAGCAGTCCACTTATTTCTCTGTTTATGTTGCAAAGTCATGCTAATTAGCCATTTTAACACGCTCGGTTTGTCCCCTGCTGTTAAGTACAAGCACTCTGACATTCTCCTCTCGTGTTTAAACTTAAATCCTCCTGATTTTATTAACGTGTGAACTCAAAAGGAGAAGATCAAGAGGCAGTAGCGTCTTTAAAAGGCTTTTGAAAGAGGAAGGCCTCAACCCCGTGGCTCTTCACTGTAGCGGAGCTGCGATGGGCTTGAGCTGACGGAGTGAAGCGGACGGGGCCAGCAGGGCCCTTAAATGACAGACACCTAATCCAAGTGTTTTCTGCACAGTGAAAGTGAAAGAAAGCTCCTCAAAAGAAGCCGTTTACATAATATGTGCATTATTCTAAGTTATAAAATGTGAAATGTTGACACAAAAGTGTTTTTTAGATACAAGGACACTGTATTGTTAGAATTTAAATGTATGACACACTGAAGCACATTTCTTCCCTCAAAGACTAGAGGGAAAAAAAAAAAAAAAGCAAGACATCTTTTTTTTTAACAAGTCAAGGTTACACATGAGTCATATGTGACAAGTTCAATTAGCACTTCTTGGTTGTACGTTGTTGGTGTTGAATGGCAGACTTGTCACAGCAAAAGTAAAAACACAAGCTTGACTTACATGGACTGTGAAAAATGTGTTGCTAGTTCAATGTCGAAACACAAATCAGTTCAATAACACTTAAACCTAATTTTCTACTACTCTATATTTATGAACACTGTCTTGACTCTGCACTACCTTATTTATCAAAACTTTAAATTTCATTCAGGTCAAAAATATCTCAAAAAGCCATCTAAAGCCAGCTATACACAGCAGAATTTCAGCCGTCTCAGGTGAAAGATTTCCTAATTATGGGAAAGATCGTCTGTTGTAGCTCAAAAACAGTGGTCATTTGTTTTACAGTGAGACAGTGACAAAGATCACAGATAGAGCCATCTTACGACCAAAGACGACCTGCAGCAGATATCAGGCACTGTCAGATATTTTGGAAGATTTGTTGCAGAGTGTGTTGCTGCACCTACAATCTCTGAAACGTGTGACCAATAGAAAAACACCAGTGCATCCTCAGAGTAACAACAACAGTGCCCAGAAAACTTTATTTTTTGATGTATTTACTTCTTCACAAACATAAACGGGTGGAGCAGCTCTAACTTTCAACTCACCGGTGCTAAATCTAGGATAAATCTAAACTAAATAATGAATAAGCCAGGTTTACTTTAGGACTAAATCAGGATTAAGCCAGGACTTAACTTGGCCTCAACTCAATGGACCTTGGCATTTCCAAAAGTCTGTGTATGGCCCTGCGTCTAGAGCCTGAAACTTGTTTGTTCGTAGCTACAGTTCAGCTTTTGAATCCTTGCACACTGGGAACAAGCGGTAGTTTCCAATTTTACACTTTCCACGTCATGCAGTGTGCCTTCTATAAATCTGTTAAGACTAAAAAAAAAGCACTATTTTCATGTCCTCTTTCACTACATCTGATTTGAATGCATGTAACTTCTCAAAATTGATTACGTGCAACACAAAACTTGTTAGATTAGTTAGTTAAGCCTTGAACTTCATAGACAGGTGCATTCAATAATGAGAAAAGGTATTTAAGGTGGTAATCAGGAAATGGAAGGACGCAGGAAAAGTTGATGTTAAGGCCAAGAAAAATACCAGAGAGACATAGGCAAGGAATGGTGAGAATGGTTAAAGACAACCCACAGATCACCTCCAAAGACCTACAACATCATCCTGCTCCAGATGTTTCTGGACATGGGTCAAAAATTCAGCACAGTTTGCACAAAGAACAGAGTCACTTGAGGTTTGTCACTCCACACCATGTTATTCCAAAATGAATCTGGCTTGGGTAAATGAGCTTTTGTTTACCTCAAGTAATCCATTTTGAGAAGTTGCATGCATTAAAATCAGCAAACTTAAAAGGGTTCCCAAATATTTGCATGGACATTTTTTTACATGTTGTTTACATATTTCCTACACTTAAATCCTGCTTCACTAAAAACTGTTGTTAGTAAAACATCCTAGAACTCAAATGTCACAAGAAAATTAATGACATGCCTCTGTGATCTTTTTTCGTGAAGACAGAGTGAATTATTATGCAACCTCAGAGGGGTGCCCAAACTTTTACATATGACTGTATATCCACTATCCCTCCTCCGTACTTGTCCAAACTATCTCAATCTGAAAATTCTGTCTTTATCTCCAAAACATCTAACATGAGCTGTCCCTCTGATGTCTTATCCATCTTCGTCAGTCCCAAAGAGAACCACAGCGTCTTCCACTTTATTGATGCTGCTCAATGTTATCCGATTGCTTGTAGAGCTGCACTATATTTCCGAAAGTATTAGCTCACCTGCCTTTACATGCATATGAACTTAAGTGACATCCCATAATAATCCATAGGGTTTAATATGACGTCAGCCCACCCTTTGCATCTATCTAACTCAGACATCTACTTGTCTGACATTGGACGAGAAGTCCTGGCTCGCAGTCTTCTCTCTAATTCATCCCAAAGGTGTTCTGTCAGGTTGAGGTCAGGACTCTGTGCAGGTTCAGTCAACTTCTTCCACACCAAGCTCACTCATCCATGTCTTTATGGACCGTGCTTTGTGCTCTGGTGCAGTCATGTTGGAACAGGAAGTGACCATCGCCAAACTGGAACTAAGCGGCCAAGCCCAGCTCAAAAAACAACCCCACACCCTAAACTCAATTTAGTTATTTGGGTGGGTGAGTGAGTGTCAAATTACCATTTGCATTCAGACCAATTCTTTGTATAGATTTGTAGCTTCTAAGGCAGTCATTGCACAGTGATATCAATACAACAGTAACATTATGATATAAACCCTAGATTTTAAGCATTAGAAATGATAAAGGCTGCTTGTATTGTTTTATTCAAAGTATTGTCGTCTCTTGTTTTCTCGTCTTGAGTCTGGTATACAAAGCATACTGGTCCGTCGGCCGTGCTTAAATGTTATTGGCAGTTATTGACTTGCAGCGGTGGTTTGTCCCGGCGTGAACTCTGTCCGAGAGTGTTTGTGAGACCTTTGGACTAAGCCTATATTAAACCAACATAATAAATGATTGCAGTGCGGCTGTTATTTCCATGAAAGCTCACCTGATTCTTGTACGGGCGGCTGCTGTGTAAACAAATCCCCCTCTGTAATCTCCTCGCTGCCCGCTTCGCAGTTTAAATTAACTCTGCAATACTGAGGCAGTGGTGCTCAATCTGGGGTACGGGTACTACTGTGGTACGTGGGGCTTCCTCTGGTGGTTCTTCTGCTGGAGTCTTTTGCAGTTCAAGTCCTGATTTTGTTTTAGTTCTGCTTTAGTTGGGGCTGGACCTGGTTTAGTACTGGATTAGGCCTGGTTTCATCTTGTTTTTGTAATAGTTAAGACCTTGTGTAGTCTTAATTCAGTGCTGGTTTAGACCTAGTTTAGTCCTGGTTTATTTACACCTGGTTGTGTCCTGGTTTAGCCCAGGATTGGCCGTGGTTTTGTACCGGTTTTGCCCTTGTTTAGACCTTGTTTAGTCTTGGATTAGGCCCGGTTTTGTCCTAGTATAGTCCTGGTTTACACCTGGTTTAGACCTAGTTTAGTACTGGATTAGTTCTGGTTTAGTCCTGGTTTCATCTTGTTTTTGTAATGGTTAATACCTAGTTTAGTTTTAATTTAGACCTAGTTTAGTAGTGGTTTGTTTAGTCCTGGTTTAGTCCTGGTTTAGGCTCACATTAGTCCATTACAACTGGTACTATATTTTACTTGAGGTGGTACTTGGTGCGAAAAGTTTGGGACTCATTGAACTAAGGCATTTTGTAGTGCTGACAACAGGCTTTGTGCAACTCACCTTGTCAACACAAGTAAGGGCGATAAAAATCCTGCTTAGAAAGTCTTTTAGAGCTGGCTACATCTCCTCAGAAAACACATCAGTGCAACAAATGGAAGCAGAAAAGGACAGAGATAAAGAAAGTGACGTAAAATACTGGCAATGCATTTGAGCGATGGGCCTGATCAGTGATCTAAAGTTTAGGGAATGCTCTCAAAACTTTGACTAGATGTCGTCATGTTTGTTTTTTCCTAGTATTGGATTGGTCCAGTTTAAAATAATAAAAGAAAAGCAGAAAAGTGTTGATGTCCGTTGTTGCAGGGTTTAGACTGGGAGCAGAAAATTGAGTTAAAATGCTATTGGATGTTGGTCTATACGGCTTGTCAACGGAAGATCCTACGTAGAGAATATGAATTTCACCCTAACTGCAGAGAAAATGCAGAAAGGATAAACGCACAAATAGAGCAAAGGGAAGCAACATGAAACTCGCATGTAAAGTGTTTTAGCAACACATTCACGTGACAGACATAACAGAGGGATTGCATCAGTGTAAACTCAGAGGTTAAACGTCTATGTTTTGATGTCACATATTAGTGTTTTGAGGTAGCATACAGGTCCAGTTTTGTCTCGTTTTAATAAAATAAGCAGGAAAGGTAGCTATTGATGTTGGTGGTGAGTGCTTGGATTCGAAATCAGGTCTAAAAATTAAAAATTGCATAGTAACGCTTTAAGGAAAACTAGCTTATCTTCTCAACAGTCCCAGACACATTTATAGCCTTTCTGTCCTGGTAGGTGATCTCTCCCCCAATGTGTTTTCTTCTTTTTTTCCCCACAGCTAGGTTTTTCCTTACTGAGAAGGAAGGTCTAAGGACTTTAATTTAGTATAGTTAATGTTTATGTTTGATTGTGCGACTGACTTTTTGTAAAGCCCATTGAGGCGACTGCTGTTGTGATATTGTGCTGTAGAAATTAAACTGAATTGGATTGAATTGAAAAGCCTGAAGATTCTTTGAGAAAGCGCTGGTTTATTTCCGCGCACACATAGAAACAGTGCAAAGAGGAAAAGAGAAATAGGCAACAGGGATTCAAACTGCATTGCACAATCGTCGCCATTGCATTTTTGTGATTGGCTTATTTGCAGAGCTGCCTTGGACCAATGCAAAACTTTTTTCCTTTTTTTCCCCCAGCTACTGCACCTTTAAAAGAAACAGCGGAAGGATTACCACTGTTTTTAAAGGCAACACACAACCAAAAACGTTCGAGGCATGCAATAAAAAGGCGATCTCTCCCTTTTAATTTTCATACAGGCAGGTAAGACCAACCACATTTAGTCTTAGAAAGTGCTTTGTCGCTACAGGCGTACACCAACTCAGCAAAGCAGATAATCCTCTGGTAAACTTTCAGTCTCTTCGTCTACTTTCTCTGCTGTGAGTTTATTTCAAATATGTTTTTTATTGTTTCGCATGGATTATTATTGCAATCGTTCCACCACTTTGTTCATTATCATCTCCTCGGCGTTGTGTGTGTGTCAGATAAGTGCTGGTGTACACAGTTTATTTGGTAGCTCGGCTCGCTCTCGGTGCCAAATAGCAGTTTTCCACACGGTGTGCCAAGGCAGTGTCATAACCGCCCATGCAGCCAATCCACCCATTTCCTCATTCTTGTGCTTCACCAAGTTCACTCGCTCACAGGCGTGGAAAGTAACCAGATACTAGAGGGTAGATAAAGCAATTAAGTATAATTTTTGGCAGTATTTTTTGACGGATTGGTAGAAGTAATAGTAATAATGGTAGTAGAATGAGTGGTACAAGGAAAAGAAACAGTAGTATGTTTTTGCTTTAAGTACAAAGTTGGTAGTAATGGTAGTGGTGGTAGTAGTAATACAGAAGTAATGGTATCGGCAGTAGCAGTTGCATTAGGAATAGTAGTAGTAGTTGTAGTAGTAACAGAGGTAATAGTACTTAGTTACTTTACTTAAGTACAATTTTCATGTATCTGTAATTTACTTGAATACATTTTCCAAGAGGTACTTTTACTTTTACTTCACTACATTTCTGAATTGGTTTGAAGTAAAATGTATTTTGATTTTGGTTTTTGCAATCAGATTTTGCCTTGTCATCATTGTAGACACAGTACATGAGTAAAAAAAATGCAGTAAAGTAGTACTCTTTATAAAAACCTCACCTACAGATTCAGTCTCTTCTATTGCACTGTTAACCCTTAGTTTACATTAAAATCCCTCACATGTAACAGATTCATTAGTTCTTACATCTGTGCAAAATACTTTAACTTTTTTACTTACAAGTACATTTGAAAGTATATACTTTTATACTCTTACTTAAGTAGGAAATTGCATGTGATACTTTTACTTGAGTAAATGTTTGCTCCTTTATCTGTACTTTTACTTAAAAGTAAAGTAATTGAGTACTTCCACCACTGTTAGTAGTAATGACAATAGTAGTAATAGTATTTTATACACACAGTACACAGGATAGCAACAACATAAGCTTCTTAAGTATGTTTTTGCAGTATTTTTTGTCTCTTGCAAAGTTTGCAGTAATGGTAGCAGTAGTAGCAGAGGCACAATGAAAAGAAACAATATTAACAAGAGTGGTAGTATTTATTTTATTTACTTGAGTACATTTACATTTTTTTATTTTTTTATTTTTACCTCAGTTGCAAAGTGGGTAGTATTAGTAGTAATGGTAGCAGTACTGGACTGGCACAAGGAACTGACGCAGTATTAGTAACAGTGGTTTTTATAGTAATAATAAAAGTAGTAGCAGCAGTGGTAGTAGTAATAGTAATATTACAGTAGTAATAATTGATATTAGTTATGGGGTGGCACTAGGAATAGCAATAGTAATAGTAGCACTATAGTGGTAATAGTAGTGTCATTTTCTACTCTAGTATATGTTACACTCAGTACCTAGAGGTGGATAGATAATTTACATTATTTGCTTTATTTTTTATCTGTTGCAAAGTACTAGTGGTAATAGTACACGTGGTACTAGTAATAGTAATAATGGTAGCAGCAGTAGGACTGGCACAAGGATTAACAAGAGTAATAGTAGCATTGGTAGTAGTAGTAGTAGTAGTAATAGTAGTAGTATTTTACACTCAATACCTTGTCACTTTAACCTGAGTAAGAGTTTTATTAATACAAAATAATACTTTTAAGGATTTTTACCTCAGAGGCAAAGCGAGTAGTAGTATAGCAGTGGTAGCAATTGTAAGAGTGCTAGCAGCAGAAGTAGTAGTACTAGTAACAGTAGTAGCAGTAGTAGTAGTTGTAGTAGCAGTAGTAGAAGCTGTAATTGTAGCAACAACACTATACTCAGTTCTTTATTTTACTTTTACTGTGATTTTGTTGGTTCTTTTTGCCTCTACTTGAACCATATCATTATAAGTAACAGTACTTTTACTTGCATGCAGATTTTGAGTACTTCTTCCACTTCACACAGCACGTATTAATTTGTAAAGCAGAATTTTTTAATATTCTGGTTAGCACAGGGCTACTATCTGACGTTTTTTCCATGTACAACAGAATAGGCACTCTTTGTTCCTCCACTGTGCCTTTCCGCAGTGCTGTTGCTTGGTGTTTCATCATGTCCCGTCCCATGCCTGTACGCTGCCGATTTGGTTACACAAAGCCACCCTGCAGGAAGGAGCGACGTGATTGGTCGGCAAAAAAATACTTAGAGCCAACCTGTGCCGAACCCAAAAAAAAAAAAAAAAAAAGGGGGAAAGAAATTGCCACGTGCTCTTCTGAAAGGAGAACATCGTGTACAGACCTCCCAACGTTTTAATGACAAGTTACATTGGCTCCAAAACTATTAAAGTTCATATCTGTTTCGCCCGAGGAGGAAATGCAAAGTGAAAGTATTAAGATCGAGCTGAGACCAAGCGGCAAGTACCTGTTAAAAACGTAAGGCATGCACTGTTTCTTTTTGTAAGGATAAAGTCAGGAAGTTGCCAAATTGCAGGAAGAAAAGAAGGGCCAGATAAAGAAACTAATCAAAAACACAAGCTCTAGAGTCTAGACCAACACCTACATATTTATTTAGCTCAACTGTCTATTGTACTCACAGATTGGTCCCAAAAGAGAAAGCCAAGGTTGAGCATTGTAACCTTTTGTAAACAACATTCCTGAATCGAAAACATTCATTTAAACAGGAGTGCTGGTTAAAACACTAAATGAGATATTTTACAGATGGCAAAAAAAATGCTCAGAATCAATCATCTTATGTTGAGCTCCATTAACGAGGTCAATATTGCTTCTGTGTTGTTGTTTAGCGTTAGCTGAGAATGCTAAGAAGCTAAAGCCTTGTATACTTTATGTATTTTTGCATTCTCTTAAAGCTGTCTGTGTTACTTTGCCTGATCTTTGCATTTTTATACGTGTCTTTTAAAGTTCCCTTATTATTATTTAGCTTTATCCATGTTACAATGTTGTTTGCACCTCAAAAACATACCTGGAGTAGTTTTTTGTTTCATTTGCACTCACTTGAGTAATCCTGTGTGCTGAGGACGTCCTCTTCTCAAGAGCTGAAAACACTCGGTCTCTCCGCTCTACGAATGCAGAATATTTTAGCGCTTACCATATTTTCCAGACTATAAGTCACACTTTTTTTCATATTTTGGCTGGTCCTGCGACTTACAGTCAGATACAACTTATATATCAAAATATGTGACTGACTGATCTGAACCAAGGAGTAAACATTACCGTCTACAGCCACGAGAGGGCGCTCTAGGCTTGTGACAACTACTGTCAGTAGTATTTAGTGATGTAGAATGAGATCAGGAGCTTGGTGAACTTGCTTACAGGTAACTTTCTCATTGGACTCTGGCTTGTTTTGTTAATTTATCCTCTTCAGCCTCCCAGGTTTGTTCTTTATGCTGTTGTGTAGCTGAATAACTGTTAATGTGTTACATTAACATACCGATACATATTCAGTCTGTTGTTCTGTGTGTTATTGTGTAGTTGAATAACTTGCCTTTCCAGATTAAATGTCTGTTCTTTTGTGAAATAAATTTCTAAATAAATGCGACTTATAGTCCAGTGTGACTTATATATGTTTTTTTACTCTTCATGACACATTTTTTGACCTGATGCAACTTCTCTGGAGCGACTTATAGTCTGGAAAATAGAGTAAATTGCTGTCACTATGAAGCAGTCAGCTCTTAGCATCATGTTGCTAATAGCTGTGCTGAATAGCCATTTTATGCTCTGTCCAGTCCCCACCGTTGCCAGCAGAGGGCGACAGACACGTAATCCAAGTATTCTCTGCAAAGTCAAAGTAATAGCTCCCCATAAGAAGATGTTTTTCATTATTTTAAGTTATAAAACTAAAATACTAATGCAAAGGTGTCCTAAACTATTGTAAAAACCCTGAAAAAAGCATATTATAGGACTTTTAATAGAAACATGCATTTTCACTAAATTAAAATTTTGTTAGGTAGAAGGTCCTAAAATAAAATAATCCATTTATAGTCTGACACCTCCATGTGGCTTTATTTGTTGCTTTGTGCAAGTCCAGCACAAATTTTGGCCTTAGCCTTTATGACACCTACATATTTATTTACGTCCACTGTAAGTCTGTTGTTGCTTTTCTTTTGCTTTCTAATGTTCATCTTATGAAATCGTAATGCAGTGTTTAACCTTACTTTACCAAAACATGCTAGCAGCTCATGTTCTGCTGTATATATTTGTTTATTCATTAGTTGCTATTTTGTTGTCTTTTTTGTAATCTTGGTGATGGATAAGGAGAAAGAAATGGATAGTCTTCACCAAAGGCTGCATTGCACATAAGATCGTTTTATATTTTTACTGCTGCTCTTATGTTTCATGCCTGATGAACAAAGCAGGATTTGATCATTAAGGGTCATTGTCTTGCGCTGCTGTGAATTCACCTTATTTAAACCTTTGGCCCATTATTCAAACCCAGTTTTTCTATCCATGACGTCAGCTTTGTCCTTTTTTAACCCTTTGACTTAAGACATTAATGCTACTGTCTACCAAGGTTAAACCAAAGTTACAAATAATTAATTTCCTTCCTGAGGACCAAGAGATGACCGAGACCAGTGTATGTTACATTGAAAGTTAAGTTTAAGACACTTATAGACACTTATTTTCTTGAAGTTGCAGTTGCCAAAATCTGGTTATATCACTCCTCCAACTGATTTTTGCATTTTTTTAAACAATTGGTCAATTCTTGCGCCTTTATACCAATTTTTGCTCAGGCAAGCGATGTCCATGTGACTGAAGGACCCCAGCTTCCCCAACCATCTTGTAGCAGTTTGGGCTCATACACTGCAGTTTATTGGAAGCATCCAAAACCACTTTATCTGGGTCTGAAAAGCTCAAAACGGCAAAGATGGAAAAATGGAAAAATGGAAAAGATTTTGCTCTTTTCTCTGGCATAGAACTTCATAGAACTTTCATAAAATTAAGAACATGGACCCTTCTGTTTTTGATGTTGATAAACTGTGTTATGATTTATTTGGCATAGTTTTTTGATGCAGTCTTCTCTGTTTATCTGAGCTTGGGACTTGAGAGAGTACCCAGGCTTGTGACCTCTTGTGGCAGGACACTTCACCCACATTGCCTACTCCGGTCACTGTATGTGACTGGTTGCTACAGGAAGGGCATCAGGCATTAAAAATTGCGACTGGTTCACTGTTGCGACCCATAACAACAAAGAGGAGCAGAAAAGATGCAAATAATATATATAATAGTTTAAGGGTGAATTTAATTGAAATTGAAGAGATATTTTTTTTAAGACATAGACTAGACATAGACTTAAAAACTGGTTTTAAGACCGGTCTTGAGTCTGGCAGCTTTACCTCCATGTAATGTTTGTATTTGCTTATTGTTGTTGAGTTTTTAATTTCAGGAAGTGACATGTCCCACTTTCCTGACAGCCACTCTGTGCATCTTCATTTCCAATATAAAGACATATTAATAGAAAACACATCTTAACAGGCCACAAAGGATCTAACTCCACTGAATGTTTAACTTTATTAACATAAAATGCATGTCACAGACACAGCAGGACGTCAGCCTGACAGCTCCTTTGAACTGCTTTCTACACATTTTAAAAGAGCCTTTATTCTCAAAAACTACTACATTTAGCAGCCTTTTCTGACACTGCTTTTGTTGTATGTCTCATGAAAAGTGTCACTTTTGAAGCATTTTTTGACTTAAGGCTGTAAAAAGATGTATTTGTAACACACTGTTGTGGTACGAACCTTGCAGTGCAGTGACAAAAGCCCTGTTTCTACCAAAATATGCAGCGCTGTCGCCAAATACCACCTCAGAAAGTGTTGGTTTTAAGAATCAGCTTTAATGAACTAAGATGAGCCTAAAGTGGGACTAACAAAGAAAATGCTTTACTATAAGGACAGAACGTGACAAAACCAGAACCAGGACTAAACCAGGTCTAAACTAGGTCTAAACCAGGACTAAACCAGGTCTAAACTAGGTCTAAACAAGGACTCTACCAGATCCTAACCAGGTCTAAACGAGGACTAAATCAGGTCTAAACTAGGACTAAATCAGGTCTAAACTAGGACTAAATCAGGTCTAAACTAGGACTAAACCAGGTCTAAACTAGGACTAAACAAGGACTAAACCAAGTCTAATCCAGGTCTAAACTAGGACTAAACCAGCTCTAATCCAGGTCTAAACTAGGACTAAACCATCTCTAATCCAGGTCTAAACTAGGTCTAAACCAGGACTAAACCAGATCTAAACTAGGAATAAACCAGGACTAAACCAGGTCTAAACTAGGTCTAAACTAGGACTAAACCATCTCTAATCCAGATCTAAACTAGGTCTAAACCAGGACTAAACCAGGTCTAAACTAGGTCTAAACCAGGACTAAACCAGGTCTAAACTAGGTCTAAACTAGGACTAAACAAGGACTAAACCAAGTCTAATCCAGGTCTAAACTAGGACTAAACCATCTCTAATCCAGGTCTAAACTAGGACTAAACCAGGACTAAACCAGGTTTAAACTAGGACTAAACCAGGTTCAAACCAGTTCTAAACTAGGATTAAACCAGGACTAAACCAGGTCTGAACTGAAACAAAAACACCTGCGTACCACCAGTGGTACCTGTACCACAGTTTGAGAACCACTGGTCTGGTTCATTATGTCACAGATTTTCTTGTGTTAATATCAAGCCTGGCTTTAGCAGGAACAAAATAGATCCATATTCAACTACCTTTGAATTTAACTGGATAAACATTCGACCAATCAGACTTTAGGGGTCAGGACCAACATATTTGGGGGCAATAGTTTTATATAAATTAATATAAAATGTCATGCAGGTGGTTAAGTTCAGATACATAACCCACAAATGGAGAAGAAGATTTAAAACACAGATTTAAAAAGTACCCAATGACTTTTAAACTGTTTTTAATCAGTCTTCTGTACATATTTACCATACAAACATGTTTACTTTGACTCTACTATTATTGTTATTGCTGTGTAATCTGTGTGGTTACTACTGATAAACCGAAACCTAACGTCCTGTTTTTCTGTTCCTCTTTCGTCTTTAGGCCAAAGAGAGGTCATCGGTTCAGGACAGTCATGTGAAAAGACCCCGATCTCTTCTGCCTTTTTCAGCTCGCACTCTCTGGTAACTAACACTTTTATCTTTAAGACATATTGCAAACAAAGTGTATTTTAGATTTTTATGTAACTTAGGTTTTAAGGAGCAAGGCTAAAGATGTGTTGGTAATTGTGCTAATCCATCTGAATCTCTCTATTAACAGTGAATATTTAGCTTCATAAATTAACTTTTAGTAGCTTTTTATGGTGATCATTTAAAGTTGTATCCAGGCGGTGTCCTCAATAAAAAAGTCAACATTTTACCTATTTATATTGCTGTTCTTTTGTTGAATAAAATGAATAGTAGCCACAAAACAGAGCTTAGTTTGGGCCCCTGAAAAATTCATAGTTTTCTCCAGGCGTTGACTCTTTTTGCTCCCTTCGCTCTTTATTTACTGAAGCAGTGGGGCACACAGCAGACCTCGCCGTCTTACACTGAATATTTGGGGATTTATTGCTGTACTACACATTAATATGGCTCTACATTTTGAGCCTGTAGTAACGAACCAGCCCCTCTCGCTGCCTCTCTCAACTCAGATAAACTTTTCGGTTCTTAAACAGCGTGCGCTTTTACTCACTCGAGCACTTAAAGTTAATTTTTACTCTATGTTAGATACGCATTCGGATACGGATGGAGAGCTCTGTCCGTCTTCTCTGTTCATTCTTTCCGTACGTTGGTCCGTTTTCCCAGAGCTTGCAGTTATGGACAAACGAAGCAGTACATGCGTTGACTGCTAGGGGGCGCTAGTAAACACAGCTCAACAGTCACAGCAGAAGAAACGGATGAACTTTGTAAGGATTTTCTTGGCTCCTTTTCAATAAATGTGCTGTAAAAATCTCCATCAGCGCTGCCCTCTTTGTTTACTAATTCGCTTTGGTAAAATTTTTGACTGTCGTTGATCGCCCCCTTCTGGTTATTTAACATAATACCATACATACGTTGACAAAGAAAAAGATTGGAAGTATAAATGCTTGAAGGGCAGATCTATTAACGTACAAAATGGAAGAATAAATGATCCTTTACTCTACTGTTGCTGGGAAGAGTGCATGACTCAGTGTTGCAGCGTAGATCTAGGGCTCAGGCAGAAAATCTAAACTCTACCACAAAACACCACTGCCACATTTGTTCTTTTTGCAGTGTAGATATAATGCATATCTATGGGCTTGAGGCAATGTACAAAAGGAACCAATCATTTTCTAAATTATTTTTCTATAAACTTTAGGGCACGTGTTTATTTTGTGCTGTCAGGTAAACAAAACAACATTTGGGCTTCATCTAAACAAAGAATAGTAAGCGGAACCAATTTTCAACCTCCCCACAACCACAACCCATCATTTGGGAACCACTGCCTTTCTCTGAATTCTCGCTCTTCTCTGTACTTTTGTTGTAAAGTGACAGTAGGTGAACTCACACAGCTCTGGAGAGGAAGTTATCATTTTCCTCTGAGCTCTTTCTTGAAGTGATAAACTATTGTGTTGTTTTTTTTTTTTTTTTGTACATTTGCAGTTGTTGAAGTAACACTGTGACCTGACATCTTCCAGCCTCAGGCGATGCCTCAGGTAAGATCTGTGGAGCTCACACTACAACTGTTCTGATGCTTATACAGTTTAATATTTAAGACTCTCACATAGGGCCAAGCGATATGACCCAAAAGGTATATCTCTGTAAGTTATGACAAGGGTTGTACTGGAGCAAAACAAATAAAAAAAGTCGCTTGTGCAGCTTTTAGTTCTGCTCAAACCCTTTGTCCTTTATTCAGCAGTATCAAGCTAAATAGAAAATATCTCATATAGGGGAAAAAAAACTGGTATTCAGCACAAAATTATATATTGTCCAGCCCTACTTTCATATAGACTTCATAGGGGAATTGCTACTGCAGGATACCTATATTAAATATCTGAGTAGGCTAAAAGGAGGCCTAAACATACAAGGACTAAACTTCTGTTCAAAAAAGCTTTCACACAGGACTGAATCCTGGACTTAACTGGGCCTAACACTGGACAAAATCCTGATTTGGTCCAGTGTTAGGCCCTAGAATCAACAATGACTAACATGAACTAGATCAATATGTTGTAGGTGTGAACAGAGCATATGCAGTGCTGTTTTTCATGCAAATGAGTAGCTTGGGTGTGGTTTAGGTCCCCCATAGCCTGGTGAGCCAGCCTCTGCTAATTTTTTTTCGAAAGCAGGACAGTCTGGTTCCTCACTCGCAGCAAAGAGTTTCTCTCTGGTTGATGTGGACCCAACCCATCACAGCCGTTCTTCAGCGCGTCTTACAAATACGGAAGCTAATCACCTTTTAACAATAATCAAGATGGCGCCTGGCTAATACAGAGCGGATTAATAACTTCTCTGACCTGATTAATGCCATTAAGTACTTTTCTCTGCATCTTGTTGCCATTTTAACAACAGTAAATTTAAGTCTCTCGGACGTCCGATGTAACAACAACATTCAAACAGACTTTTTCCGCTCATCTTTGTACAACTGGCTTCTGCTGCTGTCCCTGTTCAGAAATATTCTTTTTGGTGTTTTATGGCAAAACCGGCAAGAATCCACCATGGTTGTTTTGCTTATAGGTCAGTGGTGCACTGCTTACGTCCCGCCCTTTTTTCTCTGATTGGTTTCTCCGCCTGTGATTGTCCTGCTCACAGAAATGAAATTTAAGCAAAGGGATACCAGACTAACTTCTTTGTATAGAATAGGAGGAATTTGTCTGGTCAGCCAGGCTAGAACCACATACAACCTCCAATTTATTCTTTTTAGAGCAAAATGATTTAGTTTGAGGATCTCTCCTTCAATATGGGCTCCATAAGGTTTCTTCTTTTTTCCCGTAGCTGGGTTTTTTTAAGAGTTTTTCCTTACCGAGAAGGAGGGTGTAAGGACAGGAGTGTCCTGGGTCTGTTTAGTTTAGCGTAGTTATTGTTTGTGCTGATTGTGTGTTAAGTCTGATTGTGTGTTTATGTTTGATCAACTGTTTGTGAAGCCCTTTGAGGCGACTTTTGTTGTGATATTGGGCTATACAAATAAACCTGAATTGAATTGAATTGAATAGAAAAAGCTCTGTATTTTGCGTACCGTTCATAGATGATAGAAATTTTCCAGTCTATATCACCAGTAATGTGAGTCTTGAATCTGAGTGCTGATGTGTGATTGTGGTCCACAGCCGGGTCTGAATGGGATGGAGCCTGTGTTCGGCGAGGCCTACGGGGGCCACAGGGGTCTGCTCAGCCCCTACCCTCTGGCCATGTCACCGCACGGCGGCAGGACCGACTACGATCAGGTAAAACACACACTACAGCTTTGATATGAGTAGTTGTAGCAGGAAAATGAGTCCAGTCATGATGGTGCCGTACTGATTTCTCCAGATTTAATCATTGGCTGATATTATTCACTGTGCAGAAGGTGAGATACTCAAAGCCTGCAAGTTTTAGACACCTGTTCTGCAGATATGTGCACTACTGCCAACGTTTACTTCTGAGAAACTCTCCCATTTCTTAAAAGGCTTCTATGTTCTCCGTTATCTTACTGAAATGTTGCCAAAAGACCTAACAACCTTACAAAATTCTCCTGCAGCTTGTTTTAGAAACACTTTTCCACGCTTTTGTTGCCCCTCCCCCCGTGTTGAGGTGTGTTGCTGTCATTAAAAATTGTCCTGAAACTGAGAAATGTCTCAGTTTCAACATGTTCTGTTTTAATTTTACTTCACAACACTTAGGATTTGTTGCTGTAAGACAGATTGTGTTACAGGAATTAGTTTTCTTTCACATGGCCCATATTTGCATGTTAGCAGTGTTTCTTTTTGCTACAATAGTTATCATGCTTTAGTTTTATGGCTAAATTATGCTGTATGTAGGTCAAATGGTCACTGGGTATTAGATTTTTTCTCTGGGTAACTCCAGTCAGCTGAGGTCAGTAAAGGAACAAATTTTACTTGCGACTAAATATCATGATGCCTCGGTGGTGACCTGTGCTCTGAAAGTGCTTCAAGTTTGGATGCAAGAAGTTTAAAACCCCCTGCACCCTGAGCCATATTTGGCAAATTATCTTTGCCTACACTTTTTTTTATAAATAGGGCTATAAGATTTCACTCTAGTGATCCACAAAGATGCTACTTATACCATTTTTTTCAGAAAAAAAAATAAATTTAAGTCTCTGTGTGTTGATACCATGTCAGCTGAGAATAAAAACGACCTACTTTTCCAAAAAGGCAAAAGAAAAAAACTCTCAGACATATAATGAACTCTAGAAAAGCTACGAAGATCTCAAAAGCAGCATTCAAGGACGCTAGCATGAGCTGCAACTGGAGAAAAAAATAAGTAACTACTGCTTATGGTTACAGAGATATTATAAGTCTAATAAAATGTGTCCTCAGCAGTCGACGGTGACATGTCAGGGTGCAGAGGGTTAAGGCAATACAGATACTGCTATTGTGGATATTGTGAAAAAATATTTTGCAATATATTGTGCAGTCCTACAAAAAAGTGTGTGGTAAAGGTAAAAAAATGTTAGTGGTTAAATTGCAAAAAAAAAAAAAAAAAAAAAAAAAAAAGGAAAAATCAAAACTAGGAGCACTTGGAGAGCGTAGACCTCTGCCAAGGCTCTGGTCCTATCTCGCAATGGTAAAGTTATAGTACCCAGATCTTGACTCAGACTTTAACATCTTCTAGTTCAGGGGTAAATGCTCTTTCTATTGAGCCATAAGATCCAAGAGCCAAGAATCTACTAAAACTAATCTTTTGTACTTTTAGTGACTAAAATTACTATCTTCGGTCTGGATCTCAACACTTCTGGATCTAAACAATGCTCTGGATCCACAATAGAATTAATAAATTTTGTCCATGGCCCGTTACTGACTTTAATGAAGAAAAAAAAATCTGTATTTATTAATTTAATTGACAGCATTTTTCGAACCTCATTAAAACTTTATATATTCATTTATGTAATTAGCAGTAGTGATTAAAGCCTAACCCACCTGTATTTCTGCAGACCATCTTCCTGATGCTGGGCTCCCCGGCGTCGCCGCGTAAACGGCCGTTCGAGTTGCTGAGTGACCTGGTGGACGACGGCGGCTTCGGGGAGGACCTCCACCCCGAACGATGGGACGTTTCGGCGCTGGACGAGATGACGCGCTTCACCAAACTGGGACTGGGGGTCGGAGGGGAGCTGCTCACCTGCTCAGAGGTAACCGGTTAATTTCAGGACAAAATTCCCAGCTACAAAAAGAGCAATGTTGTGTACTCTATTGTGAGAACTGAAAAGTACATTGGAGAAACCAAACAATCCTCCGCACAAGAGGTTATACCAACACCTGCAGGGCCAACTCCAGTGGACCAGAGTCTGCAGTACACCCTGACCTGAAACACACAAACCACTCCTTTGAGGACAGGACTTCAGAGAGAAAGGGTGGTTTGAGCGTGGAGTCAAAGAAGCAGTCTTTGTTAATAAGAAAAACCTTCACTGAACAGGAAAAAGCCATTGAGATTGGCAGTCCCTTTTCTAAGGAGGTCCTGGCTGTCCAGGATGAGCACAGACAAAATGCAGGGCACAATCAGGCATTTCAACATTAGACAGATGTACAACACAATCAGTAATATTTACAATCGTCAAGACAATAAGATTAAATATTTAGACAATCAAGACTCTAGCTAGATGTTACGCAGTGTTGCAGTACATCTCTGTGTCCGGTGCGCCGGAAGAAACACGCATTGAGTCTGTTTTTGTCGGATGCCAGAGCCATCATGCATAAAGTTGAACAGAGCAGACTGAGCCAGACAGGAAGTCAGACCCGGGACCAGTGAAGAGGATCTGGTAAATTTCAAAATAAAAAGGCATGTACAGCCTCTCGCTCACATCGCTGTAAACATTACGTCTTAACTAGGGACACGGGTCACAAACGAGACAGGGCATCATTAAACCTGAGTAAAAAGACAGTAGAAAGACAGGAAGAAAAGTAAATGACTTTAGTAAAAGTATTAAGTTGCTTTCCAGCTCAGTGTTCAGAGGTATGTCGAGTTTCTGGAGACTTTTTGTGCGACATAAATTAAAAATAATTTAGATTTTTAGATTCCTCATTTATCTACTGTTGCCACATCTACTGTTTCTGTGGCGTGGCAAAATGATTTTCAAAAGAAGCCTCTCAGAAGATGTATAGAAGAATGACTGAAGCACGAGTACAGCCCTATTCAAATTAGGCACAAAAGACCAAGGTTGCTCCTTTTTGTGCTGTAGGTGCAGGGAAATGGTTGTTGAATGTTATGAGCGCACGCATATATACTGTCTATGCAAGAAATGTTCACGCTTTTAGCTCAGTGTTTTTTTTAATAATTTTATTGAATGTCTCCAGTGACCATGTACTTGGACACACTGCCGTCTCTTTCTTCACAAAATGCAGCAGAATGATAAATGATGTTAAAGCTCCAATACTGGAAGGTCCTCTGTTCTGATTTATCTGAATTTTAAAAAGAAAACAGAACCAATTCAAAATACTAATCTCCTTTTATTGTTGTTTTCTTTTGGGCCCGTTTTATAATAAGTAGCCTTGCCACTGCCAAGGATTTGATGATTTTGTGGCACTCGTGATTCAATATTTACAGTTATACAAAATCCGGGAAGCGACGCACGTTTAAACACAAAAGACGAACAAACGTAAGTAATAGAACAAGTTTCTGAGTGCAGACTTTCAGGTGTGGGGAAAAAAAGCAACATACAATGTCTCTGGATCTTCAAATTGAGCTGCCAGTGTGAAGTGGGCGGGGCCAGCAGAGACTTAAAGGGACAGGCAACAAATCCAAGGGTTTTTGGTAAAGACAAAGCAAAAGCTATCAATCTTTTGTAGTTATAAAATGTGAAATACACATTTAAAGGTGTCCAGAATTATTTGAAAAAGCCTGAAAAACAGCTTAATATTTCTCCTTTAAGGTATATTTCTTATTATTAACATTATGCTAACAGATGATTAAACCGTTTTCTTCAAATATAAGAAAAAAAAGTTGCATTTAATAACAATATTTTCTTTTTGTATACACAGGTTTTCTCTGAGGAGGCCGTCCTGATTGGTCGCTGGGGCAGGAGCCGAGAGGAGCAGGACGAAGAGGAGCAGAGGAAGAGGACTGCAACCAAATCTCTCACAAACCCATCTGTAACTCTCTCCCTGGACGTCCCAAACAACACCACCACCACAGCAGCCCGGGACGTGGGCCGAACCAGCGCTACCGCATCAGCGACAACGACGGAGGGGCACCTAAATGTACTGGAAACGGGGCCGGAGCAGCTGGTCCGACCCGTGGAGGTCTATCAAGTGGCACAGGACGAGGAACCAGGATTAACTTTGGAGCATAACTATTCGCTTTGTCAAGGGGAAGAAGTGGGCGACGTTGGGACGGGAAATGGTCACAGGTCCCATTTGGAGGAGGTCAATCCAGGGGAGAGCACACAGGAAGTGAACGAAGCAGAGGATAACATAGAGAAGACGGAGACAGAGGAGGACAGACCGAACGAGGAGGAAGAGGAGGAGGAAGAGGAAGAGGAGGAGGAAGAGGAGGAGGAGGGAGCCGAGGAGACGGTGGCTGAAGCTGAAATGACCAGCTCCTCTGAGAGTGAATGTGGTGAGTCCATTTTTCATTGTATAACCTGAATACTGTTGCTCTTTAAAGGCGAATAGTGCATTTTTACATTAACTGGACATCTTTGGAGTCAGTGTGATGGCTGAATGAGTTGTTGTCGCCTCCCTCTGGTGTATCTTGTTAAAAAAAACAAAAAAAAAACAGCCTTGCAAGAATGGCAGAAATAACCCGCTGTCTCTGACGTTTTAGGTCTCACAAGAAAGCTGGTCCCAGGTTAGCCATAACAACTCCTAAAGCTAAAACAATGGCTCACTGCTGTAAGACCCTGGGTTAAATATTGCCCCATCAACACAGAGGCATCACAATAATGTAGGCAAAGTAGACATTTACCTAGGGCCCAGAGCTGAAGGGGGGCCCCGAGGACACTTTACCTGTATAGTGAGAAAACAAGCTGGAAAACAAAACATTGAAGTGACACTGCTTCCCTGTCTGGAGAGAAGTAAAACCAATGAATTCTAGCTATCTTAAAATAATAATCACTTAAAATGCACCAGAATACAGGAAATCACATATGGTTCATTCAGATTTTGCTTGAGGAGGACTCCCCCCTCCCCCCCCCCCCCCCGCCTTATTTTGTTCTACATTCACCAGTCCGTTACATGCATGGCCACAAAATGAGGCAAAATGAGATCTTATAATAATGCTTTGATATATTGTGGTATTATATTGTTACTATGTTTTGTTTTACTTGGGATTTGCAAAAAAAAAAATTGCATATGGGGCCTCAGTTGTTCCTCTTGCCTCGTGTGTACAGTGTCTAAAAACGGCTCTGCATCAACATTGCCGTAGTCAAACCTTTGTACAACAGTAGAAAAGAATAGAAGATTATATAAAGAAATACAAGGCTTAAATATGGATGTTACAATTGTTTTTATTTCAGTAACAACAATATTATGTGCAGCCCTACAGCGAGTGAAGCTAAGGTTTATTTTAGTGGGACAGTCACAGTGGTGGACTTTGTAACCAATCAGAGGTTTAGAAATAATGTGAAAGTATAGCTTGGAAGTATTGCGTCATTTTGATCTATAAAAGTCTAGGTCTTGAATCGATACACTGTCTCGATCAATATGCTTCTTCTTGATTACAAAACACCAAGGCAGAATTACAATACCACTATAAACTATTTTTACATCAGCTCAATTTATGATTTATTATTATTCCCAAAGGAAAATCAATTTATTGCAGCTTATAGCATTATCAATATCCAGCAGAAATATCACACTTAATCATAGTTTTATCATTGAGCTCAGCACCAACACAAAAAGAGCGGTGCGCACAGTTTTTTTGTTTGTTTTTTTGCAGTTTTTTAAACATGTAAACCTATGAAATAGTTAATGAATGTACAAAGAGAAATGAAGCCAGTATGAAACATGTACCCTTTAAATTTGATATCTCGTAGATGCACATTCACAAGCAAGGTCAGGATAGGACCGAAAGCAGTAAGGGGGCTGATTTCTGTGAAACAAAGTACATAAGTTTTACAAAATGTTTACCATATACGAGCGACACACAAAAAACATGAAAAATGTCTCCTGACTCAAATCTACAGAGCTGGGTAGTAATGAGTCTACCTTTGTTACATTAATTTAAATTCTGGTTCTAAGAGTAGTTATACTTTTACTTCTTAAGTAATATTATTTTGAAGTAATAATCCTCTGACTTCAGTACAGTTTTTCGATGACTTTACCCATGTCTATAGTGCGTGGCCTACTGTATGTGTTGGTTTCAGAAGTTTTATGTTGTTAAAAAGTGAGAAGATTTGGAACTGTGTATTTCTTGTGAACTGATTTTATTCATTTTCATACTTTATTTGTTGGAAACAGCAGAATTGTCACATAATTTTATGTTTTGTCTGATTACATCAAAACTAAAACATAAATTAGACATTACATACAAACTGTTATTACTCAAGTCGTTTTTTCTCCCACCCAATACGTTTTTACTTTTACTTGAGTAATTATTAGCATACTTCTTCTACTTGAGTAATATTATTTAGTAACAATACTCTTGCCTGAGTACAATCTTTGACTACTCCACCCTCCTCTGCTAAGCTATAAAGCAGCAACAGCAGTGTTTATTATGCTAAATGGGTAGAAAAGTGGACATGCCATAAGAATATATCATTACATAAACTAGTGCTTAAATGAAGTCGTTGCTCCGTCCGTGCAGATCTTAGTCCTCAGCGTGTTTATAAAGAGGACATCTTCTGTTGATCTCTATCCGCCCACACGGAAACCATCGCAGTCTGTCTCTGGTCCAGACGTGACCTCAGCCCTGGTCCAAGGACTCTGTGGATGAGCTCATGTTCAATCGACCAGGGCTGAGGCTTTAATTCCCGGCAACTCGCGCCTCGATGACCATAGTTATGAAACAGTTCAGACAGAGGGCTGCACTGGCTTCATACCATCAGTAGGCGAGGAAGTTTACTGAGCTAAAAGTGTATCAGAGTTGGTTTAGACTTAAAAAGGCTTAATGCTGAACTGGATAGTCAGGCTTCGGAAATATCAGGAAGGTGGCATACAAAGGCAGCATTATTTAGCTTGTAGCCCATCATCTTTCAAAGCGGAACAGTCTAACTTTAACCTAAATTTAAAAGTAAAACTCACGAGTCCGGTTGACTTCTGTGTGACCTCTCGCTTGGCTTTACTTTTGTTTTCCCCTCCTCGTACTGTATCCTTCCATGTTTTTTTTTCTTTTTTTTCTGTCATTTGGCCCTTTTGCCATGACAAAAATCTAGAAATAAAGCCGTCCCTCGTTTGTTGTTTGGCTCAAACCGCGATGTGACACCGGGCCAGTGACGCTCATTGTTGCAAGTGTTTTTGCCCAGAAACAGCGGGGGAGGAAGGAGGGGGGCTTTATTCACACCGCAACAACTCATTTAACCATCAGACAGCCTCTGAAACTGTTTATTTAAGAAGGTAGTAAAAGTTAGTTCCCCTTTAATTGTCTACTCTGAAGAAGTTATGTTTTTTGTCTGTTTGCAAATTAAAAAGTATTTGGGTTTTGATGACATTTTCAGGACAGCGCCGTAATTAGCCAGTAAAGTAATTATTAGTTTTGGTGTAGATTCAGACAAACCCTAACCTTAAAATAGATGTTTGTCACAAAAACTGTAAGTAATTCCTTGCCGAGTTATCCCATTTCCAGTTAGCGCTTCTCTAAGGCAAAATGAAGCTAACAGGCAAATTATATGAATACCTATTGTAAATCTTAACTTTAAAGGTTAAGCATGAATTGATGTTGCTCTGCTTGAGTGTACACCATTTAGTAGGAATGTAACAATATCCCGATGTCATGGTACGATATTATCACGATATTAAAATGTAATGGTACGATACTGTAGAAATGACGAGCCTATAGTGATTTAGTTATTGTGATATTTCCAAAAGATTAAGACTTAAGAAGTGTTTAATAACCATAATTTTGTCATGTTGGCTACACAGAAACGGAGCAAAGGATCATGGTCTTTGTAGTGCACTCTTACTCTTAATTTTTTACTTAATACTGCAATAGCACATTATTGCTGTTATTATTACATTAATTTATTCTGTGTAGGTAAACCAGTTTGTTTTTGTTTTGTTTTTTTATCCCTGTCCATACAGAAAACCACATTTTCAATTTTTTTAACTAATTAAATTGTGGCTAGTGAAGACACTGACTAGCACCTTTTGACAAATACTAGCCACGGTGGCCAGTGACCAAAAAAGTAAACATCAAGCCATAATTATAACACAGCACAGACCTGTAGTTCATAGTTTTGAAGCAGATTTTGACTCACAGTGGGATCCTTGGTGATGTTTTGTAAATAAAAACATGCTCCTTTGTGTAAATAGAGATACCCTGTTTTAGGTAATATAATATAACCTGTATCTTTTGGCTCTGCAACTCTATAGTATCAAATGTAGTTGAGGGGATGGTAGTTATCGGAGCAAAAACTTTTTTTTTTTTTTTGCCATAGGCTATAGAGGAAACCTATGTCATGAAGCGATCCTTGAGCCATGAATCCGCCCTGTTTGGATTCACAGACAGCGAAATATAACGGAAGTTGCAGTAGTAACAGCGGGAAAAAAGTAAACAAATTAGCCTTTAAACAACTCTTTTAACTGCTTTGTCACTCTTGAGGACACACCAAAGTATCAGAAAACATTTGTGTGAACGCTAACTCAAGTAATCTACATCCTAAATTGCTCGATTGTTATTGAAAATCGCTGCCGTCACCACCGATGTGCCGTCACGTTCCCGATCTCTATTTTACACCATTTACAACCTCTACTGCTAAAATAACTGACCTTATACCATGCTACTATTGGCTCCCTCGCTAGGTGTTATATCTTACCATTGCGAGAGAGGGCCAGGGCCTTGGCAGAGGTTTGTGCCCTCGGAGTTCTTTTAATTGGCCCTACGAAATGCCAAGATGAATTAGAGCTGCACAAATTGATTGGTACTGCAATAACCACATAGCAGGAAAACTAAATATATCACAATTATTATTATGTTTAATCTGTTGGCTCTCAAAATAATTGTCCAATAAGAGGCTGTGCTGGGACCAAAGTTGAAAAAGCTCTAATTTTATCTTTGATCAGTCATAAATTTAGTCCTGGTTTAGTTCTAGTTTAGTCCTGGTGTAGTCCTTGTGTACATAATACTGCTCTAGAATCCAGTGCTTCAGTACAGTACAGTTCTGTCTGTAAACATGTTTATTTTTCCTGGAAAGTTACTGCTGGTATCTCTGGGACTTATTACTGTAGATATGACAAAAACCAGAATTGCAGATTTGCACATTTGGGATCCCCCTGAGTCCTGCTGCCGCCGCTTGGTATTAATATATTCAAGAAATGGGCAACATACTGCCTGCACTGCTAACAATCAGACCTCAGGAGTGTTTAACTGGCCTAAAAATCAATTACATTCAATATTTATACATTGTCAAGAAAGTTAGTAAGAAAAAAAAAAGAAGAGCATTAAAATTATGAACATTTTGTGTATTTTTTTTTATTGTTGGTGATGATCAGATTTACTACTAAACCAAACTCCAACTATTTATCTGAACAAGCCTCTGCAGACTGTAATATTTAGCGGCTGGCAAACAAATGCATTATTAAAGGTTCCCTATTCTGCTAAATCCACTTTTTTTACTTTTGACTATGTTGTAATTGCCTTGCCTTGTAACAGACCTGGAGTAGTTTTTTGTTTCATTCACACTTGTTTTCTAGTAATCTTGTTTGCTGAGGTCGTTCCCTTCTGAAGAGCTGAAAACGCTCGGTCTCACATCTCTACGTAGACATGTGAAACCAGGAAGTGCTCCTGCGTATTTCTAAAGCCCATACACCGTCACCAGACTCATTCTGATCATTTCAGCGCTTAAATTACTGTCACCACGAAGCTGTCAGCCATTTTATGCTTGGTCCATCCCCTTTGTTGCCAGCAGGGGGCGACACACACCTAAGCCAAGCGTTCTCTGCAAAGTTTAAGTAACAGCTTCCCAAAAGAAGACATTTTCCTTACATATACATTATTTTAAGTTGTAAAAGTATTGTTACTGCAACATCATAATACTCATTTAGAAGTAAAAGTATTTAGATTATTTTAATTATTATACTCAAGTAAATGTAAAAATGTGTTAAATGTAAACTTTACTTTTGGGCTGCACGATATGGAGGAAACATGCGATATTCGATAACTATGTTGAAAATTGCGATAACGATATTATTGCGATATTTGAAAATAGAGCTTATTTTTCAAACATAGTAAGTTAAATTCACTACGTTTCACAAAAATGTAAGTTCCTGTATTTAAAAGTCAAAACAGCGACAAAATCAAAACTTAACACAGACTAAACCATGAATAAAACAAGGCTAAGCTGTGACTAAATTAATTAAATTACCACTAAAACTGGACTTTTTAAACATTTTTATTTAGTCACAACACATGTTCTTTTAAGGCTCTGGTGGAAAATGATTCTTCAGTGTAAATCTCTGTCAGATGGAAGACCACAGTGTTATTGTGATATATTTTGATACAGATATTGCGTATGCTGAGATTGCAATAACGATAATTTTGCGATATATTGTGCAGCCCTACTTTACTTAAGAAGAAAGTGTTTGCAAGCACAGTAAAATCTACTATTACTACAGCTACTACACCCAGTCCAGGATCGAACCCAGAACCCTCTTTAAGTTTTTACTCGTTTAACATTTGATTTGAAGGTTACTGGTTCCTTTTTTGATGCTAAATTTATCAGATAAAGCTTGCATTAGGCCACAAAATGGTCGAGTTATTTCTCCACTTCACTCAGCCACTGTTACACTTTACATCTCTCTGGGCTGAAAAATATAGCCTCAATGCACAAATGCAGTGGTTCCCAAAGTGTGGGCCGAAAGGTACGTAAAAATAAAATGAGTTTAAAATTAATTACAATGATTTATTTAAAAATGCCACTTAATTAATTTTTTGTCTGACTTTTGAAGGGGGCTGTGGCTGCTCTAATGCAAGTGGGCCGGGCTTCACACTTTGAAATAACAACATGATTGGTCTTGTTCACTAAATTTACACCTTTGGTCTGAATAAATGAAGCCTCAATGTTTTGTGATTATTTTGTGTGTGTGGGCGGGGCTTCACACCTGTCAGCCACCAACAGCAACATGATTGGTGCTGTCGTCTTAACTCAGACTTTTGACCTCACCTGAATAAATATACTGTAGAGCAGCGGTTCCCAAAGTGGGGTCCGGGGCCCCCTGGTGAGCCGCGAAGGGGGGGCCACCAGAGTTTTGAATTACAATTAGGTACTTGTTTAAAAATATGACTTTGAGGCAATTTTTCAGGGTAGCTCGAGGTTTTTAGGACTTTTTAATCCCACTTAAAGTAAAATTTAATGCCAGCATTCTCAACATTGAATTTTACACTAAGGAATTATCCATAGTACTCTCTGAAACTGAAGGGTTTTATTTTAAAAGTCTAACACAGATGAAAGAACTCCTGTCCTGCTTTAAAAAATATATATATATATGAAAAATTAACCATGCATTTCAATAAAATTTCTTCAATAAATATATTTTGTTATTGTGGTGATATTATTAACATAATGTTTTGACAATTTTAAGACCTAGATGAACAAAATTTAATACCTACACATAATATTTAATACTTTGAAGGCTTTCATTTTGACACAATCAAATTAAATACATTTTTAATGCTTTTAGGACCTTGGAGCACTGTGTTTTTGTAATGATTTTATAGAAATCTATGAAAAAAAACAAGACATAACTAGAGTTAAGGCTTATTGTTGGGGGTCCATATGGGATTTTCTGGTTTTTAATGGGGCCGTGACGCTCCTGACTTTGGGAATGGCCGGTGTAACCCAATGCTCTGTAATTCAAGTGGGTGGAGCTTCTGACCTGACAATCACCAAATTAAAAACAATGATTGGTGCGCTTGGTGTGTGGTGCTTGGTTTATTAAAAATAGGCTCCTTTCCCCCCTTTTTTTGATAAAATCGTCAACATTATTAAATATATTTCTACATAAAATGCACAATAGAAGCTCTCTCTTTATTCCTACATGTGAAGGCTTTTTGTTGTGCAGAAACATAATCTCGTGCGTCAGATAAACTGCCTCCTCTCCTGATTACGATCTTTTTTCCCATGCGCTGTGTCCCTGTCCAGTAAACAAACGCGAGTCGGTTCAGAGCAAGGTAACGGAGAGGTCTCTGGCTCAAAGTCAAAGCCGTGTCAGTGTTAAATTACAGCCGCCGCAAGACACCATTGTCCCCGCGCATTATTACTGTCTGCGGCGATGAGAGAGGCTTTGGTTCTGAGGGCTGTTCTCGCCACCAGCCCTCAGCCTTCAAACAGAGACGATATTGTGAAAAGTGGTAAATAAATAGCAAAGAAAGTGTTGCTATTAACCAGAATTTAAAAAAAAAAGCAGGTTAATCCTTATTTGTTGCAGACCTGTGAAGGTGAGTATGTTTTCTGGTTTATTTCCTGCAGTTTAAAAAACTAAATACATAAAAATACATTAAATATTGTGGTTCTCGACTGGTTATTGTTAGCCACTTTTCTACAGAACCAAAGTTGTTTTAATTTTAAACTAACTATTTCATATGCTTAAAACATTTTTAGCTTTAAGCTTAACATTGTAATAAAATAAACCTCACTGCGATCTAATTTTAGATCCCAACCTTCCACTTGGTAATCATTGTTATAGAGACTCTTCATCAAATAGATTATAAAGTCTCAGCTTTAATTTGAAAAGAAATGAAAACCTCAGATTCTGAATACTTCTACTACTACTACTACTACTACTACTACACACTTTGTCACCAAGGTCAAGTGAGAGGACAAAACCTGGCGTAAGGCAGGTTTAAAATCAGGACTAAACCAAGACTAAACAAGACAAACCAAGCCAGGTCTAACCCAGGGCGAATCCTGGACTAAACCAAGTCTAACAGGACTAAGCCAGGTCTAAACTAGATCTAAACCAGGACTAAAGTTGGACAAATCCAGGAAAAATCTAGGGCTAAACCTAAATCCAGGTGTAAACCAGGACGAATCTTGGACTAAAACAGTAGTAAACCAGGTCTAAATTTGGACATATCCAGGACAAATCTAGGACTAAACAGGATGAAACCAGGTGTAATCCAGGACTTAACTAGGACTAAACCAGAACTAAACGGGGCAAATCCTGGACTAAGCCAGGTCTAAACCAGGAACAAACCAGTACTAAGCAGTAGTCTAAACTTCAAATTTGGATTTTACCAAAGCATCAGGCTCTGTATTAAACTAAATCAGGACTTGACCTGCAAAAAACTCTGAGTCCTGAGTCCCACCAGAAGAGGTCTGTGTACCGCCTGCAGAACTTGCACCACAGTTTGAGAACCAAAAGAGAATGGTGTGTGTGCTTATTGTAAGAGACAGTTCCAAACAGAAATCTTTCACATAAATGAATCCTGTTTCCTTTAGGCAGTGCTTTTTGAGCTTTTTCTGCTTTGGTTGCATTGGTATTACTGGTCTAATCATTTGGTCACATGAATTTATTTTAAAAAATACTTTTAGCTGGTTTTAGACTTTGCTTATAGTCCCTTGCCTTATTGTTGAATAGAAAACCACGGTAAAATCAGAATTAAATTTAATCTTTTGATAAATCCTGGGTGTATGTGCTAACAGGAGCAGACAATAGCACTGTCTGCAAAGTGGACTGGACCGACCCAGCATTACATAAGCCATAATCCCTTTGTGTGACGTCGAGGATAGGAGCTTCTCTTTTTAACTCGGGCGCCTGTGATGTAACCCCATTCACTGCTGCTCTGCCTCGCTGCTGTGTATCTGCCGGTGGAGCTTTGCATTATTTATTATATGTCCTATTATTTTCGATTACGCACGCCCTAATCTCATAGAACGTCTGTGAATTTCTCGTCTGCTGTTGTGCCCCATATGCTCGCAGCTTTAGGCAGTTTGCATTTTGAACGTACAGGATTCATTGCGTATTTTTTCAGGGGTATTTTAGGACGACGCACTAATCTAAAAGAGGAATGTATCGCTAAGTCACAGAGGTGGAAAGTTACTGCATACTTTTTTATCAACTAATTTACATTTTGTGACGAAAATTTACTTTCTGAGTAAATTTACTAAAGCATACCTTCACTAAAGGGCATGTTGAGAAACATTTACTTAAATTTAGTTTTTAATGGAAAAAAGTATTTTTATAGTGATAGTCGTCATCTTAGTGGCACTACTGCCACTATGATGACAACGACTACTACTACTACTGCTGCAGTAGTAGTAGTAGTAGTAGTAGTAGTAGTAGTAGTAGTAGTAGTAGTAGTAGTAGTAGTAGTAGTAGTAGTAGTAGTCGTCGTCATAGTGGCAGAAGGAGTAGTAACAGTAGTCATAGTGGGAGTAGTAGTAGTTGTTATCATAGTGGCAGGAGGAGTAGTACTAGTAGTAGCAGTAGTAGTAATAGTGGCAGGAGTAGTAGTAATAGTCGTCATAGTGGCAGGAGTAGTCGTAGTAGTGGTCATCATAGTGGGAGTAGTAGTATTAGATTTTGCTGTGGGATTGGAAAAAAATTCTTTGCACTTAAATAAATGTACTCTAAATACTTACTCAAAGGATTCAAAAAAATCATTGCTTAATATTGTAGCATTGAAGTAGTAATACTTTTACCTGAGTACAGATATCGTGTACTTCTTTCATCTCTGTTGTGCCATAATTGTTGACAACATGCAGTATATACAGCTCAGTCTAAATGTAAACACACTTGTGAACAGTATAACGCTTCCTCCCAAAGTAACAGAGGAAGCCACATAAGATAAAATAATGTCAGATATAGATGAGCTCCTGTATGAGGACAGGCAGGGTCAAAGACAGGAACTCTCACTTTAACTCAAAACTCCAAAAAGTAAGTTTAAAAATGTACTTAGGTGTATTACTTAGGTCAGTGAATCTCAAACTTCTCACTCTAAGGACCACCTCAGAAAGTATTTGGCCTTTAAGCCCCATTAAGCAAAAAAAAAGGTATAAATTATTATGATTAACATAGAAAAATGTTTTTAAATAAGGACAAAACAGATACTGTACCAGGACTAACCCAGGACTGAACCAGGACTAAACTAGGACTAAACTAGGGCTTAACCAGGTCAAAACCAGGGCTAAAATATGGTTTAATAAGGTCCAAACCAGGACTAAGCTAGGGTTTAATAAGGTCTAAACCAGGACTAAACTAGGCCTTAACCAGGACTAAACTAGGGCTTAACCAAGTCTAAACCAGGACTAAACTAGGGGTTAATAAAGTTTAAACCAGGACTAAACTAGGTCACCAAAATAGGGCACGGCTTAACCAGGAATAAACCAGGTCTAAACCAAGACTAAACCAAGACTAAACCAAGACTAAACTGAGACAAAGACAAGACTATACCAGATCTAAACCAGGTCTAACTCAGGACTAACTCAGGACTAAATGAGAAATGAACCAGGCCAAAATCAGAACAAGACCAGAGCTAAACCAGGACTACTCCAGGTCTAAATGAGACAAAGGACCAGGACCAGACTAATCTAGACCAGACTAGACCAGATGCAGGAACAAAACAAATATAAAACTAGATCTGATTAACCTAAATAGGCTCTTGAACTTTAAAAGACTCTGCATAAAGTAGACCGGACAGATTAGGCAGGTGGTCATAATGTTACGCCTGATTGCCTGTATATGGACCATTTTGCTTAAAAGCTGTTTTAAGTGGGAAGTTTACAAATTTACCAAATCTCCACAGGCATTTGGTCGTCCCGCGCTGGCAGAGCACTGAAGCTGCAAGAGTTAGCTGCACAGTCGGTGACACCTCAAACTTTTCTGCACTTCCTCCATCTGTGCTGTCGAATCCGAAATGCTTTTATTCCGCGTTAATGAAGTTTCACGACCGGAGCGACAAAAATGTTCACGAGTTCGAGCCGTCACACCAGATTTAGAGCCTCGTCACCGGGGAAACTTTTAAAGAACTGATAATTCATCCCTTCACTTCTGCTGTAGTACTCGTCTCTGCTGTGCAGTAGCAGTAGGAATAGGAGTAGTACAAGCAGAGTAGTAGTAAAAGTAGTAGTAGTAGAAGCAAGGGCAGTAAGAACAGTTGTAGTAAAAGTAGTAGCAGTAGTAAAAGTAGTAGTAGTAGAAGCAAGGGCAGTAAGAACAGTTGTAGTAAAAGTAGTAGTAGTAGCAGTACTAATAACAGTAGTAGTAGTAGTAGTAGTAGTAATAGGAGTAGTTGTAGTAGGAGGAGCAGTACTAGTAAAAGTAGTAGAAGCAGGGGCAGTAGTAGTAGCAGTAGTAGTAAAAGTAGTTAGTAGTAGCAGTAGCAGTAAAAGTAGCAGAAGTAGTAGTAAAAGCAGGGGCAGTAGTAGTAGTAGTAGTAGTAGTAAAGTAGTAGTAGTAGCAGTAATAGTAAAAATAGTAGTAGTAGAAGCAGGAGCAGTAGTAGTTAAAGTAGTAGTAGTAGTAAAAGCAGGGGCAGTAGTACTAGCAGTATAAATAAAAGTAGTAGTATAAGTAGTAGTAGTAAAAGCCCTCGCTTGGTCTGTTCACCTCCTTCTAGTAATTATTAAAAAAAATTTTTGGTCAGATATTGTTTTTAAAGTTTGTAAAACACTTGCACCCGTCCTGTTTATGTCACACTTTGATGTCACAAGTTGTACTCGTGTTTAATGCAGTCCTGGCAGTAATTGTGAAGTTTTATTTAATGAAGTAAAAACTCTAAGACACCAACTTTATCTTAAACTGAATTAAGCGTTAATAAACCCTAACGTTTTTACTTTATTTGGGAAAAATGTATTGTTGCAATCAGAAATATCCAATCTAAGGATTAATCAATTCAGATGACATAAAGATAAAAGTCTTATTTACACCAACACAAGGATTTAGTCAGACCTTTTCTTTTTAGGTCCCCACTCCTTTTATGAGCTTTATAGATACAAGAATCAAGACTGAATTTTGGAAGAAAAAAAACTCATTGTTTAGATAAAAAACGTCTTTATCTGATTCTGTGAAACCATCGACTGTTATTGTGATACTGGGCTAAACAAAAATAAGTGTACGATTTTTAATTCTTGTTCAGTGCTGAAATGTGGACATATGTGAGATCCATGTGTCCACTGCCAGGTCTCTCATTAATTTTGTCCTTAAATCAGATTCAGCTGAACAGGTTTATGTCAGTGGTTCTCAAACTGTGGTACAGGCACCGCTGGTGGCACATGGCTCTCTGCTGGTGGTACTCAGGAGTCTTTTAAAGTTCAAGTCCTGGTTTAGTTTAATTTAAAGACACTTTTATAACTGTGTTAGTCCTGCTTTGGTTGAGAGTTAAATTTTGACGTTTGTACCACTGTTTAATTCAGATATAGTCCTGATTTAGACCCGGTTCAGCCCTGAATAAGTCCTGGTTTAGTCCTGATTTAGACCCGTCTCACATGACCACAGAAGTTTATTCACAAGTTACACCTGGAGACAAGCTCAGCCCCTGCCTAAGTCTCAAACAAAAGCTTATTAAAGTATGTTAACATGAAGCCAGGAGGAGGATTTTTGGTACACACCATCTTTAAGGTCTTTAGTGTTCAGATATGTAGTTGTAATTTCTCTGTTTTGTTAGGTTTGGTCAGAGCAGGAGAGGAAATGTGAGCAGTAACGATAGTGACCAATGGGATCACACATTGTACATAGATCTCTGTATTACAACAAAGCCATGTATTGTATGTATGTATTTTTCTTCTTCCTGAGTCAGATTGTGAACATGTTTGTTGGGTGTGACCTAGTGCACCAGCTTGTATTTATGCATATTTTATTACAAATCTTTGATAAAAGTATATTGTTAGATTTCAAAGGCAAATGTATCAGACGTTTACAATGATACAAAGGGAACATGTAAAACTGAAGGTTTCTTTGCCCTGAACTCTTCACCTGCACATTTCCTTCAGACTACAGACTACAGCTGTATAGAACAAATGCACACATCTCTGTTTAACTGGGAAATAAAGCCCAGTGCAGCTGGAGACAGTGCAGTATCTGCAAATTGCCACTGAAATCCAAAATCCTCATTAAATACTCACTATATCTTCAAAACAGAAAGTCACTGGATGAAGTCCAGGACTTATACTGTGGCATCCATTATATAGAGACAAGGCCTGAATGTGCTAAAAGTTGTGTGTTATTATTATTATTGAAACTAAGATTATGATTTTTATAACTTAAAATTATAATTTTACACCTTCTTTCAGACAGCTAAAACACTTTTGGTAATTCCTATGCTCAAATATATTAAAAAAATGTTGACCAAATACCTGAAAAATGTCAATTCAAAATATGTGTATTCAAAATACAACATGTGATCCCGCAGGTCACCACCGTGCTTTTCACCCACTTATTAATAAAAACATATAAAATAATTGATTGTTATTGGGGCACTAATGGCATATGGTTTTGATAATTTATTGTTGGTTGTTAGTGTTGGTTTAGACCTGGTGTAGAGCTGACTTAGACCTGGCATTTTTCTGTTAGTCCCTGTATCCCTTGTTTCAGACCTGGATTAGCTTTTTAGGCCTCTATTTTTAGGACAGTTACACATTTTTATCTGCACGTGTGCTTCATTGTTGCCCGAATTGTTGAGCAGCACGGTAGGATGGTGGTTAGCACTCCTGCCTCACAGCAAGAAGGTCCCGGGTTTGATTCCCGGACCGAGTGGGGCCTATTCTGTGGAGTTTGCATGTTCTCCCTGTGTCTGCGTAGGCTTCCTCCAGGTTCTCCAGTTTCCCCTTCACTAAAAACATGTACAATAGGTCCCCCATGGGGCCAGGACTCCCCTGGAAATGAGATTCTTTATATCAGTAAGACTTTCCTGGTTAAATCAAGGTCAAATAAATAAATAAATATTGTTTGTGTTTTCTCCTGCAGAGGTGGAGGCAGAGCCGGTGCGGCAGACTGGGGAGCGCCCTTCGAAGCGCCGCTGTTTTTGGGAATACAGACGATCACGGGACTCATCCACGAAGAAGAAAATGGGAGGAGACGTGCACTGGTCTCTGTCCTGGAGCTCGAGCACTCTGCCCAGCACACTGTACCGCCGAGAGGGTAAGGACAACGCTCGGGACACGCCTCTGACAAAAACATCTCACCTTACAATGTATCACAAATTTATTGTTATCGCAGGATTGTCAGACCTAATATTCTTATCACAAGAAACTAAGGGCCATATTTACTAAGACGAGTGCAAAATTGCGAGTGCAGCTTAAAAAATGGCGTCTGGTATTTGTGGGCGTGTTGCGTGTGATATACGAAGAGAAACTGCGCAAGTAACTGCTGTCGCAAATCTGATATGTAAATGAGAATTTTGCTTGAGCATAAAACGCACTGACAGCGAGAGCAACGCTGTTTGCCAGCTCTGACTGCATCTTTCCTACAGAGATGCAACACAAAACACAATCTGAGAGTCCAACAAATAACAGGACTGACTGTAGTAGAGCTGTGTTCACTGTATCTGAGTCACGTGCCTTATTTCCCCTCTTTTTAAGACAGTGGAGGGAGAGGAACGTCCTTTTCACTGTCTGTCAGAGCCAGTAACCTTTCAAACAATTATATAAAATGTATCAGTAGCCTATATGGCGTGCTGATGGTGATCGAATAAAAGTAACAATTAAAAAACATTTTCGATGTCCTCCGCTCGCAATCCACGCAGCCTTGAGCCTCTGTAGGGGCAGCTGTCAGTCAAGCGCCGCAGTGAGCATTGGGAGGCAATGAGATAAACACAGTGAGTAGACTTTGCGCAGCGTTTAAAGACTGTTCTGTCACCGTAAGGATTTCAAAGGATGTTAAACAGACTGAAAGCCCAGAGACAGCAGCAGTAAAAGGCTGAAGTTCAGGGAAATACGAGTGAGAATCAAGGAAAAAGTGCCGCAGGTAAAGTCTGTTTCTTTGTTTCCTTCATCTTCAAATCAACACATTACTGTTGTATTTTTGTAAATGGGCCCTGTTAAAGCATTAGAAGTTATTTTCAACACCTCATCTGCGCACTGAAAGCTACACTCTTACCTCCGCAAACTTTTGTACCTGCTTCTCCAATGTACTAAATTTTCACGCAGATTTAGCTCCCGTACTCGTGATAAATCAAACAGCGACTGCAAAGCGACTTCATTTGCATTTTCCACGCCTTGAACTTTGTGTGTTTAGGCAAGAACGCCTTGTTTTACATATTCATTGAATCACAGGAGCAAAATCTGCACGGCGCTGAATTTGCTCCTGTGAGAGACGCAAATCTCAGCTGCGCCTGGGTTTGCTCCATTTTTAGCACGTCTTTTTCATTTATCTTGCACGCAAACCTTTGATAAATCTGGCCCTAAATGTATTGCAGCAAAATAAGTTTCTGGATCCTGCAAATTATCACTAAAGAAAAACTAATGGTCATGATATAGTCCTCATTCAGTACTAAATTTTAGTCCTGGTTTAGATCTGGATTTGTCATGGATTAGTCCTGGTGTAGTCCACTTCTTGGGTGGTGAATTTGTCCTGGTTTATCTGTGGTTTAGCCCCAATTTATTCCTGGTTCAGACCTTGTTTAAGCCTGGTTTACACCTCGGTTAGTTCTGTTTCAGATGTGGTTTAGTCCTGGTTCAGACCTGGTTTAGTCCTGGTTTAGTCATGACTTTGTCCTGGTTTAGTTCTTGTTCTTGTTGGTTTAGACCTGATGTAGTCCTTTCTGAACTTTTTAGTCTTGACGTTCTCCTGGTTTCATCATGGTTCAGACCTGGTTCAGACCTGGTTTGTAATTGCCATGGTTTAGACCTGACTTAGACCTGATATAGACTTTCTTTAGATCTAAATTAGCTCTGGTTTAGCCGTGTCTCTGACCTGATTTAGTCTTGTATTTGTCCTGATTTAGTCCTGATTCAGACCCGATTCAGTCCTGGTTTACCACTGGTTTAGACCTGGTTTAGATCTGGTTTAGTCCCTGTTCTGTCCTTCTTTATTTAGTAATGCATTTTTCTGTGTATGTGTCCATTTTATCCCTGGGTTTAGACCTGGGTTAGTTTTAGGTGCTACTTGTTGTGAAAAGTTAAAGAATCAGTGACCGAAATCTTCCTTATATAAAACTCTATAGTCGCAATGCCACCAGAGTCAGTCTGCTTCACTACAGCTCAAATAATCACATTTAGCTCGCGACTCGATGTCCCCCTCACTTCTCAGATCTACTGCTTTTTCTGTTAATTTCAGGGTCTCCCCTCTCCAATCTGGGATTAATTCAAGCAGCGATTTCCATGTAATTTACTCTGAGCGCCCTCCACTTGAGAGCGGTGCAGTGATTATATACCACTCAGTGACTGCAGATGTCTGTGGCCCACTTCTGTTCCCCGTGTGACATACATCAGACCCTCCGGCGGCTGTCCTACATACAGCTATATGCCAAAATCTGAATTTAAAGTGAGGAGTGTGTCCCTTTTTGTTATCCCCACATCCTCAGTACAGCCAAATATAATACTGCACTACATTTGAGCCACATCAGACATTACTTCCATGCTGACATATTAAAATCCTTAACATTAAACCTTAAATATGAAGCCTTAATGTTTATCACAGGTCCATGATCATCCCGGTGTGAATGAAGGACGTTGTGTTTGGCAGAGTTGTATTTAAAAAAATGTTTCACTTAGAGAGATGCTTTCAATTACCCCTGACAGAGAAGGCTTTAAGCTTTATGTCAGTTTTTATTTCACGTCGATAGGCCCAGTAATCACGGAGATTTCGGTCGTTAACTTTTTACAACCGTTTAAGGCATTAAATATGATAATTAACGCTTTATCGAGGAAAGTTCCCATAGTGATTTCAGATTGTATTCCCGATGTTTTACTCAAAAAAACAGTCAGAAAAGGGATATTTACTCGCCAGAACTTTGTTTTCATGGTTTACAAGGAGGGAGAGGAAAGACGAGGAGCTGCAGACTCACACGCATCACTCCCCTGCAGTTCCCAGTTTGTCCACATGTGCCGCCCTTCAGTGAGCTGTATACAGGGCACTTTTCACTTTGTAAATGTTCAAATGTGATAGAATTACTCCTATTTGAAACCTTTTAACATCTGACAAAAACCATCAGTGCTCATTTTTTTACAGTGGATATAGAATGAACCAGGGCAAGGTCAGGTCTATTTTTACCTTTATCACCTGTGTTCAAATGCCTCCTAAAGGCATTTAGCTTTATTATAAATCACTGATTCTTTTATATGTTGTTTTTAAGAACATGTTTTCACTTTTGAAGCACACAGAAACCTTTGTTAAGCATGTTTGATTTCCTTATATCAAAAAATGTCCAAATTTTATTTCCGATTTTGTGTTTTTTATGTATGCTAGGCTGTGGGGTGTTCAAATAGAACAGCAAACAAAAGTAATAACCATCTGTTCACATAGATAAAGCTGTCCTGAATAAAATGATGTATAATATTCATATGTTTCTCTATTCCAAAGGTGATATATGAGGGTAGATTACCAAAAAACTGCAAAAATAGGCTTAGATCTCCAGGGGTTAAACATTTTTTTCTTGGTGTTGCAGGTAAAAAAGGCCGCCGTAAAGCCCGCAAGACCGACGCCAGCGACTTGACGCCGAACCCACAGAAGCTGCACAACATCGGGGAGCAGCTGCAGAAGTTAAACGCCGCCATAGACGGGATGGGCCCGGTGAACGAGCTGCCCGCTGTGGCCCGGGCCCGGTCCCGAAAGGAGAAAAACAAACTCGCGTCAAGGTAACACTGCTTTTATACGTAAACATTTGTAAATATAACAAGTGTGGCTATGGTTTTCTGTGAGAGGCTTGTTGTTTAGATAAAGATAGGGAAGTCTCAAAGTAATAAATATATTCACTGTTGCCCCTAAAGGTTCTGCGTGACACTTTACCCGCCTTGCCTGTGTGAATGTGTCTGTGTGATTGTATGTTTTGGTCAGAGAGAGCTTTTTTCCTATTCTATACAAAAAAATTTGTCAGGTATCTCTTGGTTTAAGTTTGATTTTCAGTAGGTGGAACAATCACAGACAGAATAACCAAGCAAAGTAACAAAGGCCCAAGACAAACATGACGATTATGAAGAATTGTTGCTGGTTTTGTCATAAAACGCCAGAATATGACGTATTATGAGCAGCTTTGTATTTATTTCTGAACGGAGACAGCAGCAAAAGTTGACAATTGTACAAACAATTGTGGAAAAAGTCAGTTTGTTTGAATGTGGTCGTTACGTCGGACGTCAGCGGGACTTTACTGTTGTTAAAACGGAAATAGGACAAAGGAAAAACTCACACAGAGGACTAAACAACAACGCGGACTTCAGCAGAACCAACAGGTGACGAAGGAAAGCACTAAACGCTGTTAATCAGATGAAAGAAGTTTTAAATTTTGCTCTGTATTAGTCAGCTTGGTTATTTTTGGTAGGAGATTGTGTTTGCTATTATATGATGCGTCCATGATAAGTTAGGATCAAGCAGATTGGAAACAAGTCTCTAGGGCTGTCCCAGGACAGGGTGTCCCAGAGTGTAACTTGATGAGTGAATGAATAATGCACCAAATTGTAAAGCGACTTTGAGTGTCTAGAAAAGTGCTATTTAAGACCAGCACATTATCACATTTCCTAGTTTTTAGTTCAGGTTTCTTCCATTTAGTAAGACATTTATGCAAATTTTTGTTGTTTTGTGGGATATACTTGTCTTTCTTACTCCACGTCCATCTCTACTTATTCCAGTGGATCAGGAACTTCTCATTCCTTCCTGAACAATCATACCTAACTCAATAAAACTGTTTACTGAAGGACTTTGTTACTTTGATTCAGGGCTGCACCCTATGGTCTATGAGTCTTAAAAGAAAATGTGTTGTTTAAAAAGTTCAATTTGAGTGGTAATTTTCTGAAATTGTGCCTTGTTTAATTCCTAGATTTTGACGCCATTTTGACCTTATTTTAAGTGAATTAAACTTACTGTGTCAGAATTGCAGGCCCTATTTTAAAATATTGCAAAAATATTATCGCAGTATTCATCATAGTTATTGAAAATATCGGTTGTTTTTCCCAAATTGTGCAGCCTTAATTTGTTTGTTGTTTTAGGAGTGAGCATATGAGCAGCATCATGTGTATGTGACAGTGTTTGAGTTGTATTTATGTGCTCAAAATGCAAGTATATTTTGGGTTCAATTGGGTTAAAATAATGTCTTGTATAGGCTTTATGTGGCAAGTACAGGGAATCCCTACACAGTGTTTGTTTATTTGTCCTCATGTGTTTGTACGTCATGGATTTCAGGAATGTGGAAGTGTATTTGTCTCTATCAAATATTGTCATACTTGTGGGCAGGTAATGGATAGCTTTGTGGTTTTGGCTTGAATCAGCTTTGTCCCACAGTTCGCTGCTGTGTTTGATCAAGCATAACATCTGAGCCATTTGAACATTTGGAGCAGACTGGGCCTTAGGGGGTGGGCCAACTAAGATAAAATATATGTCACTGATGGTCTCACAAGCCTTTCAAAGCAGGGCACTATGTAACTTTGCTCGTCTTTTTGCTGTTTTTGCATTTTTTGCAAGTCCAGTTGACTCCTGCATGACCCCCTCGCTCAGCTTGACTCTCGTTTTCTCCTTCTTGTATCCATTAGGGGTGTAATGATACACTAAAATCACAGTTTGGTTCAGTTTTTTGAGTGTTCAGTTTGGTACAAAAAAAAGCAGGAAATAGATTTATCTCCTACTGTGATGTGAGTACAGTTACTGTTAAATAGCTTTCTGTAGCCTGTGATGTCCATCCATCTGTGGTCAGAGACACGGCCACACGCACCACAGAGGTCCAGATTTTTATAATATGTTTACAGTATAACTAAACCAGGTCTAAACAAGGTCTAAATCACGTCTAAACCAGGACTGAACCAGGACTAAACCAAGCCTGAACCAGGACTAAACCAAGCCTGAACCAGGACTAAACCAGGACTAAACCAGGACTGAACCAGGACTAAACCAGGACTGAACCAGGACTAAACCAGGACTGAACCAGGACTAAACCAGGACTGAACCAGGCCTAAACCAAGCCTGAACCAGGACTAATCCAAGCCTGAACCAGGACTAAACCAGGACTGAACCAAGCCTGAACCAGGACTAATCCAAGCCTGAATCAGGACTAAACCATGTCTAAACCAGGACTAAACCAGGACTGAACCAGGACTAAACCAAGCCTGAACCAGGACTAAACCAGGACTGAACCAAGCCTGAACTAGGACTAAACCAAGCCTGAACCAGATTCATGATTTTCTGTTCACGATTACGATTTTTTTCAGTTTTTATTAGCAGACTTAGTTGCAGTATAATTATGACCAAAATATTTTTTTATATAGCCTATTTGTGTCTCCTTATCAAACTTCAATTGTTGTACATTTCTTATTAACTGAAATGTAATAAAAAAGTAGATATTAAAACAATGACAAAAATATATAACATAATTTGTTAGTGACTTTTATTAACACCTTTCTACTCTCCTCCAGAAACAGTTACTCTACAGTAGCAAGCAATGCATAGAGAAGCAGTTTGTCATAAATCCACACCTCAAGAAATATAAAATGGGCCTAATATAAGTCAAGTCTTAAAAATATCAGTGAGGAAAGTCACATCCTCAGTAAAGACTCTGATCTCCATGGAAACACTCCGGGGGAGGGGCCACTGAAACTTCAGATAAATTTTAGGCTGCTGTTAGCCACTTAGCTTTGCTTTAGCTCGCTGCTAACAACAAGCTACTTTCTGAACGATGGTAAACGGAGCAAACAGGTGCTGCCTAAATAATACCTTCAGAGGTGTCTCTCTCCTCTCTGGGTTCGTTGTTGTTGTTCTCTTGTGAATGAGGGCGCTGTGTGTGCTCCTCCATCAGCGTGAGAAACAGAGGAGAGAAAGTGCACTCCCAAGCCGCTCCAAGTAATGAAGCTCTTGTGCAGTCTTTTTACGTTCCCAGCACATTGGGCTAGTGATTTTATGAGTTCTGTAAACTAAAACTTGATATAAATGCATGTTTCTTTTAAGTAAAATGGCCAGGTAATGATGTCGAGCGCCAAACAAATGAGACAGATTACGCACCAGTGACCTGCGCGCTGTATTAAAGGGACATCACCATTCATTTTTTTCCACACTGATTCAAAATGGGGTTTTTTTTGCATCGATTTTTTGCCGATTCTCAAAGAATCGTTACATCCCTAGTTTTGCTACATACACAAATAGCTTGTTTCAAAGAGCTTTGACATTTTATATTTTATTTTATTTTTTGTTCAAAACTTAACATGAGTTTAAGATTATTATTGTTTTTTTGTATTTTAAGTTTATTTAGACTATAAATTATGTATACCGTAACACAACTAAATGTAATAGGGGTTTTATGCCCTTGTATCTTTATTTTATATTTTTATTTTAAAGACAGACAGATTTTAATTGTATTTTTTATGTAAAATTTGAGTTTCAAGAAACAATGCAAGAGAATAAGTATTTCTAATTAAGTAAAATGTATTTTCTTATATATTTTTTAAAGAATTATCAGCTTGTATGAGTGAGGGGTTACTCATTGTGGTATAACTAAAATCCCAGGGGGTACACAAGACAAAAACGGTTGGGAACCACTGTAATAAGGGACCTTTAAATATGGATTAGCAGTGGATTATTGTTTCCATTTGCATCAGTTCTCTCGTATGGTTTAGTTCATCTCCAGAGTTGATTTACCTCCAACAGTTCAAGGAGACACACTTCATGACCATTTTTCTCCCTGCTACATTTCAAAACATGGCTTTGAGTTTACATTGCACTCCTCAGACTAGACTTTCTGGCCCCATCTACCATTTCAGTCATCTCCCAGAAGTCATATTTCTAAAAATTTACATGTTCTCTTGTCAAGCATGTCGTATTGTTTTCATACAGTGTGTTTCATGGTCGATCTGTGCCTATGGGAGACAGAAGTAGGGTAATGTATGCAGGAAAACATACATTTAATTGGATTCGTGGGAACATACGAGTTGAACCAAACCGCAGGAGAAATGTATCAAGTCTGCCTCATATCCTTGTATCCAAATGCCAGTGTATTGCTGTGTATTTATAGAATTGTACTGTGCAGAAGTCTTTCTTAAGAAAGGAAGAAAGAGAGTTGTATAAATATAATACACACAATTACAAAAAAAAAAAAAAAAACTAGATGCAATTTTAGAGAGTAGACTTCTGACAAGGCACTGGTCCTATCTTACAATGGCAAAGATATACTGAAAGATTTTCTAGTTCAGGGGGAAAACGCTTTTTCCATTGAGCAACAAACGTCTTGACTGTAGTTCCTCTCCTCTTTTTTACTTTTTAATTGGAGAAAAACATGTTATTATTAATATAGTTTAAATATAGACATAAACTGGACCGTTAAAAGAAATTTTGGATCGCTGTTATGAACATTAGGAAACAATGTGCCAACAAAAATAGCCTGAATCACAGATTTGGCAGGATTCGCACGGGCCTAGTGTTATCAGAGGAACACTGTGTTGGAAGAAATTTGGTAGGAAATGTTCAGGGAAATTTTTACTTTACAAATCACAGACATGTCAGATGCGTACGAGATCAAAATTACATACTACCTCTGCTAGTATTACAAATTACTGGATGACCCCTGGTAAGACGAATAGCTTGCGAATAGGGTTTATTTATGTTAATGGTATTTTTTTCATTATATTAGGTGTTGAGGCTGAGGCTGAAGAGTATCTAAGCAGCTTTGAGCCAGAAGTAGTATAAGTCCAGTATTTTTGCCAGTAACTCACAGGGCCTAAACGTCCAGAGAGAGAGAGAGAGCTTAGTTGGACTTTGCTCATGGCATGATTAGGACATCTAACTGGACTTCTGAGTTTTATGAGATACTTCAGCTCTGCTCAGACAAATGCTGTCTGTCTTAGCATTTAAACTGACTTGTTTTACTGATAAATGCTGCAATCCTACTGTAGTTGCAATCAGAAAAGTTCAAACTCAATCATCTCAAATGACATTATAATGATGTGAACAAAAGATAATGACAATAAATGACAAAAAACTCACTAAACAACAAAAACAATTTATTGTTACATATCAGTTTTCCAAATGAAAAATGTGACTCTTTTCAGAACATTGTGGAGCATCATTTAACTTTTATAACAAGCTTCTTACTCCTCTTGAATGGAGTCTTTGCCCGTTCTTCTCCTGCAGAAGCCTCCAGCTCAGTGATGTTTGATGGCCTCCGTGCTGCTACTGCCTTCTTTAAACCCCACCAAAGATTTTCAGTCGGATTTAAATCTGGAGATTGAGAAGGACGCTCCAGGACGTTCCAGGATCTTTTTGTCTTCTTGAAAAATATTTAATTTATAAACCCTTAAAAGTTTAATATCTCTAAGTCCAACTTGTGTTACTAAGCTCCAGAACGGCTTGATTATTGTAAGAAGAGCGGCACATGACTCTGACATAGAAGTTGAAAGAGCTCATAAATAGCACAAAGTTGGAAAACACACTCTTAACTTGGTAACTGTTCCTTCTAATAAGGACATAAGGCGATAGTATAAGAACTATTATTTATAAGACAGGTTTGACCCCAGAGCGCCATCGACCCTGTGTCACAGAAAACTCAGGTCTCACAAGAAAGTGGCACATCCCGGTTAGAAAACAACAAGCTAGCGATGGCTTTATTTCTTGATTTTTGTTGAGGCACAGCGGCCAAATGGAAGAAAAAACTTTGTGCAGATATGAAGAGGGGAAAACGAAAGTAAAGCCAAGCGAGGGCTCACGGGAAGAAGTCAACTGGAGTGAGTATTTACAATAGTGCTTTACTCCGAACTGTAGGGGGAGCTCTGTAGAAGAAAATAAGGCAAAACAGCGAAGAAACGAGCAGAGTTACTGAGTTCCACTTTAAAGTGCACTGTCAACATTTAAACAGACAAACAGCTTGACATTTACTTTTGGCTCACTGGCCACCGTAGCTAGTCTTTGCCAAAAGTTGCTTGCCAGATTTTTTACCAGCCACCTTTGGATTTGTGTGTACTTTTTAGTGTACAAACAGCTTGAATAAATGTAAAATCTGGTTTATGTTTGGACAGGTATTTATCAAATATTAAAAAACAGGTTTACATCTAGTGGCAGAATATATTTTATCTCTGTGCATGTGCATTTTGTTTAAATTACTTTTGTTTTTTTAACCACCATAAATTACTGTAAACTAAATGGTGTACACAGTCAGAGCACAAAAAAAATTAAGTTAAGATGTATGCATACAATTCAACTAAACAAAATGTCCAGTGGGAGTATTTGTGTTTCCAGCCAAAATGAAAATGTACCGGCTTTTGGCTGGTTGGCTAGTGTTAATGTCAAGCCCTGCAGACAAAACATAAAATAAAAAAAAATGGACAAATCCTCAAAACACATAAATGCTAATAAACAATAAAACCACTGTATAAGTAAATAAGAGGTAAAGAGGTAAGTATTACTGCTGGTTTTGACTGGGAAATGTCAGAATACACAGTGCATATATGGTAGGTGGTCATAATGTTATGCCTGATCAGCAGTAGCCCATCTATGACAACTATTCACACTCTCATTTATTCCTTTTGGGCATTACATATTCATCAATTCTATACGTGCACGTCGTTGGATGGTGGGAGGACACAAGAGGAGTGCACGGAGACATTTTAATTTCCTTCCATTTCGAACTCGGCGACCTTTTCCAAATGACATCTCAGAGGGAGCCATAACAAACAGGCTTTTATGTTGCATGTATTTCAAATTTATATCTTACAAGACATCCAGAGGACGCCATCCCCACACACGTGTTTAAAAAAAATCCTCAAAAAAGCAAGGATAGGTTCATGAATTTACCTTGAACTCTGGGGGATAAATGAACGGAAGATGAAATTATACCTAGAGACTTGGGATGCTGCTGATGGAGAGAGGCAGGATGGAGGATGTGAATGGCAGGAAATGGGAGCACGCAGCGGGGTCGTGCAAAGTTCATCTGAGAGCGAGAGAGAAGGAGGAGGAGGAGGGGGAGGATGTGATTACAGGCTTTTGGAAGAGGTACGTCGCTCCGGGAGTAACTTATTATTACAAACATTTATTAAACGCAAACGCAAACAGAACGGCGTACGAGGTAATAAGGCAAAATTATGAGGAAATGTCGCTATACAACATTGCAGTAGTTAATGGTGAGTCCCAGTTCGAGTCTCGTTTAAATGTAATTATATAGACCCACTAAAGAGACCTGGGTTGGACTGACATGCAAGAAATTTTTTAACTGAATGTTACAGGTCGTTTGAGAGCAGGGCCACTCTGGGAGAACTTTATTAAATACAAACAGAGGCACAAAGTAATAAGAAGAAAGCAGATTGTTATTGAAAATATGTGTGTCCTAGCTTTTGTTGTTCACCAGTCAGGAATAACATTATGAGCACCTGCCTGGTTCGCAGCCCAGTGGCGTAACTTGGTACTGAGGGGCCCCAGTGCAGGTTTTCAGAATTTGCCCTAAAGTTCTGATGCACATTCAATACTGCTGTAAAAAAGTCTGCTGTAAAAAAAGACAAAAAAAAAAAGTGCTTAATAATTGTTATTTAAAAGCAATTTTGTGAACTATTATAATTAGTATTTTGTGAATTTATCTTAAGGAAAAAAATGTATTAAAGACACATTTATTCATATTGTTATGAGATCACAGATTTAGCAGGATTTAAAATTTAATTTATGTTAAAAACCTCTGTTCTGCAATCATGTCCTTTTTTATTATGAATATTTGAAATCCATATTGACCATAGAAGGACAAGGGTCCACTCTCATGGCCCTCTAAACCTCCTGGGCCCTTTTGGCTGCACTGCCTGATGTTACTCAAACAAAAACTGCAGTGCACTGTGTATCCTGACGCCTTTCTGTCAGACCCAGCATTCATTTCTTCAGAAAATACAGCTACAGGAGCTCGTCAGCCAGTCCTCGCTCCCCATGTGCATCACCTGTCGCTGTTCCACTGTTCCTTCATCACTTTTGATAAATCCTGACCACTGCGGACAGGGAACACCCCACTAGCGCTGCGGTTTTGGAGACGCTCTGACTCCAAGCTGTAGCTGTCACAATTTTTGGGTCCTTGTCAAATTCACTCAAATCTCTACCCATTTTTCCTGCTTTTAACACAATAACTCTGAGGACAAAATGTTCACCTGCTGCCTCATATTCCCCTGACTAACAGGAGCCATGATGAAGAGACACCTCTCTGTGGTCATAATGTTATGGCTGATTTGTGTATAGCTATTACCGGCTTTAACACTCTTTTAGGACACAAGTTTGAACAATTTTATCTAAACATTACAGGCTTTTGAAGAGGTGAGTCGCCCTGGAAATAAATTATTACAGAGGGCCACAAGATAATAAGGGAGATGAAGTTAAAATGTGTCAAACATACAGGGTGTCCATGAGTCTTTTTACAATTTAAGACAATGATTACAAAAGCTAATTAATATAGAAATATGTGGAAATTATTACAAAATGAGGAGTAGATATTGACATTTGTTTGCCTCATTTAATCCACCTCTATATGGGCACCATTAGTTGCATGAGGCACATCAACAGTGCTGGATTTCTTGCCTCTTCAGTGGTGATCCCACAGCTCACATTCACCTTTGGACGATCTCGGTGAAGTTCCTGAGTCACATGGAGCTGTTCTGATCCCAGATTCTCACATTATGTGTGTTCAGTTTCCCTGAAACATGAAAGGTTGCCTCATCACTAAAACAAACTTGGGCGAGGAACGTTTCATCCTCAGAAATGTGTTCCACTCTTTTGGTCTTGGTTTATCCTTTGGCTCGAGTGCAGGCTGTAAGAGCTGTACTTTGTAAACAAAGTACAGTCACAAGTTCTTGTGTAGGACTTTGTGCTCTGTTGAACGTGGAGCTGTAACTGTCTGGCAACAGTACGTATGTGATTAAAAACTTTGATAAGCACTGAGTACATAGGACAAATCAATTTCCTTTGTAATATATTTTTTAAATTATAAAGAGACTCCCTGTACTGTAACTATGTCTGAAGTTAGTTTAGCTTTTTAATGCAATGGACTGTAGAGGTTTTGCTCCAAGGACTGACCCGAACCACTGTAAGAAAAGGTGTTAATTTCAATAAAACTAACCCTTTGTATTGTTAGGAATCCCATGCTAAAATCTATAGCCAGACTCCAGAAAAATGTGACTTGAATGACACTGAAACCGCAGCTGTTAAAATATGTAAATGAATAAATGTGCCTCTGAATAGCAGCCAGTAAGAGCCAAGGTTCAGTAAAAAAGAAAATCCTTCTCTTAATTTCCACTACGGCTGGCTGCAGTCCAACGTTTTAAAGATGAAAAACCAGAGAGTCCTATCCTTTGCTGGCCTTTTTACCCGCAAGCATTATTCACTTCCATTGAGCTGAATCACTGCTTTGAGGGACGCGGTGAGTTTGGCTGCTCGCTGCGGAGAATAGTTCACAAGAGCCATATTAATATTTCACTCGCATCGATTGATTCATTCCGCCGTTGCCTTTTTCTCCCACCTCTGAATACTCTGAAACCAGTGTCAGTATCCAGTCGGAGTCACCGTGTCAAATGCCGTGACGCTGATATGGGCGTGTGTGGGCGGACGAGGCCTTTAAGTCAATCAACGTCCTCACAATTTGTAAAATGTATGAGGAGTGTTAGCAGTAATAGGTTTATGAAGAGAATAGACATATCTTTTTTCCATAAAAGTGGCAGAACTTCTCATCTTTCAATGCTTTTTCTGTTTTGTTTTTCTCTCCTCAGAGCGTGCAGACTGAAGAAGAAGGCACAGCACGAAGCCAACAAGATTAAACTGTGGGGTCTGAACCAGGAATATGGTAATTATAGTTCATTTTAACACAACACTATGTGCTTTTTTTTACTTTAAAATAATGTTTAGAAAATTATTTTAGTGGTAGAGCAACTCTCAATGGGACAAACTGACTTGGGCCTGTTAAACAATACCTTTGTGGCATTGAAAGGAAAGTTACAGTACAACTGGTAGTGGTATTGAAAAAAGTTTTTTTCATTCAATACCAAGTTTCAATACCTAGTGGGACCTTTAATGTTTCTTTGCATGAATGAATCAAATAAATGACAGAATAAATCATATATAGCGTTGGTTTTAATTTACAGATAAGAATTTAGCTCCAAACATTGGTCTTTTATTCAGTATTACTGTGTTTTGTGATTGTGGAAGTTGGATTAGCTCACCATAGGTAAGGACAAATGGACCCAGGGTAAACTACCTCTGAATATAATTGGATAGATGTTTTTAATACAACCAGTTACACATTTGACCCTCTCTTGAAATCTTACAAAGCGTCTAGTTGTTTGAACGCTCCGGACGTGCTACGATGGGGCCCCTCGTGTCTGGAGCGGCCTCTCACACCTGAGCGCACCACTATAGAGATGTAAAAAGACAGGGCCAGCTCATACTGCGTGAGCTGTGTGTAGGCAAGATTTTAGCTTTGAGAAAACTGTGCAGGGTCCAGCATTGTTTGTCAGGATGTCTGAACTTAACTTTTATGTTGTTTTAAAAATAATGCAGCTAAAATAATGAGAGAAATACATTGCGCATCTTATTTCTGCGAGTGACTAATGGCAATTTCTCAGCAAATATGAGGTCGATTGTCGTTATTGCCCAGGCTCATCCTGCAGGCAGCAGCTTACAGAATCACTGACTGCACACAGCAGCACTGAACCCAGGGCGACGGCTGCCTATATCGCTTATGCCAAGAGGTGTGTTTTGTTCAAATACATAAATACGCATTTGGACATGCTCCTCTCATGTTTGAACTTGAATCCTCCCAACTTTATTTACATGTGAATGCACAGGTTGGGACAACATCGTGAGGCACTCCTTCTGAAAAGGTCAGGAGGTACTGTGTGTAAAGAGCTAAAGAGAAAAAACATCACATTTTTCAGCGTGCCCCATTTTAGATAAACTGTTATAATTAGTCAGATTTAATCTCAGTGGAAATAGGTTGAAATGGCAGAGAACACTGGTCTACAAATTTTTGGACTCGATCTGCTTCCGAGATGAAAGTGGCTAAATCTCATTTATTTTGATGAGATGAACTGAAAATCAATTGATAACTGTGCTGGTTAGCTAATGTAGTCAAGATATTTAATGATATTATTTCACATCAAAGTCGCATCTGTTTATACAATAGATTTAGTCATTTTTGCTTAAAAATAATATTTATATTTTGAAAATATTTAATTTCTCTACATGCATGCATTTTGTCCACTTCCAAGAGAGAGATTTCTGCAAATAAAAACAAAACATTTTATGTCAGAAGTCTAGCCATATTAAAATGAATGTATTGGAATGTGCAGGTTTCAGATAGAACTGATTGCTTGTAGACACTGTACCTTCTGATAAACTACCGTTTTTGCCTTATTTTGCATAAATTTCCTATTTTGACCCAATACTGTTTCTTGGAAACTATAGCCAATCTGCACTTCTCACTTACTTTTTCTTTATTAGTGACCTAATCCAAGAAAAATGTCACTACTTTTGTTCCTGAAGCATTTTGCTTGTAGACCAGTGTAATCCAGGTCCACTGTACTCTGGAGCAAAACAAACAAAAAAAGTGTCATGAATAAAGTGTAAGTTATATTATAAATCTATAAATCCTCTAACGTCATATACAGAAAATGTTATTTGATACGAACCAGCGCTCATCGACACAGTTACCTAATTCACGTCGGTCTGTCTCGCTTTAGTTCAGCAGTGAGTTTAACCCAAAGCCGCGTTCGGTCTCTTTGTCCTCCGCTGCCCTCCTGATTTATTGTACATTCCTGTCATTCCTGGTCATTTCTTTTGTGTTGATTTCGGTTCGGGCTCCAGGAATGTCAGCTCTGAAGCCAACAATCACAATCACAATCATACACACACGCACGCACGCGCACACACACACACACACACACACACACACACACACACACACAACTAACCTCTTACATCCCTCACTTCCTCTTTTCTCTTGCCAAAACAATGACTCCTTCATTGCTCCAGTAAAGGAACATTTCCTTGTTTTTGAAGGTTAAACTGTACGTGGGACCTGTACTGTACTTATTACATTACTTATTTCTGTCTGTGTTTAAGCAGCCTAGAGAGATAATAGTGGAAGTTTAACAAATCTCTGTGTAATGAATGTTTATATACAACCTTAGCTTAAACAATTATTTTGAAATATTACTTTAGGAAACCTTTTATCATTTATTTTCTAATCTGGCAACTCTGATTGGCATATCTTGTTGTTGCCATGTATGTAAAGGTGCATTTTGAGAATCTAAAGAGCTATGGTAGCCCTGTAGGGACAAGGTACAGTCTATGATTGTATAAATAATATATATATATATTATATAATATATAATATTGCAATATTTAGAGGTAATGCTAATTCCTTGATAGAAATTATGTATATTGTAATCTGCTGAGCTTATATCACTACTGTTGTAATCTTACTATTCATGTAAACATGGTTGTATTGTTTTCAAACACTACAAAGGGAAAGAAACATGATTGTGCTTCTCCTCCAGCAGTGCTCAGTTTGGGTCAGATTTTTCTATGCTGTCCTAAGATTCTCAGACTTTTAAAACAAGTACCACTTCTAAAGGTATTTGGTTTTCCAAGTACCTGGGACCAAGTTAGAACTAAACCAGGATTTAACCAGTACAAAAACAGGATTAAACCCATATCAAAACCAGGTCTAAACTAGGACTAAACAAGAACTAAACTATAACTACAAAAGGTCTAATCCAGATCTAAACCAGGACTAAATTAGAACTAAACCAAGATTTAACCAGTACAAAAGCAGGATGAAAGCAAGACAAAACCAGGTCTAAATCAGGTCGAAACCAGGACTAGCCCCGATCAAATCACGACTAAAACAGAAGTTAAACTGGGCTTAAATCAACCTAAATCAGAACTGGTACCATCAGAAGAACCCTCTGTACCATCAGTGGTTCCTGTATCACAGTTTGAGAACCACTGTACTATACAGCAAAGATATTCAGTAATATATTCTTCACCAGCCTTGTTTTACATCTTTCTTGCCTCAGACAGATTTTATCAAGGTGAAATAAAGCTGTTTGCGTAAATTCAATCCATTCCTTTCACCTGTGTGTTACTGTTGGCCGCAGCATCAGAACCATCAGCCCCCTCAGACTCTCCATCTCCTTCTTCTTCACCTCCACCAGTGTCTAGGCCTCATTCGTTACACTTCACTCGTCTGTGTTTGTTTTAAGTCTCTCCTGGTCGACCTGATGTAACGGCCTTATATAACGCTCCCAATTGCATAATCCTATTAATTCGAGTGTATGTATTTTGTGCTGTGTGGTTGTTGTTGTTGTCTACTGTGTAAGTGTGGGTCTAGACTGGCTAATGGCTCTCTGACTGTGTAATTGTATCATAGGCCTATAATATATTTTTCTTTTTTTTTTAATGTACAGAAAACCTCCTGGGCGCTCTGCTGCGGATTAAGGAGGTGATCCGGAGGAGAGTGGAGAGCAGCGAGGAGGACGACGCAGATGAGAGAGGCATGACTCAGAGACTGGAAGACATCCTCCGGGAGTCCAGCGGTAAATAAACACAATAATGTCTCTGTGAGATGTACTTTTATATGCATATGTCCAGCATTAAGGCGCAGGGACACGAATGCACCAGCAGCAGTAGTAATAATAAGTAGCCTTTCTTGTTGCTGCCCAGTGCTGGAGAGGGAGACCTCTAAGAAAAACTGGTCAATTTCAGGCCAGTCCAAAATCTATATGTTGATATATTTCTATTTATCTGAATAAATGCATTTCTATTATTGTAGTATTTTTTTTCATATAAATGTGCTCAGTGCTGGTGAGTGAGTAAAAGAAATGGGAACAAAGTATTACGCCCAATTCACAATGAATCCGTTGCATGCTCGTTACGTGGCCCGTACGACCTCTGCAAGGAACAAACGCAATGCAAATGAGTTCACTGGCTGTGCTGCAGTACGTCTCCGTGTCCGGCGCTCCGACAGAAATATGTATCAAGTCTGTTTTTGTCGGATGCCAGAGCCATCATGCATAAAGTTGAGCAGATCGAGCCAGACAGGAAGTCAGACCTGGGACCAGTAAAGAGGATCCGGTAAATTTCAAAATAAAAAGCAGGCTCTTGCTCACATTGCACTGTGAACATTACGTTTTAACTGGGGACACGGGTCACAAATGAGACAGGACACCATTAAATGTGAGTAAAAAGTCAGTATTTATATACGTAGTGTCCTTACCCAGGGTTGAAGTATATATTTCTGTGACTTTTGTGCTTTAAACTTGAACAGGAGATCGTGGTCAGAGGCAAACGTGGCTTTTTACCTGCAGTTCTCTGTATACATGGTTATTATTGCATGAACTCATAACTTCCAGCATAAACTCGCTCATCTCCTGTGAACTCGTGGGCTCCCAGCTGACTCTGGTCAGAGAAGTGCCGCACATGCAACACACTCAGTGTGAATCTGGTGTTATTATTACTAAGCACATAGTTTTGGGTCGACAGTGGGTTGTGAATCAATAAATGTTGAATGACTGCTGTTGTCCTGGTTGCTTTAGCTTGTGTGTGACCTGTCCATGGCTACAGATGGAAAATGGAGCTTGGTGTTAAATCTGGTGCAGAGCATCTTTTCTCATGAATGTTTTCTGTACGTTGTCCTTGTTTAATAAATATCGTTCTAACCTTGCTTGAAGCTCATATTGTTTCTGCCCACTCCAATCACAATGTGTGGCTGGTTGGGACAGGAAAGGGCATCTGGCATAGAAAACTTGACGAATCACTGTACAACTGGTTCACTGTGGTGCCCTGAATAAGAAAGGGAGCAGCTGAAAGATTTTTTTTAAATCAAGTGAATAATTAAATTTTTTATATTTGATGTGAAACAACAACAGTCATATAATATTTAATTTAATTACGAAAACTTTTACTTTTGATGAGACATACACACCTTATGAGATTGTTAATCAGCTTATTTTATTTTGTCTTTAAGAAGTACATTTTCAGAAACCTGTAAAAACATTCTCAAATTTCCTACCTAAATTTTAGCATACAATCCAATTATTTTTTTAAATTTTATTTTAAATTGTAAAAAATATAGTACAGTATTATATTATTAAATCTATTACTTATTTAAGTTATAGTATTTCTTAAGTGGAACCAAAAATCTACTTAATTTTCTTAATGGCTTTTAAGAGCACACAGAATACACATTAAAATTAAAAGCTTTTCTCGTTCTCCAATAGGAACTGTTTTAGCCTCCTCTTAAGATTACTCAAAACTTACTCATTAAGCATCTTATTGTTGTTGTTAATGGCTCAGTATTTTTGTATTCGTGTCTCCCGCAGGTCCCTTAGTCGCCGGTCGGACCAAAGACTTTGTTCAGCGGATCTTGGCGGCCAGCGCTGGAGGTCAGATCCAACAAAAAGATCCCGCACAGGGAGAGGAGTCTTCAGCTGGATAAACCTCCGTCCTCTCACCTCCTCTCACTACCAGACCCCCGGGGAAAAAAAAAAAACGAAATCTGGATACCGAGGAGGCGTGTAAACATTAACGGGAGTAAATCACTGGCTCGTTTCCTCTCGTGTTTAAGGCCGCACCGTACACACGACCAGGCCAGAGCTGCTGCTAACGCTAACATCTTCGTTTTGTGTCTTTGTGCGTGTCCGTGTGCGCCTCTGGGTGTAACATAGTTGTACTCTACTCCTAACGTCTGTGCTGTACCCCATTGTGCCTATGAATAGACATTGCACTGTTTTTTTGTAAAATGGTCGTAGTTGCCGGCAGGGGAGCGGTAGTAGGTAGTAGGTAGGTAGTGAGGAAGTGAGCAGAGGGCAGAGTGGAGGGCATTTGAGGATAGAGAAAAGGCAAATATAAGGAAGTGGGAGGAGACCGGGCCAATGGAAAACAAAGAGGCAAGTGTTTTTCTATCTGGCTGGGCTCCTATAGGGACGTGCTGCATACCGTTCAGATTACATAGCCATCTGAAATGTCACTGACATAAAAACCACGTGACGAGTCCTGAGACGAGACCAGCTGTTTCCTCAAAAACAACAGTTCTTTTCTTTGTCAGAGCTTTAATTCCTTTTTTTCTCACACTTTTGACCCCATTTCACCCCCACCACTGAAAAGAGAAAATGCACCTTAATTCAAAGTGACCAAAGAAAATCAAAACTGCTGAATCACTCGAACACCAAAAAAAAAAAAAAACTCTCACTGCTTCAATGCTGCCAATCATTAACCTATTGTTTAGTTCAAAAAGAGACAGAAAGTGAGTTTGATATTTGTATTTTATCTTGTTCGCCCACAGTTAAAGCATCTATCAGCAGGCCCAGGCTGAACTTTCACAGTTTTATTGGTGAGATATTCACTAGTAATAAGTTTTTACCAGGGGTGGGAACCTTAATAATTTTTCCAATGCATTGTTCGTGTCTTTAAAAAAGGTTCTGAATCATTTTAGTAAACCTTTGTTTAGCCTATGCCTATATTTTATGTAAATATTAATGTTTTGCTTTTGTTTTATGGCCATTTTTTAGGCTTTTTTTGACAGATCATAGTAGGAAATTGGGGAGAGAGCAGACAAAGACATTTGGCAAAGTGTCAGAGTCCGGACTCGAACCCACAATACTGAGGCAGGCTGTAGTCGCCCTGCTGCATATGCGCCGCTGCTCCACCATTGAGCCATACAGTGGCGCATATTGTGTCTTTTAATCAAACACTAATACTGCACAGTTACTTTTCACATTAAATAAAACATTAAAAATCTGTATTATTTTGTTTTTTTATCATGTCATTAATTAAAAGTTGGCATGAACCAAAAAAATGTCCATCAATGAATCGATACATTGTTTCTGAACCAAATTGTGAGATGCTCAAAGATTTCCACCCCCTAGTTTTTACTACTTCCAGATTACTTGATTCATTTTCCAAAGGACACGTTGCAATGGAAACCATCAGGACAGAAGTAGATTTTGCACTGTATACAACCGTTTAACTGTATACACATAATAATGCAGCATGTAAAGTGTTTGCTTATTGCTTTTGTTCAAAGAGCTAAAAACTTACGTAAAGCCTAAACCAAAGCTAATGCCTGAAAACGACATGAACTAGAGATAGATTTGTTGTCATCAAAAATTGTTAATGCTAATACAGCTTCTCCAACCTACAGTGAAGGTCAAAACTTTTAGCCCCCTTTGAACTATTTTCCTAAAATACTGACTGCCCTGTGTTTGCACTGTTTTGTCCTGCAGGAAACATAAAAATATTGATTTAGCCTTATGCAGATGATGTCTTTGTTCTTGTTGGTGCAAAAACATTAAAAACAACTTGGTTTAGTTAAGGGTTTTATTTGATTTTGTTAAAGGGGACTAATTATTTTGACCTTAACTGTACTTAGAAATCAAATTATACTTAAGTAAATATACTCAACAAGCTTATAATGCATAGTGATAAGCTCTTTTCTCTTGTATTGTAATTGTTAATGGTGGATTTAGCTGTATTTAAACACATTTGTTCACGTTGGGCCTGCTGATGTGGCGCTCTCCTAAATGCACTATTGTACCAGCAGACTGTAAAAGCGTTTGTGTTTGTTGTTTCAGCTCTGCGGCCCGCTGCTCTTTTTTATCTGCTTTCGGCTTTATATTTTTAAACCCACGAAAATCCTCAATGCCCTCGCCGCCCTCTCCTCCTCAGCCCCTGGCCTAATTATGTAGCGCACCTTCCTGACTTCTTCTTGCAAATAGAGTAAAAGAGGAAAAAAAAAAAACACTTGTTAGAGCTAGACAAAGCAAATAAGTTGTTCCTTTGTTGTTTTTAATTGTTTATTTGGCGTTGCCACCGCTCACCAAGTGGGCATCACTCTTCTTTAGAGTTTAAATATCTGCCTTTCTTCTTCTTCTTCTTCTAATTCTTCTTCTTCTATGGTCTTTGCTGGAGATGTAGACCGACTGTCCAAGGTCTCTAAATGTTGTTGGACATAAAAAAAAATTTCAAGGACCCCTTTGAATTGCACTGTGGTAGGAGCAACCAAGCACCTTTGAGAAAAACAAAACAAAAAAATCAATGGCACCTTTTTCTAAAGATTTTGACTGAATGGTTGTCTCTTCTTCTTGTTAGCTTTGGTGCTACTTTATGTGGAAAAATAGCAATGCAAACGTGAAGCGCTAAGAAAGAAAGAAAGCGAGAAAGAGTGAGACGTATCCGGCAGTGACTTCTGACTGGGTTTTGGGCTAAAAAAGACTAAGAAGAGTCTCCAGTGGTAATAGGCAGTGTGTTGGTAAAGTGACGCCTTTCTTGAAGTGCCTGAAGCTTAGCGCCGGAGGGACTGTGTCATTACGGAGGATCTTAAAGGGATGGTTTAGTCTACTGAAGTCGGTCTATGAGGTCTTTGTGGTTTTGTAGATGAACACATACAGACCTATGCTGAACAGTTGCCATTGCTGCTCGGGTTTGGCGAAGCAGACGGGAGTAATAACACTAGCTTCATTGTACTGTGACAAAGATTAGACTGGCAAAATGCATTTTATCACAACTACAAGATTACTTTTAAAGATAATCACAACTCAATCATGTGTGTTCCCTTTGTGTGTGGCATTAGCATAAAGAAAAGTGGACGTCGCCTCTAAAATCTTGCGATAGCGACCTGTCGTCTTGTACAGGACAACTTTCACGTTTCTTTATCGCAACCAGCATCTTACAAGAACATTGCTAGCATTTTTCTCCTGCATGTTAAGGTTTTTAGGCTACGTTCACACTGCAGGTCTTAATGCTCAATTCAGATTTTTTTGCTGGACATTACAGCTTAAATGTGACCTCCATCAGTCTGGTGTGTGAACCGTTTTCGGCTCTAAAGTGACCTGCATGCACAAAAGAAGACCTGACGGAGCCTGGAGCGGTGGGACTGTGATGTGAGAGGCTTCACTGACTCAGAGTTTATCCATAAGTTGAGGATATTGTGGAAGATGTTTGAATACAGCTGTCAACGACACTCCTCAATCCTAATTTCTTAATATTTCTCATTGCATTTCTTGTCTGTACAGTTATGATGTGACCTAGCTTCAACAGGATTGTCATCTTAAATACAAATTAAGTTTAAAATCTCTTTTTTTTTTCCACTGACCAGCTCCATCAGCGCTGTCTGCCAGGCTTTTTATCCTTTGATCAGGCCAATTCCCGCATCTTCTAGTGCACAATTGGGCTGTCTGTTGATGATGATGATGTAAAAGTCAGATTAAATGCGACTTGTCCATTCAGACTGCAGTCACATTGGAAAAAATCAGATCAGTGCTGTTCACACTGTCACAAAAACATCAGATACAGGTCACATATGGGCAAAAAATGTCAGATTTGGGCCACATTTACCTGCAGTGTGAACATAGCCTTAGATGATTTTTACCATAGACAGTAAAACCAAGGATCAACCACTGCTGCACAATATTAGAAAAACATTTGATAACTTTGCTGAATATTGCAATAACAATATAATTTTTCGATAATTGGATACTCTTATAATGATGTTAGGGCTTTATTAACCACAAACGTAGTAAATGTTCAGTCAAATTTCTGATCAAAAGAGGGACTAAATCAAAGGTAACGAACACTAAACCACCCCAAATTAGTTTTTTTTCCCTTTGACCTCTATGTGGGGTTTCATTTAAACATTCTGACTCTATATATAGACAGGAAAAAAGACTGTAATATAAATTATTTTAAGATTAAACTATCCATTTAAATCCAGTACACAGCTAAAATACACGGCTCAAAAGCACGAACCCTGCTCCTTGTGGCCTCACTTGACTTTTCTTATAGGAAAAAAAAAAAAAAAAACTTCATCTCTCACACCCGCAGCTAAAAGTCAATCAAAATATTTTCCTTAAAGACTTAAACCTGATACGGAAACAGTAGCTGGCAGTGCTCTCTGGGAAGTATAGGGCCTGTCAGCGGCACATTTCTCATTTTTCAGGCTCTCGATGATCCGCTCTAGGCTTCGGTCCAAGTTGTAGCGCGAAACACACATTTTTTTATTATTTTTTTGGCCGTTTCTCTGGAAAGACCATTTCCTCAACCCCCCTTCCTCCTCAAACATGAGAGCAGAGCCAGCCCTGAACGCTTCACCTCGTTGGGGTTAAGTTGTAATGAACGCTAAGTGTTTAAGGGACGCCTATTGGGTTCTGCGCTGGACAAAGGGGTACTTCTGTTTTTACAATGTTTCTCTATGGGGTACTTATCCACAATCTGTTTATGGCTTAAAAGTGTATAGGCGGTCTCCGGGCTCTCAAATCAAAATGTAATTATGAGCTGACATTTATGAAAACCACTGGTATTAAAAAGATGACTGTAGTACATGCAAAATACACATAAATGTCTCCTCTGCACGTTTTCCCATAGTACTCTTAAAGTATAGATGATATTACTAAAGTTGTATTAAAATTCCTTTCTTGAGTTGTAACAGCCAGTCATTTGCTTCATATAGTGTGCAGATGCAACCCCTTTTTTTACCAGGCTTGGGACAGATACAAAAGGCGCTTTTCCATTGGGACGGTACAGCACAGAAAATTAATGCACAGAAAGCTGGCGGTAAACCTGAAGTAGTCTCCTGTTTACTGAAGCTAATATAGCTTTAGCTCCAGCCTCACACAGACACACACCAGCCTCACACAGACACACACCGGCCTCACACAGACACACACCAACCTCATACAGACACACACCGGCCTCACACAGACACACCAGCCTCACACAGACGCACGCCAGCCTCACACAGACACACACCAGCCTCACACAGAAACCCACTAACCTCACACAGACACACACCAACCTCACACAGACACACACCAACCTCATACAGACACACACCGGCCTCACACAGACACACACCAGCCTCACACAGACGCACGCCAGCCTCACACAGACACACACCAACCTCACACAGACACACACCAGCCTCACACAGACGCACACCATCTTCACACAGACGCACACGGCACACCAGCCTCACACAGATGCACGCCAGCCTCACACAGACACACACCAACCTCACACAGACACACACCAACCTCACACAGACACACACCATCCTCACACAGACACACACCATCCTCACACAGACACACACGGCACACCAGCCTCACACAGACGCACACGGCACACCAGCCTCACACAGACGCACACCATCCTCACACAGACACACACTAACCTCACACAGACACACACCAGCCTCACACAGACACACACCGGCCTCACACAGACACACACCAGCCTCACACAGACGCACGCCAGCCTCACACAGACACACACCAACCTCACACAGACACACACCAGCCTCACACAGACGCATGCCAGCCTCACACAGACACACACCAACCTCACACAGACACACACCAGCCTCACACAGACGCACACCATCTTCACACAGACGCACACGGCACACCAGCCTCACACAGATGCACGCCAGCCTCACACAGACACACACCAACCTCACACAGACACACACCAACCTCACACAGACACACACCAGCCTCACACAGACGCACACCATCCTCACACAGACGCACACCATCCTCACACAGACACACACCATCCTCACACAGACACACACGGCACACCAGCCTCACACAGACGCACACGGCACACCAGCCTCACACAGACGCACGCCAGCCTCACACAGACACACACTAACCTCACACAGACATACACAACCTCTTACACACCACACACATCGGCCTCACACAAACACACACCAGCCTCACACAGACACACACCGGCCTCACACAGACACACACCGGCCTCACACAGACACACACCAGCCTCACACAGACGCACGCCAGCCTCACACAGACACACACCAACCTCACACAGACACACACCGGCCTCACACAGACACACATCGGCCTCACACAAACACACACCTGCCTCACACAGACACACACCAACTTCACACAGACACACACCGGCCTCACACAGACACACACCGGCCTCACACAGACACACACCGGCCTCACACAGACACATACCGGCCTCACACAGACACACACCAACCTCACACAGACACACACCGGCCTCACACAGACACACACCAAACTCACACAGACACACACCAACCTCACACAGACACACACCAACCTCACACAGACACACACCAACCTCACACAGACACACACCAGCCTCAGGACTCTTATTTTTAAAAGATCTGAAATAGTGTTGGTACATTGCCATTGGGTACTTTGTGATTATTAAACATTTTAACTTTCTGTTTCTGTTTTTGCTCAAATTGAACCTGCAATGTTGCCACTATATGCAAAACTACACACTGAATTCAAGATAATAACTTACTTAATAAAGGTTGGATTAGACGTGGTGCTCGTTATTTTGCAAAGAAAAAAAACAAACACTTTAGATCCTGGCATAAAAAGCTCTTTCTTCCTTCATCATTTAAAGTAGTGACGGGCAGATCTGTATTTACCGTGGTATTGATATTTCAATACTCATGCACTTCTCATTTGATTACTTGAATAAAGTATCGATACAGATTAATAAATAAAACCGCATGCATCACTCCTAGATGTTTTTGGGTTAACTTACTCCAGTGTTTTGTGCCTAAGCACCCCTCACCCAGCAGCATATTGGACCAGTCCAACCATGTCACGTCACTTCACTACTGTGCAGAATAAAGTCATTAACTGGTCAGTATTAGTCATGTTAAGGGTAATAATATTCATACCAAAAGAAAATGATCTGTATCTGTAATGTTATTTCTTAAATTTCCTCAAAAAGTAATCAGTATCGTAATTTGGCTGAGCATTAATCTGTAGGAAAAACAATGATTGTAGATAAGTACCTCATGGCTTTCATTTCTGGGAATTGAGAAAAATTAGTTATTTGATCCGTGTATTTTAGCTGGAAAGCTTTCACCACCGAACCAAGCTTTTGGCCACATGTGACTATAACTTCCAGTAGTTAAATGTGCAAATTTTACAGTGGAATTGTACAAGGTTAGTGGGGATAAATGTCTGGCACTTCTCAAAGTTTGGGAAGCTGGTATGAGTCAACCACAAATGGAGATACCGTTTCATTAGCTAGCACTGTGCAAAGGTTTTACTAAGGTGAAAAATGCTGAGATATAAGGATTTTGTGGCTTAATGGAAAGAGGATTTACCCCTGAACTAGAAGATCCAGGTTTGGGCACAATATCCTAAACATTTTTGTGTATTTTTGCACATTGAGACACCTTTCTTTGACCATATCCTTTCCTAAAAACCTGACTTTGGCACAGAGTGTGGAGAAGCATAGAGGTCCTTTGGTGTTTTTATTTTTTGGGCTAAGCGCCAGATTGAAATACAGATGTTTATCGTGACATTTCCCTCCTCCAGAGTGGCTTATGGAGTGCCAAACACCATCTGCTCCGAACATCCCAGCCCCAGAACAGAGTGAGTTATGGCAGATCCCAGCAAAAATGACATGACTTTTTAACCAGCGCACAGCGATAATGTAGCATCCCATAAAGACATCATTGTTCGCCGGCTTTCCCTTTAACTGTAAACGCTTTAATGATGAGGGGGTGGCCCGTCTCGGCAAGGACACTTTCTTTTTTCGTTTTCTTCCGGGCTGCATTCCTGAATTGGTTTCCCAGAAAGAGTGTTTATCCGCCTCCAAGGGGTGACTAAAAAGCCCAAAACACAAGATGGACTTCGCGTCAATGAAAACACATAAAGACTACTCTGGAAGGACAAATTTAGACGACCTAATTTGAGGTGGTGACTTTGCAAAAAAAAAAAAAAAAAAAAAATGACCAAGCCTCTTCCTTATGTCTGCAGACTTGGAGAGAGTTGAGATTAGCAGTGGCTTTGAGTCAAAAAAACATGGATTTGTTTTAGTAAATCTTAAAGTTAAATCACATCAATCTTTAATTTATCTTCTTTAGTGTTACCAGACTTTATATTTCCTCTGGTTTTCAACATGGCTGGCTCTGATTGTGGAGTTGAACAAAGACTGACCCAAGGACAGTGACTAAGCAAACTGCTGCACTGTCCTTATCTGTAATGCTTCCTCTGTTATTACAATCTGTTCCACCAGTAAATATTATGGGACGGAGGCTTCTATAGGAAAATTCATGCTTATGTCACAGTGACAGTGCAAATGTTATATCAGGTGCCAAACCAGATAAATCAATAGTTTTGCTCTGTATAGCATAGTCAAATATTAGCCTGGGCAGCCTATTTTTGTCAGTGCAAACAGTAGAGTCCAATTCCTAGGAGTTTATAATGAATTACCAGTGTTGCACTAATTTATGCATAAAGTGCCTGGAAAAATCTGTAGCTGAGGTTAAAGCAACAGCAAAGGACCAAATAAAAAAACAAATAAAGAATAAAAAAGTCAAATGCCTATAGTCAGGGGAGTCCCAAGCTTCAGGGTCAGAGGGGCCCAAAATTAACCCTTCTAAAGTTCAGTTATAGTGCATACGTACAGGGGGGCCTCCACTCCCTGTAAAGTCCGTCAGTCCTGTAGTAAGTTGCACTGAAACATTTTACTGTTTGACCGGGAAAGTCCCACTGAGATTTCCAGTCTCTTTCTCCTGGCCCTTCCCGGGAATCAAACCCAGGACCTTCTGGCTGTAAAACTGGCTGTGAGGCTAACCACTCTGCCGCCCGCCATGCAACAGCTGAATAAAAAAAGTGGACTGTCTGACCAATCAGAGCAGACTTTGTGTAGTGGGAGGGGCTTTAGGACAGTATTTGAGATGCTTTTAGACCTACAAAAATTGCAAAAAAGGAGGAAAAAAAATGTGTCTTCAGGCTAGATAAGATGGCACAAAGTTAAGTTAAGACCATCTTTAATGAACTAAATGAATAAATCTTTACAAACCCAGCTCTAAACTTCCTTTTGGGACAGTATTTTAGATGCTTTCAGGCCTGCAAGAAAAAAAAAAGGTATAAACCACAGCATCATGGATTATGGCTCTTTTCAGAAAACACTGCTACTGATAACGCAGGCTAGGCAAAATTAAGTTAAGACTTTTAACGAGCTAAAATAAGTCTAAATCTTGACAAATCCAGGTCTAAGCCGAGGGACAAAACATTTATAATTAACAATTTAAACCGCAACCATGGAGAGCAGGACAAAAACAGGACTAAAAGCAATAAAACTGTCCCTAAATTAAAATAAATCAGCCTTGACTTGAACTGCCAACCTGAGCGCCACCAGGACATCCACGTACACCACCAGCGCTACCTGACCCACAGTTTGAGAACCACCGCTCACAGTTTTAAGGGCCAGCCACCAGCAGATCTCTCCCTCTCCTGTCTGTAATCGTCCCGTTACATTTATTACAATCCGTGACTTTGTCTTGAACCTGATCCGTGTTTGGGTCTGATCTCATGTTCAAACACAGCTTTATTTGTTTCTTGCCAGAGACAAGCAGCCGCCGCCGAGGTTCGTGTTTACACTGAATCTCCGCTCGAGTCTTTGAAGCTTGAGGAGACATACGCTTTCGGAAACAAATTATTCACACCACACGACCAGCCGCGTGTAGATACGGGGATTTAGTTTAGAAAAGCATTGTTCGTTTTGTTCAAATGCTTATCCATTGTCGCTGGTGTTGCCTATAATCCTGTGATTATCAAACTGTGGACTATTTGGACTCTCTCTGGTGCTACTTTCTGGAGTCTTTTGCAGCTGAAGTCCTGATTTAGTTTAGTTTAGAGCCTGTTTTATTCTGGTTTTAGTCCTGATCTGGTTTGGGGTTAAATTTGAGGTTTAGATCACAGTTTAATTCTGGTTTAGTCCTTGATTTGTGCTGCTGTAGACCTGTTTTAGTTTTGGATTTGTCCTAAATTAGCCTGGTTTAGTCCTGGTTTAGTGTCCTGCATTTGTCCTGCTTTAGACCTGGTTTAGTCCTGGATTTGTCCTAAATAAGCCTGGTTTAGTCTTTGTTTAGTCTTTATTGAATAAGACATTCTTCTGTCTTAATCCCTATTTTATTTTTTGTTTTAGAGCCCGTTTTATTCTTGTTTTAATCCTGACCTGGTTTGGGCTTAAATTTTAGGTTTAGATCACTGTTTAGACTGGTTTAGTCCTGGATTTGTCCTAAATTAGCCTGGTTTAGTCTTTGTTTAGTCTTCATTTAATAAGACAAGACATTTTTCTGTCTTAATTGTTATTTTAATCTTTGGTTTAGAGCCTGTTTTATTGTTTTAGTCCTGCTTTGGTTTTAGCCTAAAGTTGAGGTTTAGACCACTGTTTAGTCCTTGATTTTTCCTGCTTTAGACCTGATTTAGTCCTGGATTTGTCCTAAATCGGCCTGGTATAGTCCATTTTTAAGTTTTTTAATTACAATTTTATTATTTGCTTATTTTTGGTTTATCTTCGTCTCATTTTAGTCTGTTAAAAAAGTTACTCATGAGAGCCAAATATTCTCTATGTGGGTACTTGGGCTGAAAAATGTGTATTTGTAGAAAAAAGACATGTGAGGTCAGAACCTGGACCAGACCTACCACTAAACCAAAAACTTAACGAGGACCAGGACTAGAGACTCTTCTGCTTTTTTATTATCCCAAAATTTCCAAGATTAGCTACAAGTTTTTCCATCACTGAAGAGCTGGAGATTTGGATAAACACTACACAATCGTATTTCTTTCTGGGGACCAAATCATGTGCAGTCTCTCTGTTGGTGAATTGAAAAGTGACACCTGTGGGACCGCGCTGACCTAGCGAGAGACGTCCCGCACAGGAATAGCCTCGGGTTTCAAAGGAGGCCGACTACAAATAAAAAGAAAATGGCACCACACTATTGGCTGAGTGTCGCCGGTCTTTGATGTCAAACAACTGCCTTTTTGCTTCGGGAAATTTAAGTAATCACTTCATTTTAAAGCCATTTACACAGCGGTTTAAGGTGGACTGCTGTTTTTGGTGAAAGGTGGTTTTATGAGAGACTTATTCAGACTTATTATAGGCCACGTGTTCATTACAGCAGGTCATTTCAGGACAGTTTGGAGAAGCAGACCAGAGCACGGGTGTCTGTTATGTACAGCTGCTAATAGGCTCAGTGAAAACACATTTTTAGAACAACTAACAAGATATCTGCTGTTTCCAGTGGCTGTGTCTTCCGGGATATTTCTGCATCGTGTGGCTTACAGAGCAGGCGCCCTGAACCCGAGTCCTAAATGTATCGTTTTCCATTAGTTATTGTCTCAAAAACGATTTACGATGACATAAAAACCTTAATAAAACAATCAGGAGTGTATAGTTTGCCCTCTTTGTGCCCTCGTTGCTATGGCACAGGAGAGCTAAATTCCCAGATATCTGACTGTGAGAGGTGGGAGAAGTACTAGAGTAGTATTTACTAGTACACTAAAAGAATTCAACAAAGTTTTGAGTGCAAAGTATATTGCATACAAAGTACACAGGGTTCCTGTTGTATCAGCAAGTCTAATTTAATGCTACTTAACACTTTTTTAATGCAAATTTTAACATTTTTAATGCTACAAACATACAGTTATGGCTACTTAAATTAACAAAACTTATTTGCAAGTATTAAAAAACAATAATGTTGAAAGTCAAACATCTGGTGTTTGGGTAATTTGGTCCCATCTGTCACGCTCATGTAGGCTACAAAAATGGTAAATTTCTACATATTTATATTCATTAATAAAACTAATAATGTCACTGTTTTTACTTCAGAATGATTACATTTTTTAATGCCTGTTGGAATCAATTTGAATGCTTTTTAATAGTATAGAAGTACTTGATTTTCAGATAATTGCTTTTTAATGCTCCTGGTGCACTGGATGTGTTTCAAAACAAAACTCTACCTCTCCTTCCTCTCAGACTCACGACCTTCTGTTTGCAAGGCGGCCACAGAGACCAAAGATACTTTAATCATTTACAAAATTCAAGTTTTCAAATGTTTTTAATCAAGCAAAGGTATGTTTTAGAAAATGTACTCAGAAAGTACTTTTTCATCAAGTAAAAGTAACTATTTCCTACCCAACTCTACTAAAAACTACGATTAGTGCAAGTTACATAAACTGAATTTACATGGGTTTATTTTTGACATGACTTCTCAGAACCAAAGATATTTTTAAAATAGTTTCCCTACAATTATCGCATGTTTATTTTAGTTTTTATTTTTACAATTTAATGACATTTATGCTGAACACTGAAGCTATACTCAATAACTATGAGAATCACTGCTCCAGGAACTTTAACTAAACTTTATAGTTAAGTTTTTCAAATCTATGTTTTTGCTTTTTTCTTCTCTATAGCAGTACCAGGTTTAGTCTCTGAGGTGTTGCTCCTGTCTGCTTCTCCAAACCAGGCGTGTGTTGACATCTACTGTAAATGAAAAAATCAAACTCAAAAGGCCTCTGAAGCAAGATAAAGACACTACTTTCCCTGCTTTAGTAACAAATGGACCACACAAATCTGCAAATTTATTACAAAAATGTGATAAAAGTGTTTGAAAATTAATGTTCTGCTTGTTTTGCGTGAGGCTAAAATCACAAACTATGGCTGTAACCAAAACCGAGTCAGTCGTTTCTGTCGAGCATCAGAGCGCAGCAGCAGCAGAAACAGAAGCAGAGATTTTTTTTTTTTTAAAGCGAGGCAAAAATATAGAAAGTGTCTAAAATAAGAAGGCGTTAGATCCTGCTGCGCGTCTAATCTGAAGAAACGAAACGAAACAACCCAAGAGACTAACAAACATTCCTCTATGCCATTTGTCAAATACTGTACAGTCTTTTCCTCTGTTCGTCTCAGTAACCACAATACTACACAGCTTTGTACTTTACTTTGGACCTGATAACTCATTAACTCCGTATGTACTCTGTCAGTAAGTAACCATTAAGAAAAATAGGACAAAAAAATAATAATTACAAGAAGTGCCGTACAAATAGAAGCCTAATATTATTTTGGTTTTGTGTGAGTGAACTGTACACCTGTATAATGTATATTTTAATATTTATATGCAGCTGTTGTATTAAAGTATATTTTTAAAATAAAGAGTTTGTCTTTCTTTCGTGTTTCTTTGACCGATCTTTGTGCTCACTCTCAAAGGGTTGGCTGTCCGAGAAGCAGTGGTGGAATCTAACAAAGTAAAAGTACTTAGTTACTTTACTTAAGTACAGTTTTTATGTATCTGTAATTTGTATGTTTGATTTTTAAGTATGTTTTTTTTTTTTACAAGGGGTACTTTTACTTTTACTCCACTACATTTCTGAGTTGAAGTACAAAGTATTTTGAGTTTGGTTTAAGATCATTAGTTTTTGCCCTCATTGCAGACACGCAGTACTTAAATATAACAGATGCAGTAAAGTAGTACTGCTTTAGAATAACAAAGACAGAAGAGCTCAGCGACAGATTCAGTCTCTTCTACTGCAGCAGTTTGTTCATTTCATCTGGAATCAGCAAAATCCATCAAATTTAACACATTCATGAGCTGTCGAGTCTGCATAAAATACTTTTACTTGAGTAAATATTTGCTTACTTTTACTTAAGTAAAGAAATTGAATACTTCTTCCACCACTGTTGAAAACTGGTAAATCAAGTTCTTAGGGCTGTAGTCGACCAAAGAAGTCACGCCCAGCCTAAGATTACTCGACCATGGAGTCCTGGGAAGGCTTAGCACAGAGGTAAACAAACAAGTGAAGTCATTAATTAGGTGAGAAAACATATTAAGAAAAGTTGACGGTAAAATAAATATATTTCTATCTAAAGTTCAGCAGTGTTATCATGAAGAAAAAGTAATTTTTTTCTCAATTACTGAAATAACTGTGAACTAATTAAGTAATTTGGTAGACTCTGAAACATGTTACGTGCTGACAGATGTGGTTTTATTACCAGAACAGAGAAGTAAACCCACAGAAACAGTTACACAATGTACATTTTTTCTTTTTGAATAAAAAACACCTTTGTATATATGTTGTATCTAAAAGTCTTCAAATTGCATACTTGAACCTTTGTCTAGTTCAAATGTTACAAAACATTAAAAATAAAAGCATCACTAACAAATCTTTAGCTAAACAGAACAAATGTATTCCTTCTCCGTTGACATTATAATAAAGTGTTTATTTAGGAAACATGAAAGGAGAGTTTAATGTTCTTTGTATTTTTACTTTTACATTTTTCGCTGTCAAAATCTCATACTGTCTCATGCCACAAAAAAAAAAAATCACTAAAGAACATAGTGGTTCTTGATTTTGCTTTTATAAAACTGAACCCAAGCACCAGATACATTTCCAGATTTTTACCATTATGCAAGAATTGTTTTGTTCAGTATCACAGTGGCCAAACTAAACTGAGCTCTCTCGTGCTCTCATATACTGCATTTTCTTGCTATCTGCTGCCATCGTGTGGCCAACTTAATCCTAACGTGACGCTGGGCTGGTTCTTGCAGCTGCATGTAGACTTTACACACACATACTGTGTAAGGACAGCTTTGGTAATAACACGACTTGAATGACGGGAGCCTAAATGACCAAGTGTGCAACGCTTTTTGCTTTTTTACACATCAGCCTCTTTAGACCAAGACTATGTTGCAGTTTGAAAATTTGAAACCTATGTGAACACAATTTAAAACCTGTCCATGAATCAAAAAGGCCTTAATTTTGACATTCTAACATTTTAATATATTTGAGATTGTGGGGATTCCCTGATTTCCATGGAAATTGTTATATCTCCTGTTATTAAATGTCCTCTTCACTCTGTTACCTCCTGCTCTTTGGTGTCTTCATGGTCGCTGTCCTCTGAGTAATTGTCGTGATCGTCTGAGTAATCGTCGTGATCGTCTGAGTTCTGCTGGTCATCTTCAGGACGGTCCTGCTCTGAGCGCTGACTGCTGCAGACTTCGTCCTGGTCCTCTGGTTTAGTGGTTTCGGACTCGTTCGGATCAGCTTCAGTCCCGTCGTCGTTCAGGTAGACCTTCCTGAAGTGGACGGGTTTGTATCCCATGTCGGGGTCGTCTCTGTCACTAGGAAATAACAAAAGCAAAATGATTTAGAGCTGCCTTACAAAATATCTGGGTTTCCAATACCAGGCCTAATACTGGAATAAACCAGATCTAAAGCAGAACTAACTCAGAACAGACAAAAAACATATCCAAGGCTACTCCAAGAGTAAATATTCACCACTAAATATTTTGGTCTAAACACATGAAAACATGAATCAATGAGGAAAAGATGGAAGTTGAAAAAAAGATGCAAATGCCATTAAGGAGGTACAATTATACAATTACATTTAGCACAAATATAGCTCATGCCAATTTTATTCAGACGTTTTAATGCTACTCATGGTAATTTATGCCATATATATTTGTAAAAAGTATTACTCTTATAGGAAATGCAAGGCCCTGATTTTGACACCAGCAAATTTGATATATTAATACTTTTAAGACCTTGAGGATACCCAGCCCACATTAACCTCTGTCTGCTGTCACTGGAGGAAGAAGGTTTACGAGCAGATGTTAAATTAGCAGCTTTCTTATCGATGAACTCTTCAGTCACATCACAGTCGTGAAGGGCGTCAGTGTAGCGCTTCTCTGCCGCCTGTTTGGCATTTCTCTGTTGTGAAAGCAAACAGAAAACAGTGAGAAATCACACAAAACATGTTTTTGTTTGTTTGACAAAATACACAGTTTTTAATGTAACTGAACCTCAACCTGCAGCCACTGAGGACATCTCTCTGTTTGTCTCTGAACAGTGCATCTGTGTTACCTGTGCCACCTGTTCCAGCAGAAGAGGTCTTCCCTTCACTCTCTGTCTCATCTCTTTGATTTCCTGTTGGTACTCCTTCTTGCGCTGAAGGTCCATTTTCCTGCAGAAAGAAAAAATGTGAACATGCAACCATAATTTTTTAAAAATACAATCATTTTTATACAGTTAAGTTAAGTTAAGTTATACAGTTAGTTTATGGTCAACAGAAGCCAGTTTAGAGATTAGTCCCTTTCACACTAAAGGAACTTTTTGCAGCTCTTGTGACCTTTTGAGGAACTGTGCTGAGTTGTCGTGCTTTTACACAAGATAGGAACTGGGGACTTGGGCCATAGTTCCTATTCCTATAAGGGTAATTCCATGTCAAATCAACCAATGCCTCCCACCTGACCACCTTGGATTTTCTTCAAACTTTGTATGATTATTGTTCATATAACCAATAGGAAGTGTGCAAAGTTTGGAGTTGGTAGTTTATGAAATAATAAGGTTTTAAAAAGTGAGCGTGTCAGGCCAAAATCATGGCTTCTGCAAAATGCCACAGTTCCTCAGGCTGTACCTGCTCAGCTGTTTGCTCCACATGAATGACATCTGAAAGTTTTGTTCTACACCATGTAAAGTCCATTGTGTGTAAAGCATAGGGTCCAAAGTTATATCATTCTCCATTTATGGCCTGCCAGATATTGAATATGTAAAAATTATTTCATAATTTGGACTTTCATATCTCCACAATGAAACTCATCAGTTCTGTCAAACTGTGATATAACAAACTCATGTGAGAGTACTTCTTCAGTAACGAGGTCTTTCATTAAAAAAAAGGATTCTTTTATTTATAAGGCATCAAACCTAGAAAAGATGATCTCAAGTCTGTTTTTCAAACTCAAATTGTCAAGGTATGACACCATTTACCATAAAAACAAGTATATCACTGGAAAGAGCAGGTGTTATTTAGCAAATGTAGAAAAGCACTTGTTGGTACCTTGAAGCTAAATATGTTAATTAGTTTGTTAAAGATGGGGCCCCTGGTGTTGGATCTGAGTCACTGTCCTCATCAGAGCTAAGAGAGAAAACTAACCTAACCTGTATTGTACTTTTGTACGATACAAAAGTATTGGTCTGTGTATAAGAAATCCATGTATTACTCTTAGCTTTTACTGTTTAGTGTATGTCCTCTGCAGTACTGATCTTGGGCTACATGTTTACCTGAACTCCTTGAGTTTCGTAGGCTGTGTCTGGGACAGAGACAGGTGTGTGTCGTTGGCCTGGGCGCGTTTCACCACCACCGTCTGCAGCCTCCTCTCCCTCTGCCTCTGCTTCTCTCTCCACAGCTCCTCCTCTGCCTCGGCCTTCCTCCTCTGCTCCAGCACTTTTCTACTCAACGACAAACTCTGGTCACATCATCTTTGGGACGCACCGAGCGCCGAGGAGCAGGAGGAGGAAGAGGAGAGGAGTGGTACGGGGCGGGGGCGCACAGTCGAGGGAGTGGGTACAGGAGAGCTGGGTTGGAAACATCACTGTGGGGACAATATATACAGAATACATCGAGGTGCTATTGGATTATAATACAAGAACACTGCTACTAAACAACAAACTACACCAGTGAGGAAACAGGAGACAAAACCAGGAAGGACAAAGGATCGAGCTCTAGGACACAAAGGATGGAGAGTCTTATTAGCAGAGAACTTGTGTATTAGGTCAGTGTTTCCCCACCGAGCACTGTGCAGTGGGTACAGGGCAATATTTCATAATTTACTTCCTAGAATAGAGGATAAAAAATTAATGCAATCTTTTCATATTGAACCAATATAATGTATGACTAATGAATGAGGTGAAAACTGGTAAAAAATATAATTTGAATACTATATTTTGTTATATATTGATATTTTGATATATATTGATAATATATACATAACAGCTTGTTTCAAAGACTTATTTAAATTATTCTAATTTTTCTTCTTCTTTGTTGTGAATTTAAAGCTGCACTACCTGATTTCTTTTCTTTCTTTTTTTTTTGTATTTTGGTAAAGATAATAATTTAGTTATTAGTACAGCATAAAAAATGAGACTTTTGTTTTAGAGAGAGGGAAGGAACAGCTTAACCAATCACATGCTTTCATAGGACAGGAGCACTCTGATTGGTCAATACATCCTTTATCTATCCAGAACTACAATCTATCAGGAATAATGTGAATTTTATTTTTTATTTTAAAGAATTAAAAACAAACTCCAGATCTCTGCTGTGTTACTGTGATAGCTCCTGGCTTGTGTGCATACTTCCAGGTTTGTGTCAGACTGTGATAAAGCATCACAAAGGAGAGGAATTAGGAAAGAGGAGTGTATCATCCAAACCCAACATTTTTTTAAGACACATCACCTTTACAGTCACAAAATCAGGTAGTGGAGCTTTATTAGGAGTTTAATTTAATTTAATAAAATATTATATTTATTTTTTAAGTTTATTTTTAACATAAAACAGTGTTTCCCCCAGCAGTTGATAGTTAAGGTGGCCACCTTGGCTAAAAGCAACTACCACCTTGACTACTATTCAATAATGCTATACAAAGTAATATATACATTAGTTTATTCCCCTAAAGCCCAGATTTAATGCTTTTATAATGCAGTGTTCATGTTAAATTAACAGTTTTTTGGCATTTAGGAATAGTAAGTGGGGTGTAAAAGTGATATTACCTTTAAGGTTCAAAATTTAGAGGCACTATGAGTTGGCTACCACCTTCACTGGCAAATTTTCTGTGGAGAACACTATAAAATATACAGTAAAATGACTGTAATAGTGTAATAGTCATAGGAGTTTATTGTTAAAATTTTGTTTTATACTTTCATTTTAAAGACAGGCAGATTTTTTTTTTTATCTTCAAATTGAAATTAATGAAAAAACGCAGAAGAATTTGTATTTACAGTGAATAATTGTATTTTATTCATGTATATTCTTGTAGATTTATCAACACGTGTGAGTGAGGGGCGTACCTGTAGTATAACAAAAAGCCCAGGGCGTACACAAGACAAAAAACGGTTGGGAACCATTGTATTAGGCCTCACAGAACTTACCTGACTGCCTCCTGGCGTTTCTTCGTGGCACTCGTGGTCTTTGTGGGCAGGACCTCCATGCTGCCCGACAGTGAGGAGCACAGACTGGAGGTGGGCGTCCTGGGCAGCTCGGGGCTGATGTAGGGCCAGCGCTGGGCTCTGGGGCTGCTTTGCTCCTTCTCTATGTCAGCCAGTATCCGCTCGCGATGGGACGGGATCTGCGCGGTCCTCAGCTCGAACGGCTCGCACGACGTTGTGGGTTTCACCTCTTTGCGCTTCTCCAGGTGTTTCTTAAAGCGTCTGTAGCTGGCGTCGAAGTCTGGGATCTCTTTGTTGATCTTTGGCTGATGAGTACAGTCCTCTTCTGGATCTTCTTTGGTCTTTTTGCGTTGGCTGAGTCGGCGCGTGAGCATGCTGGGAGGCATCGCAGCACTCAGAAGCATCTCCTGAGCTCGCATTTGCATTTTTATGGAGCGATAGAGCTGCTCCTCCTTCATGTGCTCTCCAGTGGCCGCTGTGTACACCGACTTGGGCACTGGTTTGGCTTTGAATGGTTTGAATTTCTCTTGATCTGAGGATGCTGTTTTCTGCTGTTGCTTTTGCTCTTTCTTCAGCCTCTCCCTTTCTAAAAAACTAAAAGGTTTCTGGATGTTTTTGAGGTAGTTTTCTTCTCGCGTCATCTTCCTCCGTTCCTCATTTTTCTCCTGTAGCTCTTCGAACAGCGGCAGATGGACATGCGCCGGGACTGGACTGGCTCTAAACTTTCTCTGACATTCAGTGAGCTCCTCGAGTTGCCTTTTAAGCTCTGTGTTTTCATGTTCAATCTCTGAACGTGTCTTAATGCCATGTTTCCTCCTCTCAGCTTCCCTCATTGTCATATGAAAAGGTTTGGGAATGGTCACTCTGTGTTTCCACTTCCCCTTGCTTGATCTTTGCCTCCCTCTTACCTTTTTGGGACCTGTCTGGTCACATGACAGACTGCGCAGGGAAGAGGAAGACAGGCGGCGTGTTGGAGGAGACAATTTGAAGTCCAGCCACATGTTTTTGATGTGTTCCTTTGGGGAGAACAGTAAACCTTTCTCTACATTACTCATGTCAATGTCCCCCTCTTCATCGGATGAGTCTGAGAGTCCAGACCTGTACCGCAGCTCCACAGCAGAGTGAGACTTCCTCAGGCCATGGGACACCAAAGGACTGCTGTGTGACCAATGAAGCCTGGACACAATTCAGAAAATACAATAAATAATACAACATATACATTGTTTTTGGGCTGCACATTATATCATGAATTTATCATTATCGCAATGTAAGCAAACGCAATATCCATATTGCAAGAAACTAAATGTTTTCCAAAAATGTGCTGTGACTAAAACAAAATAATTCATAAGTCCAAATTTAGTCATAATTTCCTTAATTTGGTCCTCATTTAGCCTTGCTTTATTGCTAGTGTAGTCTTTGTTAGGTTTTGATTGTGTTTTGATGAGTAAACACAGGGATTTTTTTCTGCTTCAGTTTAATTAAATTCCATGTCAAAATATTCTAAACATTGCCAAATATATCATTATCACATTATTCAACATTGTTATCGCTTATCGCATGTTTTTGTCATATCGTGGTGCAATTCTACATTTTACAATATAAACATTACTCTTGTAAACATGATTGGAATAGTCACAACTACACTACTCACTTTGAAAGCACATAATATCAATGACAAAAAACGTTTCCATGTACTGAAAGCAGTTTTTTAGATGTGTGTTTAAATTACACACAATGACATATGAAAAATATACATTTCATTTTGGATTTTAAGAAATCGGTATAAACACTAAATGGCAATTTGTTATAAGTAAAAACTGTGAAACAACAAGACTTTAAATGTCATTTAGACCCAAAGTTTTGGCCAGTTATATACATAATTAAATAAATAAAAGGACACTACAATTCAATTTCCTTTTAATTAATAAGAGCTGCAAAAATATTCAGCTCAGATTCAACTTCAGTTTGATGTAGTAAATATTATTAATACATAAATAAAAGAAGATTGCTATAATATTATTGAAGGTTGTGACAATGATAAAGGATTTTAAGGTAGTGCAGCTTAAGGTGTTAAAATCACACTGGGTTTGGGCAAGCCAGTGGATGCGACCATGCTTTGTCCCTACATGAAATGCCTCAACAATAACCTACAGTTCGAAATTAGTGATATAAAAGTCCAATAAAAATAAATAAAACATACACTTTACTGTAAATACTACAGATCTTTGTGGGATCTGTAGTTTTAACAGAAAGCAACAAAAATACCCCTTTATAAACAGAGAGTGCCCACCTGTGTCCACTCTCTGTTGCCGTTGTCTCCAGTGGCTCTGTGGATTTCAGCTGCAGTTTTCGCCGGTACATGCTCTCCAGTTCTGCCATCGTTCGCAGATGGGCCTTCTTCAGCTCCTCCAGTTTGCTGTAGTACTCCTCATTTGAGAAGAAGATTTTACTGAGATCAATGCGATCGCCTGAAGCCCGCAAGTCCACAATGGGGCCACTGTTCATCAGGTACTCCTCATCACAAAAGTCTGAGCCAGAGTCCTCATAGTCCAGCTGGGAACAATAAAAACATTGTAAATACGGTACACATGTATATAGGCAACAGTGCAAACTCTAAATCACACACTAAAAAGTCGGTTAAAAGATCTTTATAGTGTTAACGCATACTGTATTCTTTTCATTTATCGCACTCAAAGTTATCTCAATCAGTGTCTAAGTCTAATACAAGCAAAAAATGTGTTTATTGTAGTGTGAAGGTAGCTGTCTAGGCTGTTCAGAGGGGCTGGTTCTGCTCAGTTCTAAGCTCATTATCTGTCTGTGAGAGGGACATATGGAGAGCACAAATGGCAGCTTAAAGCTCAAGACATAGCCTCCATCAGACGTCTAACACTGCTGCTCACACTTATGACCCCCAGACAGGTGTAAGACTGAGAACAACACATCTACCTAGTGAGACATCCAACTTTATTAAATGAGACAAAATAGATGACAGGGTTTGTAGAACAAAAGCAGAAACAATCCGGTAAAAAAAGAAAAAAGGGGTTAAAATGTTAGACAAAACCCAACGTGAAAGATACATTTGTAAAATAATGTGCACTCGGACTCTTTATAGGTATGCAAATGTAGTAAATGTGAGATGTTACAGGAAATTACAGGACTAAACCCAAGACAATAGCAAACAGACCTGCACTTTGCCTCTTAAGACAGACGCATTGTCTCTTCCAAACACATTTAATTAGCTCCTGGGATTATAAACTGAGAGTGACGTCTGTAATCTGGTCCACACACAAGTCTACCACGAATAGTCAGGCAGCAAATAATACAGGTTAAATCCCTCCTGGCGCACTGCACACACTGACCTGAAACTGTCAATGGTCTGAAAGGCAGACGAGCTTAGAAACACACTAGTTAGATAAAATTACCTTAAACTATACTGCAACTTATTTAAAAAACACTCTAAAACAACCAACATTGACAAAAGTGCTGTACAAGCTAAAAAAAAACAACACATAAAAGAATAGAGTAAAACAGTAAATGTATAAAACAGATTAAGAATAAATAAACTATAAGAGCTACAATAGCCAGGAGAAAGAAAAGATGCATTATTCTTCAAAAAATAAGCTTGTTTTCTCATTAAATATAATCTACACCATGCAAACTGAATGTAACTTAGCTTCCTTTGTATTAAAAATTAAAAGTTATTTACTATTTAACTAGCATTTTTAAGTCCCAAGACTCTGAGGAAAAGCTGGATATAAATGTAGCCTAGTTAGTAAAAGTGTTGATGAATGTTTTGTGCTAATGTTCATATTAAAAGTCAAACACTGAAGCTAGTTCTGTTACAGAGCTGGCTACCTCTCTGTCCCAGTCTCTGTTGTCGGTGTACGGCAGGACTCTTTCCCGCTCGTAGGAAGCCAGAGGGGCCTTGGTGTGTGGGTCCACGGGGGTCTTCAGACACGACGTGACCAAAACGTTTGTCCGGTGTGCGTTGGCCATAGTTATTTATGACAAATGCTCAAATTTTGTAGGAGAACTTTAATGAAATACTACGGTAAGAGTCCTGCCCTGAGGCGGCCGTTGGGAACTGAAGCGGCAGTAGGTGCGTTACCTAGCAACGGCTTGGGTTCGAAGGAAGTGACGCAGCCAGACAGGAAGTATTGTAGCGGTAAATAAACAAAACAAAACAAAACCTCTTTTTACAACATGATCATTTGATAATAGAAATATTGTAAGTTATGAAAACAATTCCTAGTAATTTTAAAGAATTTAATTTAGTTTCTAAAGCTGTATCATCATAACCAAGAAAATAGAAATCCAGATTTACAGTTGCAAGAAAAAGTATTACACCCTTCTTGTGTTTATAAACAGAACATTTGCGTTCCAGAGTCTGGTACAATAATAAATTTTTAATGGAGAAATTAGCGCTAGCCACCAAACATCGCCAATTATGAATAATTGAGACAGGTTTGGCAATTGACAACCACTCTGCCACATGTGAGTAACATTAGAGCCTGGATTAATAACATTAGCGAGTGTGTCAATGTTTAGCCGTTTAATGTAAGGTTGTAATTAGCATCTATAATTAGCATACAAGCTAAAGGCTACGTAATTTACATTTCTTAATTTTAATGTTACGCAGGAGAAATAGTAACAGAAATGAGGCTGACTACAATAGTTTGACATTGTATGCTCAGATTTAATTCATCAATCACCACAAATCCTACTTTTATAAATTAACTTTAGCAATTGGTAGGGACTCAGATCTGGATTATATTGATACAGTCATTTTTAATAAATATATAAACAACAACCATTCGTTGCTGCAGTCCAGAAACGACTACATTTTTTTTTTTTTTTTTTTTGCTCCCTCGTAAGAATGGGATAGAAGTTAATATGTCGAAATGTTCAATAAAAAAAACATGAAAACTTTTTTTTTTTCGGCATTAGTTTAAGCAGACTGTGATTGTCTATCGTTGTGACTTAGATGAAGATCAGATCACATTTTGACTAAATCATGCAGAAATCCTAGTAATTCCAAAGGGTTCACTTTTTCCTGCTACTGTATATTGATGAAGTATTACTACAAACAGGGCTTGACATTAACATTAGCCAACCAGACAAATGCGGGTTGTCCAGTGGGATTTTATACATATGTTAACTATTTCTTGCTAAGGTCCCTCTCATTTAGAATTTATAGTTAAAAAATGCTATTGATCCTTTTCAAAAACATGAGATAAGAGATATTGCACAAGGAAAATTATACAGTCTATATGAACTCATTTTTTAAATGATATATTATGATTTTAAAAGTAGCTGATAACTTTCCAGTGTAATTTCAAAAGAATTGTAAAATCTAGCACTGGATCTAGCACATTATTTTATCATATACTTCAAAAATAAAATAACATGTCAACCTCTGTGTTGTGGTTTGTGAAAATCTTAAATGGCTAGTTACTTTTGAAGAACATTTGCTACAGGGGCCAGTGAGCAAAGAGGCTGTCAAGCCCTGACTACAAAACAACAAAACCTTTTTTTTTTTTTTACTTTTTTTGTATATTAGTGTGTCTAGAATATATAAATATTATTTACTTAAATAAAACATCTGCTGAGCTAGAAGGGTACTTGAACTTGGACTATACATAAATAAACTCATGACACTATACGACGAGTTGTAGTTGGGTAAAATAAAAATGATTTACTTTGCTCTGGTCTGATTTATAAAACACTGCATTCAAAACAAACCACACAGGCAACAACTGGAGTGTGAACAAAAAAGCAGCCGTTTATTAAATTATTTAATGTAACAACTACAGTGAAATCTGAACAGACATGTGTCACAGAGTCCTCTGGTCGCTGCAGGACTTAGGCTTAAAGACAGGGGCACATTTATCGGGTGTTCACCTGGAACAAAAGAAAACACATTTAGGATTTTAACCAAAGATGAACGCTAGACGGCTTCCTATTATTTTTACACAGACAATAGTATTGTGGAGAAAAGAAGTCCTTACCACGTCATCGATCTTAAGGATGCTGCGGACGGTCTCTGTGGCCAAAGTCAGAGCGCTGACTGACACGAGCAATGGCTGTACCACCAACTCGTCCAGGATGTTAGAGATTCCTCCCTGTTAACACAAAAACAGAGGAAAAACTACTCAAAAAATGTGCCAAAAAAATTATTTGTTAGAAATAGCCTTTAAATGGAAAAACTGAATATTGATGAGAACCTAATGGGGCTCATAAAATATAAATTCTATATAATAAGTAGGCCCGCATTATTTTAGAAAAAGATGTGATATACAATAACTATGTTAAATATCACTATAACAATATGAACTGTAACCTGGGATAAGATTAAGATGGATTAAGATTAAGTTGAGATGACCATGAATGTGCTTAAGTAGTTCTTTTCAATTTGGATTTTGTGTTGGTGTGCATACATTTGCAATATGTGTACAGTAATATACAGCTCTAACAACAACAGTCTGATAAACACTTCGACTGTGTCTTAATTAAACTACATCACCGAGTCTTTTCACCAATAACTTGACCCACCTTGCGGACATTGATGCCTGCCACCTTTTCTCCCTGGGCGTGCCTGTTGCGCAGCTCTGTCACCGTGGCAATGGGGTTGAGGCCAGCGTTTTCGGCCAGAGTGGAGGGGATGACCTCCAGAGCATCAGCGTAGGCCCGGACGCAGTACGCCTCCATTCCCCCCATGGTGCGGGAGTATTCGGCCAAACGCAGAGCCAGCTCGATCTCTGGTGCCCCACCTCCAGCAATCAGAGCCCTGAGGAGCGGGAGATGGACAAAATAAAAAATGAATCCATGTGCATGTACATGTGTAGGTTTTACACATTTTTATGAGCTCTATTAAGACACTAATCTTTAGATAACATTCTGAACTTTTCAAAGTAATAGTCATACAATTTAGCAAACTTTTCATTTTTGTATTTTTTAGTGCTTTGGATGTGTTATTTATTTCTTTGTAATGACATGTTTGTAATGAATGCAATGTCTTACTGATCGATTTTGATACTTCCTAGAATATGACTTTGAATTAGTAAGCACTTACAAAGCATTACTCCACCATTAATAAACACCAATCAGTTATAAACATTAACAAAAAAAGACAAGGAGGAGCGCTTCCTGGGCCTCCAGAGGGTAGTATTGAGCAGCAAAAAGAGGTGCTCTTTAAGAAGAAGAGTAGCTCCAGGTTTTGACTTGTGAAATTTAAGACCTTTTTAAGACTTTTTAATGCCAGCATCGTCAACAACAGAACAATAATCTGTATAAAGTTTACACTAATGAATCATCAGTACTACTCTCTAAAACTCAAGTTTCTTTTTTAGTCTAATACAGATAAAAGAACTCCAAAGCTGCAACAAGAAAATCATGAATAAATTAATCATCAATGAAAAATTTCTTCAGTAAATATATTTTGTTATTGTGGTGACTCTACTTTAATGTAATGTTTTGACAAATTTTAAGACTTAGATGAAAAACAATTAATACCTACTTACAATGTTTAATTCTTTATATGCCTCGATTTTGACAAGATCAAATTTAATACCTAGTTAATGCTTTTAAGACCTTAGGGCTGGGAATGCAAAAAAAAAAACAAAAAAAAACAAAACAAACAAACACCAGTGTCAACATAGTATCTCTAAATTATTAGTTAAATCATCATTCATTACATATTTAATAATGCCTTATTACTGCTTAATAGTAGTGAGTTATTCTGAAGTGTTACCTTCATTTCTAAAACAACTTTCTTCCTTACATGGTCACAGACAAACAAAATTTTAATTAAAGCGAAAAATATTTTTGGTGATCCAACAGTGTGGGAACCAATGATATATAACAATGAAGTATGAAAACGTTTCATAACAGATATCTTTTTAGTTGTCTACTGTACATCTTCTAACAAGCAAAGCAATGCATTTCATATTTACCTGATGTTAAGGACAATGGTGCCAAGTGCACATACTGACACATGGGAACTTTAGTATTTCTATGAACAATTAAAAGTGTATGAGAGCCCTCCTGCCGAGTTACCAAGGCAACCAGGTATAAAAACCTGGAGAGCTTTTCACTTTTACTGTTTCTCTGCTCGTTACGCACCAGCAGGAGGGGAACCACTGGAGCGCCTTTGTCAGAGAGTAACTAGGGCTGTCAATTATACATTACAATTAAACACACATTTCACAGTGATTTTTTAATAACTACAAACTGGTAATCAGCACCGCAACATTCATTGTCATATAAAATAAATGCAATAATGTACGCTTATAAATGATTTAAAACATCATAATCAACCGTTTTACCTTCAATCAAATATAAAGACCAACAGGAACAAATGTGTGAAGCCAATTATCTTGCAGTGTGCAAACCTATGAGCTTTTGAGTTGGATTTTAAAATTCTTTTACACTGAAAATGTGGTTCTTAAATTGGCAACACTTTAGAATACCTCACTATTAAGCATTCATTATTACTTAAGGATTACTTAACAGTTAAATGACTATTTACAAAGCATTACTTCAACATTTATAAACACCACTGAGTTATAAACATTGTTAATGTTTAATTCTTAAGCAATAAGCTCATGTGATTCAGTGCAAAATGATAATCAGTGGTAATCTATAAACTGTTTATCATTACATTACTGTTATTTACACATTTATTAATGCCTTATTACTGCTTAATATTTGCGTAATGCTGAAGTTTTATCCATCTAAATTAAAAGGCTAGGTCTTCTACAAGTAAATGTTAAAAGATAATATGCTTTATTGAGACCATTTTATTAATAAGAGCCATTTAAACTGGTACTGTGCAGTGTTTTGTCACCTTCTGTAATTTCTATATAGTCTGATACTGATTTACTACTTCAGGTTCACCACTGCTACCAGGTTTTGACTACTTAAGCCTCATTTCAACCAATTCTCCAATGTGCAGTGAAAGCACTAAAAGAAAATCTGACTGACCTCTTCTTGACCAGGCAGCGGATCACACACAGCGCGTCATGGATCGAACGCTCCGCCTCCTCGATCACCAGTTTGTTGGACCCTCGAACCACAATGCTGACAGTTTTCCCTGGGTTTGTGCAGCCGGTGATCTACAGGTAACAGAAGCTTAAATGATACTGAAGACAACGTGTAAATACAAATTGCGTAATAAGCTAAATGCTGAAAAAGAATGAGCAGCTATTGTCTTGAGCTGATATGCAAATACCTTGACAAGTCTTCCGGATCCGTCCAGGCTGACCTCTTCTGCCAGTTCTGCTGTCCCGAGCATCTCAGCAGTGAAGTGGTCGATGTGAGCAATGGGTCTGGTACCAAGTGTCTGGAAAACAAAAGAGAATGAATTTAAACTTCTAAACTAAATTAAGAGCTGGACTATGCATTAACCCTTCCCCCATATCTATGTAAAGACAAAGTTACCTTGCAGATGAACTCAATGTCCTCTCTCTCGATGTCCTTCACTACCATTATCTTCATTTTGTTGAGGAAGTGCAGTGCAAGGTCACTGAGAGCATCTCTGTACAAGAAAGACCAAAAGTTAGGTATAAAATCATAGAAACCTGCATGCAGTGTCGGTGAATATTTAAAATGGAAAGCAGAAATTACCTGAGGATGGACTTCTGGATCAGTAACATGTTACAGCCTGCCTTTTTGATCTGTTTGACCAGGTTAAGGATGTAAGCTCGCTCCTCTCTCAGCACTCTGTCCATCTGAGCATAGTCGGACACTACGATCTGGTTGTCCATCTGCAACAAACAAGACCACACTGTAAGGACTTTGGCTTGTGAGAAGGAGCACAGATGTGGTTGTTAAAGTTACATTAAGGTTTAGACGTTGATGAGTTTGAACAAAGACGACTTACATCTGTTTTGGGAGGTGAAAGGCAGAACTGAATGAGTCCAATCTTGGCCTTTTCCACTCGAGTTACACCGGTGCTTGCCACTCTCTGGGTCAGCACCAGGCCGTCCACCAGCTCACAGTCATCAATGGTCCCACTAGACATGAAAATGTTTTGTTAACATGTGAAACGTCAGTAGTTTTCTTTTATGCTCTGTGAATACCTCTCACATTAAAAAAAATAATTATATTAAATCTCTGCCTCCATAGAGCAGCTCAAGAAAAAAATTACCCAACACAGAGAACACAGTGTTTTCTCAAATTAAATAAGCTCTAAGCAGACCTTTTTAAGACCAGTGTGCAAGAAAATTAAGACCTATTTCATAAGCTCGAGGTGCACAAAAAGCAGAGCTGTAAAAGCAGCCATGCTGTTTAATTGCCACCATTCGCGACAGTGAGTGCCGCAAAACATTTTGGTATTTGTAAGAAAGCCTCTGCTCTCTCGTATCTGCAGCAGTAATATGGGTTTGAGCCTTTAAGTGGGCATTTTGGAATAAGCTGTGAACGCAGGTGGTTGCATCAAATACAAAAATTGTACTCCACATCTGGTCAAAATTTAAGACTTTTTAAGGCCTTAAATTCAGATTTTAAGACCCCGCGAAAACCCTGTAAATAAGCAAAAGAACTAAAGGGGTAAAGGTAGTCATTTTCTTTTAAATTCTTAATTTATTGCTCAGCCCTTTAAAGAGAACTGACTAACTATGTAAATAAAACTACATAAAAAACAGACAACATTAATGCCCAATGCCCTTGGCCTAAACCGACTCACCCGAGTTTCTTAATGATCTTGATGTCCTGCAGGTCGACGCCGGTGGCTGTGTTGGGGTCAATCACCCTCATGACTGCGTCCACACTCATGGGTGCGAGCAGGCTGGAGTACTGCGATACCACTTTGGAGCAGAGGGAGGTGGTGGCGCTGTTGAGTAATGTTTCGCGGTCGTCCAGCTTCACAGGGCGGCTCATGTTTGTCAGCACCTCCACTCCTTTATCCGCGGCTTTCTGGAAAGACTCGGAGATGATGGTCGGGATGGATACCTGCACCAGACAAAGAAGTTTTAAGTTAGATATAAAAAAACAAAAAACAAAACAGCAAAGCAACATTTTATTTTATTCAAAGTCACTGCAAAATATTATTTCATTACATCAGTGGTTCTCAAACTTTTCACTACGAGTACCAACACAGAAAATATTTGGCCATTCTCAACAGACTAAAATGGGCCTTTACAGAGGATTATCCCCAGCTAAACCCAAGATTAAAATAGTGATTTCGCCTGACTATACCAGGACTAGACAGGGCCTAAACCACAAAGAACTAAACCAAAGGACTAAGCATAAACCACTAGAACAAAAATAATGAAAAAATAAAAATTTAACCCTAACTTAAATTAAACCTGTGACTAAATTGAGTCTCAACAAATGCTAAGCCTTGAACTACTGTACTGTATCTACTGTATTTAAGGTTAAATAAGATAAGGAAAGAGCCTGCGTACCACCACTGGTACCCCTATCCCAGTTTGAGAACAACTGCATTAAATCAAATTAAATAAAAAAAATAACAAAAATTAGAGCTTAATGTAAAAAAAAATTATAGCCGACTTCTGAATGCATTGCAAATTCCTTTCTTCTTTTTTATGATATTTTGCCAGTTAGGGCAGTTGTAACCAGAGCTAAAGACACTTTGTTAAGATTAACATCCAATGTGAAAAAGTCAAAATCTTTGATAGTAAAACCTTGGTAACATCTTTATGCCATTTTTTGATGATTCTTACGACAATATTCAATCAGAATCTCATTTTCCTAAAATACAATGGAAAAAATTGCATACTTTCTGTGTAATAAATTATAAATAACTGTTTTAACTCCCTCACCTTTCTGCAGAAGTCTGCAGCAGGCATCGAGCAGAGCTCCAGCGATCACCACCACAGATGTTGTACCGTCACCTGCCTCGATGTCCTGGGCTTTGGACAGCTCCACCAACTGAAAAACAGACCATAACCGAGTGTGAGCAAGTATTTACCAAGTCAGCAATCCTCAGCAAGTACCACTTGGGCCTAATGTATAGGGTTATGTTTACTGCTGCTTTATCAATGCCCCAAATGAAAAATAACACTTTGGCCTTGCAAGCTATGACTGTTTCCTAGTCATGTTTTTCTCTCACAAGAGCAGAATTAAAAATTACAAGTTGAAATTGGACACCTACCACTAACTAATCTAGTGACAGAGATAGTGTTGGTTACAGATAGAATAAACAGCAGTCAAAGAAAATATATTTGAATTTTCTTGCAATAATGCCACTATTTTAAAATTACAAAAATGACAATTAAAATGTAACCCAATAAATGTTCGCTATGTCATATGGCAGGGGCATAAAATTAATTGTGCTTCTTGTGCCACTTGTTAGCCATTGTTGTTCAAATAATATGCATTTCTTTTGTAATGCATTTAGGTTATAAAAGATACCTCAATTGAGCACTAAAATGTTGTAAATGTTTCGTACCATTTTGGCGGCTGGATGAAGCACTTGCATCTGTTTGAGGATGGTGGCTCCGTCGTTGGTGATGGTCACATCTCCTTTCTCATCCTGGATCTAAAAACACAGACATTAAAGGCATCCCTATTATTAGTTGTCTACTTGCTCTCTTTTTACTGTTCCCTGTGTCCTTGCAATTCTGCATTTATTGTGATTATTATGCTGGTTAATGTTTCTGCTTCTGTACGTAGGATGGACAAACAAAGACAGCTTTTAGAGGATTACTATATGCCTGTACCTGTGCTGTTTGTTCGGATATAATTTTACATTTGTATCATGTGATTTGCACTGAAGATATTACAATTAAGATTAAAATAAAAAACAAGTTTAGAAAAAGACTATTCATCCTATTAGTAACATAATTCCTAGAGGAGTTCTGAAACAAAAAGTAATAAAATAATGTGCTACCACTGACCATCTTGTCCATGCCTTTGGGTCCCAGACTTGTCCTGATGGCATCTGCTACAGCTGTTGGAAGAAGAAACTCAATTTGTATAAAAATAAATTTACCCCTTCTTTAATATTGTATTCTCACAGTACATCCAGGATTTTAGCCCTCCTATGCCAGGGTAAAGTGGCAAGAAGGGGCAAACAATATATTCCTTGTTCTCCCCTACAACTCCTGTGGTGATACAATTTAGGCGTTTGCGCTCACGCCAGTTCAATTAGTTTATAGCACAGTAATTTCTTGTTGTTTTATCAAGGTTTTCAATATCCTAATATACATTGTTTGCACCTTTGAGACTAGAGTTACTAAGGAAGTGACCTTACGCCGACCATGAGGATACATGTATTTATCCATTCCTCTATTGATGCTGGGTGAGCTTAAGCACAATTTTACTGTCACATAGGATTTTGATAAATTTATTTATCAAAATCTGTACAAAGGCTCAGATGACAATTATTTTAACATTTGGGAACATAATCACTAACTATAGGCTTTTTAGTTTGTATATTTAGGTTCTACTACTAGTACTCTTGTTGGACATAATGCACTTGACTCCACCCCTTGTCAACTGATTGGTGTTTTTACTGGATACCATGGCTCAGCACTTATACACTGCCCATTTAGGGTAAAATGCTACTTATACTCGCATACAACAAACATGAGGTTATTTATTTTTACAAAACACACAAGAAAACTATATCTGAATATGGGTTTAATAATGAATTGAATGAACTTCCTGTGGACTACTCCCCATGCTATTGATAGATTGGGTTACTGACTGTCAAAAGCAGCTTTATAGTAAAATAACGTAACTTATGAAAGCTTGAGCAGTCAGAGTCAAGTCTTATATATTGGGATTTTAAAGATGACACGTGCATTTTTTGCATTTAGGACATTCAGGGGGAGATTTAGCGATGAAAGCTGAAGTTAGCGGTGCCCAGCCCCGTGACCTAGCATCGTTTGTGTATGTCGCTATAAAGCTGTCGTTTCTTTACACATTACACATTTTTAACAAACCTTTAGCCGCAGAGATGTTGCTGTAGCGGATTTGCGCAGGTTTGTCGCGGTCCACGTACGCCCCTCCTTTGTTTCTGCCGCCGTTAGACGCTCTCGGTGCAGCCATAAATTCGGGCATAGCGACTACTTTTTCTTTATCTTTCTTCAACTAAATTTGATGTAAAATGTCACGGTGGGTTTGTGAGATGAAGGATGGGGTTGTCGTGGAGTGGATGCGGTCCGGTTTGGAGACGGATGGGTACAGATTACGGTTCTCCTCCACCCGGCGCCGGTGAGAAGCTTCCAGATCCGCCGCAGAAGGAGAGCGTCAGAGCGAGCGGCGCGGACTGATGACGCGACAGGCAGCGCGAGAGGATTACAACACAATCAATTTAACTTTCTACTTTTTCATTAAAATATCTCGTAAAAAACAATCTTACACAATACTGGACATTTAATCAAATTTATTCTCCTGGAAGAAATGAAAGAAAACTCTGCCTAAGCTTAAAACACCCTTTATTAGTATCAGAATCTGTGTTTATTGCCATTGGCTTTACAATACTAGGAATTTGTTTTGGTAATTGGTGCATACATAAACATAAACGAAGAAACTTATAATGAGAAACACGCTGAATAAAGTTAGTTAAAATAATAATATACACGGACTAATCTGAATTTACAAAATATATAGGCTACCAAATGTAGAAGCCCTTAGTCATCCTAAAAATGGCATGTCCTGTTAATGAATGTAACTTGTCTTCTGTAATTTTTACATGAACTTGTTTATCAGTCATGTGTTCGTCGTCTCCTTAATGCTGATAGCGTAATGGGCACAGTTTGTCTAATTATACAATGATAAAATGATTTAAATTACCTTAAATAATTAACATTTTCTGTGTCTTAAAGGTTAAGATATAGTTAGATTGTCTGTCTCTCATAACTAAATAAGTCTATTATTATTATTCAGTAGTGCCTTGGTGGCGCTTGTCCAGCCTATGTGTCAAAATGCTATGTATGTTATGGCTTCCTAGGTAAATATGAAAATGATAAGGATTTAAACTGATTTATTGTCTGTTTTAAAACTCTGTTTAAAAGTGCTCCAGAAACATACAGTCATTAAAACAGCCATTCAGCATTAAAACATATTCCTAAAAGCTAACTTTAACAAAACAGCAATCAAATACATAGTCAATAAATAAACTGAGATGAAGAAAATGTTACCCAGTCTTATTTAAAATTGCCATGGCGGTGAGAACAAATGTTTTTTCTGTTAATCTGTGTGTCTTTGGGTTTATTAGGCATCGGCTAAGCCTTAATTCAAACAATATCGACAAGGATTCCCTGTGGGAGTAATTTTTGTGTTGTCATAGTCAGCCATAATTATGCATTTGAAGCACTGACTCATGACGTGGTCCGTGCAATAGCCCCCTCTCGTGGTGAAACCTAAGTATGACAGATAATAGAGGCATGACTTGGCATAAAAACTAATTCTGAAGATTATCTCTCACACACAAGAACTAACTGAGGCCTTCATATACTCAGGAATAAAAAGTCAGAGTCTAGAGCTACAAAAATATTTAATTTTTAACAACTGGAGGAATATTTATGAAGTCATTTTGCATCAGGTCATGGCTCTGTTGTAGCTTGTTGAGATTGCTCTATTTCTATAAACAAATAACAACATTGGACAATTTTCACAATCATTTTTGCTATTTTATAGAAATGTAAAATGCATGATTTCTGCCAGTGGATAATTAAGTATAAGTAATGTGCAAGTTTTTAATGCAAATTTGACAGTTCATCAGTTACAAATAAAACAAGTTATCGGCACCTTTTATTAAATTTGGAGAAGTCGGTTGAAGACAGGTAGTTTTGTTTGGGGTGTTGAAGAAGGTGGCAATAAACATGGTTTCATCAAACAACAATCTTTACTGTAACTCTTGTGTGAGTAGTCATTATCTTTGTGTTTCTGTCAGGATGTGTTGGACTAAGTGCTTTGTAAACAGCATCAGAAGTGACACAGATCTATAAATCTGCAACTGTTCATTGCACCGAGCCTTTGTCGTGTAAAATTATGATGCATTGTTTTCAGACCACAGCAGGAGATATCAGAAAGCCACTCATTGATTATCTGCAACGGAGTCAAACAGATCAGTGGCAGATGTCCTGTAATCTCATATTGATTATTGCATTTCGAGTGCAACAGTAAAGTAACAGTATAGAAATGGTTTTGCAATGACTCCTCTTTAGTTTGAGTTTACCATAGACATTGTCATTATTTACACAACAATCTACTGACTATATACATTCATCATACTTATGTTAATGCATGTTGTTGCTTGCTATGATATTAATATTTAATGTGTGCAAAATAAAAGTCATATTCATTTGTATCAGGCATAACATTATGACCACTGACAGGTGACGTGAATAACAAAGCTTATCTCTTCATCATGGCTCCTGTTAGTGGGTGGAATATATTAGACAGTGCAGCAACCGATAATGAAATAATGGCCAATAATTTATAACATTTTGCCAATAAAATGATTACGTTGTTGGCCCAGCCCATGATGTATACAACAATAGGACTGTGTTTCTTGGAAGCCTAGTGGATTAAATAAAAGCCTGGTTTGCCGACGATCCAGGTTCAAGCCTTGTGCACACCACACCTCTTTTTTTTTCTCCAATGTTGTGTGGTTTTCTCATATAAAAACAGCTATCACACGTATTGAAAATATATACTTTTATGCCACTTATTTGTGTGTCAGGTGTCAGGCAAGCTGCCAACATAGTTCTAGTGAGTATATACTTGACTACATCTAGAGATCTTCAACCTCACTGCACACCACTTAATGCACTTAAGATTAATGCATTAAATAACATTACTCCACTCATAAAATTATGAATTTATGAATAATATTGTAAATAGATGATTTTGTACTATAAATAATCCTCAGTGTTGGAACCAGAAATAAGGAGAGAGTGCTGCAGAGTGCATATCTTAATTAATGGCCCTCCTCTATTTTTGAAGCGCAATCTGCAGTAACCCGCAAAAAAAATTATGTAACAACTTTAAATATATTATTAGCAAGTTGTTCTGTAATGCCCATAATTACATTAGCGATTGTTACAGGAAGCAAGTGAACATTTTGTCCCCAAAGTTAATGTGTTAGAAGCTGAACAAATGAGTGAGTGATGACCTTTGACGACCGGGTCAGAACATCTCCAAAACTGCAGCTCTTGTGGGGTGCTCCTGGTCTGCAGTGGTCAGGATCAATCAAAAGTGGACCAACTACACTTCCTAGAGCAGCCTTTCCCAAAGTCAAGACTGTCGTGGCCCCCTTAAAGTTCCAAAAATCCCATACGGACCCCCAACTATAGAGCTTCCCTCTATTTACAAAACTATGTCATGTTTTTCTCCATATATTTTTATAAAAACATTACAAAAACACTGACTATTGGCTAAAATTTGTTTTAAAGTAATATTTTAAAACAAGTATATACAGTGAAGCCCGAAATTTTTCAAACCCCTGGCAAATTTTTTCCTTAAAGTTACTTTAATTGTAAATGTAAATAAAATGTAAATGTAAATAAAAGCTGAGATTTTTTTTAATTTTTTTTTTTAACAAAGACACCTCTTGTACATCGTCTTATTATCTTTTTTTGTAGACGCCTGTGTCATTTCCGGTAAAAAACAAAACAAAAAACTTGCTGGTTGAATGAAAGTAACTTTAAGTCAGAATTTGCCAGGGGTATGAATAATTTCGGGCTTTACTGAAACTGTAATAAATTTCAAACTAGATTTTTTCTATGTACTTAATGGTTTTAGATGCTTAATTTTTTCATTGCCTAATTGTATTTTTAGATTTTTTAATGTTTTATTTGTTGTTATGGACCAAAACCATGTGTCTGAAATAAAGAATGAATTGAAACTGAAATTGAACTGAAATATAGACAACCTCTGGGGGCCCCCCTGCAGCACCTTCGCGAACCCCCAGGGGGCCCCGGACCCCACTTTGGGAACCACTGTCCTAGAGTATTTGTCAAACATGTTTAGTGCCCAAGTCCAATTCTTCTACTAATTATTTATCACAAATGGTTGACAAAGGCTGCAAAGTGTAACTAATTTGCAGTAAGGTGTTTATATGGGCCTAGTGCAGAGTTGTAGGCTGCCTCTGCCTCTACTTGTCTTTTACAGAATGTTGACATGTTTTTTTTTTTTAGAGAAGATAGAGCGGGAAAAAAAGAGAAAAAAAAAGGTCCAAGGAAGAAATAGAGTGACAGGTGATGCACGTGGGGCGTACTGTAACTCAAACTGCTGAAGAAGTTAACGCTGGTTTGGACAGAAAGGAGTCAGAACACAGAGCACATCATGGTTTGTTGCATGTGGGGCTGCAAATTAGACAGGTGGTCATAATGTTTTGCCAGGGAATACACCTTACCTCTTAATAGGAAGTCGTAAGTCCGATAACTCACGAAATATGGCACTATCACTTTAAGAGCACGCAATAAGTAACTGCAATGAATTTCAATCCATCCAAAGAGGACACATCTATATTCAAATGTTCTAATCTTTAACCAGTCGCGTCTCTGCCTCCTCCTAACAGGATTACCCAGGAGTCATTGCAGTAACATACAAAGCTGCCTTTCTCCTCATGTACAAACAGTGCCCCTCCTCCTCCTGTGATAAAACTAGACACCTCATCACAGACTGTGCATGGGCCTCCTTTTTTGCAGCCAAATACATTAACTCAATTTAAAGTTTAGGGTTTAAGCTCCTCCCATTGGGCCTCCTGCTTTATTATTTCCTTCAGACAGTGAACTATTCCCTTCATTCGTCTCATGTCTATTTTATGTCCTATATCCGTGTTCTTTTGGCAAAGAAAGATAAACTATTTTAGCTATTTATGCATATTTTGAGGGTTGCATAGTGTAGCTTTAATCTGTTCTCTGTGGGACGTCCCTTTGTGTGATCCCAGATGATAACATTATACAAACAGATATATTTAGACAGTGTGACTTTTCCCTTTCTTGTCTGTCCACAGATCAGCTGACGTCCCGCTCCTTGTCTTCTCTCCTCTCGCCCCTCTCCTGCCCCTCTCTCCCTCAGGGGACAGGGGATAGGGGAGGCGGAGGGGACGGGGTGGAGGGGGGGAGACGACCAGCGCACTCTATAGTTATGGTCCGGGCCCATCTGTCACCACGCGCATTCACACAGCCACCAGAAGGCCGCAACATGTGCACATTTAAATGGAGAACTCAACTTTCCCAGGACACTCAGGCATGACCCGGCAGCCGCTGTAGCCCCCCGCATACACCCCACCACCCCACTCCTCCCCTGTCCCGCTGGCACCATCCCTAAACGGGACCCCACCCACCTGCCACACCCTCCTCCTCCTCCTCCTCCAGCAGCAGCAGCAGCAGCAGAGATGTACCGTCTGCATGTGAATCAGTGAATTAGACCCCCACCTCCGGCTCTTTTTTTTTTTGTTTTGTTTTTTTTTTTACTCCCAGTGATGGATCTCCACTTTGTGAGGCAGCAGCTGAGGCAGGGGGAGGATGTGTGAGAACGCAGAGATCAGCTGACTGGTAAAACACACAGCAGAGAGAGAGAGAGAGAGAGAGAGAGAGAGAGAGAGACCTGGTTTAAATAGTTTGTATCTGGTTCACATTTTAAGTTCAAATGTTGCAAAAACTCTGTTGTACAATGTCGTTTTTTTACGCTGAGACCTTTGTAGATCTGACTGTGGCACCCATTTACATCCCTAATCATCTTTTGAACTACAACCTCACATTTACTTTTAAATGTGTCTCATCATTTTTTTTTTAATATAACCTTTATTTAGATAGGGATGACCAATTGAAAGTCTAATATGAATTGTACAGATTAATAAAACACAAATAGTATGATAAACAAGACAATAAAATAAAATGAAGGCATAAAACATTAATAACAATAAAACAATCACATTAAAATCAATAAAACAGGGACATTGGTCAATTAAAACACAATTTAAAAGAGATTTAAAAAGTTCTACAGATGGAAATCGAGACAATTTGAGTATGTTGTGTAATTTATTCCATTTGTATGGCCCATAGTATGAAAATGCAGTCCATTCGAGTTCTGTGTTCATGTAAGGAACACCCAGTATAAAGTGTTCACTGTGACCGAGTGCTGTAAACAGAGCATCGTGCATTTAAAAGCAATGTTATATAAAAGGCAGTTTATTTATAATGGCTTTGTAGATAAAAATGTGTTGTTTCATGTAATTAAAACACAATTAGAGATAGATTGTTTTAAGTATGAGGTGTAGTTTTTGGCCTTTTTGGTGACATTTGGCAAATATCTACAGTGACCTTCAAGCTCATCAAGGAAGGATGTGTGTTCAAAAAAGAAACATGAGTGTGCTTCTTCTTCAGCAGTGCTCAGTTTGTCCTCCTTGGGCAGGTATAGGGATAAATATATGTATGGCTCTCTGCTCTGGGGTTATTTGGAGCTTTAAAGAATTTATAATATTATACTAAAAAGCCTTTTCTGAGCTTTTTCACACATGTTTGAGTAATCCTGTATGCTGAGGCAAACCCTTCTAAAGAGCTGAAAATGCTTGGTCTCACAGCTCTACATACACACGTGAAACCAGGAAGTGCTCCTGCGCGTTACTAAAGCCCATACACCATCACCGGACTCACTCTGATCATTTCAGTGCTTTAATTGCCGTCACTAAAAAGCAGTCAGCTCATTTATCTTTCTGTTAGCATCATGTTGCTCAAAGTTATGCTAAAAAGCCATTTTATGCTCTGTCCAGCCCCCACCATTGCCGGCAGGGGGCGACAGACACCTAATCCAAGCGTTCTCTGCAAAGTTAAAGTAACAGCTCCCCAAAAGAAGACGTTTTCCACATACAGCATTATTTTAAGTTATAAAACATGAAATACTAATGCAAATGCATTCAAAACTATTTCTGAAACCCTTAAAAAAACATAATATGGAATCTTTAAAGTTCTTTTCCAATAAGGCCCACTATACTATATACTTTTGTTGTTGTTTTGTTGTTGTCACACATATTGAACATTTTACTTTGAAATAAGCACTGGCGTCTTTGTGCAGAAAATCATTGCCTGTAGATTATATCATAAACCTTTTATAACAAGGCCAATGTTTTTAAGCGTTTCTGTGTGTAAACCGTAGATTTGTTGGTAGATGCCAGTTTCTATTCTTGGACCTCTTACTCTTGAAACTCAACACTCATAATGTGTCAAAGGCTTGTTGGAAATATCACACTGCTGTTTTGATTTCTGTCTCTGGTTTGTAGCAGAAACAAAAAAAAAAAAAAAGCAGCATTTCCAAAGCCTTGACCTGAAGCGGGACAAAGCCGAGGGGATTGAGTTCCTCTCAAGGAGTGGTTCCTCTAAAGCACATCTGACGTCTCTCATTATGCTCACGACACTGAACACATCCCATTGTGAGGATATGAATCTGAAATGTTTCACCTGAGCCGTCCCGTGAGAAGGCCCTGTTGCAGATTAACCAAATAGACACATTCAGGGACCCTTTTTTTAAACGTCCTCCCCCACAGCGGACTATGAAGGACTGTCCCATCCGCAGCTCACAGAGGCCTACTCCCTTTTGTGCAGCGTCTAATGATGATTGTAATGATGCCGTGTCCATCTTTGATAAGAAACAGCACGCCCCCTCATTAAAGGCTCGGGGCGCTGGTTCTCATGGCAGTATCGGGACAGCGGCATATACGGGACAGCAGGCGAGGGGAGACCAGACGACACTGTGGCACACGCCTGTTTGACCGAGCCACAAAGCAGAAGCGTGTGACACTCGCCTCAATCCCTGCCCCACACCCCCTCCTTCTCCAGGACTTCCCCATTGTGGTGCCCGTGGGTCCCACAGACACCACCAATCCTGTTATCCCACCCCCCCACCCCAAAAAAAACCTACAACACACACTCGACACAAGGCAAACAAACAGTCTCGGCTTCCTCAAAAGGTCCCACACAAGATACATCTGTGTCCACACTGCTGTTTGACCAAGGCGGCAACCATAAACCCGGGACATGTTTGTGAGATCCCACACACTTTTAGGATTGTTCTTATTACAGCGGGACACTAGAGTATTATATATGTGATTTCTAGCCTGCTTTTTAGCCATTTGACACCTAAAAAACATGGCAAAATAGATTTTATTAGGTTTTTTGTTTGTCTTTTGTCATTTACTGAAACACAAAATAGAATATCCATTATTCCCTCTGTAAAAAAACTAAATCTAAAAATCTAAAATATCGACAAGTGTTCTAGCGCCAGAGACCGGTCTTGGTCTCGTCTCGGTCTCAACTGTAGTTTTACTTCATCTTGGTCTTGGTCTTGGTCTCAAATCCAATGTTACTTTGTCTTGTCTCAGTCTCAGATGTGGCGGTCTCAGAGAAAGATTATAAGAAAATGCTATTCTTCATAATTTTGGAGTAATTCATTTTCAGCATCTGAAGAACCAGGAACATGTCTCTGTTTGTGGAGTCTGCTGCTTTAGATCAGCCATTCCCAAAGTTAAGAGACTAGTGGCCCCCTTAAATTTCCAAAAATCCCACGTGGACCCCCTAACTGTAGAACTCCCCCTGACGTCATGTTTTTCTACATAAAAACATCGACTGTTGGCTAAAAATAGTTTTAAAGTAATATTTTTAAACAAATATATAACTATATAATAATTTCAAACTCAATTTATTTTATGTACTTAATAAAGACAGCCTCTGGGGCCCTCCTGTAGTATGTTCACGGACCTCCAGGGGGCCCTGGACCCCACTTTAGGAACCTCTGCATTAGATTATTAAAATAATCGTTTATGCATTTGGACCACATGTTTCTTTTTTATGTTATTTAGTGTTAGTTCACAGGGTTTCTCAGCCTGGTCTTGGTTTGCCTTGGTCTCAGTCCTTAAAAGTTTTGGTCTCTACTTGGTCTCGTTCTTGAGTAGTGGTCGACCACAGCGCAGCGCCCGGGGACCCTTGAGCCAGGATCCTGGTTAGGAGTACCTTAGACACCTGACCCAGACACAGGGAGAACATGCAAACTCCAGACAGAAAGGCTCCAGGGTCTGGGAATCAAACCCAGGACCTTCTTGCTGTGAGGCGAGAGTAGGTACCAAACCACAACCATTATCGGGATAAAAGGAAGATGAATGAATGAGTAACTGAACCATTTTCTGTTACTACCAAGTGTCACAGTAATGGACATAAAGTATAATATAAGAAATCCCAAAAATTATATTGTGCAGCCCCTTTTATTGACTGAGGAGTTTTGCAGCAGGTTTTTTTTTTTGTCCCCTTGTGTAACTTTCCACTGACAACAAAAGCCTGCCATCCTGGGCCGTGGGTGCAACAGCTGCATTTTGCCTCTCTTAGTGCAGTAATATCCCAGCCGTAAAGGGGCAGAGTGACCCCTCTTTCTCTGCTTCAGTGCCTCCTTCAGCCTTTTGAGGATGTGAGGTTAGTGCGGGGTTAGACTTTGGGTTACTCTGTGTCACGCACCGTCACCCCGGCCCGAGTTTGTCATAATTAATGTTGGTCCAAAAAACATGTTGCTGCTGCTGTGAGTCCTTTTTAATGCTGTGCTGTGGCCTGTGCCCCGGCCGTAGGGGGCGTCGTCATGGCGATGGAGGCAGAGGGGACTGTGGGAGGGGTGGCTGGAGGTGAGTGGGGTTTGGGGGTATAGTGCTGGGGGGAGGCGGGGGCATGACGCTGCACCAGTGGCAGCTGGCGGCCCAGCTTGCAGAGGCCATGTCTTTACAATGGAGAGCCTTCCCCCTGGGGCCAGTGATTTAGGACAGGGCTCTTGGACCGACCCCTGGAGAGAGAGAGAGCAGCACGGGACAGTGGCTTTGGAGGAACGCACACCCCCCTCCCCTCCCCTCCCCTGGACCCTTTTCTCTGTCTTTAGGCTTTCTTTCATTCACCCACCTCCTTCACCTCAGCCTCTAAAGGAGCTCCTCTCGAGCAGAGGCTAATCTACAAATCGATATCTGGAGATGGAGAAATGCTCAGAGACACTGTGGCAGAGGCGTCAGGAATTCACACCAGCAACAATGCCATTAACCTGTTGCAAAAATGTCAATAAAACCATCTGTCACATGTGAACAGGGACTCGCCAGAGTAAAAATCCTGCCAGAGCACAATTTCATTCTTATCCATTTCTGGCCAAGTCTTTTTATCGTTTATTGCCACTCTATGTTTTGATCATAGAAGTACGAAGGAAACATGCTTTGTGCCAGTTTCTTATCTCCACATGTAAAACAAAAGGGCTGCATTTTACAACAGTCTGTAACTGAGTATTTAGGTACAGTGGATTACATGTTATCGTATACGTTATAGTGACAACAACATTTAACAACATTCCAGTAAAGTGTTCAGTGTGACATATGATTCATTTTTACTTACATCCAGTTGTGTAGTCTTGTAGCGCCCGAGACCATTTTTTAGGACTTGGTCTTGTCTTGGTGTCCGCCGCAGTTTTACTACATCTTGGTCTTGGTCTTGAATCCAATTTTACTCGGTCTTCTCTTAGAGATTTTATTAACCAAACATTATAAGAAAATGCTGTTCTTCATGATTTTGGAGTAATTTCTGCATTAGAAGAACCAGGAACATGATTATTCTCTGTTTGTTTGTGGAATCTGTTGCATTAGAGCCTTAAAAAAATCACATTTTATTGAGTATTACTCTTATATCATAATTTTAAAACAGAACCACTCAGTAACTCTGCTCGTTTCTTTGCTCTTTTTGCTTTATTTTCCTCTATAGAGCTCCCCCTACAGTTCGGAGTAAAGCACTATTGTAAATACTCACAAGCCCACTCGACTCCTGTGTGACCCCTCGCTCGTCTTTACTTTCGTTTTCTCCTCCGCCTATCTGTACAAATGTTTTTCTTCCATATGGCCGCTCGGGCACAAAGAAAATCGAGAAATAAAGCCACTGCTGGCTTGTTGTTTTGCTAACCAGGATGTGCCGCTTTTTCGCAGACCTGTGACTTCGGGTCGGCGACGCTCAGACTTGCAAGTGTCACTTATGGCCCAGAGACACCAGGGGGAGCTGCCGCACACTTCATTTACCCCACAACAACTAATTTAACCATCACACAGACTCCAAAACTGTTTATATAAGGTAAAAAAGTTACTGAGTTCTGCTTTAAACTAATTGAATAAGTCTGCAGCAGATACGCCTGACCACCAAGAGGCGATAAACATCACAGTAGACTAAAGACTAAAGCATCTTTGCTCCTTTTTTTTTGTCAAATATGAGAGTAAAAATCAGGCATCCTTAAGTTTAGACACAAACAACATGTGTCTGTAACTTTGTTTGAAGAAAGTTAAGTACAGCCAAACATTTGCAACATCTCTTTAACTCAGCCAAGTCGCAAACAGTTTGGGCATTTTATCACTTTGCCTATTCCAAAAGTCCATGACCATTTTTATGAGTGTTTGTGTGTGTTTGTTAGTTTTTTGCAAAATTATGAACACTCTCCTGATTTTTTTCAGCACAAATGACAGTGATTACCCCAAATGTTATAGACCAGTGGTTTTAAAATGATGGTACAGTTACCTAAAGCATTTTTGCCTCTCAAGACACTGTAAACTCTTAACAAAGGTAAGTGCAGACCCAGGGATGAGTACAGAAGATGCAGCGAAATGTCTGCAGGAGTATAGAAAAGTTGTTAGGATTACTTAAACTAATCCTTACACTGAGCGTTGGACAAAAGCCAGAGGAATAAAAAACACTGTGAATGCTGAAGAGTAATTTTGAAAAAGAAAAAAGAACTGCATTTAATTACTTGGTAACACTTTAGAATAACTCACCACTGTTACGCAGTAAGAAATAAACAGTTTACAGATCCTGAATTACCACTGACTTACTATCATTTTGTTCTGATTTGCATGAGCTTATTCCTAACAAATAAAAAATTTAAACCAATGTTTATAACTCAACAGTGTTTATAAACAAATTAATTCTTTTTGTTTTTTTTGTTTTTTTTTGCAAACTTGCACACACAATTAAATTAAATACAATTTCTCACCAGTTCACAGCAGTGCTTTACAAAAGTACATATGAATAAATATAAGCAATAAAAATAAAATATATATCCTGATCAGTTCATAGGACATAGGCATTTCATTGGCCACCACTCATACTCAAAGTTCTGTTTGTCAATGTCAGTGGTTTCCAAACTTTTTATCGTCCTGTACCCCAGCCCAAGTACAGTGCACATAAAATAAAATCTCTTACTGTGAATTATTACTCCTCAAATTGAAATATTAATTATTACGTTACCATTGTTTTTTTGTGAGCAACACCAGTTCACTTTCAAAAAGATAGAAATCTAAGTATTTAGCCTCTAGAACAAACACATTACCAAACATATTAATATAAAAACATAATAATGTCTTGAACACTCAGGGTATGTGTATTTTTGTGAGAGAAGGCGCACAGACATACACTAAATGTAATGAGGCTGTTTCCAAATCATGTTTTTAAAATTATTTTGCATACCCCCTACATCTTTTTGCGTGTACCCGTACCCCAGTTTGGGAACCACTGGTCTATGTGTGGTCCATTATGTGTGTGTGAATGTTGAAGTAATGCTTTGTAAATAATATATTCCTTAACTAATATTTGACTCATGCTTAATAGTCGTACCAGTTACTTATTTCCAAAAGTGTCTCCATTTTTATTCGTTCATAAAAGCAACACTTTTCTAGCAAAATGTTGAAAGTTTTCCTGACTTTTCCTAAACAGATGTGATCATCCCGAGTGCAGAAGCGTTACCCGATTGTCTGATAAGGTTGTCACCCTAATGTCTTCTGAAACGGGCCTCTATTGACAAAAGCGGGATGAGGCTATAGGGGCAGTGAAGCCTCCCCGCTGACCACTGCGCCCCCCTCCCCACCTCCCTCCCTCCCTGTCCGCACCGAGGCTAAGCTCTCTCCTGGGACGTCCCGCCTCTGGATGGACATTCCTGAGGTGCAGCCCCCTGAGCTGGACGTACACGCACACAATGGGACACAACAGGTGCGAGTGGATCTTCTGTCCCCTCCGTCCAGTGGCAGCAGCTGAAGGATAGAGACGCAGTCATTATCTGTTACCATCAGTCAGGGATGGGTCGGACAATAAAGTACAAAAAAGTACTGCCACACGGACAAAGATGGATACATGATGTGTTATTATCCCAAATCTGAGGGGGGGCGGGGGAGGGAGGACAGACCATACTGTGTTCAAGCCCTACTCTGGACCTGTAGACCGGAGTTTATTGTGTTAAAATGTACACATCCAACTTTATACCAACTTTCTCTGTATTAAAAACTAGATACTAATACAAACTTTAGCTAACATTCACCACAGCAAATCATTCTCGGGCAGGTTTTGGGACAGGTACATTTTATGGCTGGAGGTTTTAGCCACAAAAAAACAAAAAACAAAACAAACAAAAAACAAACAAAAAAACAAAAATAAAACAACAACAAGGGAACAAACTGCATTAAGGCAATGAGTCAATAATGTGTATCGCCTTTGTCTCAAGTCAGACATCAGTTTTCAACTTAAGAAAAACAAATCAATGCACCATAAAGTCAGAACTGTTTTCTAAAGATAAATACTTTTTTTTTTTTTTTTTTGGCCATTTTAGATTTTACTGATAGGACAGAGTATAGTGGGAAATCAGGGGTTTGAGTGGAGGGAGAGTGTCGGAGTCCGGACTCAAACCCACTACACTGAGGCAGGCTGTAGTTGCCCTGTAAATGCTCCGCTGCTCAGCGGCACAACCTGAACTAAATTATATACAAAAGAAGAAAAAGGAGAAAGTTACAGCAAAACATTAAAAATAGATATTTGTGACATCTGCTTGAAACCAAATACCGTATGTAACCATTGTAAACATTATTTTGTAAACTGTTTTAGTCCAGATGCCGTGACCAGACCGAAAAAATAGAATGGCTAAATATCTTTTGGTGCTACCAACTCCTAATTTCCATCTTTATTTCCTTAATGCCAGGGCCATCTTTGACAAATATTACACTTTTTACCCAAGCTAGTTGTGGCAATTTGACCCAATTAAGAGTGAAGCCCGTGGGCTTGTCTCTTGTCTGTGGGCCCCATTTGGCCTCAAGGCCATGGTTTGGACATGGTTTGGATTTTAAAAGGACTAAACAGGACTATCCCCAAATAAAGCAGGACAACTAACTAACTAAGCAGGACTTGAACTGTAAAGGACCCCTAATACCACCAGAAGAAGCCTGAGTACCACATGTGGTACTTGTACCACAGTTTGAGAACCACCGTCAAAGGTCAAACATAAACTTATGATACAAACTTGGACGCCCAGAGGGAGAACTTCTACAGCAAATTAATTTGAGAAGAAACTCAAATCACAAAAAATGAATATGTGGCATTTTAATTCAAACACATTAGTTTTTACTGTGGAATAAAGTGTTTAATGACAGGAAATAAACATTTATTTTAGCCCCCCTCGATACACCCCTTTATACACACTGTCCAAAGTCCAGGACTAAATTACAGGTCATTTCATCTCAGGACAGCACACTCCTCTCTATTCACAGCCCACACTGGGACAATGTGCACCACAACATGCCATCTGCCGGTTTACAGGGCACTTCCTCTCAGTCTGTCTTTGTCTCTGGGCCTGTGTCTAAGTCTCAGGCTTAACACTTAGAGACACAAGGAGGTCCACAGGACATCCGGGTATAGACAGCACTGGTTTAGCCCTGGGTGTCAAGCAGGAGTAACTCTAGTCCAGGTTTTCGTGCTTGGTCTTTGGATTTATTCTTGCCTTAGTTCAGGTTTAGTGGTCTAAAAATCAAATTTGACAGTGGCACAGCCTTGGCAATAATAAGGCTGCAGATACACATAAAGTCTGACAAATACGTACTACCTCTGGTTTAGTTTTCATTCATCAAAGGTAAACATCACAACTAACTTTATTTTGCATCCATCGCTGTACATGTCTTTCTTTAAAGAGGCAATATTATGCTTTTTTTTATATTTTTTAAACCAAACTTGGTTGTTTCTAAAAACATTATGTGGCTGAAAGAAAACGTTTTTAATAAGTACTCTACTGGTGCATAAAGAACCAGCTGAAGATACCAGCAGAAGGCAGCAGAGTGAAGAGTGTTGCCCTCTTTTGAACACAATCAAAGAAAAAAGGCACTTCACTTCCTTAAACTTTTTGTATGATGCCATTTTACTACAAAATGAAAAATGTCTGTGGAAACATAGCTGTACACTGTTTTTTGGATAAATGAATGAGAGCAGACTGGATGTAGAGGGTTTGATGATGATTGGTCAGTGCTTCCTGGAGTGGGCGGAGGTTTGTGGAACCGAATGTTTTGAGGCCCCAGAAACTCAGTGCCAGAGACTGCAGTATTACTTAAACATGTGTGAATGAAACAAAGCACAACTCCAGGTCTGTTTTTGATGAGGGAACAACAATATAACATGGTGAAATGCTCAAAAAAAGTTAATTTTGCATAGCATGGCTCCTTTAAAACATCTGCTTTTTTGGAGCGATGCCTCACAAACGTGTAAGATCTGTGTGTGGTGATGTCATGCACTTGTGTTCTCAAACAGCAAGTATGTCACCATCACCTGTGTGACCACCATAACACAACACATCAGTTTTGTTTGAAAGATTTTTTTTTCAGTGAAAACCCAATCAATAAACATCTTGAATTTATTGTTGTTTTTTGTTGTCATACAAGCTAAATATTTTATTCACAACCAAAGATACTTGAAACTGCAGCCTTTGTTTTGTCTTTATAAAACTGAAACTACTTCTTTCTTGAAATGTGTTTCCAATAAAAAAGATAGAATGTTAACTTCATATAAAAGATAACGTCATGTGAATCTCTTTCTCTAAGATGAATGTATTATTTTTCCTCTTGTATGTTTGTCCTGTCTGTTGTGTTTTGTGTTTGCTCTGTAAAATGCATTATTGTTGTTGAGTCAATTAAAAACAAAACAAGCATTAAAAAAAGCAAGTGTGTCTCTGGCCTAAAACTTTTAGCTGAACGTGGCTCTGTAACGCCTTGATGAAGGTCTGCAGTCTCAGAGAGCTTGAGCTGGATTTCCTCTGGGTTTTAACTTCATTTATCATAAGTTTGGGCTTATTTTTGTGGTTTAGTCCTGGTTTAGTCTTGGTTTAGTCCTGGTTTAGCTTTTTAACCATTGTAATTGTCTTCCTTTCTTTCCCGCGATGTTCAATTAAGAATTCATGACACAAAACGAGCTCGAGGAAGCGTTACATAAGATACATTTCATTTAGAGTCCCCATTGTCCCGGGAACAATTCCAAACAAAGCATTTTAACAGGAGCACTCCCGACGCGACATCCGTGATATTTACGGGAACAAAACCCAGGCTTTTTAAGTGTAACCTGGCCTTGTAACCGCCCCACTCTGACAAGCCCCTCTTTCATCGGGACGTCCCAGCTAACACCTGCCGCTGCAGACTCCAACCACCACTTATGCTAAAACTTGAGCCCACTTGTTCAGGAAAAAAAAAAATCCACCACTTCATTCGTCTGCCGTAGAAGTGAACCATGATTTCTGTTAAATGCTTTGTTGTTTATAAATTATCCCTGCGACAATGGATGCTCTTAATGAAATGTATCTGACCTATGTAACGGTTCCCCAAGCACATTTTGTGTTATAAATTTTTAAGGCAGGACACTACAGGTAAAACTTTTTAAAGATTTTGGGACAGTTCACTCCCTTAATGTATAACTTTCAGATTAAAATTAAGACAATGTCTAATCTACACATTAAGGTGTTTATTTTAATACATTTAGTGAGGTTGATATCTACAACCGGAATTCTGGTTGGGACTTTTTTAAAATTTGCATAAAATGAAAACTAAAACACTTCCAAATTACATGAGCTAATATTTTATTGATAATAGAACATAGATAACATAACAAATGTTTACACTGAGGTTTCCCCTTTCTGCACAAAATGAGCTCATTTCAAATGTAATGCCTGCTACAGGTCTCAAAATAGTTGGGACAGGGGCAACAAATGTCTGAAATGGCAAGAAATTTTAAAAAGATTCAGCTGGGAGAAGATGTAGCAACTAATGAGGTTAATTGATATCAGGTCTGTAACATGATTAACTATTAAAGGGACGTCTTAGACAGGCAGAGTCTCAGAAGTAAAGATGGGCAGAGACTTTTGAATCTGTTAATGAGTGTGTAAAAAGATTGTGGAATACTTTAAAAACAATGTTCCTCAACATCAAATTGCAAATCTCATTATCTACAGAGCATAACATTGTCAAAAGATTCAGAGAAACTGGAGAAATCTCTGTGTAAGGGACAAGGCCGAAGACTTTTATTGGATGCTCGTGGTCTTGGGGCCCTCAGACGACACTGCATCACTCTTTGTGATTGTGTCAGTGATGTTACTAAATGGGCCCAGGAATATTTCCAGAAACCACTGTGGGTAAATAAAATCTGCCGTGCCATCTGCAGAGGCCAACTAAAGCTCTGTCATGCAAAAAGGAAGCCATATGTGAACATGGTCCAGAAGCACTGTCGTGTCCTGGGCCAAGGCTCATTTAAAATGAACTGTGTCAAAGTGGGACAGTGTTCTGTGGTCAGACTAGTCCACATTTAGGTATTAAAATTTAACTTTTTTACCTTAACCTGTTAAGCTCTGAGGCCTTTTTCCCGAAAATTCTATATCTACATTTATTAAAGTTTTACTTAGCATTTACTAGGTGTACATAGCTAACCTTGGTAGCAAATTAATTGGTGGACTTTGGGGATTACTGTGGAAAAGAAATAATATTAATAAATTATATTGTTTGACCATAAATTGAGGTTGAAATGGATTATTCTAATTTCCGCCTGAAAAAAAAACACATATTTGCCTCCAAATAAGCCTTTTTCCTTCCTGTAGTGAAGCAAATAACAACATAAATTGAAATTTTCACATATCTTGGTCTACTGCAGCAAAATTCATGCCAAATAAACAAAGTAATGGAAAGATATACATGTTTTATTTTTAAAAAATCCAGGCGGAATCCAACTGTTGAATAGAAATTGAAGTAGATAGTTTTGTTGCCACAAATTGTCCGAACACGAGGATGTCAAACGTGTGTGTGTCAGCCGTTGTATCTCCCCGCTATGGTTCGAACAAGCGAACGCAAGGGGGCGGGTTTATGGGGTTAAATAAATAGTTCTGGAGTCCGTGTGATGGTTAAATGAGTTGTTGTGGGGTTAATGAAACGTCCTGCTTGGTTTATCCCAGGTTTAGCACTGATTATGTCTTGGTTTAGCCCTGGTTAGGTCCTGGTTAGGTCCTGGTTATGCCTTGGGTTAGTCCTGGTTTAGTCCTGGTTTAGTCTTGTCTTAGACCTGGCTTAACTGGTTTATTCTTGGTTCTGAGGTGGCACTCAATGTGAAAAGTTTGACAACCCACAACACCTCGACTTAGGGTTTTGACTTGTAAAAAAAAACCTCTGTCCTGCACCACTTTCCCCCCTCTTTTTTTTTTTCCTTCTCTTGTTTTATTTTGGGCTGTGTCCCTCTGAATTATGTGATGTCCCAAATGAGCAGTCATCATATAGAGCAGATTGTTTGGTGTAGCCACTTGATAGAACTCGTGACAATGCCCCGGACAGAGCAAGTGTCCTGAGGGGATAGGCAGTATTTGGTTACTGCTTCCATGATCTGTCCCACTATTGTAGTGGGGCCTGGGGGTCCCATGGAAGGGTTTGAAAAGAGTTTTTTTTTTTTTTTTTTGGTGAGAAGGGGGTATATAGGGGAGGGCAGTGCGCATATGCAGGACGCAGGTGCTTACATCTGTTAATTTCTGGGCAGATGCTATAGTAGTGGTGGTGGTGGTGGTACTTGGAGAGGGAGAGAGGCAGAGACACAGAGGGGAGGGGCGCAGGGCCGGACCGCAGCCATTTAGACCTCCATCACTCACACAGGACATTAAAGCCGCTCACAACAGAAGTTTATGAGTTTGAGAAATGGTCCAAAAAAGTCACACAAGTGTCCAGCCAGTCCTGGTTTAGTACTGGTTTAGTTCTAATTTAATGCTGGTTTATAGTGGGTTTAGTGCTGGTTTGATTCTGATTTTTATTCCTGGTTTAGTCCTGGTTAAGTCTTGGTTTAGTCCTATAGTCTAGTCTTGTTTTAATCGTGGTTTAGCCCTGGTTTTGTCCTGGTTTAGTCTTGGTTTAGTCTTGGTTTACTCTTGGTTTAGTCCTGGTTTAGTTTTGGTTTAGTCCTGGTTTAGTTTTGGTTTAGTCCTGCTTTAGTCTTGGTTTAGTTCTGGTTTAGTCTTGGTTTAGTCCTATAGTTTAGTCCTGGTTTAATCTTGGCTTAGTCCTATAGTTTAGTCCTGGTTTAGTCCCAATTTAGTCCTGTTTTCTTCCTGGTTTAGTCTTGCTTTAGTCCTGCTTTAGTCTCATTTTAGTCATGCTTGAGTCTTGGTTTAGTCCTGCTTTAGTCTTGGTTTAGTTCTGGTTTAGTCTTGGTTTAGTCCTGGTTTAATCTTGGCTTAGTCCCATAGTTTAGTCCTGGTTTAATCTTGGCTTAGTTCCATAGTTTAGTCCTGGTTTAGTCCCAATTTAGTCATGTTTTCTTCCTGCTTTAGTCTTGGTTTAGTTCTGGTTTAGTCTTGGTTTAGTCCTATAGTTTAGTCCTGGTTTAATCTTGGTTTAGTCCCATAGTTTAGTCCTGGTTTAGTCCCAATTTAGTCCTGTTTTCTTCCTGGTTTAGTCTTGGTTTAGTCCTGCTTTAGTCTTGGTTTAGGCTTGGCTTAGTCCCATAGTTTAGTCCTGGTTTAATCTTGGCTTAGTCCCATAGTTTAGTCCTGGTTTAGTCTTGTTTTAGTCCTGCTTTAGTCTCATTTTAGTCATGCTTGATTCTTGGTTTAGTCCTGCTTTAGTCTTGGTTTAGTTCTGGTTTAGTCTTGGTTTAGTCTTGGTTTAATCTTGGTTTAGTCCCATAGTGTAATCCTGGTTTAATCTTGGCTTAGTCCCATAGTTTAGTCCTGGTTTAGTCCCAATTTAGTCATGTTTTCGTCCTGCTTTAGTCTTGGTTTAGTTCTGGTTTAGTCTTGGTTTAGTCCTATAGTTTAGTCCTGGTTTAATCTTGGTTTAGTCCTATAGTTTAGTCCTGGTTTAGTCCCAATTTAGTCCTGTTTTCTTCCTGGTTTAGTCTTGTTTTAGTCCTGCTTTAGTCTCATTTTAGTCATGCTTGAGTCTTGGTTTAGTCCTGCTTTAGTCTTGGTTTAGTCCTGGTTTAATCTTGGCTTAGTCCCATAGTTTAGTCCTGGTTTAGTCCCAATTTAGTCATGTTTTCTTCCTGCTTTAGTCTTGGTTTAGTTCTGGTTTAGTCTTGGTTTAGTCCTATGGTTTAGTCCTGCTTTAATCTTGGCTTAGTCCCATAGTTTAGTCCTGGTTTAGTCCCAATTTAGTCCTGTTTTCTTCCTGGTTTAATCTTGCTTTAGTCCCGCTTTAGTCTTATTTTAGTCATGCTTGAGTCTTGTTTTAGTCCTGCTTTAGTCTTGGTTTAATCCTGTAGTTTAGACCTGGTTTAGTTCCAGTTTAGTCCTGGTTCAGTTCCAGTTTAGTTCTGGTTTAGTCTTGGTTTAGTCACATATTTTAATCCTGTATTAGTTCTTGTTTAGTCTTGGTTTAGTCCTGTAGTTTAGCACAGAGCTAAACTGAGAAAGTCCCACATGTGCTAAGCTTCAGGTGAGACGTCCATTCATAACTGAATCTATAAGTCCATGTCTTACTGTGATGGATCAGTATTCATGCAGTAAACGTGGTTCTGCTCGATGGTAAGAGTTCATTAATATCCTAATGTAGACAGATAGCATGCTCCTGGCTTGGAGAAGCAGACGGGAGCGACACCACAGAGACTAAGCAATGTCCAGGCGTGAATGGGGCCAGTGAATGTGACTGTACTGTAGGTTAAGGTGTACTTTATTGTCCCTGTAGGTAAAATTTGTCCTCTGCATTTGACCCACTCTTCAATGCTGCTGGGGTGAAAACCACAATGAGAGTGAAAACCAGGAGAAAACCCACCCAGACATGGAAAAAACATGCAAACACCACACAGAAAAGTGCCACACAGTCCTGGAATCGAACCCGGGACCTTCTTGCTAACAACTTCACCGACTGCATATACATATACAATATTATATACATATACATACATACATTTACATTTACATTTACACCACTTGTTTTAATGTCCATATAAAAGTGTGGACTGGTTAGCGTTATTTGCACCCATACAACAAACATCCTCTGTTGCTGCTCCTGTCTGCTTCTCCAAACCGAGAGGAAGCTGATAATAGCCTGCAAATTGGCAAAAGCTCTCTAACCCTCATTATACAGATCACCTTTTACAAAATACTAAGAGTTTATTTTTCATACTAATTATGTTATATTATTACAAAAAAATATGTACAGTCACCTTGTGTACCATGGGCAATCACAGCTCACACACACACACACACACACACACACACACACACACACACACACACACACACAAAAAAAACTACAGGAAGAGCAAGTAGTCCAATCAGATTTCAGTTACTGTGCCTTAAATGGCAACCACAGGTCTCTAAGGTCATAAGTCATATCCATCATTCATCACATTTCAACATTATGTAAGTAAAACAAATAAAGTCACATATTAAGGCAAGACTGTATCCTCAAAATAAATCTCACTTCAGAGTCATATCCTTCCTTCATGTTATGTTTTATTTGTCCTTTTGTTTTAATTAATAGATTTGTCTCAATGCTCATTCACACACGTCAGACTGTTGCCCCTCAAAGTCTCAAAGAGTGTGTCCCGGGGCCTTAAATTCATTAAACTCGGCCCATTCATTACAGTTAAATACATGAGTCCTTCAGTGGATCACTATCTGCCTCGGTACCTGCTCGCGCCACATCAACAGGCCCTTTGTGTCCAGATCAGATTACCGCGGCCAGCTGCTGCTGTTGTTGGTGGTGGGGGTCTCCAGGCTCCACGAGGCTTCCCGGAGCTTCCCACGGCTCCTCGCGGCCGCCTGCCTCGCGCTCCTCATTTGCATGTATGCGTAGCTGTTACTGGAGACGTGCTGGGCTTAAGGATTCTGCAGCGGGACCTGGTGCATGGGCCGTAATTACGCAGGGGGCAGTGAGGGGAGGGGGGAGGGAGACGCGCGGCAGAAGTGTGTGAGCGCGAGGCGAGGGGGGCTGACGAGTGGAGGCAGGAGGAGGGGGAGGAGTGGGCAAGGAGCCGTACGTGGCCAGTCGCGTGCCAATGTTTATGAAAACACATCTGTCGCGCGCGCATTGCACCGTGACGCTCCGCGACAGATGTGGTGCTCTATGAGGTCGATCGATGCCAACAACTGGTCCTGGTCCAGACCAAAACCAGCAGCGTCAGCGGGCGACGTCACCACGCACGAATCAAAACTTTGTTACTTTCTTACGTATTCTTATTTATTCTTATTTAAACTTGAATGCCTCAGTGGCTTTTTGGTGATGTTTTGCGCAATGGCCACTGTGGCTCTTGATTTTTTGTCAAAGCAAACAGCAATAAGTTTTAGCAACGTTAGATTTTCAGCACTGACTGAAATTAAGTTAAATGTGTTTTACAGTTTAATGAAATGTAAATGACCAGCGTATAAAGCTAAATTTGGACCACATCAAATGTATCTTCTGTTGGTTTTGCCAGCGCGCTACAGGCCCACAAAAAACAACTGAACTTAGCCCTAATTTTTTTGATGCATCCACACTTTCTGCATTTTTTCCTGTATTAAGAGCTTAAGAAGTAAATTTCTCTTCTTCTGAGATCAATAAAGTCATTTTCTGATCAATTTGTAGCTAAACAATAGCAGCCATGTAGCTTCAATGTTCTTTTTTTTCCCTCTTAGCTTTTCTCTTCTGGGATCACCACAGCAAATCTTCTGCCACCTCTCAGAGATTTGCATATTAATTTGACATACATTTTACACCTGATGCCCTTCTTGATCAACCCTAATCATTTAACAGGCAGGCTTGGGACTGGCACAAAGATTACTGTACACCAGCATGTGACCCCTTGCGGCTGGATAATCCAGGTTTACTGAACTAAAAAAGTTATCTGGACTTGTTTTTTTTTAGTTTAAGAAGTTTCACCTCCCATCTGAGAGGCCTTTTCTTTCTATTATTATTATTTTTTTATTCAACCTTTATTTAACCAGGAAAATCCCATTGAGATTAAAACGCTTCTGAAAGTCCTCAAAAGCTTGAAAGTTGTTTAAAAGCCTCATAAAGTAAATTTACAGCAGCAGTCCATCTAATACTGGTTAATACATCATTCTACATACATAAAATCATCTTAAATGGCTAAAAGTGGGAGGTATTGACGGAATCCAGCCCAGTATTTTGGTGTTAAGTCATTATTATCTGCAAAGCTTTAGGCAAATATCTACCGTCCTCCCCCCAAAAACATTATCACTGATTATCTACTCATCACTTTGCAAAAATTCAATTCAGTACAATATCTGTCAGGCTGAGGAATTTAATTACATTTTCAAAACACAATACATTGATTTTTCTAATGACTTGTAAACACCGGCGTCAGGACTACACCTCACAGTTTATCAAGAGCCCCCCTCCCTCTCCCAAAGCTTTCACTGAGTACATTTTTCATGCCCTGACGAGGAGCTATCAATCGATCATACACAGTAAAGCTCATAGGCGCTGGCCCCTCCCCTCGTTCCTCTCCTTCCTCTTCTTCTTCTTCTTCTGCCCAATCGGCCTAATATGATCGATATCGTGTGATGCGTGCCGTGTTTACATTCCCACGAGTGACCATGTGCCGTCTACTCTTCAGGGACTAGAGAAGGAGGAAGATGATGGCTTCCCCCCATCGCCATATGGCTCCAGAGGGCCCATACCGTTACAGGCCTTTTTTTTTTTTTTTCTTTTGCATGCTTCTACTGATGAGTGGAGAGTAGACCAGCCCCAGCCCCAGCCCCAGCCCCAGCCCCAGCCCTAGTCCCAGACCAGCCCAGGGCGCGCGGAGGGGACGTGTGCTTGTGAGCAGCAGCAGCAGAAGAAGAAGACGACAGCGTTGGGGGGTAGTAGTCCTAGTGCCAGATGGCTTGTAAGGGTCTGTCCGCGTCTAAAGGCGTGTCGTGGTGGTGGTGCTGCTGAAGACCCTCCCTCCCCCGATGCATTCACAATCAATGGAAATTAAAGCACAAGAATGGATGAATAGTCAGACCCCGAGTCACCCTTCTTTTTGTTTGGGGGGAGGGTGGGGTGGTGGTTAGCTACTGGTGGTGCAGGAGTTAAACTACAGCAGCCCCCTACAGTACTTCAGCACCACGATACTGTCTATAGAGCTGCGGCTTCAGATGCTGCTGAGGTTAAACAGCCAACAGGACAGGAAGGACCGGCCCACTGTCATTTACATCTACGCTGAAAGCATCAGTGGTGGAAGAAGTATTCAATTTCTTTACATAAGTAAAAGTACTTTTTCAAGTACAATTTCTTTTACATTAAGTAAAAGTACAGATAAAGGAACAAACATTTACTCAAGTAAAAGTAAAAGTATTTTGCACAACTCATGAATGTGTTGAATGTGAGGGATTTTGCACAAAAGTTGTGCTGATTCCAGATGAAATGAAGAAACTGGTGCAGTAGAAGACACTGGATCTGTCGCTGAGCTCTTCTGTCTTTATTATTCTGATGTTTCTAAAGCAGTACTACTTTACTGCATCTGTTATATTTAAGTACTGCATGTCTACAATGAAGCCATGACAGAAACACATGATTTTAAACCAAAACTCTAAATACATTGTACTTCAAGCCTACTCGTAAATGTAGTGGAGTAAAAAGTACAGATACTTGCTCTAAAGAGTAGCAGAGTAAAAGTATCCCTGGTAAAATTTGTTCAAGCAAAGTACAGATACATAAAAATTGTACTTAAGCCAAGTAACTAAGTGCTTTTACTTTTGTTACATTCCACCACAGGAGAGCACGATAAATGATTTTATTTTCACAAGTGGAGGAAACATAATGTGTTGAAGTTGGAGACCTGAGAACCTTTAAAAAAAGTTTAGTTTACTTTCTGTCGTGGTTAAGTTTGGCACATTTGATACAGTTTAAGCATGCCTTTATATTTGCGCGAGTGGAGTCTCGCTGTATACTGAAGCTGACAGGACTTCTACACTTTGCTCATGGACTCTTCAGTTATTGGCCTTGTATATATGCAGTAAAAATCCTAATATTATGTTGTTGTTAACTGTCCTAATTACTAATTACCTGAACTTTGGTAGCTTTTCAGCTGTGGATCAGACCACAGAGAGTCCTTTACTTAGGCAACAGTACGTTTACACGCAAGCACTGAAATGAAAATGATTGCCTTTGTTTGATTACATGTGCATAAAAACATTTTATTCTTTGGAAGGAATATGAATTAAATGGAGCTTCAACAATGCTAACTAGCTAAAAACAAAACAAGCAGCCATTAGCAAGAGGCAGGAAAACAATAATCTTCACTGGAGAACTAGGTTTGGCTGTGCAGACAAATTCATGTTACTTAAGGTAAAGTAATGCAAGCAATTTTTAGGTACATGCTAGATTTTACTCCAAGGTCCTTTTCCTTTGATGAATATTTCAAAGATTATTTTTTACAACAGTTACAGCGTTCTATATTGGTCAAATAATTTAGTCTTGTTAAAAAAGAAATATAACATGTTTTTTTTTTTTTTTTTTTCAAGGACAAAGCTAGAATTTATTATCATCAGGCCTGAAAATTCAGGTTTAGATTACTCTTAAGATGGATAAGTTGTATAAGACCAAATAAAATATAGCCTCCTTCAATTGGTAATATTACTTTTACACTGGATTCTGTCAGTTCTCTTCTACATAAGATGCAAAACTGACGCTGGTTTTTAGTTTTAGTTCTTATGCTGCCAATTCTGAAGTCACTTATATGTTAAAAAACCATAAACCAGTGGTTCTCAAACTGTGGTACGGGTACCATTGGTGGTACGCAGGCTTCTTCCAGTGGTACTGGAGGCTTTTGCAGTTCAAGTCCTGATCTTGTTTAATTTAAAACTCGATCCAGTTGTGTAGACCACTGCATAGTACCTAATTTAGACCTTGTTTAGTCTTGGTTTAGACCTAGTTTAGACCTGGTTTAGACCTGGTTTAGACCTGGTTTAGTCCTGGTTTAGTCCTGGTTTATACTTGTTTAAGTCCTGGTTTATACCTGGTTTAGACCTAGTTTAGACCTGGTTTAGTCCTGGTTTATACTTGTTTAAGTCCTGGTTTATACCTGGTTTAAACCTAGTTTAGACCTTGTTTAGTCCTGGTTTAAACCTAGTTTAGACCTAGTTTAGACCTAGTTTATAGCTGGTTTAGTCCTGATTTAGACTTGGTTTAGACCTAGTTTGGAATCTGTTTAGACCAGTTTTAGTCCTAGTTAAGTTAATCCCTATTGACTAATATCTTTTTCTGTGTTAATCCCCTTTTACTTGCTGTTTTAGACCAGGCTTATTATTGTTTATTAACGTTGATATTGCAAAGCCAAATATCTGAAAGCCAAACATTTCAGAACCAGTGCCTTAAACTAAACGCAAAATCACCTCCACCCCAAACTTCAGAGTTCCTGTGTAGTCCATAGGGGCCAGTACTTTGTTCTTTGGCCGAGTGAAAACATTATTGATTTTTGTGTTGACGTTAATTGCGATGGTCATGGTTCAGCTGGCCTCGATGCTGGATTGTGTCCCAGTCACCTCCTGTTTCTATCACATTAGTTTCACACAGTTTCACTTTAGTCATAGTCTTCTCCACACCAAAGCACTAGCCAATACTTACCACTGATGCAAAGTTTATTGTGGTTTAAAAGCCTGGCCACTGGACAACTGGATACTAAAAGGAAAGAAAAAAAATACTTAAATGGCCAAAAACAGTAAATAGGCATTGCATTTGAAAATAGTGTAGTCATTAAAGCTATTAAGACAAACCAAAACACTGTTTCAAAGCAAACCAGGAAGTTAAGTCAGGGTGCTTTTGGTATTTTAATCTATGGGTCCAAAGACAAAAGTTTGGGAAACACTGAGGATGCTGCATGTGCATATTTAATCTTGGGTGCTTGGAATATTTTACCGAAGCTCATAAGATATAATAATCTACTGGAATGACGGCTGTGATTATGTTTGGGAAGAATATAAACTTTGTTGCTTCAAAGAGGGTACAATAAAAAACAACTTAACCATAACTGCATTCCAAGTTTACAAGCTTGAGTAGATTTTTTTTTTTTTTTTTTTTCTACCTTTGACCCATCCTCAATGCTGCTGGGGTCAATCAACAAAGTGAAACAAAACAAAGTCTCATAAGGTGTTAAAAGGGCGGCTAAAATTAACTTTTTTCCCCATTTGGTTGGCTTCAATAAAGGCTTTGTCCTTCTAAAGTTTGCTTCAGAAGCTTAAGGCACATTTTCATATTGGTGTTTTTGAATTAAATGACCGGAGAGGCATGGTGGGGAAATTGACTTTTATCCTCTGTGTTGAGGTTTTGGTGTCCCCAATCACAACTTGTCAAAACAGAATCAGATCAGAATGAGAATATGTTTTTAAATCATCACAAAGATAGGGCGCACTAAGGGGCTATATTATGCAAAACTCACTTTTCTGAGCTTTCTGTAGTGTTATAATGTTGTTCCCTCTTCAAAAACATAACTGGAGTTGTGTTTTGCTTCATTCACACCTGCTTAAGTAATCCTATACTCTCTGGCGCTTAGTTTCTGAGGCCTCAAAACACTTGTTTCCACAAACCACAAAGCACTGACCAATCAACAAGCTCTCTACATCCAGTCTGCTCTCATTCATTTATCCAAAAAACAGCGTACAGCTCCAGTTTTCTCAGTTTCCTCACAGCTATTTTTAATTTTGTTGGCTCTAATAATCTATTAAGATATACTTACTTAAATCTACAACACAGTGGTTTGTAATTCAACCAGAAAACTGAATTATTTTCTATAGGTGTGTCTTCAAACTATACATTACTTCCCTGACAAAGTGTGAGTTATCTGTCTCTAATAATGATGCTGGAGAGTGTTTGTTGTCAGAAGATTCATTCAGTGCCAAACTAATTCTTCTCTCTTTGCCACAAATCACTGACACCAAAGAAGTGTCCTGCCTCAGCTGAAAATGGGATGAATTTCCTTGTTTTCTTTCTGCGAGGTTAATTGAAATGGTCGTGGTTCAGCTGCTGTTTGGAGTCGATGAAGAAAAGCAAGATTTTATAAATGGAGGAGGTGATTTTGTTTGGTTGTGGAGGTCATTGATTGGAGCTAATCAGTAACTACAGACAAATCAAAGACGGGCATTGACGGGGGATGTGTGGACGCCGGCAGGGGTCTCTTTTATTTCAGTGTAAGTAAGCTGAGACTTAATTTATGTGTGAAAAAAAACAAAATCTCTATTTTCTTTATTTTATCAAACGCTGTAATGGCTATATCCATGTTCTTATTATGCATATAAGAGCTCACAAAAAGGTTAGAAATCTATTGTGTGATATATTGGGTCAGTATGCCAGTTTGGTGCAAGTAAACCTTAAAAAGACTTGCATTTCCCTGTCCCAAGCATCCCAGTGTTTCCCATGGATGTATAATAAGACCTGGATAGAGCACCGCCCCCTCTCCCTTGGAGCCAATTTTACTAAAAATCCCATCCGGCGCAGAAAGATTTTTTCCCATAGAGTGCAATGTAAAAAGAAACGCCTGGTGTTGGGCTGACAGGGCACGTACAGCTGAGAAAATTGTAGGATTTTGTAGTGTTTATTTTTAATTTTTACACCATGGACTTTTTCCCTCTTCGAAATTCTGAATTTGGTTTAAAAATAACTTTTTATGATTTGTGACATCACCGCTGTAGCCCGCCATCAGCCCATTGGTCAGAGCCGATCACGTGGTACACGAAGCAAGACCGCGCTTGCTTGAGGGCCGCAGTGCGCCCTCTATCGGCTGGACAACATGGAAGTAACACAGAAGTAAAAACTTTTTTGCATTGCACGCCAATGAGCATGGCTACTGAAAACAACAACGTCATACAGTATCCAGTTCTATAATACATCCATGGTGTTTCCTAATTGAAAATTGTTACCTTTAAAATGAATGGAACTATGAGAAATATGCGCTCCTACTGGTTTAAAATGGAACTGCGGTCTGAATTCAAAACAATGGTGTCATGGGCAGACACAGTGAGGGCCCTGGCCTTATACAGACTGCACTAGGTATTATTGGCACTAGTGTTATTCGTATTATCTGGACAACTGGGAGAGGTTTCAGGATTGGGGACAACTGCTTGGATTTCGGGACTATGTTAAATTTTGGTCACTGTTTTTAATGTGCAAATATTTCAGAAACAGCTATTAGCTGTTATTGTCAGCAAAGTAGCTTAAACTGGTCTTCTGTCTTCAGTCCTCACCTCTTAGCAAAGGAACAGTTGATGCAAACCATGTTTAGCTTCTTTTTTGCTGTACAATATATTACTTTATTGTCTCATAACAAGCTCCTTTAGGTTTAGTACCAGTTGATTTTGTTGCTCTGCTGTTAGTTATGTCCACTAGGGGTCTTCGTGGTTAATCAGTTTATTGGTTAATCATCATTATGGCCATAATCCATTGAAAGAAATACTAACAATTAATCGTTATGCTGTACAGTAGAGTAAAGGTACAGTACCACTGGAGAGTTAAATAAAAAATTAAGCAACTGTTTCATAAAATACACAAGCCTATAACCTTAGTTTTAGTTTTTTTAAAAACACCACTTTTTTAAATTATGGTTCATGATTTAGAATTTAATAAATAGCTGTGTTTTATAAATTGTAACAATGGGTGATGTCAAGCCGGTAGTAAACAGTTAATCGATAATCGTTTGTTAAGTCTACCAATTAGTCGATTAAAGAAAATTAACCAAATGTATGTCTGTGCAGGTTCAGTCAACTTCTTCCACACCAAACTCACTCATCCATGTTTTTATGGACCGTGCTTTGTGCTTTGTTGGAACAGGAAGGGGCCATCCCCAAACTGTTCCCACAAAGTTGGGAGCAGGGAATTGTCCAAAATCTCTTGGTGCTGAAGCGTTCAGAGTTCCTTTCACTGGAACTAAGCCCAGCTCCTAAAAATAACCCCACACCATATTCCCAATTCAGTTATCTGGGTGGGTGAGAAAATACTTTTGGAAATATAGTATATGTCTGGTGTGTTTCAGGAAAGGCCTCTCCATGAAACTGTGAGTTGCTGTTGCTGTTGCTAAAGTGAGTTGAAAATGTATTTATTTTTTTCTGTTCCACCTTTTTTATTACAATGAATGAATGAATGAAATTTTATTAAAGACATTACTTTGCAAAATGTGTAATCTGGCTATCAAGCTATGACTAAAAAACAGAACTAAACTGAGAGTAAATCAGGACTAACCCAGCAACAAACCGACTCTAAAGCATAACTTAAATAGGTATAAACCAAATCTAAACCAGGACTAAACTAAGACTAAACCATGCCTAAAACCAGAACTCAACTAAAACTAAACCAGGACTAAACCAGGACAAAGCCAGGTCCAAACCACGACTAAACCAACAAACCAGGACCAGATCACGGCAGCAGCATAAGCACAGAAGCCTGGACTTCCATGTGGTGGTTGTTTTTTTTACCATTTTTGGAGCATGAAACAAGCACAATCATCAGTATAATTCAGTTTATTCAAAGCTTACTGTGGTCCTGTGTTGGAGACTTGCAGATGTAAAAAAAAAAAAAAAAAAAGAAAAGAAAAAAAAAAAAGCCACACCCCAGAGTCTGCTCCTGTGATGGTTTTTGCGAGGTGCGGCCCGTGCCAGACACTTAGAGCACAGTGAAGTCATATATCAGTTGTTTGTGCGGAGCTGTGGACACCTGCTTAGAGAAGCTCTGTCTGCGAACGGCCCCCACGAGCATCGCAAACGCCCCACAAGAGAGCTATTAACGCCTTCCTCTGTGATTTATTATATTTGGAGACAAACATAGAAACCCTGCATTGTGTTAGAGAGCTGGCCTGGTTTTAGCTGCCCTGGTTTAGCTGGGTTGTTGTGCGTAGCAGTGTTTCCCAACCAGGGGTACGCAGACCCCAAGGGGTACGTGAGCAGATTGCAGGGGGTACGTGAAGTTATATGATTATATATAGTATCTTTATATATTTAGCTTTCAAAGACTGAAATACACTTAGATCAGGACTAACCCAGGACTATAGCGAGGGAGGTGACACTAAGGAAGGACAAAACAGGGACTAAACCAGAACTCAACTAGTTCTAAACCAAGTCTAAACCAGGTCAAACCAGGACTAAACTAAGACTAAACCATGTCTAAAACTACAACTAAACTAAAACTAAACCAGGACAAAGCTGGGTCCAAACCAGGGCTAAATCAGCAACAAACCAGGTCTAAAGCTGAATCAAAGTAGGTCTGAACCAAGTCTACAGCAGGTCAAACAGGACTAAACTAAGACTAAACCAGGACTAAACCATGCCTAAAAACAGAACTAAACTAAAACTAAACCAGGACTAAGTCAGGTCCAAACAGGACTAAATAGGCAACAAACCAGGTCTAAAGTAGAATAGGTTTAAACCAAGTCTAAAACATGCCTAAAACCAGAGCTAAACTAAGACTAAACCAAGATTAAACCAGAACTAAACCAGGTCAAACCAGAGCTAAACCAGGACAAAACCAGGACTAAGCTGGGCCCAAACCAGGACTAAATCAGGTCCTGGGGGTTGGGAACCACTGTGTATGGGAAATGTTCTGTGAAGGAAATGGGAAATGTAGTCCAGTTGAATCAGAGCCAAGCTGTGAAGGGAAAAAAAGCGAGTCGTGAACACGCGCTGAGATATTTCCAGTTTGTTTGATGTGGAGTGAAACTTGTGCGCGGGGAGAGCTTTTGCGCGCGCTGAGCTGATGTGTGTACGTGTGCGTGAGTGCGTGTGTGCATAAAAAGGGGTGCGCGCTGAGCTGAGAGAGGCGCGCTCCCGGCCTCTCGCTGTTATTGAGCGGAGGAGCAGGTGCGCGGCGCATTACCATACAGCTGAGGAGGAGAGCCAACTCGCTCCCTGCGCTCTCACAATGACGCTGGCCACGCGAGCCGACTCTGCTACGCGCGTGCCCTGTCGCTCGCACGCGCTTCTTTTTTTCCCCACAGTGAAGAGGAGAGAGAGTCCAGGCAGGAGTCGTTTACCTCATCGCGCTGCGCTGCCAAGGAATGTTTTCTTTGGGACTTTTTTTTTTTTTTTCTTTATTCGAGGCGATTGTGGCACAAATTCTTCCCACAACTAGAAATAACTTAAGAAAGCGCGAGTGGGTGTGCGTGTGCGCGCAGATGAAAAGAAAAGGGAGGGGTGTAAACAATTAGCTCAGTCAGGGTTTCTTCTGTTCAAGGGTTTGCACTTTGGCACACTTTTCCTGACAGTTGGCCCACATTTTAATCTTAAGTTTCTCAGGAAATTAAAATAACACACACACACAACCATGCTTTCCTTGTCTTCTCTATAAACCAAGAACTGTTTTAGGTGGAGACACAGGCAAAACGCATCTATTTTTTATTTATTTATTTATTTTTTGAGGTTTCAATTTGCTCCTTAACACGTGGCTTTAAAACTGAAATAAAAAAAAATGTCCACAGTACATAGTAAGGTGTTTAGTTTAATACATTTAATCGCCTGGGTATAGATGTCTCTTGGAAATATTAATTTCAAAAGGTGCTTTCTCAAACTTTGTTTTTCTCACTGTGACTCAGGTATTAAATTCCACAAGCACCACATTTTCCAGTCTTGGACTTAACAATATTTTAAAGGCTTTTACAGAAGGATTTGTTGATATGTAATTCCTAGCATTATTTATTGGGCATTTTACTCCAAAAAAATAAGACAAAAGTTTTATTTTTTTAAGGCTATTGTCAGTATTTTTAGTTAACTGAAAAACAAAATCAGATATCCATAATGCCCTCTGTAAAAACATTTTTATGGAACATGTTGACAAAATGAATTAAGAATCTTAAATCTGTCTCTCTCCAACATTCAGATTTTGTTTTCTGAAATGTGTAAACTTTAAATGACTCAAAACTTGCAACACATATTTCACAACTTTATGTCAGTGATCTACAGGAAAAGTTTCTCATTGATATCTGTTAGTTTAAAAACAAAATCCTTATTCACCTGCAATGTCTCGCCAGCACAAATTAAAATACAAATTCCTTTATTTTCCAAATTTGCTGTGATTTGGCCGATCTGTTTGTCATGGGAGGGACCACAGAGGGCAGCCCCGTTTTTGTGTCTTATTACAAAGCCAATAGTTTTTATTTATTATTTGTTATTTCCTTGCTTGTAAATCCAGCTCCTTGGGGTCATAAGCCACGTGTACTCTTGTGGCATCTGGCATAAAACATATATGCAAAATCAATTCATGAATTACCCTAGCACTTTTTCTAACTTAATTTTTAATATTAATCTGCAAAAACAGTGAATACTAACCTGTGTTATTAGCAGCACTTTTGAACAGCCACCTATATTTAGAGTCCAGAGTGAGAGCCATTTTGGTTTAATGCATGGTTGGGTCACAGTACTGTAGAGAGGGCAGAGGAGGGCAGAGGAGGACAGTGTGTGGACGATGACCAGCGGGACGGCCAAAGAAAAGGTGGAGAAATTTGACTGCAGAGGATTTGGAGACACGGTGCATCACAGAGGAGCACAGAGAAGAGCCATCGCACGTCCAACCTCACACAGGGAGCAAAAGGATGTAAAACGAAAATAAATAATGATAATGGTTGGTTGACTCTTTGAAATATTGGTCTAAAGAAAAAATTCTATGCTATAGGCTGTAACAGTAATACAGTTAGGTCCATAAGTATTTGGAAACTTACTCTGCAGTGTTGTTATTTTAGCTGTAAACCAAAACACAATCAAGATACAGTTAAATAATTCATATGTGCTTAAAGTGCAGCCTCTCAGCTGTAATTTGAGAGTATTCATGGACAAAGGACAAATTGGACGAAGGTGTTTGGTGATGTCATTGGGCATCAGACATTATTAAAGGATTAATTAAAGGATTTTCCCCAAAGTGTAACAACATTTTATTCATGGTTATGTTCATCTGTCCAATTTTTAGCCTGTGATAAAGAGGCTGCTACACATTAAAGAGCTGTAATTCCTAAACCTTTTGTCCAATTTGGATGTAAATACTCTCAAATTACAGTTGAGATTCTACACTTTAAGCACATATGAATTATATAACTGTATCTTGAATATGTTCTGGTTAATAGCTAAAACAACAACACTTGTGAGTGTCCAAATACTTATGGGCCTAACCTAAGAATTTAAGTGCGTTTGATAAGAGTTATAGTGTGATGGCTTTAGACCAGACATGTCCAAAGTGCGGCCCGGGGGCCATTTGTGGCACGTGTTGAGATTTCATATGGCCCTCAGCTTCTATGACAAAATGCATTACTTATGGCCCTCCAGCACTTTCACGCAGTGTTTCCATAGCTTTGTCAACATTTGTGCATCTCATCCAATACTCTCTACCTTGTATTTTCAAGTTAGTTTGTTGAAGAATAATTGCAGTTGCAGTTTTTATGTTCAAAGATGTTATTTTGTTGGGATAAAATGCTTATAACACAGTGTGCATTTTAATTATTTTGTATATGCGTTCAGTTTTTAGAAAACATCAGGCAGGACTGTTGGCCCTTGAAAATTTGCACATCTTCAGATCTGGCCCTCTTTGAAAAATGTTTGGACACCCCTGCTTTAGACAACTGGGTCAGAGCGTCTCCAAAACTGCAGCTCTTGTGGGGTGTTCCTGGTCTGCAGAGGTCAGTAACTGTCCCATGCGAGCTTAAAGCAGTGCTGTTGTCCTCAGTGGCACATACTAAAAAGACTGTTGCTTTAGAAAAGGACTGAGGAAACAGTGAACAGCAGCTCGTGTTAATGGCGGATGTCCTGCAGAGGTAAGCATTTGGCTCCCATTGACTCCTATTCAAATGTAAAGAAACACTTCAGTGAGTACTTTTTCAGTACAGTTATAATCCTGGCTGTATTGATCTGATTTCTTTCAGTTTTTGATGGCCCATCTGTAGGTTATTGATAGATTTTGGCACGAGTCTTAACCCATGCTGTGGATTAATGGGGTGTGATTGACAGCCCACTCCTGCACACTCAGAGCTTGTTTGAATGAAAATATAAATATACTGTGACTCTGATGAAGGTCTGTTCTGATATTAGCATGTATACTCACTTTTTACTGGCGGTTAAAATCAGTAGCTACATTACTTATGTTGTGACTTTTCGATGTTTTCCATTATTATTTCCATATTATTATAGCTTATTGTGGGTTTAGGTAAAATCTGTTAATTTTTTGGTGAACTTCTATTGTGATGTATGTGTATGTTTTTGTCTGGCATCACTGGCCGTTGCTAGCACTAACTTTGTATCCATGTTATGAAATTACAGTTGTTTTAGTATAGCACAGACATCTACAAGCTCTGGTTTTAGAGCAGCATGTGGCTCTTTAGCTCTGCTCTTGTGACTCCTTGGGCATGTGGCTTCTGGTTATGTAAAGTCATTAAAGAAATAAGTAGACAACTATAAAATAACCTGCATCTGCATCACTTTTTAAATTTAAAATAAAGCTTTCTCCCCACTTTCTGATATATGTTATGGACCTAACTGTTAAAGTGTTATAATAAACTGTTTTAGTCTCAGTTGTTCATCCTGTTGCAGACATGGACAGATAAGAAGTGCCACACATGAGCGCCAAAAGATAGTTACAGGATGTAACTTGAGTTCTCTGAGTGAGATAATCAGTGCAGTATTAAACACATTTCTTTGTTAGTTTGCAATTATTAATGACCACCCTTATTATACCTCAATTATAGGCTATACTTTTGTGCATTAAAATTGGTGGCGGCTCTTTACGGAATAAAATTTACTATTTTGGGGAACAAATGGCTTTTTGGATCTTTAAAGTTGCAAACCCCTGCAGCATATTAAGTATAGCCAACTGTGAGCTTATCCATTAATAAATTACACTTTATAAGAGTTTTCTTTCATGATGTTTTTAGCCTTGCATTCTTGCCACTTGAAACACAAATTTTATGCTGTTGGCCATTTTACAGCTAACTCTCTACCCATCACATGATTTTGTAAATTTTTTTAACAGAGCAATTTTATTTTATTTTTTTTTAATAGATGTGACCTGCATCTATCAGGTTATCTGTCAGGTTTTACGGCTACATGATGGAAAAACCTTTTTGTCCACACATCAGTCTCTTGTCATTGGACAGTCCTGAATCAGATCTTTTACTTGCTACTCGCTGGTAGCATCAGTAGCTGACTTTGAAACTTTTATCATATCACAGACAATAAAAAACATTTTAAGTTCATATAGGTTGTCCATGTAATTCTAGACCTCTTTTAACTGGGGGGGCACACTGGGGCCAGCCTTTGTGCCGGGGGGTACATGAGACATGATGTCTAAAATAACAGGTAAAAATAACTCTGATATTATCTTTGTAAACATGATAATGCTTTTATAACGCTAGAATAACCCTCGCAACAAATTTACAATATAATGTGTGAGTTTAATCAGGCATTTAGGACACTTCAGAGAAGTGGCCACTAGGGGGCATCAGCTCACAGTTACAGGGGCACTGGCCACCCCTGGCCACCCCCTAGAACCACCCCTGGTTATGTCAGTTGTACTGTTTTTGACATCTTACTGCATAAACTCTACAGACTTGCATTGTTGCTCATTTTAGAAAATTACTCAAAACAATCATGCAGTTATCCAGGTTTATTTCTGTTTGTCTTGGCAAAAAAGCTTTTATTTTTATAGAGGGTGTATTTGATGTATACACTGTGCTGATAGCATCCCTGGCTATGTTTGCACTGCTAACTTTGTACTTATGGTTTTGCCTGTATTATATCTCAGTTCTTTTACCTTATCTTTTGGTTTTACTATATCAACATTTGTGACAAAACATTAAAGTACAGTGTAAAATGTGCAAAAATAAACAAATAAAATGTATCTCTGACTGTCGCATCAGTATCTTCTGGGGCCAGGCAGCTGTGTTGTTGGACAGATGTGTTTCGTTGTGAGATGATTTGGAACCTTAAATGCTAATGCTAACATGCTAATGTGACAGAGACAGTGTCGTGTAGGAGGACACACAACACAACACCAGGCCCACGGAGCTGGAGGAGGAATATGTTACACTGAGATGTCACTCAGAGCCTCCACAGCCTCAGATGTACCCAAGAGCCATGTTTTGAAACGCCTCATCAACTGTGACCCAAAAGTTCATTGTCTTACTAACTTATCTTTGTCTTCAGTTTCCATTTCTGAAGCAGGTTTTATGATTAAATGTTATAGAAACTAAAATAATCTTGCTTCCACATTTTCAAAGTTAATTAAATTGACAATCTTACTGTCAGAGTTTAAGACTGAAATAAAACTAAAAATGCACTTTTAAACGCAGCACCAATGTAGTGATTTTACATTACCTTCATTTCTATTGCACCACTGAAATTCCTTTGGTCAAAACACAAATCCATCTGGTGTACAATCAGCCAAACCATGTGAGGGGGTTTGGCATTTTTAATTATTCAGGAAGGTCCAGGCTTTCAAAAGAAATACAGAAAGATGAAAAAAAAAGTAGTTGAGGTTTTATCTATGCTTATTTGATAATTTATTAAAAACCACAAGTAGGCAATGCAATTTCACACATTTAAACACATCAGACATACTGCGCACCTGCCACAGACCAATAAAAGAAAAAAACTTTATTTATTTTATGAAAAACATGAACCTTAAACTTGTCGCTCTGAGTTCTGTTTGTCCAGTCTATACTTTGTTAATGCTATTTTTGTTTTTCTCCTCTGTGTAAGCAAACACAAACGCAGCACTGGAGTAGCAATTTTTTCCTCTAGTGTTTTCCACAGCCGGTGATTCAGCATTGACGAGTGGTGTAGACCAAGAGCCAACGAGAGAGAGAGGCCTTTATTCAAACAGAAGCAGACCAACTTTTATGTATATGGCCAAAGCTTGTCGCCACACTTCAAGTGTTTCTTACTACAGTATAATATGCTTTAGGTGAAGTCTCACTCTGCCCACCTGAATGCACCTGTAGTCACATTAGGTTTGGAAAAGCAGACAGGAGTAATCTGACAAAGCCAAAAGTACTATAGTGCTAATAATCACTGTTTATGCTTTTATGTACAGCAGTGAAAGTCAACTGGAGGCCCCCTGAATATTACTGAATTCAGGAATAGCCTAGTGAGGAGAAAAATACAGGTAACTATATACTTTTTTTCTGAAAGTAACTTAAGCCATAGACTGTCTTTAATCAAAAAATACATTAAAATAATTCTAATTAAACATTAATTTCATTTTTTTATATGTTAATTTTATCTCTAGTCATTTTTCACATAAGCCCTTGCTTGGGCTTTTCCTCCGCACAAAGGTACAAGTCCTGCACATAGTAACAAATGCCAAATAAATGTGACAGGCCTCAGTTATTAGATGTTAGATGTTACTCTTTACATCAAATTAAGCAGGCCAGTGATTTAAAACATAAATACAAATGAAATCAAAGCTAAAAAATCTTGGTCATGTCTGAAAAACTAACATTTGGTTGGGAGGGAATGGGAGAAATTACAGTTCCCCTCATTGTAATATCAGACTTAACAGGTGCCAGGCTTGTGCAAACAGAATATGAATATATTAAATAATAATATAGTACTTATTTAATTTTATTTTTTTAGATCATCTGGCCCTCACTGTCTGTGTCGGGAAAAATTCTGGCCCTTGATCAAATGTAGTTGATGACCCTTGATGCACAGGCTCCTAATTCCTCAGGGATTTTTGTCAAATGTCTTCACTGCATTCACACTTTTGAGAATGGATTGACAGCAGAATTAGGATCAAAACACAGAAGCACATTACTTGCAACATAAAACCAAGACAAAACTAAATGCTAACTAACCATAATTTCAAAGCAAAACTAACCAAAACTAAACTAAACAAAACCAGAAATAAACAAAGCTAAGCCAAGGTTGAAGTATAGGGAATGAATGGGTTAAATCTATTAAACAAAAGTAGTAAGAGCTACAGAAGTTGACCCAAGGGTGGACTAAAACCAGGGAAAAACCAAGACAATAACCACGACTAAACCAGAATTTTACAAGAATGACCTAGGACTAAAGCAACAGGTGCATCCACAATCTAAACCGGACCATAAACAGGACTCAACAAGGACTAAACCAGGACTCAACAAGGACTAAACTAAAACTATGTTGTAACTGACCCATCAACTACACAAAGGACTCTGGAGTAAGCTGGATAAAACTCTTTCCTAAAGCAACAAGTGCATCCTCCAACTAAAAAAAGTACCTAAACTAGACCTAAACCAGGACTACACCAGGACTAGACCAGGACTAAACTGTAGGACCAAGCTGCTGTGTTGGTGCTGCTCCATTGTAAAAAACGCAGAGCCAGATTGGGGCACTGCGAGATGCGGAGGGAGGAGGAGGTGCATTTCCATGTCATTACCATAGCATGTGTCTGGCCGTATATAACCGCACAGAGGCACGCGCACAGCCCACAGAAAGACACTAACGGGGACAAGGGAAGCATGTTGGACAATTGAAAAAAGAAAAACAACAACCTGTCCTGGCTTCCTCCGAGACGTTTCTCCCTCCACCAGGATTTTCTGTGTTGGATTATAACAAACGGGACTTTTTGCTGCCAACTTTTTTGTGTGGATTACCGCTTTATTTTATTATTTTTTTGCTCCTCGGGACATGAATGAATGAATGAAAGAGGCAGAAGCGCGCTCTCGATGCATCTTCAACAGAGGGACTGAAACAGAGGAGGCACCCAAGCTCTTCACCCTATTTATTTTTTTATTTATTATGTATTTATTGAATATGGGGCACGCTATTCCGCTGACTCTGGCCGTCATGTCAATGTTATTGTGTCAGGTAAGACATACTTCGAATCATTCCAGTCGTCTTTTTACGCACGACTTAAAGTTATGTTTAACAGCTAAAAGTGTGTGTAAGTATGAACTAGGATGTCTTTCGTGACTCTGTTCTTGTTTTAAAACGACACAAAGATGCCTTCTACGAGAGAAATGTTTTAGTTTTACTCTTAAGACTTGATTGGATGAGTGAAAACAACAGCATCCTTACAGTGCGTTAACGAGAGTAACTTTCTTCGCAGGGCTTGTGCTCGGGAGTCTTCGAGCTGAAGTTACAAGAGTTTTTGAACAAGAAGGGAATACAGGGAAACAAAAACTGCTGTAAGGGCGGACTGACGTCGTCTTTCCAGCAGCAGTGCGAGTGCAAAACGTTTTTCAGGATTTGTCTCAAGCACTACCAGCCCAACGCGTCCCCGGAGCCGCCGTGTACGTACGGCGGCGCTGTGACGCCAGTGCTCGGCTCCAACTCTTTCCAAGTACCGGACGCCATCCCGGAGAACTCCTTCACCAACCCCATCAGGATGAACTTCGGCTTCACGTGGCCGGTAAGTGCGGACAGTAAAAGTAAGCGTGCGTAAAAAAAAAAAAGAAAAAAGAAAAAGAAAGAAAAAAAAAAAGCCGTGAAAAGCCAGCGAAATGGCGCCTTTTTGTCTCTGGCCAAAGCGGTGTTTAGTTTCATTGGGTGTATGCTCGCGCTAGAGTCGCCTCGGGTCTTTTTCTTGCCCTGATGTTATCGCTGCATCACGCTGGCCACCTGTCTCACCAAGCCATTTGTGTTCCCAGGGGACCTTCTCGCTGATCATCGAGGCATTGCACACGGACTCCAAAGACGACCTCTCCACAGGTAACGAACGCGCCGCACGAGCCATAATACGCACGCGCACGTTTACTCACTCTCTCCCTGTCTCCATCACTCTTTTGTCTCATACATGTTTTAGTGCGTGTTTACACGGCCGTAGCGACGCTGCGCAGGAGGTGCAGTGGTGCCCCATTGTAAAATGCCACAGCTGTTTTTTTGTTTTTTGTTTTATTAGTGAGCAGTCAGTTTGAACTTTTTCAACCCAGACCACACTTTCAGACCACAGATGTATGAAATGGTCAGGGATAGGATACCTGTGTTCTTCTCATTGGTTTAAACGTGCCCCTGTGAACACTACAGTGAAGTTTCTTGTATATTCCTAACTTTTACATGTGCCAGAACATCCCAGCTTCATCCCTCATCTGCTTATATCCTACCTATACCTTTTTCATATTAACCATGCATACATTTCTGTCCATCTCCAGAAAACCCAGACCGCATCATTAGCACCATGACCACGCAGAGGCACCTGACCGTCGGCGAGGAGTGGTCCCAGGACCTCCACAGCGGCGGCCGGACCGAGCTCAAATACTCCTACAGATTTGTGTGCGACGAGCACTACTACGGGGACGGCTGCTCCGTCTTCTGCAGGCCCAGGGATGACGCTTTCGGGCACTTCACCTGTGGGGAGCGTGGCGAAATCGTGTGCGACGCCGGCTGGAAGGGACAGTACTGCACTGAGCGTGAGTTGGAGACATTTTGGGATAGTTGTGTGGTCAAGAGTGGGCTGTATGGTATAGGATAGAAGCAGTTATGTAAGATAAAGTTGTTTTTTTACATAGCGGACATTCAAGAAAGCAACATAAATTTTAGTTTAAACTGCTTCATAATAAAAAATTGACAATTTGCTGACTAAATGAACAAATTCTTGCCCAAAACTTCTCATTTCAGCTGTATAAGTACAATATATTGGTTTGTTTTGGGCAGTTTCTTGTGTTCAAAGTTCAATTCAGCTTCACTAATGAGTGCCGTTAGAAGAAGAAGGCAACTTGTGCGTAAACAGCACAGCCCCAACCCCAGCTCTACCCCCTCCTCCCCTCAAACACACACACACACACACACACACACACACACACACACACACACACACACGACCACTTGATTTATTCTAAGGAAAGTTTTTGGGAATAATCTCACGCGTGCCATAAATTTACATGCTGCCGCCCCGATTGGCCAGCACTGGCGGTGGGCCGGCCCCTGATTGGTCGAGGCGGGGGACGTATTGTTTGAAGTGGGCAGCTGCCGGCAGAGTGCAGACAATGGAGCAGCTGTCCCGCACTGGCAATACACTCGCCACCTGTCCACTCTTATCTGGCCCAATCCGAGACATTAAGGGGAGCGTGCAAAGGGGGGAAAATAAAAGAGTTTTGACCCGAAGCAAAGAAGAAGAGAGAGAAGAAAAAAAAGAAAGGAGTGTGGTGGTGGCGGTGGTGGTGGGGTGGGTTAAGGGGCTCACATTCACACACTCCTCCCCTTTGTTTGGGGCCTATGTTAAGCAGCAAATTCTTCCACGGTGATAAAGAGATAAGCAAGAGGTAGCATCCAGCGGGGTTGGGACAAAGGCACAGGTCTATTGTAATCTGTAACTTTGCATTTAGTTGAACAAGTCAACATTTTTGTGATAGTAGAGAAGACATTATTGTGTTTTAGGAAGATAAGTTTGCATTACTGGGATATAACATAGGTATTTCAACAACATTACACGTGGGAAGCAATAGGAATTTATATATTGGTGTAAAAGACATTAATTAGTAAGGTAAAGTATGGTAAAGTAATGCAATAATGACAAAGATTCAACAAAACATAGCAGGATAGAAGAGATTTGGATCACACTATTGTAGGATTTAGTTAACAGAGGTTACAAGTTCAGTCAGTCGATCTTTATTTCTGTAGCACCTTACCACAACCAGCGTCGACCAAAGTGCTGTACAACCTTAAAAACAAGATAAAAATCAATGTCACAGAGCAAAAAAAAGTTAGATAACGATTTTCGAATATAAGACGATGGATATAGGTGGTGGTCATTTCAATTTAAGTGGTATAACCAGAGAGAAGAAGTTTTTTTCTGATTTTAATTCTCTTTTTTGTCTCTTTTTGCAGCGATCTGTCTCCCTGGCTGTGACGAGGAGCATGGCTTCTGCGAGAAACCTGGCGAGTGCAAGTAAGTCTGTCCCCAGGGATAATTAGTGAGAGGTAACGTGAGTGGACCAAACTGACCAAACCCTTAATTGCAACAACAACAGGTGCAGAGTGGGATTCAAGGGACGCTACTGCGACGAGTGCATCCGTTATCCGGGATGCCTCCACGGGACCTGCCAGCAGCCGTGGCAGTGCAACTGTCAGGAGGGATGGGGAGGCCTCTTCTGCAACCAAGGTGAGAACCAGGACGGAAAATACAACAAGCAATGCAATATGGGAGTGATGTGAATGGAGAAATATCTAGTTTATTTGCTTATTACGATCAATAGACAATAAAAAAACAGCAAAAGAAAGAAAAAAAAGAGCGTAAAGGTACAGGCTGAAGCTATCCTTGCCATAAACCAAGAGATCAATAATTCACATTAAGACAGTTTCTCACATACATATCGAAATTAAGTGTCTGTGTTCTTCTTGTATGGCCGCTTTAAGCTAAAGTACTGTCAGACTAATCTGTTCAAAGTCATTTAAACACATTTTTATAGCTTAATATTATAGATAGGCCTCTAAATGCTTATTTCATGGACAATTTTATCTGCTTTTAGATCCAAATTATCTCTCGACATGTTGCAAGATTTACAGATTAGAACTAGAGGCAGCTTAAAGACACACAACTTATTATTATCTATACTATCAACACAAAGTATGGCTTTTGTTAATTAGAAGAAGCAGCCTACACTTTTCTTGGGGTTTGTGTTGCATCTCTTCAAAAATGTTTAATTGTAAAGAGAGCGAGCAAGGCAGTGGTTACAGCCAATGCAGAAATAAATGGTCATTGTTAAAGGTATGATTTTATAAAGACATTGTCGGTAAAGTGTACCTACAGATATTTAAGGAATAATAATGGGAATAGCTAATTAGTTACCTACCTAGTCTATTAAATTTGCTTAAAAGCAATACCAAGATGTCTAATGTCTCTTTAGCAGCTTGACTTAATGTTAAACTATAGAAATGGCAAGAAAAAAAAAGCAAAAGTAAATAGGTCTCAAGGCATAGTTCATGGTGGGGCAGCGAGTGTAAACCAGACATAAAAGTGTAGGAAAAAAAAAAAAAAACTCAGGCCACACAGGACAGCAGTTGTTTTGCGGGGGATGAGGAGCGCGGACAGCAGGCCAGCGGCTGGAAACAAAAAACCACTGGACGACGAGAGAAAGAGACAAGTGTGCGCCGGACAAAAGGACTTTCTGTCGCCAGGCCTAATCCACATGTGCCTCTGTGTCTCCGCAGATCTCAACTACTGCACTCACCACAAGCCCTGCATGAATGGGGCCACTTGTAGCAACACGGGCCAGGGCAGCTACACCTGTTCCTGCAGGCCGGGCTTCACTGGGGCCAGCTGCGAAATACAAGTCAACGAATGTGCTGGGAACCCCTGTCGCAATGGAGGGAGCTGCACGGTACGTACGCCCCGCTTAAATAACACAGATTAGGACAATAGGCAGGCAACATGTGGCACAAGGGGGTTAAGCTGTTCAAAACCGCGCCCCGTGTAGTAATGATAAGTATTTCTTCATCAAACAAAATGGCTGATTATGATCTTCTGTCTCTTCAGGATTTGGAAAACACGTACAAATGCACTTGTCCTCACGGTTTTTATGGAAACAACTGTGAGCTGAGTGCCATGACCTGTGCCGACGGGCCGTGCTCCAATGGGGGGCGCTGCAGCGACAACCCGGACGGGGGCTACTTCTGCCAGTGTCCCACCGGGTACGCGGGCTTCAACTGTGAGAAGAAGATCGACCACTGCACCTCCAGCCCCTGCTCCAATGGTGAGGCGTTATTTCTTGTCCCAGATGAAGAATAGGGTTGGATTACAGTTTTAAGTTTTAGGTAAAGACCACAGTGTCTCCGGGACCTCTCTAATGAAGTTTTGTTTTTGTTCACAGGAGCTCGCTGTGTGGATCTGGTGAACTCCTACATCTGTCAGTGTCCAGAGGGTTTTACCGGGATGAACTGTGACCACACAGGGGATGAGTGTGCGGCGTACCCCTGCCAAAATGGCGGCACTTGTCAGGAGGGTCCTAACGGCTACACGTGCACCTGTCCACCTGGATACACAGGCCAAAACTGCAGCTCTCCCATCAGCCGCTGTGAGCACAACCCCTGCCACAACGGGGCGACCTGCCACGAGAGGAACAACCGTTATGTGTGCGCCTGTGCCCCGGGATATGGTGGGAGAAACTGTCAGTTCCTGCTGCCGGAGCACGCCGCTGTCCGAGGATCGGATGTCCCGTGGATGGCTGTGGGCTCTGGGGTGGCCCTGGTTCTGCTGCTGCTGGCGGGCTGTGCTGTTCTGGTTGGGTTTTACCGCTCTAAATCCCAGCGGGGCGGGTCCATAGAGGTCACAGGTGAAATCGAACCAATAAACAACCTGAACCTGACCAACAACTGCCACCGGAGCGACAGAGACTTGCCCGTTAGTGTCATGGCGACGCCCGGCGTCAAAAACATCAACAAGAAGATGGACTTCAGCAGCACAGACCCAGAGGAGGGCTCCTCCCCGGGACGGAGCAGCTACAAGAGCCGGCCCATGACCGGCGACTACAACCTGGTCCAAGAAGTGCACTACGAGCAGGCCGCGAAAGACGCCATGTTTGAGGCGGCCTGCGAGGAGAAGTGCCAGTCCCTGGACTCGTTTGAGTTCGAGGAGAAACACAGCAAACGATTAAAATGGTAAATATTAATTATAATATATTATAATAATTCTAGACCACGGTGGAATATGTGACAGTAATGAGCTAACCCCTCTCCTTCTGTTTTCCACAGTGATGCTTCAGAAAAGAAAGCCCCAGAAATGTCTGCATGTGTGGACACTAAGTACAAATCTGTGTTTGTCATGTCAGAGGAAAAGGACGAATGTATAATTGCAACTGAGGTAAGCTTATTTTTCACTGAGAAAACCTAAACAGAAACATTTCAGCTAACGCTGGTGATGCTTTCCCTTCAAACCCTAATGCCCTCTGTTGTTTGTTTGCAGGTATAAGAAGCCAGCGGCTGGCTGCCCGTTGCACGTTGCTCTATTGAAGAGTTTGTAACTCCTTCAGATGCTGCTCTAACCCGGGGGGAGGTGTCCCGCCTTGAGACTGCTGCTGATAGTTTACTGATATTCAGAGTGAGCTGGTTCTCTACAGGAGGCTGAGCGCAGGCAGCGGCGGCCTGTGGGATGAGAACTGGCAGGGTATAATATAATGGTTATAGAAAACCACTTAGCTTTCGACTGCCTTTATCGGGGAAAGGGGTAAATAATGTAATGGACTCATGGCTCCAGTTTCTGCAACATTTGCACCCAGGCCTTTTCTGTCCCCACACGCCGTGGCTGAGCGCAGGAACTGTTCGGCCATAGTGGCCTGTTCTGAGGCTCTTCACCTCTGTGTGAAGCTGTAAGTTTGTACTTGATCACTGTGTAACTGAAGTGCGTTTCCCTCCAAACCATTTATGACATAGTATTGTTCTTTTCTTCTTCTTTTGGACATGAGAACTTTGTCTTAATTAAATATGTTTTTGATACAGATTGCCCTTTTGTAAAATACTGAAAAAACAAGAAAAAAGATTTAAAGTTATGATTTAATTTAAGTTAATTTAATTATTGTGTTGTTTTATTTGATATTGTATATTTGTGATGTTTGTTATCATTATTTAAGTTGCTTTTTATTTTAATTATGATATTTGCAAAGGCACTTCAGGTCAATGGGACTTTTGAAAAATGTTATTTAAGAGGGATTGTATTGTACAAAATGTTATGTCACTGTGTCCTTTACCATTTGTTGAATGAAGGAATTAGCCAAGACTATTTTTCCAAATAAATATTGCTAAATGTGAAATCCTAATTGTGCTGCACCTTTGTTTTGTCCATCTGCAGTTCTGTGAAAGGCCCGTCTTTAGGCTTCTGTGAACAAAGTTAATCACGAACATCTGTTGTCTTCCCCGGGAGACCCCATAGTGAGTTTTTCTATGGCCGCTCTGTCGGCTGCTGCCACGAGCTCAAAGTGTCTCCGTGGAGACACAGAGGGGCCCATTCACCAAAAACAATGTCCCCACGCTAGATTTACCACTCCCATTTCTCCGCCTAAAGAAAGTCAGGTAATTCATGGCTCTAAAATTTAGATCAGTGTCAAGAAACGCCTCCTGGACGTCCTACAGTGTGGCTCTGTTTACACCCTTCCTTCCGCTCGGCACCAAAAATAACTTTAAGTGACTTGTTTTGAAGGCATTTGCGTTGTTTTTCTTTGCATAATAGTGACATCTATGATAGAGTTCCTGTTGAAAAGCCCGCCTACAGCTCTGTCCATGACTATTTCTACATATTTCCAGTACTTTACATTTAATCTGCCTATATATTTAGGTTGTGCCCACCCTTTCACATTCTTAAATTCTCCTTAAAGTTAACTTCAGTGGACTTGTACATGCCTTTTTCATGTATTCTTCCATTTCTTGCACAATTTAATGATAAATCTACTATTACATACAAACTATACTGTTTGACAGCTTTCTCAAACCACCCACTTCCTTCTACTTTACTGCAAAAACAACTTCTAGTGATTTTTTTAATGCTTTCTTCCCACCGAGCTTTCTAGTTGTAGTTTTTGTGCAATTATTATGACACACAACTTTAAAATTTCACTCAATACACTGCACAGAGTTCTCTTTCTTTCACGATCATGAACTCAATACCGAACTGAAAAACGCTGACAACTTTTGGACACACTTTGGTTGCGAAGTGACATAATTTCAGATATCTTTCATGTTTTTTATTGGTAAAATCCAAGACATTTTATTTACAGAACACATTTCAAACAAACAACAAAGTGCAATGTTCAGAGGTGGATGAGTTATATTTACTTGAGTAACCTTTTAAAATAAATTGTACTTCTAACAGTAGTTTTATCGCAACAAATTTTTTTACTTCTACTTGAGTAATATTATTCTGAAGCACAAATACTCTTACTTGAGTTACTATGTGTTTGATTAAAAAGCTTTATATTGTGAAAAAGTACAAAGGTTTGTGTCTTTGTTGTTTAATGAACTTGTGATTGTTTTAAAAATTGTTTAGGAATACCAGACTATGCACATTATGTCACATTTGGTCTGATTATATCAAAACTAAAACATAAATCAGGAGTTATGTCCAAACACTTGTTACTTGTTATTCCTTATTTCTACTTGAGATTATTGTTTTGAAGTAACTATGATCTTACTTGAGTACAGTTTTTGGTTACTCTGCCCACGTCTGCGAGGATGTAACTAGTAATTTTACCAAAGATGGGTACAGTACAGAGGCGTGACATCAGGCAGTGCAGCCTGGGGCCCAGGAAGTTTAGGGGCCCGTAAGAGTGGGCCCATGTGTATGTGTTTAAAATTGTCACAATAAATAGGAACAGCACATACCTCAGAACAGTTTTTTAACAAAGTTTTTAACATAACTTCAAATTTAAATCCTATTAAATACACAAACCCTTAAAAAAAAAATGTTTCTTAAGATAAACACACAAATTAGAATAAAAACAAAACAAAAAACAAATATAGTTTCACAAAATTGCCCCTAAATATTAATATAGAAGCACCTGTGTTTTGTATCAAACTCCAGTAAAACAGCAACATTTGATCAATTAAAAATCTTAATGTATGAGCCTGTAGTGCTGAATGTGATTTATAACTTTAGGGCCCATTTTGAAATCCTGCACTGGGGCCCCTCATTACCAAGTTACGCTACTGTTAGAGTAGTCAAAAATATAAAAATTTAATTACTCAAATAGTTACTAGCCAGTTAATAGCCATAATTATTTTATTTTACTTGAAGCACCTATTCACAACGCACACTCTTTATTTGTGGTACTTTGAATATCCATACTCTGTCAGACTATATACTGTACATATTTATTATAGTGTATTTAATTGCTTATATTCGAATTTAGTTTATTTAGCTCTGCTTGTAGTTTAGTTTTTTAGTTTTTTAGTTAATTATCTTTGGCCAGACTGGTCTCTGATACACTGTGTGCTCTTGTGTGATATCACTGTGTGCTACTGCTAACTGTACTTATGCTGTTGCAACAATGCAATTTCCCCACTGAGGGACTAATAAAGGTTTTCTTATTCTTATTCTTATTCTTAGACGTAAAAAAAAAAGTATGCTGCATTAAAACTACCCTTGGTACAATTTATTCAAAACATTATTATGTAGTACTATGTTTTACGTAGCTGGGAGCATATGTGTATGTATATTACTTAAAAATAGAGAATGTAAATACATGTTTTTTTTTATTATTATTTTATTAGGTTTTTTTATGAGCATTATTTGTTTTGAAACTTTTGTCATTATTACTTTTTATTATTATTATTATTCTTGTTAAGTAAGTTTCTTTTCGTCAGACAGGAGTTTTGTTTATTTACCTGCTTTACTTGTTTCAGCTGCTTCCTGTAGTAATTAACTTTAGAAGACAGTTTGAAAAAGTATCATTACTATTGTTGATGTTTTTTCTTTATACAAATGAATATAGATCCTGAAAAAAGGCAATAATGACAGATAACTTAACTTACTGCATTTACAAAAACAAATAAGTAGTACTATGTAACCAGTACTCAACTTCATTACTTAAGTAAAAGTATAAATCCTCCTGGTCAAATATTACTTCAATACAAGTAAAAGTATTTTGTCAAAGTACTTTGTCAAATTTTTACTTGAGTTAAAGTACTGGAGTATGTGCTTTCAAAAATACTTAAGCATTCAAAGTACTTTTTTTTTTTTTTTTTTTTTTTACAATGTTTTTAAAATGAGTGCAGTCAAGAATTTTTGACTACATTCAAGTCACAAATTTGCATATAAATAAATACATTTTACATCATTTTAGTGAAGAAATGTGGGGATCAACCTATAAAATCATAATAGATAAGATTGTTCTGCAGCAAAAACGAGTCATACGTTTTATAAATAAGGCTGGGTTTTATGATCAAACTATTCAATTATTTTTAAATTGGTTTATTATAGAATCGTGCAAATAATGTTCAAAGCAAAAGCTAAATCACTTCCAGATTGTGTCCAGAGCTTCTTTTTAGTTCCTGAGAGTAAAAATGTATGAGTAAATATAGTATTATGTAGTAAATATGAGTAGTATTATGTAGTAAATATGAGTAGTATTATGTAGTAAATATGAGTAGTATTAAGTAGTAAATATGAGTAGTATTATGTAGTAAATATGAGTAGTATTATGTAGTAAATATGAGTAGTAATATGTAGTAAATATTAGTAGTATTATGTAGTAAATATGAGTAGTATTAAGTAGTAAATATGAGTAGTATTATGTAGTAAATATAAGTAGTATTATGTAGTAAATATGAGTAGTAATATGTAGTAAATATTAGTAGTATTATGTAGTAAATATGAGTAGTATTAAGTAGTAAATATGAGTAGTAATATGTAGTAAATCTTAGTATTATATAGTAAATGATTTTCTTTAGGGAGTAAGTCAGTTGTCTTTCAGTTTGAAGACAATTTCTCTGCAGAAGTTACTTTTGCTTTTTTAGAAATGTAGTGGCATAAAAGTAATAAGTTACCCCTGAAAATACTACTCAAGTAAAGTACAGATTCTCAAAAACTATACTTAAGTACAGCACTCAAGTAAATTTACTTTGTTACTGTCCGCCTGTATTTAACCTATACGTACCTCTATATAAAGCCAGTAGTTAGCACAGTGGGCAATCTCCGGTTGCACATCGTCTTTAAGTATTTTTGGTCTCTTATCAGTGCTGTATCTTTTCCGCTGACAGTACAACAGCTTGTTCTGTGTGGCCCATTGATAAAAAAGCGTTTGAAGGAGGCTGAACTCTGGCCAGGAGGCATCTGCTCCTCCACAACATCTGTTCCCGTTATACTCCCCGTTTTTTCTCCCAGCATGCCGAGGGACACGCTGCAATCCCAGGGGTGGCCTTTTGTGAGTGTGGTCCATTGTCAATTCCATCATTGTCTGCTGCTGCTGTCCCTAAGTCTGTTCCCTTCCCATAATGCACTGGGGTGGGGTGGTGGGGTACAAACCACAAACCCCTCAGCCAGAAGCCACAACTTCAGTGATTTACAGTTATTTGGCCCTAAATACAATTACAGGCTTTGTAATGCGATTTACGGCGGAGTTAAAGGGGAATTTAAGGAGGTGACGGGAAAGACAGTATCTGAAAGCACATTGTAAAAAAAAAAAGTTGCGAAAAAAACTCAAGGCAACAAGATACCTTCTTTTTTTTTTTTTTACAGTGCTGTACTTTGATATTAAATCATGTATTTTAGTAAAAAAGAACAAATCCGGGTAACACATTAGAATAACTCAACTATTAAGCAGTAATAAAGCATTAAAAAACATGTAATTAACAATAACGTAATAAATAAACCATTAATAGAGCCTCAATTACCTCTGATGTTTATCATTTTGCACAGGTTTACATGAGCTTATTGTTAAAGAATTTAACAATGTTCATAACTCAAAGCGGTTTATAAAAGTTGAAGTAATGTTTTGTAAATAATACATTTGTTTCTTAATCCTTAACTAATGCTTAAGAGTGTGAGTTATACAAATGTGTTACCTTAACCTGCAATATAATAATAGGTAAGTGACAATATTAATGTTACTGGTTGTATACTATTTGAAACTATATATTGCAAGTACTTTAAAGAAAAAACCTGTCTGGATCATCCTTTTTTCCTACTGCAATGCGCACTCATGGTGTGCCCTGGGACACCTCTCCTGTTGCTCAGCCAGTCCACTCTCTCATAAGCAACATGAAAAAGACTGCAGGATCCACAGCAGGCAGTTCATGATCATGTTATTATAGGCTCTGTTGGTTTATAACAACATGTCGTCTAAATGTGTAAGCAGGGTGACTGTCCCACTTTTGGTTGTACTGCAGTGGATCTTATAAAAAGAGAGTTTCACATTAAGAACAACAAGGTAAGGTCTGTGTAAAGTGTAGAATAAATATTTGTGGGCGTCCCATCTTGATAGTTTGAATATATGTTTGTTATACTGCTGCCCCTGTGTTTCAGGACAGGCCTCTCCTGGAGCTGTGAGCTGGGATTGATGCTGGATTATTTTGATAATATACAGACGGAAAGCTTTGATTTTTTTGTGCTCCATCTTTTTTATGCTAATGAATAAAGCATCAGTACAAAGTCTCAGTGTAGACATTACTTTGCAAAATGTCTGTTTTTGGGATTAAAAAAGGCACATCATATGTTTTATAGGCCCTAAACTGAAGCAACCTGTATCCCAGTGAGGTTGTTAAGTTAGATTTGTATCAAAACATTTATTTCTCGAGTTGTCCCACCAAATCTCACAACCTCTCCCACTTTTTGTAATTTTTGAGGTGGTCACCCTTTGTGTATGCTGTATAAGCTAATGAATGACAAGCTTTCACTCTTAAAAAAAAAAAAAAAAAACTTGTTGGCACACTAGGTAAAAAGTAAATAAAAAGAATGAACTGAGAAATTTTACCATTTCATAAAAAAGTAATAGCTCATTTTGAATTCGGTTGCAGCAACACGTGTGAAATATTTGGGACAGGGGCCACAAAACATCGGAAAAGCAGCTGATACTAATAATCAGCGTTTCCTAACTGATTATATTCAACATATCAGTGGGTTTAGAAAATGTATTTTGGAAAGTCTGCTCTTTTTTTTTTTTTTGTCATTTCTATGCATGACATTTATCCTCACACATTTGTTGTCCTATTTTATTCCACGCCCATGGCCCGGTCTAACAAACCCTCCTTCTCTTTTGTTTACATGTATTAGGAAGTGTTTTGGCTCGAATAACCTGGGCTTTCCTTACATTGTTGAGCACAAATTAAGAGAATGGGACACTAGGCTAGGTTTGTTTAGGAGTATTTGTCCCACCGACACGTAGCATACTGTATGTGTCTTAAATCAGCAGTGGGCAGAGAAGGTTCTCAAACTGTGGTACAGGTACCCTTGGTGGTACTCAGGAGTCTTTTGCACTTCAAGCCTAAGTTTAGTTTAATTTAGTGCAAGTTTTAGTTGTGGTTTAGCCCTTGATTCATCCTGGTTTGGTCCAAGTTTAGTCTGGCTTTAGACATGGTTTAGACCTAGTTTAAATCCTGTTTTTTGTACAGGTTTAGACCTGGTTTAGTCCAAGTTTAGTCCGGCTTTATACATGGTTTAGGGCTTGTTTAGACCTGGTTTAATGCTGGTTTTGTACAGGTTTAGACCTGGTTTGGTCCAAGTTTAGTCCGGCTTTAGGCATGGCTTAAGGCTTGTTTAGACCTGGTTTAATCCTGGTTTTGTACTGGTTTAGATCTAGTTTGGTCCAAGTTTAATCTGGCTTTTGGCATGGTTTAGGGCTTGTTTAGACCTGGTTTAGTCTGACTTTAGACATGGCTTAGGCCTTGTTTAGACCTGGTTTGGTCCAAGTTTAGTCTGGGTTTAGTTCTGATTTAGATGAAACCAAATTTATCTGAGGTTGTATTTAAAGTGAAAAGTTTGTGAAACACTGTACTCAAGAAAGAGTATTGTTACTTCAACATAATATTACTCAAGTAGAAGTAAAAAGTACTGTACGTAGCATTAAAACTACTCTACTACAACTGATAGTACAATTGATTTAAAAATTCAAGGAAAAGTAACTAATTACTTCCCACTGCTGCCTTTAATACAATCTGAATTTAGAAAAAATGGGGCACTGTGTAAAATGTAAATGAAACAGAATAAAATGGAAGATATCAGGCATGAGACCCTCAAAAAGAAGCTCATTAAGAAACTGACAGCAACAACACAGCTCAAAAAAGTTAGGACCAGGGCAACAAATGGCTGGAAAAACAATGTTTCTAATAAAAAAAAAACAAAACCCTGGGGCAGCAATTCACATCTAATTTGTGACAGCTCAGTAAGATAAATGGTCAGATGTAATGTGAAAAATATGTACCCAGTTGTCTGGTTATGTTTTTTTATTTACATTTTACACAATGTCCTAACTTGGGTTTGTTTATCATTCAGTGGAGTCTACTAAGTAAACTTTATTTTGACATTGTATTTTCAGTTACCACAGCCCTTGCTTCTGGAGTCTGTGAACATCTATGGCAGCCATGGAGGGACATTCTTCATAAGAGTATATATATTATTATATTATATATATATTAATGACATGAAACAAAATCAGTTTGGTTTGCGTCAATGTCCTAAAAGTCTCCATGCTCAAAAAGTATCACATCATATTAATGTGCCTCTCCTCCAGCAGAGCTCTCTCAAATGTTATTTTGATTAAACATTAAGGAAAACTACTCTGTGCTATTATCTTGTTACAAAGTGAATTAAATGGCAAATCGATACAAGACAAAGAAAAACAGATCAGAGACAAACTTTTGGCAGAAGCCATAGAAGACTTTTATTTGGAGAAAGAAATCTTTGAAATCACTCATTTTAAAATTCAATTAATTCATCGAGTACGACATCTAAGTTTTCAGAAAAGGTTAAAATCATGCCTTTAGTCTTTTTTACATAAAAGATGTGGTTTTACGATGACAAGTGAGTATTTTTTCTATAAAATGACCGTTTCCTGTTCGGACATATTTTTACCTCTGTTAAAGAAACATTAATGTAGAAAAACAATTATTAAGTTCCCTCCCAATGAAACAAAAACAGAAAGGCAAACACAGTACGATACAATGCGCTGACATGGCTTTAAGCACACAGATACAGTACTGTACAAGGGTCCGCCTCAGACAGATGCACCAAACCACTTCACTGAGAAACAGCTAGCACTGCTTATCCACCCGAGCCGGGCAGTGGCCTCTCTGAGGTAAAGGCTTCCACAAGCACCATGGTTTGGCCAGAAACATCAGATTTAGCTTATAACCAACACTCGTCCAGCACGTTTACATTATTCATCTGATCCACGCTGCTGGAGCAACTAAAGACTAAAGTGTTCAGAGGCCAGTGCAGCCGCTCTGAGTAAATAAGCAGCTTCTCCACATTAAAATCAGACATTTCATGTCAGTTATTATAGTGAAGTCCAGACAGAAGGATTTTATCTAAGTCTTTGTTGGATTCACTTTCATTTTAAAAACAAGTATTCATTAAAGTGAAATTTTAAGCGAATTATCTCATCACAAAATCTGACCGAGACCGAGGTCCATCTTTGAACTAGATCAAAGGCTCTTAGAAAGCTTCAGTAAACGACAGAATATCATATAATGCTCGACTCACAAACATTAAGAAATGAGCAAAAAGCAGGGACACAAGGATTAAAAATCACCTTTAAGGTGTAAAAAGGAACAAAAAAACAATCTTAGGCCAAATACTTTTGGGAAAAACACCAAGTTCTAAGTTACACAATGTGCAAACTCAAGTGTGCATAGAGATCTGATGGTAATAAATATTAAAGTGACAGCTCACACTGTCACCGCTTTGACTTTGTCAAAACTCAGAGGGCTGATTGTACATTTTATGATTAATTTAGTTTTACTAAAACATTACAAAGTTTTTTATAGTGCTGCAAGATTTTTTTTCTCTTTTTTTAGCAACAAACACCTCCCGTATTTTAACAATCCCCAAAAAGACAAACACAAACACTCAATAGAAATCCTGATAAAAGTCATTGATTTGTCTTAATTTCACCTGGTTCACTTTTGTGAATGGCTCTTATTTTAAAAAGGTATTTTTTTAAGCTTTTCAGCCTTATTTCTGCATCAAAGAACCACATGAGCAACGAAGGACAAACCGAGCGATAGCGATGTACAGGAACTTTACAGAGTACTTTAGTAAACTATCTTAGCTTTAATTTCACTGTTTCTGATGGAGCTTAAAGATGTGAAGCATAATGCCTGTCTTTGGACCACCGAGGTAATTGTAGGTGTGTGTGGATGTGTAAAACTTGCCGAAATGTTTCCCAAACATTTCATGAGGATAGTGTCCATCCTGGTTCGAGGTATATGATCCTGGGGCCGACCGGTGGCGCCGTAGAAAATGTTAAAAGCTGTTTTGATGATGAAGTGAAGTTCATTCACGCCACTGAGCACCCCCCTGCCCCCTCCTCCTCCTCCTGCCGCCCGCCCCGCTGTAACACCCCCCTGTCCCGCTGTAGCCCCCATTAGACTACACTGCTCTTCTTCATAGTATCATTCATCAACTGCGTCTTTGTCAATGCTTTGCTCTGAATAGCTCCATTCACATTCAGTTCACTTAATTCAGGATGTGCATCTTTTAAGACCTGTCATCCAATCCTTTACAGGCAAAGTTAATGTCTTTTGTGAGCCAGGCATTTTTTTTTCAGTCTAAGATCATAATATTGGCAACCTAATGACTGCATTCAGTAAAAAAAAAATAAAAATACTTATACTTAAGCTATATTAGTACAAACAAGTGGCACACCGAAGGAAAAAGCCCATTGTAAAAGGTCTGTTGAGGATAAATAAAGAGGTCTCTGGGTATGAATGAGGTACTTGGGCAGTAATATCACCATACACTAAATTTGAAACCTGAAATCTACTGATCCTATTGTACTGAACGGTCCTGAAGAGAGAGGAAGAGTAATGGCATGTGTACACCAACCGGCCAGAACATTATGACCACATTAGGACTATAATTGTGTAGGCCCCTATAATTAATTTAAGGTGCGCTGTTATTGAAAGCATTACATAAACAAGGGAACAAAAACAGAACATACTGTGCAAAAAAACTACAAATGGGGCAATGCTGAGGAAGCAAATGCATATCAAGCTCTGATACTTGTCATTACTTGTGGGTGCAGCAGTAGCTCAGTAGGTAGAGGGCTACTATGGAAGTAGCTCAACAACAGGAGTGAGGAGTGAATGAGTAATGCAACAAATTTAAGTGTCCAGAAAAGCATTATATAAGATCAATGCATTATTATTATTATTATTATTATGATTATTATTATTATCAGTTTGTCTTTAGTTAATATCACAAAAAATATGCTTTTCACTTTGTCCTGCTACTACAGTGGCCTCAGGGGGCCAAAACTGAAACTATAGGAGCATCAGAGGGTCAAAACCGAAAGTACAGGAGCCTCAGAGGGTCAAATCCTAACTACAAGAGCCTCTGTGTGTCAAAACCTAACTACAAGAACCTCTGAGTGTCACAACTCAAACTACAGGAGCCTCAGAGGGTCAAAACTCAAACTACAGGAGCCTCAGAAGGTCAAAACTCAAACTACAGGAGCCTCAGAGGGACCAAAAACTCTCACTTGGTCAAACTGACGTTACATTGTTTATCTAATCTGAGGTCAGTTTAAGACAAAACAAGCGTCAAATTTTCTGAAATGGAAGAAGCTTAAAGACAACAGGAAGGTTGCAGGACGCTTTCAAGGACATACGGTAAATTTACATGATTAGCATATATATCATATCATCATATGTCATAGCTTGGGGGTCATAATCTTTTGGCTGGCCAGTGTACAGTATGTGTAAACATGAAAAATTAGCACCAACACTGTTTTGACCATGTTTTCCTATTGCACTATTGCACGAGTTTAGCTTATGTATAACAGAGGTAATGGTTGAATAATGGTAAAAATGTGTGACCTTAAGAAAAAAGATACTGCTTATAAAACTGTATATAAAATACCCGTGTGCATGTGGACTCAACCAGATACCGGCTCCTTCCTCGTACGTTTGCCACTCGTTTGTATATTTATAACTACTTTACTTTTATAACTTCATTTCTATTGCTGCCGCAGATTCACATTTCTTTGATTGACAGGTTTCTTGTGCCAAAACCTGATCAAACGCTAGCCCCACGGTGCTTCGCTAACGCCAACGCTACCTGAGTGCCATTACTGCCGCTAATGGGTTTCTTAGCCACGTTTTTGTGTGACAGCTGTCAGAAATACTAGAGCGCAAAGGACGGAGCGGCTCGTAGCATTTCACATTGTTAACAGTTTAACACTGACTTCTACTTTACACTAAACTATTTTTATACTTGCTACTATTATTAATAAGTTACTATAGTTGCTCTAGATCAGTGGTTCTCAAACTGTGGTACAGGTGCCAGTGGTGGTACGCAGGCTTCTTCTGGTGGTACTCAGGAGTCAGTTGTTAATTATCAGTTTTATTCTTATTTTAGTCCTGCTCAGGTTGGGGAATACATTTGAAGTGTAGACCCCTGCTTAGACCTGGTTTAGTTCTGGTTTAGGCCGGTTTAGTCCTGATTATGCACAGGTTATGTCCTGATTTAGTCCCGGTTTAGATCAGGCTTAATCCTGGTTATGTGCAGGTTTAGTCCTGGTTTAGTCCTGGTTTAGTTCAGGTTTAGTTCAGGTTTATTTCTGGTTTAGTCCCAGTTTAGTTTTGGTTTAGTTCTGGTTTAGTCCTGATTATGCACAGGTTATGTCCTGGTTTAGTCCTGGTTTAGATCATGTTTAGTCCTGGTTATGTGCAGGTTTAGTCCTGGGTTAGTCCTGTTTTAGTTCAGGTTTAGTCCTGGTTATGTGCAGGTTTAGTCCTGGTTTAGTCCTGGTTATGCAAAGGTCAAGTTCTGGTTTAGTCTTGATTTAGTCGTACTACATTAGTCCTGCTTTATCCTAGCTCAGACTTGTTATAGTCCTGGTTTAAAGATCGTACCCTGAAAGCTAAATATTTCCTGAGGTGGTATTTGCTGTGATCAGTTTAAGAACCACTGATCTAGAAAATCCTTGATAAAAAACAAAGAATTATCGACTTAGACCTAGCTTTATGTTATCTGTGAGGTATGAGGTATTTTGAAATCTTTAAATGTCAGCATGTCCTCTGTGTGCTACCTGTGCTATATCTACTTTTAATTTATCTATAATATTAAGAGTCTGTGTAAACAGTTTATTAGAGTGATAGACTCTTGCATCCTCTGTCCCATAGATCCACAATTTATTTACAACTTTTCCTTTAATGGGACAGATTTAAAACTCCAAATTTTGTTTCTTATTAATCACGTTTGTATTTCAAAATCAGTTTCAATATTTTATGTCATTTAAACTATGTTTAAGCTATGTATTTTGGTTTGTCTCTATGTGCAGGACATACATATTTAGACATAACAGACATTTTAGTCCCATTTTTTTCTCATGTTTTTTTCCACATAAGTTTTGAACTTGGTAAACATAGCAACTTCATGATTAAGATAAACCTTTATACTGCATTGCGATATAGTATTGTCCAGCCCTTCATGACTACTAACTAAGAATATATCCTAGAAAATAAATGCATGACAAGCAGTTTTTTTCCAACATGTTACATTAACTTTACCTGTTTTTCCATCATGAATTAATTGAATTGAGTGTGAATGAAGCCCTGCAATCCTCCTTTAACCCCACCCCCCCACCCCCCAAATCCCAATCCCAAACCCGAATGCACTGCATTCCTAACCTCTTTGGTGACTCCTGGTGTGTGTTTTTAAACAGGGTTCCTACTTCTTTTTTTTTTTCTTTTTTTTTTTTTAAACACCTGAACATTTTGTTTCAGCTCAGGACGCATTCTCTCTATCTATTATTTGGCTACTTTTTTTTAATGTTCTATGGCTGTTTAGCATTTATGATAGTTAGCGATGATGCGCGCTCTCTCTCTCTCTCTCTCTCTATTAGGCTTACAATGATAACAGCATTAAAATGTCACAACACATAGAAATGACCGCTACGATTATTAAACTACAATTTACACATTTAAAAACAAAAGGCCTGTGTCCATACTGAGTTTTTATCCACCTTCCGTCTTTGGGGAGGAAAAAAGTGCTGGGATATAGCAGTCAGTGCAAAAAAAAAAAAAAAAAAAAAAAAAAAGGGAAAAAATTGAACATAAGTATACAGCTCTTACGGTATGGTTTCTATGACAACGCTCCACCGTGACTGCAGCAGTGAGATACAGGCAAACGTATGGAGAGCTATGTTTAAAATGGGAGCTTTCTGTATAATGCAGTTTTTCCCAACCCGGTGCTTTGCACGATTTGCAGGGGGTACTGGGATTATTTAATCTATTGCATGTATGTATAGGTTCTCAGTCATCCAGGTGACTTCAGTAGAAAATGTTTATTTAGCCATAAGGTCATCTTCAGTTACCTCAGATTAATGATGGAGAATAAAACTCTCAACAAAAAGCTGTGGATATTGACTTGGCAGTGTTAATAGAGAATAGAAATTACTACCACATTTGGGGAAAAAAAAAAGTTTGAGAAAGCACAAAGCATGTTACAGCTATGATGCTTTATTCTCTAATGGCCAGGGAAGTACCACTAAACTTCTAGTAATAATGAATACTGGATAGGGGATACAGGAAATGTACCTGATTTTTATTATAACTTTATATCCCCCTCACCATGGGATAATGTGTTTTCTTAAAATATTATGGAATATGAATATGAAAATTATATTGATGTTCTATGAACCTCAGCATAGTTGAAGACCAACACCTGATTTAACTGTAAAATATTGACTATTTTTTACATTCAGGACGTCAGAGAGGACCAGACTTTTGAAGTGTTGTCCCCACTACTGTTAAACCTCTCTATGAAAAGTACACATTACATTTTAAAGGAATTTTTATGTATCGAGTTGGTTGCACTATTTAAAATAATCAAATATTGCAAGTGTGGTTTATAACAATTTAAGGGTTGTTACTGAGCCAAAGTAATTAAATGGAAAACTGGTCAAGTATTTTTTCATCAAATTTTTCAATTGATGTAAGTCTGTTTAACCATATTAATAATATTTCAAAAATATTTAAATTGTCATTTTATATGCTACATTTAATTAGTATTTTTAAAACGATTACTGTGATGGCTTTGAGCTCATCTGAAGTAAAAGTGCTCAGGTTCTTCTCACAATTATCAAAGGAAGTACTTCAGTCTGGACACAGGCCCTTACAGTTTTCTCTAGGGGATTCTTCCCAAATGTTTTTAAGCTTCTTGTGCAATTCTTATTAAAGATCTTATAAATGTACATGTTTCCTGTCTGTAGGAACCCTGCAAGGTGCGAGCTAACACCGTGATCTGTTCCCACCAGAACAACGAGGTTTTTCGGATTTGGACTTAATAAGATAGATACTTTCTTTAACTGGTTTAAGTGTATTTGTGTGGTCGCCATATTGGACAGGTCAACAGTTCAGTGCTGCAAAGAAAAATTGGCAGTGGAAATGGTACTTAAACATGACTAATTACATGTTAAATCTCATTGTTTACACATAAACAGCTTTTTTTCCAGCATTTTGCTGGAAAGTTTGTCCATATTTTTCCAATATTAAAAATGTTAGGACACTATGCCTTGACCTGACCAATATGGCGGCAACATACAGCTGTAGCCAATGTGGTATCTAACATTTAACTATTTTGTATTTACCTACTTTCGTACCAGAGCCATTGAAGGAAGCTAATAATGGCAAGTCATGGAGCCCAATAGTTAATCCCATCTTTATAATGGCAACAACCATGAAACTGATTTAAGTGATTGCTATTAGACTTTTATTAAACTTCTTCTAATAAAAACTTTTTACTTTCTCCATTTATTTTAATTTTTGCAGAGCTTGGACTTCTTCTTTATATATTTTTGCATATTATATATTACAATAGCTTATTTAATGTATGTTTTTGGCCAAATGACAGACCGGGCAGCAGTGATCTTGCCTTGTTGTTACTCTCTTTCACGGCTCTGGATTTGGGCTAAATACATCTACATTACCCCCCCTCCCCTAACCCTAACGCCCCTTACGTGTGTGTTTCTCATATCCTGTGCCTAACTGGTGGGCGCCCCGTGGCTGGGCATGTTGGCCATGCTGCCGACCATACCCGGGTTTGGGGCCATACCTGAGGGCCCTCCCAGCGCCGGGGGACTGTGCTTGGTGCTCGGTGAGGTCATGTCTCGTCCCGGGGCCTGGGGGGCGCTGTGGTGCGCGTGCTGCAGGGCGTGGCGCTCCAGGAGGGTGCGGTGGGTGAATGCACGGTGGCACACGTTACACTGGAAGGTGCGCTCGGCCCGGTGGGTGCGCATGTGCACGTTGAGCGAGCTTTTCTGGGTGAAGCGCTTGCCGCACATGGAGCACTGGAAAGCCCTGACGCCCGTGTGCACCACCATGTGTTTGAGGAGGTAGTCGCGCAGTGAGAAGGAGCGCCAGCAGATGGAGCACTGGTGAGGTTTCTGACCTGCAGCAGAGAGAAGCACAGAGAAAATAGCAGACAATACACAGAACAAAGAGTCACTCACAAATTTAAACTGCACTTGTAAATTTAACACCTGAATGTATCATTTCTAATTTGAAAACAATCTGCTTCTGTTGATCACATAAGTCCTCAAAATAACTACATACAAGGGCCTATTTAGTACTTTGTGGATGAATGTGAGAGTGAATGGTTGTCTGTTTGCGTTTGTCTCTGTGTCAGCCCTGCGACTAACTGGCCCCTGCCCAGGGTGTACTGGGCACAGTTACTCGGACAGGCTCCAGTACTTGCAACCCCTAACGGGAATAAGTGGAAGAAGATGAATGAATGTGTTCTTATTTATACTGTGACAAGCAGAAACAACCAAGACCCTGGCACGTGACTTTTTTATGTTTTTTTGCACTGTCCCTGTCAAAAACAATGTTGACTCTGCAATGTTTTTAGCATTTATCATGATTCAGTTGTAATGAATTACAACTACTTTGTGTATTTATTTACATACATATTTTTAAATGTTTAACACTGTTAAGACTAATCAACAGCTGGGAAATTACCGGACAGCACTTAACCAATACAGGGTTTTAAGACCAGAGGAAGTTGTAGAAGTGATGAGGATCAACTACTGCCACTAACTCCTAGTTAGGTCAGATAACTGTGTGTGGCTCTTTAACCCCTCTCATGCGGCTTCCTGCCGTCTGACATCTTGTTATGTAATGTTAACTCATAAATAAGTAGCTAAGTGCACATCTTACAACAACTAATATTTGCATCATCCTGTCAAAATAAAACTCTCTCTCTGTTTACCAGAGTTGACCATGAAAACAGTTTTTTGCCTTAATTGGCCACACATTTGCATGCAGAGGATGATTAGAAGTGCAAAACCCATGAGTTAAATAAACACTAACAAGAAATAGTTACTGGATGTAAGTTCTCTGAATGTGTGTGGCTCCAGTAATCAATGAAGTGAATATTCAACACAGTTCTCCATTTGTTTGCAACTAATTTATGGCCAATCGTAGGCTATAGGACTGACTGTATATATTTCAACAATAGGATAAGCAGCTATAGTGCATTAAAACTGTTTGTAGCGCTTTATAGATGATGTAATATTTTAGGGAACAATTGGCTCTTAGGATCCAACCTGTTGCAGACCCCTGAGTTAGTTGGTTAATACTGGTCATATTTAAAATAACCACAATGACACTTGTGACGTCTACAAGTAATCATTAAAGTTGGATATAGTTAATTTAATTTTGCACTGTGCTAATAATGCAGTTTTTAAATCATTAGTGCTCTAGGTGCTTTAATGATTAGGCTTGGTCCCTCAGAGAGAGATATGTTTCAGAGCTTGCTTGATTAGTTTCTATGTACATGGTCCAACCGGTTGTGCCTCTTACCGGAGTGGATGAACATGTGCTTGCTGTAGTTCTTCCTGGAACGTAGAGATTTGCCACAGTGCGTGCAGTCAAATGAGGTTTCCGATCCCTGGGACGATGGGGAAGGGCCTGCCGAGCAGGACGAGGTGGAAGGAGGAGGGGCCGGGGGCAGTTGGGCTGGAGGCGGGGCTTGTTGATTAGGCTCCGCCCCAGCCATGCTATCCATCCCTGGCATTGGCCCGCCAACGAAATATGGCGCGGGCTGCGATTGGCTCACTGGGTACTGGAACAGAAGCTGAAGAAGAAATGATGTCAATAAATCAGTAAAAGATACTGATAAAAACATTTTCGGTGACTGACTATAGGCAGTATATTCACCACTGGCGAGAGTATTAGACCTATTCTAAAGCTTGAAATGTAAATATCTCAGTAAAAAGTCAATTAGCAGCCACCCAGTGCATTTATGTGCAGACATGTTCAAGACAAACTAGTTGAAGTTCAAACCAAGCATCAGAATGGGGAAGAAAGATGATTTAAAGATACTATGAGCAGTACATTACTTCATAAAAATGACCCACGTGTCCCAGATATGATATAAACATGTCCAAATCAACTATTAGCTTTACTGATAACAATGGTACAGCTGATTTATTCACAATCAAAAAAATATTTTACATAGTGCCAAGATTTTTATCATGCACCAGAGCTCCATGCTCTGGTTGCCCCGTAGGCCAATCTGTAGACGCAGCAGTACATGTGGGCACAGCTAACACCAGAGCTACAAAACCAGTGTTGGCAAAAGAGCTCACTTTGACTGGCAACCCACAGACCATTGTTCTGATTTAGACTGCAGTACTTTTTTTAAACCAGCATGAGCGCATGCTGCTTCCAGTACCTTTAAGTGTCCCTGAACACAGCTTGTTAGGTTTGTCTTGCTGGCTCTGTAAAGGCTATTAAAACTAAAGAATAAACTAAGGCTAGATCTACAGGTAGACTGACAAAATGAACACGGATATTTACACTAGAAATGTACACAGGTCTCTTTTTCTTAAGACTACCAGGCAGCTAGGATTGGCGTTATATAGTGCTTTTCTAGGCTCAAAGTGCTTTACAACAGTTCAGTTACTCATTACCCTCCGTAACACACTGATGGTAGTAAACATCTTCTGAAGCCACAGCCATACAGCGCCAACATCTTCTCTGACCACCACTAAAGGCACAATCACACTAACATACCTAACACATTCCTATTGTATCTTGAAGTGTCTGGCCCAAGGATTCAGCAGCCTTATGAACTGGAGGGAGTAGGGATCAAACCGCAAACCTCTAACTACTCAGCTTGTGCTAGTGAACAACATTTACATTTATTCAAGTTAGCGTGGACACAAGCGGCACTGTCTTGTAACACACTTCAACTGTAAGCCACCAGGTAATTTGCTCCCAGTTTGTTTTGAAGTCTGGTTCCACAGTCACCATTTTTGTTGGTGTTGTAACCAAAACATTTGACTATGAATGAGAGGCAAATATTCTCAGAAATAGCAACAATTTTAGATACACTTTCCTTTGTGTGGACAAGGCATTGAGCATTACTACTTTACCTTCAAAGTACAAGTATAAAGCCTGTACCAAAGGATTTATAATGCACTGGCATATCAGGGATATATACTGGTGCCAAGCCAACAAGACATTTATACGCAAGCAGTGCCTGGGTCCACAACTAAAAGCTAATGCAATTCTAATGCTCTAAAAAAATGTGACTGGTTAAAATTTAAACACTTGGGGGTAACCAACATCGCCTGTCCTGCAAAGAATTAGTCTGGTACCGCATGGTTTGAGTTTGATTTCCATGGGGTAGAAACAATCAGAAAAACAAAGGATGTGAAATTAGCAAAGCGCTGACAAGTATCAACAACAAACATGCCAGCATGGTAGAGAGGCGTAGGAATTACTTTTTGCTTTATAAAACACAAACACCATAAAAAGTCGATAGTTTATTTGAATGTGATCCAAACGCGTCCAAATCGATGGAAGAACTTCCCTTTTGCAGTGGACCAGACTCACTTCTTTCGCAAAGACAGTGGGCAGGGCTGGCGCCAGAGGCTATAAATAACATAATACACATGGAACCAATCCAACTCTTGATTAAAGTTATAGTTACTTACTTGGTTGTTCATGGACTGCGTGGTTGGGGGCGGAGTCAGAGGCTTGTTGACCCTTCCTCTGGGGTTAAATGCCATGGCCTGGGACGGCTCACTTTGAGGCCAGAAACTCTCAGAAAACACGCCCTGTTCATCATAAAAATCCTGCAGAAAGACAAAAACACAGCACAAACAGGCTTATAATAAAGTAACACAAATGTATTACTGTGGAGCACAACCTCTGAGAGACAATGACAAACTTTGTTACAGCTCTTAAATAGCCACACACATCTGCATCAATTATCGCAACTACAAAGCAGCATGCATACTTACAAACTGCACAGGCGGGTATCCTGAGCTTCCAAGACTCGTCATTGAAAAAAATGCTTTCATGTGTGACAAACAGCTGATTTAACAAACTTTACATTAAATGTTCCTGTGCTGCTGCTGCAAGTTTCCTGACCCTCTCGGATGCTGCTCCGTTTCCTTCTATGTACATACGAAAATGTACAGCACACATGAGGCATTATTTGCATATACAACAAACTGTATTTTTACCCACCAAAGGTAGCGTATTGTGGTTAGACCTGTCATGCAACTTTCCTGTATGGTACAACATGTTCAGCTGCAGAGATAACAGGAACAAATGCGCCTTGGGAGGAGCCGTGTTAATGTATAGAACTGATAATCATACCTGTAAATTATTTAAAAAAGGGTGCCAAGTGTTGGTTGTTGCCTAAAACTAGCCTTAAATATTCGTGCTTTGTTATAAGGTAAAGTGAAAGCACATCTCACAACTGTCAAATAATAATAAGAGAAACTGATATCTGCTTGTTGTAGTGGTTCCCAGCCTTTTTTTTTTCTTGTGAATGCCTTGGTTTTTTTTTCGCGCTATTAAAAAGTGGTCATAAAAAAACTGTCAAAGCACAAAGACTTTATTATAAACTTAAATTCCACTAATTAATAATGTGACTGCCTTAAAAAAAATACACTGTTGCATTTAGCTTTTCTATATATTTTATGTTCAAAATAAACATAAAAACTAATAATATATATTTAAAGTAATATGAATAACTCCCAGGCAATTCAACCTAAAATAATATGTAACAAAATATGATATTCAAACAATATTGTTTAGCACCTCCTTCACCTCTTTTTATCAGCTACAAGTTTCAATAGTTCAATTTGAAAAGATGCCAGATATTTTCTAGTACCCCCTGCTTGCGTACCCCAGGAACCCCCAGGAGGTTGGGAAGCACTACTGAATGCCTTTTTTCTTAAAGAGCCCACTGTTGAAATGTTCATGCAAATGTTCAAGAGTGCATGTAGACCCAATAGAAAAATGTTGTCTTGAAGGTATAATTTGATGTGTTTTTCAGGCTTTCTGAAATAGTTTTGGACACCTCTGCATTAGTATTTCACATTTTATAACTTAAAATAATGCATATGTATGGAAAGGTCTTCCAAAATGTGAGCTGTTACTGAAAAGAACACTTGGATTAGGTGTCTGTCTATTGGCAACATTTGGGAATGGACAGAGCATAAAATGGCTATTTAATATGGCTATAAGCAACATGAGGCTAACAGATAAATGAGCTGACTGCTTTGTAGCAACAGCACTTTAAGTTCTGAAATTATGAGAATGAGTCTTGTGATGGTGAATGGGCTTTAGAAACGCACAGGAGCATTTCCTGGTTTCTCGTGTCTGCGTAGAGCAGCGAGACCGAGTGTTTCCAGCTTTTCAGGAGGGATGAGCTTAGCAAACAGGACTACTCAAACAAAATACTACATCAGATATGTTTTTGAAGGGGAAACATTATAAAACGGTTAGAAGCTCAAAAAGGTTTAGCAGAATAGGGGACCTTGAAGTATCCACTGTTATTATTAAATGTATTAAGTGCCAACTCTTTATGAGAATATTTAGTTTTTTAGGATGTTGCCTTGACTTTTTGTCTATTTCAAAACAGTATTTTCTTTCTAGTTATATTAATCACAACAAACTCGTTTTGTTGTATTATTACATAGAGCTTTACAGGAACTCCTTAAACAGCAGAATCCAAAACTTCCCTCAAAATTTACAAAGGATTTATAGGAAATATACTGATGTGGTTGCATCATTTATCGAAGTCAGCACAGTTTTAGAGTAAATAGTTGTAAAGAAATCTTTAAACCCTGAGGGACTAAGACACTTATTTAAATTTCCAGGACTATTACCAACATCGGTAAACTGACTGAGCCTACATTTTCAAGTCGTCTGGAATACACTGGTACCCAGATTGTGTATAAACCTTCAAAAAATACAGGAAAAAAAGGTGTAATTTAGAGTCATGTCCGGAAACATGTCTTGTTAGCAAAATGTAAGAAAGAACATTAAAAATACAGATTATAGACAGTTTCTTAATAGAGCATAATTTTGTGTCAAACCCTAAAAACCCAGCCTCTAAATTAGACTTATTCTAAATTTCCAATCACAGCTACCTATGCAACACTTTGGAGAAGCCTGACAGTGGAGTCTTTTTTAGTGTGTGGCAGATGTTCCTTGTATAGTCTGCAGGGTACAGCAGGCTGCGGCAGAAATCCACTCCACCAGGTTTTTTTTCTTGACTTGTACTTCAAGACTTCAAAATGAAACTACCGGGAATTATATTCATATCCAAAGAGACCTATGATAGTTTTAGTCTTAAATACATAAAAGGTAGGGATACTTTTGGAAATAATAACCTAAAAATGAACGGTTATAGACTTCTTTTGAAGGTATGTAAATTTATAGATACATAATGTACAAAATTATAGATTGTGACTTTAATATGAAGCTAAAAGAAATAATATTATCTGAAAAGGTCTATGCTAGTTTCAGTCTTAAATAGTTTTGTATGGTATATTCCTTCTTACTTACTACAGATTATTATTACTATTGAAAATAACTAGCTCATAAGGTAATCATTAACATCCCTTGCAACTTAATCAGAATATGTCTCATAAGTTGGCTTTGATTTTTGCCTGTGGCTCACCTGTCCGAATCCTGCCATGGTCTCTTGTGCGTCTTGCTGGTCTCCATCCCTCCTGCCGTCCTCCAAAGCGTACACCGTCCCGTCCGCATCCTGGACCCCTTCATCTTTCACCACCACGCCTTCTCCTCCCAGCACCTGCCGCACACAAAAGTACAGAAATGTAGCTTCATAAAAAAGGCACACATTTGAAGGCAGCAGCGGTAGCAGCGGTAGCAGCAGCAGGAGAGAGCAGAGCAACAAAGAGCACAAGCACTACTAAGAAGCCCCTGGTTGTCCTTTTTTGCAAGCAGCTGGTGCTAACAAGTTTAATGACGTACAGTAAATATGCAGAAGTCCATAGAACAACAAGGCAAAAGGTGGTGAAGTTAGGACGAGGGCTTGTCTTCGATTGTGCAAAGTGCAGAAACATCTCAGCGCTATACGCCAATGCAGTGAGAAGAGGGAAAAGCAGCAGAAAAAGAAAGAAAAAGCGAAGCGTTGCAGCTCTGCATGCCTGAAAGCTGTAACCATGGCAACCCTTCCCCTCGTTCCCCCCTCATACCTGGAGTCTGAGCGGCTGCCTCTGCTTGCGGCTATGTCCCGCCCCCCTGTCTCCTCTGAGGTCCGAGTCTCGGCCCCGGTCGCGGTCCAGCTCCTCCTCCTCGCTGTAGCGGTCCATGCCCACCAGGTCGTCTGAGAGGTCAGCGCCATTACCGCGGAGACTGTCCCGGCCAATGCTGTCCACGCTGCCCACACCGGAGCTGCAGCCCCCGGAGAGGTTCCCCGTGCTGCCCCCGCTGGCACCGTTAGCCGTCTGCGCTAACAGGTCACGCAGCTTGTACCTGGACAGTAGAGAGGTCAGGTTTTTTTTTTCTTTTGTTGACAATACAAGAGATTATAATTGGCTCATATAAACTTCCATTTATGTAACTTGGGGACTGAAGAGTTCAAAAAAACTGTTACATCTCCTGTATTTTGCAAACAAAAGTAGTCAGAAGAGCGGTCTTTGTTTGGCCAACATGCCCCATCATTAAAATATATGGATTACAACTAGAGGGTTGGCGGTTTGAAGCTCGCTCTAAGTGCATACTGTTGTGTCCCAGGGCAAGACACTTCACCTGTCACAGTAGGTGGCTGGTTGTGACAGAAAAGGGGTTGGCAAACAACTGTGCGACTGGTTCGCTGTGGCGGCCCCAAATGACAAAAAAAAAAGGGAGCAGAAGAAAGATAGAAAAACAATATATACCAAATAGTCTCAAGCCTGTGTTTCATACAAAATTGTAAGACAGCTATTTTGTTTGTGTCTCATTATATCGCACCGAACACCTAATTAGATGCCTCTGTGTATACTGTGGCTCTTTTAAAACTGACATTTTGAGCAATACCATCTTTAAAAAACGTCTTTTAAGGCAATAAACAAAGACATTACTAAAAATGCAAATGTCACCCATGATGATGAAAAGCACATCCTAAGCAGGATGTCGCACTCTGTGCTCCACTGCTGAAAGAGTGAAAACCCACTGGTTCTAAATTGGCGACTACAACAACCTCTTTAGAGAGTCCGGCCCTTTGCTTTTTAAAAAATGTGATAATGTCTTTACAGGTCTACAGGAGGTCCGTATAGGTAACTGCAGTGTGTGTAGGTATCTATGGCTTATGAGTCATATACTGCAGTGCATAATGCCAGCAACTCCAGCAAAAGTTTTCAATTTTTAAATGATGAATACTCTGTGAATAAATGAAGTTCATCCCACTGTGTCAAGACAACATGCACAGTAAAGTTTGCGGTATTCTCAGTCCTATTTAAAACACTAATGTACATGGAAGTAATGCTATAATGGCACTGTCAACAATAAGAAACCAGTCAAAAACAATGATGTAGGTGAACATGTAAATTTAAATGCCCCTAGTGAATGAATATGAGAGTGAATGGTTATCTGTCACTGCTCATACTGTGTCTGTGTGTCAGCCTTCAACTAACAGGCCATGGCTTAGGGAGTACCCTGTCTCAGGCCCCAAGTTGCTGAAACAGATCTAACCACCTGTGAGAGCAAGCTGGAATAATCAGATGAAAATGAATGAATGATGTTTTATGCAACATTTTGAAAGTCGTTGTGAAGAAGTGCTATAAACTGATGTGAATTGTAAGGAATGCCTGAAAGATTATACAGCAAGTACATATAAATCAGGCACATTGTCACGAAGGAGATAATGCCGACTAGTGT